>LR738713.1:705580439-705639213 GCA_902687465.1 Secale cereale
CCCCCCCCTCTCTCACTGACCTGCGGGCCCCGCCCGGCTAATTATTCCAGTTAGTGTTAATTAACTAATTAGGTTAGTCCTACAGTCACTGACTAGTGGGCCCTGCCCAGTTAGTTAGGGCTAACTAACTCAGTTAGTTTGCTGAGCCACTGACGTGTGGACCCCACACATCAGGTTTGACCTGAGCCAGCGCTATTGACTTGCTGACGCAAGCATGATGCAGTGCTGATGCAATAAATATTTTCTGGAATTGTTTTTGTTTAAGAAAATCCAGAAAATTGTTTAAACTTAAAAAAAATCACAGAAATTCAACCGTAGCTCAGAATGAAATAATTTATATATGAAAAATTATCAGAAAAATTCAATCTATCCATCTGTACCATTTTCATGCATGACAAATGAAGTTAAACCTACTGTTTATATGAAAACACATAATTGGCATTTAAAAAATACTTATTTTAGAGTTGCATTTGAACCCTTGGTTCAAATGGAGTTCAACCAATTAAAATGCTAGTTGCATTAGCTCAACAACATCATATCTTCATGCCATATTCATGCATCATATTGTTGCATATGCTTGTGTTTGATTGTCGGCACCGTTCTTCTCGATAGGTCCAGCTCCGGAGACCGATCCAGAGTACCTGTCAGAGGAGCAGTGCTCTGCACGTTGTTTTATCAGGCAAGCAAACCCCCTTGTTCATTCCGATACAACCCCTCTCTCGCTCCTGCTCCTTGTTATTGCATTAGGACAACAACGACTTCAACTGCTACTTTATGCTGCGGTAGTTGAACCCATTCCTCTGCATGACCTATCATTCCACAGTAAATAGTTGAAACCCACTAGCATGTGTAGGAGTTGATTGAAGCCATGTTGTGATCTTACCATGCCTTGCTTGCTATTGCTTAGAGTGTGTCAGGTCTGATTCATCGGGAATGAACTGGAGTGCAATGATATGTTCTGATGCTGAGGGTTAAGTGTGTGAACACGATTTGGTAAAGGTAGTGGTGAGAGGCCATGTAGGAGTACATGGTGGGTTGTCTCACTGGAACCGTCCCAAAGAACTGAGTTCTGTGTATGTTGTCCAATGACCAGCTACTACCATGCATTGGAATGCTTAAGTGCCCCTCTCGACTTATTAACCGACTTGGTCTCTGTCCAGGAGTTGCAACTAGTTTCTGGTGTTTGTAGGTAGTGTTAGTAGTCTACCAAGTGGCACTCGGCCAGTGGGCTTGGGACAGACTAGGCCCCGTGGCACGGTGTACCAAGCATAGATCCACTCGGCGAGGTGGGCCTGGGAACCCTGCGCACATCATTTGGGGCCGTGAGCGACAGCCCGGCCGGATCTCCTTACGGATGGAACCCGAATAGGCGATAAACCTGGATTAGAGTCTTGTGTGGTTAGTCAGGTCGTGGCCGACACCCTCGCCAGGCTTCTGCTTGAAGGTTGCCGAGATACACGAGATGTACATGGCGGTAAGTGGCGAGAGCGTGTGTGAAGAAGTATACCCTTGCAGGGTTAACATGATCTATTCGAATAGCCGGGTCCACGGTTATGGACTTCTTGGATGCTTACGTGGTACATAGACAACTTGAAGTGGATACTCTAAAATACTCAAGACAAGTGTGAGTGCTATGGATGGCCTTCTCGTAGGGAGACGGGGATGAATCCATAGTGGTGTATTGTGTGGTGCTTAGTGGACTCGTGTGCACCACCTCAAAAGAGTTACCAGCAGTCGTAGAATAGGATTGCCACTGAGTCAAAGCTGGCTTGCTGCAACTAAACCCCACTTTGCCATCTTGATACAAGTGCATGTATCATAGGATCTGATGTAAGTCTTGCTGAGTACCTTTGTACTCATGTTTGCTTAATTTATGTTTTGCAGATGAGATTGATGTCTCACTAGTAGTTCCGCTTGGACTTCGCCAAGTAGCTTGTTACCTCAGTTACGATCTTGGACGAGTGTTGTAGATAGTCAGGCTCTTCGGCCTTTTTCATTTGTAGATGTCTGTACTCAGACATGTTGTGCTTCCGCTTGTTGCTTGTATGCTCTGAATGTTGGGTCATGAGACCCATGTTTGTAATATTTGGCTCCTCGGAGCCTAATGAATAAATACTTTGTTTATTAGAGTCTTGTTGTGATGCCATGTTGTATTTGCACATATTGAGCATATTGTGTGTATGTTATTGAAATGCTTGGTATGTGTGGGATCCGACACCTAGTTGTTTACCCTTGGTAGCCTATCTTACAAGGAAATGTCTCCTAGTGCTTCCACTGAGCATTGGTAGCCTGCTACTGCTCCGGAACACTTAGGCTGACCGGCATGTGTCCTTCTTCGTTCCAGTGTCTGTCCCTTAGGGGAAATGTCACGCGTTGTTCCTTTAAGTCCCTGTAGCTTGCTACGACTTGGGTTCATACGTTGATGACCGACACGTCCGTTGCTGGGTCATGAATGCCTGTCTCTGTAATTTAGTGCCACTTTTGGTTTATAATTGGTCATGTCGGCCCGGGTTCTCTGTCATATGGATGCTAGCGACACTATCATATACGTGAGCCAAAATGCACAAACGGTCCCGGCCCAGGTAAGGTGGCACCCGTGGGAATACCGTGCGTGAGGCCGCAAGGTGATATGGTGTGTTACATGGTAGATCGGTGTGACTTAGGATCGGGGTCCCGACAGCGTTGGTATCAGAGCCTGACTGCCTGTAGGATTACCAAGCCAAAATGGTCGAAGTTGAGTCTAGAAATTCTTTAGTTATATGAGGGAATTGATTGTGGAAGGGAACGTAAGGCTCTTTTTACTCCTTATACCGCATGTCTTCTGATCTGAGTCATCCTACCTTTCCTACGGGGTTAAGGAACTAGGCTTTCTCTTCCGTCTATCAGGATCACGAGTTACTACTCAGTAGTCCCTTAGGATTGGTTGATCAGAGTCCTATTCTTGTTTCAAGTTCTTCCGGTGAAGTTTTTTTAGTACTATCACAGAACCTTGAGTGATGATGTTGAGATGTTGAACTACCTTTGTTAGCAGGATGTCTCACTCTGAGCATTTTACTGCCGTTATGCTGCCGGAATTATCCTAGTAGTTCGAGAGATACTAATTTCTTGTTCTACCTTATACATCCTATAGTTGTTGATGTTTCCGTCTTCGGTTTCGCTTCTCAGGATGTCCTCAGTTAAGCAAAGCTCAGCTGCTCGTAGGTAGAACCACGGAGGTGGTAGGGATGAGGAGGATCCTCCCGACCAGCCTTCGATGGCAGAGTTAATGTTAGAGATGGAGAGAAACAAGCGTGAGTCTAACCGCTTGTTGGCACGTATTGAGGAGAACACCGCACATCAGTGCAAGGAATCAACAATCATCCATGACTTCATTCGTCTGAAACCACCCACCTTCCATCATCCCATTGAGCCACTCGATGTAGATGACTGGCTCCGTAGTATCACTCACAAGCTGCGTTCTGCGAACGTAGCTGAAGATGACAAGATCATCTATGACACTTATCACCTGGAAGGTCCTGCTAATCTTTGGTGGCAGAACTATGAGGCCATGATTCCAGCTGGCCAGATTCCTACCTGGAGAGATTTCACCGAGGCTTTTCGTGAGCATCATATCCCTCAAGCCCTTATCGATCGTAAGAGAGAAGAGTTCTGTAGCCTTACACAGGCTAAGATGGCTGTTGATGCCTATAGTCGAGAGTTTGAGAACCTCGCCCGCTATGCTACAGAAGAAGTGTCCACGGACGCCAAGAAGCAGGCTAGGTTCTGGAAGGGTCTCAACCCCAAACTGCGTCGTGATCTCCACTTGCATCATTGCAACACATTCCATGCTCTTGTGAACAAGGCCATCAGTGCAGAGACAGCTCAGCTCACTTACGATGAGTCTCGTAAGCACATCCTTGATTTGGGATCTTCCTCCGGTTCTAGTTCTCAGAAGCGCCGGATTTGGGTTCCGAACTCTGTTCTTCCACCCAGTTGTACACCGAGGCCATCTTATGTGGTACCTCTTCCAGTTCAGCAGTATGCTCTACCCAGGCCTATTGACGGACCATTTGTCAATGCGGGTCCACATCCTACCTCCAGGATTTGCTACAAGTGCAGAGAGCCGGGACACATTGCCCGTATTTGCACTCAGACCCGTGTTGCTCCATCCCAGTCTGAGAAATCTGTTAGACATGATAAATCATCACGCAAGATGATCAGTGTCAAGTCAGCTCCCACCGAACATGGACGTGTGTATCACGTCTCAGCCAAAAACGCTCATGATGATCCAGATGTCGTTCTTGGTACACTCCTTGTTAATTGTCATCCGGCATCAGTTCTATTCGATACTGGAGCGTCTCATTCCTTCATTTCCGAAAGTTATGCCCGCTTGCACGACATGTCATTTTATGATATGCCCTCCCCACTACTCATTCAAACTCCTGGATCCAAATGGCAAACTTCTAGTGTAAGCCATGGTAATGAAATCCTTGTCGACAGACTTGTGTTCCTTGCATCACTTGTAGCCCTCAAGTCCTCAGATATTAATATCATCTTGGGTATGGACTGGATGACAGCTCATCATGCCAAGATTGATTGCTTCACTAGGTCTGTTCAGCTTACACATCCATCTGGTAAGATAGTCACCGTCACCACTAGAGTTGCAAAGCGTCAACTCTATTCTCTTAATGCCAAACCTCTTCCAGATCTTGAAGATGTTCCGGTAGTCCGTGACTTTCTGGATGTCTTTCCAGAGGAACTGCCAGGTGTTCCACCTGACCGAGATGTAGAGTTTGTTATAGAGCTTATCCCAGGAACCGCTCCAATCTCTAGGAGACCTTACAAGATGGCACCCTTAGAACTAGCTGAGCTTAAGAAACAACTTGATGAGTCCTTGCAAAAGGGTTTCATCCGTCCTAGTTCTTCTCCCTGGGCTTGCCCCGTCCTCTTCGTCAAAAAGAAGGATGGTACGGATCGGATGGTTGTAGATTATCGTCCCGTTAATTTGGTCACGGTAAAGAACAAGTATCCGCTTCCCAGGATCAACGATCTGTATGATCAGCTCGCTGGATCCTCAGTCTTCTCCAAGATGGATTTGAGGTTAGGATACCATCAAATCAAGATTAGAAATGGGGACATCCCCAAGACGGCTTTCGTCACTCGTTATGGTCAGTACGAGTACACCGTCATGTCCTTCAGTCTAACATGTGCTCCAGCCACCTTCTCCCGCTTGATGAACTCGATCTTCATGGAGTATTTAGATAAGTTCGTCGTGGTTTATCTCGATGAAATTCTTATTTACTCGAAGAACGAGGAAGAGCATGCCGAACATCTTATACTTGTTCTAGAAAAAACTCAGAGAGCACCGCCTTTATGCCAAGTTCTCCAAGTGCGAATTTTGGTTGCCAGAAGTGACCTATCTCGGCCATGTAATCTCTGGTAAGGGCATTGTTGTCAACCCCGAGAGAGTTCAGGCCGTTCTTGATTGGACTCCGCCTGAAACAGTTAAACAAGTTAGGAGTTTCCTTGGTCTAGCCAGTTATTGTCGCCGCTTTGTTGAGAACTTCTCTAAAGTGGCCAAACCTCTCACAGAACTTCTTAAGAAAGATAAAAAGTTTGAGTGGTCCCCACAGTGTGAGCACAGTTTTCAGGAACTGAAAAGACGCCTGACTTCTGCTCCCATACTTGTGCCACCGGATTTCACTAAGGACTTTGTTATCTACTGTGATGCCTCACGACAGGGACTAGGTTGCATTCTTATGCAGGATCGTCGTGTGATTGCCTATGCATCTCGATAGTTGCATCCACATGAAGAGAATTATCCTACACATGATTTAGAGCTTACAGCCGTAGTCTATGCACTTAAGACCTGGCGGCATTACCTCCTTGGTAATCGTTGCGAGATCTACACCAATCACCAGAGTCTCAAGTATATCTTCACCCAACCAGATTTGAACCTTAGGCAGAGACGTTGGTTGGAGTTGATTTCAGATTACGACTTAGGAATTACCTACACCCCAGGCAAGGGAAATGTCATGGCTGATGCGCTAAGTCGTAAGTCCAATTGCAACAATCTCATGTTGAAGCAGGGCCAACCACTTCTCCATGAGGAATTATGTAAGCTTAACCTTCACATCGCTCCTCACGGATTCCTTTCTACCTTGGTGGCGAAACCTACCCTTGAGGATCAGATCATTTCTGACCAAAAGTTTGATAGGGGTGTTATCCGCATCAAGAGAAACATTAAAAAGGGAGTTGGTGGATGTTTCTCTATGGATGATCGAGGTGTTGTTTTCTTTGAGAATCGCCTGTTGGTTCCCAAGAATCAACATCTGCGACAATTGATCCTTAAAGAGGCTCATGATTCTCCTCTCACGATTCATCCCGGTAGTACTAAGATGTATCAGGATCTACGCCAGAGGTTCTGGTGGACTAGGATGAAGAGAGAAATTGCTGAGTTCATTGCTAAATGTGACGTTTGTCGTCGCGTTAAGGCAGAACATCAAAGACCTGCTGGCACCCTTCAGCCTCTAGCTATTCCTGAGTGGAAATGGGATAAAGTTGGTATGGACTTCATCACCGGCTTTCCCAGGACCAAGAGAGGGAATAATGCTATCTTCATAGTCATTGATCGTCACTCCAAAGTGGCTCACTTCCTACCTGTTCGAGAGAGTATCACTGCTAGTCAGCTTGCTGACTTGTATATTTCTCGAATAGTGTCACTTCATGGTGTCCCACTAGAGATCAATTCAGACCATGGTAGTCTTTTCACTTCACATTTCTGGGAGAGTTTCCAGACTGCCATGGGCACCCATCTTTCTTTCAGTACCGCTTTCCACCCTCAGTCAAGTGGTCAGGTGGAACGGGTTAACCAAATTCTCGAAGACATGCTTAGAGCTTGCGTTATCTCATTCGGTATGGATTGGGAGAAATGTCTTCCTTTCGCCGAGTTTGCTTATAACAATAGCTATCAATCCAGTCTCAAGCAAGCTCCTTTTGAGATTCTTTATGGACGAAGATGTCGAACACCTCTGAATTGGTCAGAAACCGGTGAAAGACAATTCTTTGGACCGGATATGATCCAGGAAGCAGAAGAGCAAGTTGATAACCCTCAACCGTAAGGGATCGAGATAGTCTTCGCGGGTAAGAATAACCCAATTTATTGATTCGACACACGGGGAGCCAAAGAGTATTTATAAGCTTTGACAGTTGAGTTGTCAATTCAACCGCACCTGAAATATACTTACTTGCAACAAAAGATAAGTGGTAACAGTGATATGATAGTGATGATAGTGATAGTAAAAGTAAACAGCAAAAGTAAATAGCAAGAGTAAATAGCAAAAGTAGCAACTAGTAACCAGCAGGATTTGAAACACTGTAGGCTTGGGAGACGGATGGTTGGGCGCTGCATGGATGAGATATATCATGATTCTAACTTGGGGCACGGCACACGGAAAAGTAATGATCATCTAGGCAAATATCAAACATTAGGCATGTATCCCGTAGGTAGTTGTACGTGCTTGCAATAAGAACTTGCACAACATCTTTTGTCCTACCATCCCGCTACGAACGGGGCCAAAAGGAACTTATGGAGAGTAAGGCGCTCCTGTCAAAGAGCACCGGAACAAAGCAATAAACTCAATGGATACATGTAATCCTCAAACTACGGACCATCCCCTTTGGTGTCCCAAGCTATCACTTTTGGGATCGCCGGTTCCGAACCGTAATAGGTGCAAACAACTCATAGATAGGATCAAGAACACAAATATATTCATGCAAACACATATGGTTCAGATCTGAAATCATGGCACTCGGGCCCTAAGTGTCAAGCATTAAGAATAACAAGTTGAAGCAAAGATGATAAACACCTTAGTAGATGATAGGCAACATGCCCCCAACGATCTGACAAACTATTACATGATCTAACTCATCCAATCCCTACCATCCCCTTCGCCTACAGCAGGGGATTACTCACACATGGAAGGAGAAGTCATGGAGGGATGATGGAGTGGTGATGATGATGACGATGGCGACGATCTCCCCTCTCCGGAGGCCAATTCAGCCTCCAGATTAGCCCTCCCGAAGAAGAACAGAGGGTGGCGGCGGCTCCGCGACGAAAACTGGGAAAAGAACTTCTGATCTGGGATTTCTCCGTCGCGAGCTAAAATACGAGTCAAAGTAGGGCACCAGGGGAGGTGGGGCCCACCCAGGCGACCCCCCGGCGCGGCCAGGGGCTGGGCCGCGCCACCAGGGCGCATGGGGCCCCCCTGGCCCCCCTCTGGCCCCTCTTCTGGCTCCGGGTTCCTTCGGGTGCGTGGATTTTCTGTGATTTTTCGTGGATTTTTTGAGATACCTAAAAATCCGTTTTCCTACACACAATAAAACCATACAGGCAGCTCTGCTCAAAACAGCGTCAGTCCGGGTTAGTTTAGTTCAAATCATGCAAGAATGAGGTTCCCGCACGAGGACGATCACATCCCCTTAATCTCCTTTGTTTATCACTGCCAAACTTTTCTGATTTCTCATGAACAAAGCGTGAAGAAGGGTTTGTTTGTTGTATTATCTTTTATGAGCCGGGCGCACTCTATGCCAGTTCCTTCTCGTATTAGGGGTTTGCACATTAGACATGCATTCAAGGGGTGAAACTTGTCCAACTTAAAAAGATCATGAGTTAACTACTACTTCCTCATGAGCTAAAACAGAGGCACAAAAAGAGAAATGCTTTTGATTAATTTCGAGATGGTACACGAAAGTCTTCGTTAGGAATGGCAGGTAAATACCATATATAGGAAGGTATGGTGGACTCATATGGCATAACAGGTTTTAAGGATTTTGGATGCACAAGCAGTCAGTCCGCTTAGTACAGGTGGAGGTTAGCAAAAGACTGGGAAGCGACCAACTAGAGAGCAATAACGGTCATAATCATGCAGAGCGACAAAGCAACATTGAATCGGGCATGAAAGTGATATAACTATTCTAAAACTCAAAGATCATCAAGGCAGAGCAGACTTTTTAGTCTCAAACATGTGTAAGCATGTGCCAAGTCAACCCAAAAATTCTCTAAAGGGAAATACCACCTTAGTATACCGAACTATGAACAATGCAATGCATGTAGATCATTTCAATAACACATTATATACTCTAGCTATTTGAGACTAGCCACAAGGAAAGAACCACTGGAAGAGCATTGTAAATATAGCACTATGTCGCTACAAGCTGGTCTCTAGATCATAAGTACAGGCATATGTACAAAAGTAGAAACAAGAAGAGTTCATACCGGTCTTCCTTGTTGCTTCCCTTCAGTCGATCTTTGTCATTACTGCCTCGTCACTTGCACGATCGAACGTAGGAAATACAATTAAATGCCATCACGGACTCGAGCTGAACTCTGAAAACAAAGCAAACTAAAGAGAAAAGGAAATCTTTTTGGATTATTTCAAAGTCTGAATGAAAGCAAAAGAAAGAGAAAATCTTTTTGTTGTATTTGCAAAGAGAGAAATAAAGAAGAACGGGCAAAAACTTCGAAAAGATCAAAGCGAATAAAACGGATAATACAATGGAAAAGTGAGAGGGGCACGTACTCCACCAAGCTTAGGCTTTTGGCCTAAGTTGGTAGCAGCTACTGCCCCCAGGAGCCTCCTGCTCCGGGGGTATGGTGGTGAGTCCAAGGGTCGTAGAAGGATGCTGGCGCGTATACCGAACTCCTCGGAGTCTCCCACGAGGAAGGGTCCGTACGCCAAGCAGAGGAAGACCCTTCACCAAACTCGGTGACGGTTTCTTCCTGAAAAGGTGGTAACTCACCGTGCTCTTCCTCATCGGGCACAACCCCCTCCATGGGGTTATGAAACTGATACTGGACCATGAACTCATCGAACTGGATAACATCAAAGGACCATCCGTTCCTGCGAGAAAAATCAAACAAAAGAGGTGCAGGTAGACGGATCTCGCGTTCCGCAGTAGTTCCGAAACGCAAGATATAAACAAGATTATCAAGCTCAGAAGCCATGGTAACAAACTTATGCCTTTTCATAGCAGCAAGATCAAAGCTTAAATAAGTAAAAAGATTATCATCAGGGTGTGGGGTGCCTCCAAGATGTTCTAAGATAAGTGTGGCATAAATGCCACCATATAAGTCTCCCTTGTTACCGTTCATAGCAAGGTGTCGAGCAATTAAGGCACCCAGATTATAATTAGACCTCCCTGAGAGGGCTCCTGCCAGGATAGCAATATCCGGAGCAGAAATGTTGCTCGTGTTGTCACGGGCTAACACCCCTCTAGCAACATAATATGCAAAATACCTGAGGTGAGGAAATAAGATGCTGGAGATCTTCGACCGATGAATATCCCTCGTACCCATGCTGCAGAGAGAGTTGATGACGGTTTTCAGCTCGGAGGGCTGAGTGGCCATCCTAGCCGTCCTCCCAATGTTCGGCACACCTATTATTTCACAAAACTTTCCCAAAGTCATGGTGATAAGATCATTGTAAATTTTAAACTCAATAGCACCTGAATCAGGATTATATCTAAAACTGTTAATGAAACTGGAGGTGAGTTTTTGATACTGAGTAACACGGCACGTGACGAGCCGTGTCAGACCTGCATTAGCACAAAGATTATAAAACTCATCCTTGATTCCCGCAGCTTCAAGGAATTCATCACATGGAAACGTCATCGCACGTGCTGGACTTGTGTCTTCCAACAACTCCAGGGGCACATGATCTTCATTATAGCTCACCCTAGCAGTCGAGGGTGAAGCTGCGGCTCTAGTAACTCGATCGGAGTGCATGGGCCTCCTCTTCTCAAGCCACCCTTTTGCCCTTCCTAACAAACTCATTTCTGAAATTTTTGGCAATTTACAAAAACGAGGATTAAAACAAGGTGAGTTAAGGCAAACTACTCAACTCACTTGCCCAAGGCATAAACTTGCATCAAAACTTGGAAAATAACTTTCTACACATGCATGCAAGTGTTGGGGAACGTAGTATTTTAAAATTTTCCTACGATCACGCAAGATCTATCTACTAGATGCATAGCAAAGAGAGGGAAGAGTGTGTCTACGTACCCTCGTAGACCGGAAGCGGAAGCGTCAAGTGACGCGGTTGATGTTGTCGAACTTCTTCGCAATCCAACCGATCAAGCACCGAACGTACGGCACCTCCGCGTTCAGCACACGTTCAGCTTGATGACGTCCCACGAGCTCTTGATCCAGTTGAGCTTCACGGGAGAGTTTCGTCAGCACGACGGCGTGGTGACGGATATGATGTATTCACCGGCGCAGGGCTTCGCCTAAGCTCCGCGACGGTATGACCGAGGTGTGTTTCGGTGGAGGGGG
The DNA here is from genome assembly GCA_902687465.1 of Secale cereale. Lineage (NCBI taxonomy): Eukaryota > Viridiplantae > Streptophyta > Magnoliopsida > Poales > Poaceae > Secale > Secale cereale. Next base: position 705,591,751 of record LR738713.1, read on the forward strand.
GCACCGCACACGGCTAAAACAATTCAACTTGTGTGTCTTTGGGTGCCCTCCTGCCCCCGTATATAAAGGAGCAAGGGAGGGAGGCCGGCCAACTTCTCCTGGTGCGGCTAGGGAAGGAGTCCTACTAGGAATAGGATTGCAATCCTATTCCTAGTAGGATTCACTAAAAGAAAGAAGAGGGAAAGGAATAGGAGAGGTGGCGCCCCCCCCCCAATCCTAGTCCAACTAGGAACCCTAGGTGGGGGCGCCGGCCAGCCCTATGGGCTGCCTCTCTCTTTCCCTTTAGGCCCACTATGGACCATCCCCTCTCGTAGGGGGTTCCGGTAACCCCCTCCGGCAATCCCGATAAATCCGAAACTTTCCCGGAACACTTCCGGTGTCCGAATATAGTCGTCCAATATATCAATCTTTATGTCTCGGACATTCCGAGACTCCTCGTCATGTCCATGATCTCATCCGGGACTCCGAACTACCTTCGGTACATCAATACTCATAAACTCATAATACCGATCGTCATCAAACATTAAGCGTGCGGACCCTACGGGTTCGAGAACTATGTAGACATGACCGAGACTCATCTCCGGTCAATAACCAATAGCGGAACCTGGATGTTCATATTGGCTCCTACATATTCTACGAAGATCTATTATCGGTCAGAACCGCATAACAACATACGTTGTTCCTTTTGTCAACGGTATGTTACTTGCCCGAGATTCGATCGTCGGTATCTCTATACCTAGTTCAATCTCGTTACTGGCAAGTCTCTTTACTCGTTCCGTAACTCATCATCTCGTGACTAACTCATTAGTCTTTTGCTTGCAAGGCTTATTGTGATGTGTGTTACCGAGAGGGCCCAGAGATACCTCTCCGACACTCGGAGTGACAAATCCTAATCTTGATCTATGCCAACACCACGAATACTTTCGGAGACACCTGTAGAGCATCTTTATGATCACCCAGTTACGTTGTGACGTTTGATAGCACACAAGGTGTTCCTACGGTATTCGGGAGTTGCATAAACTCATAGTCATAGGAACATGTATAAGTCATGAAGAAAGCAATAGCAGTAAAACTAAACGATCATAGTGCTATGCTAACGGATGGGTCTTTTCCATCACATCATTCTCCTAATGATGTGATCCCGTTGATCAAATGACAACTCATGTCTATGGTTAGGAAACATAACCATCTTTGATCAATGAGCTAGTCTAGTAGAGGCATACTAGGGACATACTGTTTTGTCTATGTATCCACACATGTACTAAGTTTCCGGTTAATTCAATTCTAGCATGAATAAAAGACATTTATCATGATATAAGGAAATACAAATAACATCTTTATTATTGCCTCTAGGGCATATTTCCTTCAGTCTCCCACTTGAACTAGAGTCAATAATCTAGATTACAAAGTGATGATCCTCACACCCATGGAGTCTTGGTGCTGATCATGTTTTGCCCGTGGAAGAGGCTTAGTCAACGGGTCTGCAACATTCAGATCCGTATGTATTTTGCAAATCTCTATGTCTCCCTCCTTGACTAGATCGCGGATGGAATTGAAGCGTCTTTTGATGTGCTTTGTTCTCTTGTGAAACCTGGATTCCTTCGCCAAGGCTATGGCTCCAGTGTTGTCACAAAAGATTTTCATTGGACCCGATGCACTAGGTATTACACCTAGATCGGATATGAACTCCTTCATCCAGACTCCTTCATTTGCTGCTTCCGAAGCAGCTATGTATTCTGCTTCACACGTAGATCCCGCCATGACGCTCTGCTTGGAACTGCACCAACTGACAGCTCCACCGTTCAATAAAAATACATATCCGGTTTGTGACTTTGAGTCATCCGGATCAGTGTCAAAGCTAGAATCGACGTAACCGTTTACGACGAGCTCTTTGTCACCTCCATACACGAGAAACATATCCTTTGTTCTTTTCAGATACTTCAGGATGTTTTTGACCGCTGTCCAGTGATCCACTCCTGGATTACTTTGGTACCTCCCTGCTAGACTTATAGCAAGGCACACATCAGGCCTGGTACACAGCATTGCATACATGATAGATCCTATGGCTGAGGCATAGGGAATGACTTTCATTTTTTCTCTATCTTCTGCAGTGGTCGGGCATTGAGTCTTACTCAACTTCATACCTTGTAAAACAGGCAAGAACCCTTTCTTTGACTGATCCATTTTGAACTTCTTCAAAATCTTATCAAGGTATGTGCTTTGTGAAAGTCCAATTAAGCGTCTTGATCTATCTCTATATATTTTGATGCCTAATATGTAAGCAGCTTCTCCGAGGTCTTTCATCGAAAAACTTTTATTCAAGTATCCTTTTATGCTATCCAGAAATTCTATATCATTTCCAATCAACAATATGTCATCTACATATAATATTAGAAATGCTACAGAGCTCCCACTCACTTTCTTGTAAATACAGGCTTCTCCAAAAGTCTGTATAAAACCATATGCTTTGATCACCTCATCAAAGCGTATATTCCAACTCCGAGATGCTTGCACCAGTCCATAGATGGATCGCTGGAGCTTGCATACTTTGTCAGCACCTTTTGGATCGACAAAACCTTCTGGTTGCATCATATACAACTCTTCTTTGAGATATCCATTTAGGAATGCAGTTTTGACATCCATTTGTCAGATTTCATAATCATAAAATGCGGCAATTGCTAACATGATTCGGACAGACTTAAGCATCGCTACAGGTGAGAAAGTCTCATCGTAGTCAACTCCTTGAACTTGTCGAAAACCTTTCGCAACAAGTCGAGCTTTGTAAACAGTAATATTACCGTCTGCGTCGGTCTTCCTCTTGAAGATCCATTTATTTTCGATGGCTTGCCGATCATCGGGCAAGTCAACCAAAGTCCACACTTTGTTCTCATACATGGATCCCATCTCAGATTTCATGGCTTCAAGCCATTTTGCGGAATCTGGGCTCATCATCGCTTCCTCATAGTTCGTAGGTTCATCATGGTCTAGTAACATGATTTCCAGAACTGGGTTGCCGTACCACTCTGGTGCGGAACGTACTCTGGTTGATCTACGGCGTTCAGCAGAAACTTGATCCGAAGTTTCATGATCATTATCATTAACTTCCTCTCTGATTGATGTAGGAATCACTGGAACAATTTTCTGTGATGTACTACTTTCCAATCCGGGAGAAGGTACAATTACCTCATCAAGTTCTACTTTCCTCCCACTCACTTCTTTCGAGAGAAACTCTTTTTCTAGAAAGGATCCATTCTTAGCAACGAATATCTTGCCTTCGGATCTATGATAGAAGGTGTACCCAACAGTCTCTTTTGGGTATCCTATGAAGACACATTTCTCCGACTTGGGTTCGAGCTTATCAGGTTGAAGCTTTTTCACATAAGCATCGCAGCCCCAAACTTTAAGAAACGACAACTTTGGTTTCTTGCCAAACCATAGTTCATAAGGTGTCGTATCAACGGATTTAGATGGTGCCCTATTTAACGTGAATGCAGCTGTCTCTAAAGCATAACCCCAAAACGATAGTGGTAAATCGGTAAGAGACATCATAGATCGTACCATATCTAATAAAGTACGGTTACGACGTTCGGGTACACCATTACGCTGTGCTGTTCCAGGTGGCGTGAGTTGTGAAACTATTCCACATTGTTTTAAATGAAGACCAAACTCGTAACTCAAATATTCTCCTCCATGATCAGATCGTAGAAACTTTATTTTCTTGTTACGATGATTCTCTACTTCACTCTGAAATTCTTTGAACTTTTCAAATGTTTCAGACTTGTGTTTCATTAAGTAGATATACCCATATCTGCTCAAATCATCAGTGAAGGTCAGAAAATAACGATATCCGCCGCGAGCTTCAACACTCATTGGACCACATACATCAGTATGTATGATTTCCAACAAATCTATTGCTCGCTCCATAGTTCCGGAGAACGGAGTTTTAGTCATCTTGCCCATGAGGCATGGTTCGCAAGCACCAAGTGATTCATAATCAAGTGATTCCAAAAGTCCATCATTATGGAGTTTCTTCATGCGTTTTACACCAATATGACCTAAACGGCAGTGCCAAAAATAAGTTGTACTATCATTATTAACCTTGCATCTTTTGGTTTCAATATTATGAATATGTGTATCACTACAATCGAGATCCAATAAGAATAGACCACTCTTCAAGGGTGCATGACCATAAAAGATATTATTCATAAAAATAGAACAACCATTATTCTCTGATTTGAATGAATAACCGTCTCGCAATAAACAAGATCCAGATATAATGTTCATGCTTAACGCTGGCACCAAATAACAATTATTTAGGCCTAATATTAATCCCGAAGGTAGATGTAGAGGTAGCGTGCCGACGGCGATCACATCGACTTTGGAACCATTTCCCACGCGCATCGTCACCTCGTCCTTAGCCAATCTTCGTTTAATCCGTAGTCCCTGTTTCGAGTTACAAATATTAGCAACCGAACCGGTATCAAATACCCAGGTACTACTACGAGCATTAGTAAGGTACACATCAATAACATGTATATCACATATACCTTTGTTCACCTTGCCATCCTTCTTATCCGCCAAATACTTGGGGCAGTTCCGTTTCCAGTGTCCAGTCCCCTTGCAGTAGTAGCACTCAGTTTCAGGCTTGGTTCCATACTTGAGGTTTTCTGTGAGAGCAGCAACAATCTTGCTATTCTCCTTGAAAATCCCTTCCTTGCCCTTTTTCTTGAAACTAGTGGTATTGTTAACCATCAACATTTGATGCTCCTTTTTGATTTCTACCTCCGCAGCTGTGAGCATAGCGAAGAGCTCGGGAATTGTCTTTTGTATCCCTTGCATATTATAGTTCATCACGAAGCCATTATAGCTTGGTGGCAGTGATTGAAGAATTCTATCAATGACACTATTCTCATCAACTTGGCAACCAAGTTGAGTCATATGATTGTAGTGCCCATACATTGTGAGCAAGTGTTCACTGATAGAACTATTCTCCTCCATCTTGCAGCTGTAGAACTTATTGGAAATCTTATATTTCTCAATCCGGGCATTTGCTTGAAATATTAACTTCAACTCCTGGAACATCTCATATGGTCCATGACGTTCAAAACGTCGTTGAAGTCCCGGTTCTAAGCCGTAAAGCATGGCACACTGAACTATCGTGTAGTCATCAGACCGTGATTGCCAGACGTTCAAAGCGTCTGCATCAGCGGAAGGGGGCTTGTCACCTAGCGGTGCTTCAAGGACATAATTCTTCTGTGCAGCAATGAGGATAATCCTCAGGTTACGGACCCAGTCCGTGTAATTGCTACCATCATCTTTCAACTTAGCTTTCTCTAGGAATGCATTAAAATTCAAAGGAACGGTAGCACGGGCCATTGATCTATAACGACATAGATATGCAAAACTATCAGGACTAAGTTCATGATAAATTAAAGTTCAATTTAATCATATTAATTTAAAGAACTCCCACTTAGATAGACATCCCTCTGGTCATCTAAATGATCACGTGATCCAAATTAACTAAACCATGTCCGATCATCACGTGAGATGGGGTAGTTTCAATGGTGAACATCTTATGTTGATCATATCTACTATATGATTCACGCTCGACCTTTCGGTCTCCAGTGTTCCGAGGCCATATCTGCATATGCTAGGCTCGTCAAGTTTAACCCGAGTATTCTGCGTGTGCAAAACTGGCTTACACCCGTTGTATTTGAACGTAGAGCTTATCACACCCGATCATCACGTGGTGTCTCGGCACGACGAACTTTCGCAACGGTGCATACTCAGGGAGAACACTTATACCTTGAAATTTAGTAAGGGATCATCTTATAATGCTACCGTCGTTCTAAGCAAAATAAGAAGCATAATAAGATAAACATCACATGCAATCAAAATATGTGACATGATATGGCCATCATCATCTTGTGCTTTTGATCTCCATCTCCAAAGCACCGTCATGATCACCTTTGTCACCGGCTCGACACCTTGATCTTCATCGTAGCATCGTTGTCGTCTCGCCAACTATTGCTTCTACGACTATCGCTACCGCTTAGTGATAAAGTAAAGCAATTACATGGCGATTGCATTTCATACAATAAAGCGACAACCATATGGCTCCTGCCAGTTGTCGATAACTTTACAAAACATGATCATCTCATACAAAACCGTATAACTCATCATGTCTTGACCATATCACATCACAACATGCCCTGCAAAAACAAGTTAGACGTCCTCTACTTTGTTGTTGCAAGTTTTACGTGGCTGCTACGGGCTTAGCAAGAACCGTTCTTACCTACGCATACAAAACCACAACGATGTTTCGTCAAGTATGTGCTGTTTTAACCTTCACAAGGACCGGGCGTAGCCACACTTGATTCAGCTAAAGTGAGAGAGACAGACACCCGCCAGTCACCTTTAAGCAACGAGTGCTCGTAACGGTGAAACCAGTCTCGCGTAAGCGTACGCGTAATGTCGGTCCGGGCCCCTTCATCTCACAATACCGCCGAAGCAAAGTATGACATGCTGGTAAGCAGTATGACTAGTATCGCCCACAATTCATTGTGTTCTACTCGTGCATATCATCTACGCATAGACCTGGCTCAAGATGCCACTGTTGGGGAACGTAGTATTTTAAAATTTTCCAATGATCACGCAAGATCTATCTACTAGATGCATAGCAACGAGAGGGAAGAGTGTGTCTACGTACCCTCGTAGACCGGAAGCGGAAGCATCAAGTGACGCGGTTGATGTTGTCGAACTTCTTCGCGATCCAACCGATCAAGCACCGAACGTACGGCACCTCCGCGTTCAGCACACGTTCAGCTTGATGACGTCCCACGAGCTCTTGATCCAGTTGAGCTTCACGGGAGAGTTTCGTCAGCACGACGGCGTGGTGACGGATATGATGTATTCACCGGCGCAGGGCTTCGCCTAAGCTCCGCGACGGTATGACCGAGGTGTGTTTCTTTGGAGGGGGGCACCGCACACGGCTAAAACAATTCAACTTGTGTGTCTTTGGGTGCCCTCCTGCCCCCGTATATAAAGGAGCAAGGGAGGGAGGCCGGCCAACTTCTCCCGGTGCGGCTAGGGAAGGAGTCCTACTAGGAATAGGATTGCAATCCTATTCCTAGTAGGATTCACCAAAAGAAAGAAGAGGGAAAGGAATAGGAGAGGTGGCACCCCCCCAATCCTAGTGCAACTAGGAACCCTAGGTGGGGGCGCCGGCCAGCCCTATGGGCTGCCTCTCTCTTTCCCTTTAGGCCCACTATGGACCATCCCCTCTCGTAGGGGGTTCCGGTAACCCCCTCCGGCAATCCCGATAAATCCGAAACTTTCCCGGAACACTTCCGGTGTCCGAATATAGTCGTCCAATATATCAATCTTTATGTCTCGGACATTCCGAGACTCCTCGTCATGTCCGTGATCTCATCCGGGACTCCGAACTACCTTCGGTACATCAATACTCATAAACTCATAATACCGATCGTCATCAAACGTTAAGCGTGCGGACCCTACGGGTTCGAGAACTATGTAGACATGACCGAGACTCATCTCCGGTCAATAACCAATAGCGGAACCTGGATGTTCATATTGGCTCCTACATATTCTACGAAGATCTATTATCGGTCAGAACCGCATAACAACATACGTTGTTCCTTTTGTCAACGGTATGTTACTTGCCCGAGATTCGATCGTCGGTATCTCTATACCTAGTTCAATCTCGTTACTGGCAAGTCTCTTTACTCGTTCCGTAACTCATCATCTCATGACTAACTCATTAGTCTTTTGCTTGCAAGGCTTATTGTGATGTGTGTTACCGAGAGGGCCCAGAGATACCTCTCCGACACTCGGAGTGACAAATCCTAATCTTGATCTATGCCAACACCACGAATACTTTCGGGGACACCTGTAGAGCATCTTTATGATCACCCAGTTACGTTGTGATGTTTGATAGCACACAAGGTGTTCCTACGGTATTCGGGAGTTGCATAATCTCATAGTCATAGGAACATGTATAAGTCATGAAGAAAGCAATAGCAGTAAAACTAAACAATCATAGTGCTATGCTAACGGATGGGTCTTGTCCATCACATCATTCTCCTAATGATGTGATCCCGTTGATCAAATGATAACTCATGTCTATGGTTAGGAAACATAACCATCTTTGATCAATGAGCTAGTCTAGTAGAGGCATACTAGGGACATACTGTTTTGTCTATGTATCCACACATGTACTAAGTTTCCGGTTAATACAATTCTAGCATGAATAAAAGACATTTATCATGATATAAGGAAATACAAATAACATCTTTATTATTGCCTCTAGGGCATATTTCCTTCAGCAAGCTCATCTATACAACACCAAGAACTACTAAATACTCACAAATGAAGCCACCAATCAGAAATCTAATTGGAGGGGTGGAGGAGTCACATACCAGGGAGTATTTGTTCAAAATCTCAGCTCAAATGATGGGCTGTAGAGAGAGATCGAAGAATCGCCTCCAAGAACAGCAAGAACACAAGAACAAGTGCAGAACTCGCGTTTTTGGAGAAAAAGATAGAGGGAGGAAGAAGACATACCTGGAGGGGGGGCCATGTGGGCCCCAGGCGCCCTGTGGGCGCGGCCAGGGGGGCAGGCCGCGCCAGTTGGCCGCCTGGGCCACTGGTGGGTCCCCCTGGCTGGCCCCAGGTCCCTCTGGGTCACTCCCGACGTGGAAATTTTTATTTTAATTTTTCTGGAATTTTTCTGAAAACTTCACTGTTGAAATTTTTTCGAAGTTCAAAAAGCTGCGAAACTCTCTGAAAACTTGAAGCAGTGAGTAGTATTGTGAAGCTTCAAAACATAAATACTTGGTACAGCAAGTAGGACAAAAACTAAAAACAAATGAAAACATAACAAGCTCAACTTTTTATCTATATAAAACACGTTTACTAGTAAGGTTGATCAAGTCTTACCAACAAACAGGCGATATATAGAGCAAAAAGTCTCACCTCTTACGAAGTAATCACTGAACCTTTATTTTGATGGACATTGTCCCCACCATGATAGTTTTGTATTTGTGAGGTACATGTAGTGGACAATCCCATTCTCCGATCTTCACGGTCTCGATATTTTCTATAGAGTTGAGGCCATGCCTCCTGTCGGTCTTCTTTGGAAAATATACCGTGTGTTCTTTATCATTTACATTGAAGGTAACCTTCCCTTTATTGCAATCAATAATAGAACCTGCGGTGTTAAGAAAAGGTCTACCAAGAATAATGGACATGCTCCCATCCTCGGGCATGTCAAGCACAACAAAATCAGTAAGAATCAAACAATTAGCAACCTCTACTGGAACATCCTCACAAATACCTATCGGAACGGCGATTGACTTGTCAGCCATCTGAAGGGAGATATCTGTAGGAATTAGTTTCTCTAAACAAAGCCTCTTGTAAAGAGAGAGAGGCATAACACTCACTCCTGCTCCAAGATCACATAAAGCAGTTTTGACATAATTATTCTTTATGGAGCAAGGAATGGTGGGTATACCTGGATCACCGAGCTTCTCAGGAATCTTGCCACTGAAAGAGTAGTTAGCAAGCATAGTAGATATTGCTTCATTAGGAACTTTTCTTTTATTAGTGACAATATCTTTCATATATTTTGAATAAGGAGGTAACTTAATAGCTTCAGTCAAAGGGATTTGAAGAAAAAGAGGTTTAATCCACTCACAAAACTTATTGTAATGCTCTTCTTCTTTGGATTTGATGGACTTACCTGGAAAGGGCATGGGTTTCTGTACCCATGGTTCTCTTTCCTTCCCATGTTTTCTTGCGATGAAGTCTTCTTTAGTGTACCTCTTACGTTTGTCAGGTGCTTCTTCTTCTCGAACTTCAGGAGGATCATTCTGCTCATTATCCTTATCTCCAGGTTCGACACCGTCTTCAGTCTCAGCATCGGAGATAGATACACTGTTGGGATCAATAGCTGGCTCTTCATCTGCAATAGGATCATTAGAATTGTCAGCCTCCTTATGTTTCTTCTTCTTCTTTGGAGAGCCAACAATTTCTTCTTCCCGCATTTGAGAATCTTGCTCGATTCTCCTCGGATGCCCCTCTAGATAGAGAGGATCTTGAGTGCTAGTTCCTCCTCGGGTCTTAATCCCGAAAGCCTGCAAATCATCTTGTTTGGCATTGTTAGCAAGCAAATCTTTTTGCACATTAGAAATTTGGTCAAGCTGAGTTTGAACCATATGAAAATGTTTCACAAGACATTGAACATCATTAACCATTCTACCTAGAACATCAAGCAAACTTTTGATAGCAAGGGAATTATCATGCAACTGACTTTGTATCCTCTCATTAAAATGATTTTGTTTCATAATAAAATTATCAAACTCATCTAAACATTGATCAGGAGGCTTACCATGAGGGATGTCACTTGCGTTGAAATCTAAAAGAGAGTGTACCTCTAACATAGGAGGGTGAGTGGTAGGCTCACACAGCTTCTCAATAGGGGGTAGATTCTTCATGTCTTCAGCTTTAATACCTTTCTCTTCAATAGACTTCTTTGCTTCTCGCATATCTTCGGGGCTTAGAACAAACATGCCCCTCTTCTTTGGTGGTGGAGGTGGTTCAGGGACAGACCAATCTTCATGGTTTTTGGCAATCCTGCCCATCAAATCTTCTGCATCTTTCGGCGTCCTTTTCCTGAAAACACAGCCAGCACAACTGTCCAAATAGGACCTGGATTCATCAGTTAGACCAGCATAGAATATATCTATTAATTCGTTCTTAGGGACTTCATGTCCTGGTCTAGCCCGAATCAGACCGCAGTACCTCCCCCAAGCTTTAGGGAGGGACTTATCCTGCAACTGTTTAAAGTTATAAATTCTTTGTAAAGCAGCATGTTGCATGTGAGCAGGAAAGTACTTATCAACAAAAGAGTGAGCTAAGTCTTGAGGACTCTTAATGGAACCGCATGGGAGTGAATCATACCATGCTTTAGCACCTTCCTTCAAGGAGAAGGGAAGAAGCTTGGTAACATAAAAGTATCGTATCTTCTCATCTGTGGTAAACAGGCCACCCAACTCACCGAGTTTAGTCAGGTGTGCAATAGCATCATCATTTTCTCTGCCATAAAAGGGGTCAGCTTCAACCATAGGTATAAGTGAAAGATCAACAGAGAAATCATAATCAGGATCATCAATGCATATAGGAGATGTAGCAAATTCAGGATCAGGAACGGTTTTGTTCTTCAAAGAGTGTTTTTCAAACAGTTTCTTAATAACTTCAGGGTCAGAGCCAGAAAACTCTGTCAGTTCCCTGCATAAATCTTCATCAAGCATATAGTAATCATCATCAAGGAGTCTCTCCTTGAGTTTACTCAAATCAGGATAATCATAAGTTTCACCAATAGGGTAGCGAGTAACAGGAATTTCAATTCCAGACTTTTTAGCAGGAGCAGCAGCGATCTGTTTCTCAAGAGCATAACCAAGGGAACTAATATCATCAACAGTAGTAGAAGCATCATCAAGAGTATCGTACATAGTAACAGATTCAGTAGGAGCATCATATGGTGGCGGTGAGGCAAACTTACTCATAACAGAAGGTGAATCAAGTGTAGCACTAGTGCTCAGAACAGTACCTCTTCTTGTAGTGGATAGTAAGATCGGAACCTTGGGGTCTCCTTTCTTACCCATAGCGGATGAAGTGCAGCAGGTAGGATACTTCAAGTAGACTTGTAAATATTGCTATGCTCCCCGGCAACGGCGCCAGAAAACGGTACTTGATAACCCTCAACCGTAAGGGATCGAGATAGTCTTCGCGGGTAAGAATAACCCAATTTATTGATTCGACACACGGGGAGCCAAAGAGTATTTATAAGCTTTGACGTTGAGTTGTCAATTCAACCGCACCTGAAATATACTTACTTGCAACAAAAGATAAGTGGTAATAGTGATATGATAGTGATGATAGTGATAGTAAAAGTAAACAGCAAAAGTAAATAGCAAGAGTAAATAGCAAAAGTAGCAACTAGTAACCAGTAGGATTTAAAACACTGTAGGCTAGGGAGACAGATGGTTGGGCGCTGCATGGATGAGATACATCATGATTCTAACTTGGGGCACGGCACACGGAAAAGTAATGATCATCTAGGCAAATATCAAACATTAGGCATGTATCCCGTAGGTAGTTGTACGTGCTTGCAATAAGAACTTGCACAACATCTTTTGTCCTACCATCCCGCTACGAACGGGGCCAAAAGGAACTTATGGAGATTAAGGTGCTCCTGTCAAAGAGCACCTGAACAAAGCAATGAACTCAATGGATACATGTAATCCTCAAACTACGAACCATCCCCTTTGGTGTCCCAAGCTGTCACTTTTGGGATCGCCGGTTCCGAACCGTAATAGGTGCAAACAACTCATAGATAGGATCACGAACACAAATATATTCATGCAAACACATATGGTTCAGATCTGAAATCATAGCACTCGGGCCCTAAGTGTCAAGCATTAAGAATAACAAGTTGTAGCAAAGATGATAAACACCATAGTAGATGATAGGCAAAATGCCCCCAACGATCTGACAAACTATTACATGATCTAACTCATCCAATCCCTACCATCCCCTTCGCCTACAGCAGGGGAATTACTCACACATGGAGGGAGAAGTCATGGAGGGATGATGGAGTAGATGCGTTTGAGACGTATCACAAGTTCGCATCATTCGTGAGAATTTGAAAACAGCCCAGCCTCGTCAAAAGAGCCAGTATGATCGTCATCATAAGGAAGTGGCTTATGAGGTTGGTGACAAAGCTTATCTTCGGGTTACTCCTTTGAAGGGTACCCATCGTTTCGGTATCAAGGGAAAGTTGGCTCCTCGTTACATTGGTCCTTTTCGCATTCTTTCTAAACGAGGAGAGGTTGCCTACCAATTGGAACTACCCCCACATCTTTCTCGAGTTCATGATGTCTTCCACGTCTCTCAACTCAGGCGTTGCTTCTCGGATTCCATCCGCGAAGTGGACCACGAAACGCTTGATCTCCAAGATAACCTCACATATCGAGAGTATCCCGTTCGCATTTTGGATCAAGCAGAACGTGTCACTCGACGTCATAACATCAAGTTTCTCAAGGTTCAGTGGTCTCATCATTCCGAGAGAGAAGCTACTTGGGAGTGAGAAGATCGTCTCCGACTAGAGTACCCCACCTTCTTTCCGCCTACTCCTGAATCTCGGGACAAGATTCTTTCGAGTGGAGGCGAGTTGTCACAACCCTAGTTCTGGTATGCACTAGGTTAGTCTTGTTGTTTGCATCATGTTTAAATTCCAAATGAAATTGAATTGAGGACTTGTGAAACCCTCAGAAACTCTTTTTGAAAATGACCCAAATAAAAATTGCTCCAAAAGGGTCCAAGAAAATGTTCATGTTGCTCTCTAGAAATATTGGTTAGAGATAAAAATCAAACCAATATTATTAGGAGCTCATAAGTATTTATTTTGGGCATTTGGAATTAATGCAATAGTTATTTGCTTGGATATATATTTATTGTATATGTTATATATGTCCAAAATTCTGATTCTTTATTTTGAGGGGCTTGGATTAATTCCTAGGTCCCTGCAAAATAAAAATGTCAGAAGAAAATAATTGATTTAGTTTAGAAACTAAATCAAAACATAATTGCAGAAATAGAAAACAGAACAAAGAAAAAAAGGAGAGGAAGCAACTTACCTGTGCTGGCCCAGCACAGTGCGGCCTGGCCGGCCCAGCTGGCCGGCCCAGCCCACCGGGCCTCCCCTGTCGTCTTCCTCGCGCCAGTAGGCGAGGCGCGTGGCCGACGTGCGCGCACGGCGAGTGCGCCACACCGCCAGCTACCTGCCTGCTTCCTGGGACAGCACGACGCCTAGAATCACCTCCGCGGCGCCGCCCCGATCCCCTGGACGCCTTTCTTCCCCTCCTGCCCTCTCCCTCGTCTGCTCCTCGCAGTGGCCGAGCGCCGTCCCCGCCGCCGATCGCCGTTGCCGTAGCCACTGCCTTCCCCTCGCCCCTCCGACGAGCCCTCGAGCTCCGCCTCGTTGCGGTGCATCTCCAGGCCGAAGGATTCGACCCTGGATGCCCTGAGGCCTCGACCTCGAGCTTGTCTTCACCGCCGGCCGCCGTGGATCCCCCTCGCTGCCCCGACCATTCCAAAGCCTCCCCGAGCCTGCCGTTCGTCTCGTTGCAACCGCCGTAAGCTTCTGCCCCTGCTCCCCCTCTCTGTTCTTCCTCTCGCAAGCCGTAGCTGCCGCACCGCGTTCACCCGCACGCGCCGCCACCCGCGCTCGTCGCCGGTGGTGCTCCGGTGACCTTTTGGTCCTGGGCGTGCATCTAACACATTCGCCGCGTCGCGTAGAAGCCGTAGGTGCTAGCGCTGCCCCGCCTAGGCCACCACAGCCACGAGCCCGAGCTCGACCGAGCTTCGGCCGCCGCCGAGCTCGTCGCCGGCGCCACTCCTGTCAGGCCCATTTCTGGGAAATAAATCACAGAATAGCCTGAAGTCACACTGGCTCCCAAGAACAACCAGTGGACAACCCTGATATAGATAACCAGTACATTATAGCATTACACAGGGTTGAGTCAGGGTGACTCAACAATTTATTACAACAACTCAACGCACTATGGTGGCGGAATATGACAGTGGGTGGTGGAACTCAACACTGGTACAATAGCATAGAGTCAAGCGTCAGTGTGAGGCTTGACTGTTTTATTGGTGTGGCGGAAGCTTGACGGATGATACAAGTGGTAGACTCCATGACACAGGTGTGCTGACTGGGAACCTTCTAAGCGTCGGCCTCGCTAGCGCAATTCTCCTCCAAAAGCTCGTCCTCCTCCAAGTCTGGCCAAGTAAATAGCCAGGGACTAGCCAGTGAGTACTTTTGAATGTACTCGCAAACATTATGAACATAAGATATACCGAATGCAAATGCCATGATAGATGAAACTTCATGCATGCAAACCATTATCAAAAACATGGCATGATAAATCATGGTTAGTGCAGACATAAATATTAATTAGCACCAACAAAATATATATAAAAGAAATGCCGGTCGGATGTCAAGTGACACCACGGTAGGACTTGAAGAGAAATGCCAGACGGGTGTTTAAAAGAGAAATCGGACGATACCATCCGAGAACTCAGGCAACGCCACGAAAGGACTTGAAAAGAAATGCCAGTCGGACGTCAAGTGACGCCACGGTCGGTCTTGAAAAGAAATGCCAGTCGGGTGTCCACAAGAGTAGTGGCGTGATAAACCGCCTGAAACTCGAGGGACGCCACAAAAGGACTTGAAAATAAAGGCGAGTGCCCGGGGTAGTCCAGCCAGCCCCTGAGACACTCTGGAAAGTAAAAATAAGATCAGAGGGTTAGTCCATAAGCATAATCTTCATCATAAATAAATTCATGATAATACTAACTGCGACAAGAATATCATGCAAACATAAACATGCTCAGGTTTATTAGTTTCCTCCAGAGACTGACACCAGGACCGATACTTGACCCACCCAACCAAGTCCTTGACCGTGGACGCGGCTATTCGAATAGATATGACTCTGCAGAGGGTGTACTCTTTACCCACGCGTATGGGATTCCCTTAGTCAGTACCGGGGCACTGGCTAATTCCCATTACGGACTTTGGGTTGAAAACACGCCTGACCCGCACACACCAGAACCTCCGTCAGATGCCAGGAATCACCCAAAGCATCGTTCTAGAAAACTTTAAGTCAGGGAGGCTACAACCTCCGAAAAGCATGGGATCACTATTAAACGCGCGGATTACAAGGGGTGCCCCCCTCTCGGCATCACGACAGCCGGAAACACCCATGCCCCTGACCCGATGACAGGCTTCACCCGCATCGTAGTTCTCTGGGTGGTGTGCACCCGGACAGGGGTTATCAACTTACTAAGCCGTGCCCTCCTTTCGGAAGGACCCGTGGCAGCACGGTATACAGCTAGGTGTATAGAGCAAGACTCGATCTAGGCCGACTCAGGAGGTGTTATTTAAAATATCACCGGTGTTCTTTAACACCGTCACATGACACTACTGTGTCAATAAAGGACCGTGCCCTCCGGCACGTCCAAACCACAAGCAAAAATTCTGCCATCTAGTAACCACATGCATGTCAGAGATGCTAGTGTGATATGCAAGCAAAGGAAAAGGTGACATGACCATGCATGCACTTGTGATACATCATGCAACATATACGGAGCAACAACAAGCTATACTAACATGCAAATGCAAACACCATATCCCAAGTTCAAATAATGCTTGCCTTGTCCAAAATAGTCAGGAGAAAACCCCTCTGAAATAAAAGATCCTTCTTCTTTTTCTGAAAATTCAAATTTGAATTCGAATAAGAATTCCAACACAGTACAGAAAAATGTTCTCAAAATATTTTTAAATAAATCTTAAAAAAAACTAGAGAGAAAAAGAAAAATTTAGCAAAAAGAATCAATTCATTTGGAGCTATAGTTTAAAAGTTATTAACTTTTTAAAACCAGGGGCCTTTCTGCAAAACAGAAGTCCCTGAGCAGTTAAAAAGAAAACGTTTACGGCAGCGAGTACGCCTTCCAGTGGAGAAGACGTAAAGCGCAAAATACGCTTTCGCTGTAAACAGGAATAAGAGAGAGAGAGCTGACGGGTGGGGACCACCCGTCGGGTTTAAATCGAGCGCTCGCGCGCGTGTACAGAGAGGAAGCGGCGATCGCCGGCGACGATCGCCGGGGTTTCAGAGCCCGGCGCTGGTCGCAACGTGACCAGCGTGGACTCCCGCATCGGTGAGTGGTGGAGTTGGTCCCCGGCGTTCACCTGAACGGCGACGAGGTCAGCGGCGGCGGACGGCGTTTCGGTGGTGTTTGGGGATCGTCGGAGAGGGCTCGGGGAATGGAATTGAGGTGGGGGTTCGATGTGGTGGTGGTAGATAGGTGGACTGGCGAAGTTTGGGTGGCTATGGTGGAGTATCGGTGGTGCTTGGTTCGTGGACAGAGGCGGCGGGACGGTGGCCGGAGAGGGAGAAGAAGACCCTCTCGGGGTCGGGTGAGTGGCTAGGAGAGGTACTGGGTGGCGGTGGAGGTGAGTGGTGGTGCTGGAGGGGCTCGGGGGTCCCTTTTATAGGCGAGCCGAGGGTGGCCGAGACGGGCGGATAGCGCCGGAGTTAATTCGGTCACCGTGGTCGGCGGTGGCCGGTGGTCAGGGGCGGCGAGGCATTTAAGAGGTCGGTGGAGTACGCCGGAAGTCTCAGCTTGGACGGGCTCGAGCCCGTTGGCCTTGCCCGCGATGCGCTGTCCCGTACGGGTGCGGCGGCGATGCCAAGCTCCGGCGACTGCCCAGCGGGCCCTGGACGGCGTGGACGGTGCGTCTGGTGTGCGGAGAGGCAAGAGGGAGCGACGCGTGGGGAGGGAGTTAGGTAGGGGGGTGCGGCGTAGTGAATGGAGGCCGGTGGCCGTGGCGATCCGCTCGGCCTCACCGTGGATGAGCTCGGGGGTGGCTGCACCGGCCAGCTGCCAGCTCACCGGCGTGGAGAGGCTGGGTGATGGGCCAGGGAAGGCGGCGGCATTGAATGTTGGCGACGACGCCGTGCGGGAGGGGAAGGGGAGGAGTGCACGGCACCGCCGGCCACTGTCTGAACTCTGGTTTAGTTAACTGAATTAGATTCAGTTATGAACAGTGTGCATGCCATGTGTTTGATGAAATGCTATAGGGTGCTAGGCATCTTAGATGATCATGGGACTTGCTGTGGTGGTGTGTGGTTGCTCGAAATTGAGTTTGCCAGAAGGCCAAAAATTTTGGTGGAGTTTGGAAATGATTTGGAGCAGGAAATTGATTTCTGGACCAAATTTGAATTGAGTAGAATTTGAACTTTTTGAACTGTGGGACCAAATGTTTTTGAAGAAATGGGTTAAGGGTACCATGTATATGCAGGGATAATTTTGGTGGTGGCAAAAGAGTCATAGAAAATATAGTTCCTTTGTAATGTCAAGAAACTATGATTATTTCAAATTCCATCTTTGGAATTTAAAATATATTGAAGGAATATTTTTGTGGAGTGGAAAGGAGTTGAATAAGACCATAGAAGGTGTGCATGACTTGAGAGGTAATTCTTGGAGTGGCAGAAAAATATTTGGAGTGGTTTAGGGTGCTAGAAGAGGTGAAAAAGGCTTTTGCCTTTGAATTCGAATAACCAAAACAAAAACTCCTTAGAGAAAAAAAAAATTGTTTTGAAAACCTCCAAAATAAATAATCTAGATAAATTAACCTTCAAACAGAACCCTCCAAGAAAATTTTGAAATCCTAACTAAAATTTGAAAAAGTTTTCAAAACTCCAAGTAAATATTTTTTGGGGTGTTACAACACCTACCCCCCTTAAGAAAAATCTCGTCCCCGAGATTTCAGCTGTCCCTCAAACAGGTACGGGTACTCAGTTCTCAGGTGATCCTCTCTTTCCCATGTTGCTTCTTCTTCGGTGTGATTACTCCATTGAACCTTGTAAAACTTTATTACGTTTTGTCGGGTCCTCCGTTCAGACTCCTCCAAAATCCTTATAGGACGTTCCCGATAGGTAAGATCGGGTTGAAGATCCAACTTTTGGTGCTGAACTTGCTTTTCCGGGTTGCTAACACATTTCCTCAGCTGAGATACATGGAACACATCGTGGACATCTGACAATTCTGCCGGTAATTCCAATCGATAGGCAACTTTGCCCCTTCTTGCGATTACTTTGAATGGTCCAATAGATCTTGGCGCCAGTTTTCCTTTGACCTTAAATCTCTGTAGCCCCCTTGTCGGAGATACTCTAAGATATACGTAGTCATTGGGCTCAAAATGGACCTGGCGGTGTTTTTGATCATAATAACTCTTCTGACGGCTTTGAGCTGCTCTTAGTCGGTCCTGAATAAGCTTCACTTTGGTTTCTGCCTCTTTTAGTATTTCTGGTCCAAAAATTCGGCTGTCTCCGGTTTCAGACCAATTCAGTGGGGTCCGGCATCGTCGTCCGTATAACGCTTCGAAAGGTGACATTTTTAGACTAGCTTGATAACTGTTGTTGTAGGAGAATTCTGCATAAGGCAAACTATCCTCCCAACTGACTCCGTAGGTAAGCACACATGCTCTCAGCATGTCTTCCAATATTTGATTTACCCGCTCTGTCTGTCCTCCGGTCTGCGGGTGATATGCTGTGCTGAAAGCCAGTTGTGTGCCCAAGGCTTGCTGTAGATGCTCCCAAAATCTAGAGACAAATTGGGTGCCTCTGTCAGAGACTATTATCTTGGGTACCCCGTGTAGACAAACAATCCTGGAGAGGTACAGCCTGGCTAGCCTCTGTGTTGAGTATGTGGTTTTTACCGGAATGAAGTGAGCTACCTTGGTTAGCAAATCTGTTATTACCCAGATAGCATCATTCCCATGGCGTGACCTTGGCAAACCAACAATGAAATCCATTCCAATTCTATCCCATTTCCATTCAGGCACCTTAAGTGGTTGCAACAACCCTGCTGGTCTCTGGTGCTCTGCCTTCACACGTTGGCAGGTATCACAACATGCCACATATATGGCTATATCCCTTTTCATCCCGTGCCACCAAAATCTTTCCTGTAGATCCTTATACATTTTGGTCCCTCCGGGATGAATGGAATATGGAGTGGTATGCGCCTCTGCCATTATCTGCTGTTTTAACTCTTCAATGTTTGGTACGCATAATCTCTGTCCAAACCAAATAACTCCTTGGCTGTCTTCAATAAATTCGGGCGCCCTGCCCAGTTTCATCTTTCTCCTAATCCCTTCAATACTTGGGTGTCCCTTTTGGGCTCCTCTGATCTGGTCCTCTAGTGTTGGTTTTATTTCCAACTGGGGAGTGGTCCCCTCCGTGACTAGCGCCATGTTGAGCTTGGCAAATTCCTGGCTGAACACATGCTGTAAGAGTTGTACACTGCCATTACCGGCGGATGGATTCCTGCTTAGGGCATCTGCCACAACATTGGCTTTACCTGGGTGATAGTGAATTCCTACGTCATAATCCTTAATTAGCTCAAGCCAATGTCGCTGTCTCAAATTTAATTCTGGCTGAGTGAAAATATACTTAAGACTTTTGTGGTCCGTGTATATTTCACATCGGTTCCCCAGAAGATAGTGTCGCCACTCCTTGAGTGCGTGAATTACTGCAGCAAGTTCCAGATCATGAGTGGGGTAATTTTCTTCATGTCGCCGTAGCTGTCTTGAGGTGTAAGCCACCACTTTTCCTTCCTGCATTAACACACATCCAAGGCCCTTCCTGGAGGCGTCACAATATATCTCAAAAATTTTGTGCACATCGGGCACAACTAGAACTGGTGTTGTTGTTAACCTCCTTTTCAACTCCTGAAAACTCTTCTCACAAGCTTCAGTCCATTCAAACTTCTTGTCTTTCTTGAGTAACTGGGTCATGGGTTTGGCTATAGTGGAGAACCCTTCAATAAACCTTCGATAATAGCCTGCTAGACCAAGAAAACTTCTGACTTCCGTTACGCTTGTGGGTTGCTTCCATCCCAAAACATCCTTTACTTTTCCCGGGTCCACTGCGATTCCATCTTGGGTCAATACGTGCCCAAGGAAACCAACTTCTCTCAACCAAAATTCACATTTACTGAATTTGGCATATAGTTGATTTTTCCTTAACTCTTCCAGTACTATCCGAAGATGCTGCTCATGTTCTTCGGGTGTCTTGGAGTAAATAAGTATGTCATCGATAAATACCACCACAAATTTATCCAAATATTTCATAAAAACCTTGTTCATGAGATGCACAAAATATGCCGGGGCATTGGTTAAGCCGAACGGCATTACTGTGAACTCATATAATCCATATCTGGTAGTAAACGTCGTCTTAGGTATGTCTGTCGTCCGAATCTTTAGCTGATGATAACCTGATCTTAGGTCTATCTTCGAGAAGACTTTAGCTTCTGCTAGCTGCTCAAACAAATCGTTGATTCTGGGCAGTGGATATTTATTCTTGATAGTGACCATATTAAGTGCCCTGTAATCAATACATAGCCGTAGGGTACCATCCTTTTTCTTGGCGAATAAAACTGGCGACCCCCATGGTGACGAGCTGGGTTGAACGTAACCTTTCTCCATCAATTCCTTAATTTGCTTCTTTAATTCTGCCAGTTCCGTTGGAGCCATACGGTACGGCTTCTTGTATATGGGTGTCGTTCCGGGTGCTAGTTCAATAACGAACTCAATTTCGCGGTCCGGAGGCATTCCTGGTAACTCTTCAGGAAATACATCAGGGTACTCACAGACCACAGGAACCCTACTTAATTCCACCGTATCCACTTGATTTAATTTCCCTTGTGATGTGGCAATCCTCCTTGTACCAACCTTTATTGTCTTTCCTTGGCAATTTGTGAGAGTTACCGTGCGGTTGTAGCAGTCTATGAAACCTTTGTTTGTGGTCAACCAGTCCATTCCCAGAATAATGTCCAGGTCAACTGCTTCCAATACAATGAGATTGGCGAGGAATACCATTCCCTTAATTTCGATGTTCACATCCTTGCAGTACCATTGAGTACCTTGCTTTGATCCCGGGGACTGAATAACCATGGAATTTTGCAAAGGCATAAAGGGAAACTGATTCTTCGAGGCAAATCTTTTAGAAATGCAAGAGTGGGAAGCTCCGGAATCAAATAAAACTGTAGCATCTATTGAGTTGGCAGGGAACGTACCAAACACGATATCCGGTGCGTTCTGAGCTTCCTCAAAAGTCACGTGGTTGATATGTCCTTGCTTGTGGTTGTTATTGGGGTTGAAGTTATTGCGTCACGGAGCTGTGGTCGCACCGCGGCCATTGTTGTTGTTGTTGGCTTTGGGAGGGTTGTTTCCCTGTTTTGGGCACTGTTTAGCATAATGCCCCTCTCCTCCACAGGAATAGCAGGTGACTCCAGGATGAAAAGCTGTATCCTTGGTCCTATTGTGGAATGCACTGCGGTTCTGTGGTGGAGCTGTAGTCGCTGGTCGGGTTATTACTGGCCTTTGAACATCACTCCTGGGCCTGTTGCTGCGAACCTGTACTGACTGGTTCATGCGACGCTTGCGAGCCTCATTCATACTGCGGTGTTCATTTTCCAGAATAATAGCCTTATCAACGAGCGTCTTGAAATCTGGAAAGGTATGAACCACCAGCTGGCATTTCAGAGATGAAATGAGTCCGTCGAGGAACTTTTCCATCTTCTTGTTCTCTGTCATGTACTCATCGTTGGCGTACCGGGCCAACTGAGTAAACTGATCTAGATATTGGGTTACTGTGGAGCCCCGTTGTCTGAGATCCTCGAATTCCCTCTTCTTCAATTTCATAATGCTATTAGGGATATGTGCTCCCCGAAAATTCTCCTTGAATTGCTCCCATGTCATATTTGCTCCGTCAGGGTGGGTGTGACATAAGTTCTCCCACCACGAAGCAGCCGTCCCAGAAAAATAGTGCGGTGTGTACAACACTTTTTCCTGGTCAGTACACTGAGCAATGACCAATTTTCTTTCCATGTCTCGAAGCCAGTCGTCTGCCTCTAGTGGCTTGTCAGTGTGAGTGAAGACCATCGGGCGGGTCTTTTGTAACTCAGACAGTTTGGACCTGGGTTGCTGTTGTTCTTGGTGATTTCCCATGTTAATCAAATGCTGCATCATCTCCTGATGCTGTTGCTGACTCTGCTCATATAGGCGACACACTTGCGAGAACGCTGAATCACTGCTTTGCTGACTTGTCTGCCCTTGAGTAAAATTGTTTCCCATCTGTCCAAAGTTGTTCTCAGGCGGAGTTGGCATAGAACGGGTCCAGGGACGATGCATTTTCTTTCTGGGGTATTTGTATAACACCAAAGAAAAGAATCAAATAGCAGAAAATAAATTCCAAATAAGTTTTTTCCCCCCAGGACAAGGTAAGACAAGGC
Source organism: Secale cereale (assembly GCA_902687465.1). Taxonomy (NCBI): domain Eukaryota; kingdom Viridiplantae; phylum Streptophyta; class Magnoliopsida; order Poales; family Poaceae; genus Secale; species Secale cereale. The sequence goes on from LR738713.1 coordinate 705,614,689, forward strand.
AGCCAGTTATATTACACAGGCAGTTTAATTATACAAGCAGGAGTTAATTATACAGGATATATGTGGAAACTGTATCATACAAGATCACTTATTACTACTAGCGCACTCTCCGCTCTCTCATCGTCCTGCGGTCCAGACCTATCATCGCTATCTTACAAAAGATAGGAAGAACAGGAGATAAATATATTACATCCGTGTTCTCAAGCGGTCATCTGGTGAGGAAAGCTGCGTTCGTCCACACAGCTCATCCTAGGTCCTGCTGAGAGTGAGACTCAGATAAGGCACCGAGGATGCGATCTCGCCCTCCTCCTCCTCCTCCTCCTCGGGGATCGTCTCCAGTCGTGCGGTCGTTGATGTCACGCCTGCTGGAGGTGGCACCATGCTCGTCAGTGGAGAAGCTCTGGTCGGAATAGGTGCAACCAGACGGCTAGCATCGCCAGTCGAGGTCGAGCGCTGAGCCGCGGAACTAGCCAGAGAAGCATATGGTGGAGTGGAAGTGCGTGGAGCACGAGGCGAAGGAGAGCGGTACTCGCTCCTGCGAATAACTCTCGCACGAGACAAGTCCACCCGCGCAGTGAGGTAGTCATCCACCAGGGAGGTGAAAGCTGACTCCAAGGCCATGATGTACTGGACAAGTGGCTCGATAGCCAGTTCCCTTTCCCCTATGGTGCAGGAAAAGGCATAGTGGCTAGTATATGGAACGTGGCATGGCAGGTAGTGATAGGGACGGGTCTGCATAACAGGCAGGATGTCCCTGAGACGTGCGATAGCCTCACGTGCGGCCATCTGGATAGCATGCCTCTCAGTGGGCATGGCTCTCCCCACGAAGCGATAGTGGCGGAAAGACACAGAAACACCACCCCGAATATATACCGAAGCCTGGTACATAGTCAGGGTCTCTGAGATCGTGTCCGGGTAAATGACGTACTCCGGACGTCCGAGGGATCCCATCGCGTCCCTCGCGATGCTCGCGAGAAGGCGGGAAAATCCCGCAGGCTCGTTGGCGAAATCCTGCGATGGGCAGCTGCCACCAGCCATCTACAACAGTAGACAGAAATCCAAGTAGCCATGTCATAAGTATATGATGACTAAGGAAAATTTGCTACGATGCATGAGATGCATGCTGGAAAAATGTCAGCACTGACTCGGTGACTAGCGATTGTGCCTAAAGCTCCTACAGTCAGCCTGGCTCTGATACCAAGGTCTGTCAGGCCCATTTCTGGGAAATAAATCACAGAATAGCCTGAAGTCACACTGGCTCCCAAGAACAACCAGTGGACAACCCTGATATAGATAACCAGTACATTATAGCATTACACAGGGTTGAGTCAGGGTGACTCAACAATTTATTACAACAACTCAACGCACTATGGTGGCAGAATATGACAGTGGGTGGTGGAACTCAACACTGGTACAATAGCATAGAGTCAAGCGTCAGTGTGAGGCTTGACTGTTTTATTGGTGTGGCGGAAGCTTGACGGATGATACAAGTGGTAGACTCCATGACACAGGTGTGCTGACTGGGAACCTTCTAAGCGTCGGCCTCGCTAGCGCAATTCTCCTCCAAAAGCTCGTCCTCCTCCAAGTCTGGCCAAGTAAATAGCCAGGGACTAGCCAGTGAGTACTTTTGAATGTACTCGCAAACATTATGAACATAAGATATACCGAATGCAAATGCCATGATAGATGAAACTTCATGCATGCAAACCATTATCAAAAACATGGCATGATAAATCATGGTTAGTGCAGACATAAATATTAATTAGCACCAACAAAATATATATAAAAGAAATGCCGGTCGGATGTCAAGTGACACCACGGTAGGACTTGAAGAGAAATGCCAGACGGGTGTTTAAAAGAGAAATCGGACGATACCATCTGAGAACTCAGGCAACGCCACGAAAGGACTTGAAAAGAAATGCCAGTCGGACGTCAAGTGACGCCACGGTCGGTCTTGAAAAGAAATGCCAGTCGGGTGTCCACAAGAGTAGTGGCGTGATAAACCGCCTGAAACTCGAGGGACGCCACAAAAGGACTTGAAAATAAAGGCGAGTGCCCGGGGTAGTCCAGCCAGCCCCTGAGACACTCTGGAAAGTAAAAATAAGATCAGAGGGTTAGTCCATAAGCATAATCTTCATCATAAATAAATTCATGATAATACTAACTACGACAAGAATATCATGCAAACATAAACATGCTCAGGTTTATTAGTTTCCTCCAGAGACTGACACCAGGACCGATACTTGACCCACCCAACCAAGTCCTTGACCGTGGACGCGGCTATTCGAATAGATATGACTCTGCAGAGGGTGTACTCTTTACCCACGCGTATGGGATTCCCTTAGTCAGTACCGGGGCACTGGCTAATTCCCATTACGGACTTTGGGTTGAAAACACGCCTGACCCGCACACACCAGAACCTCCGTCAGATGCCAGGAATCACCCAAAGCATCGTTCCAGAAAACTTTAAGTCAGGGAGGCTACAACCTCCGAAAAGCATGGGATCACTATTAAACGCGCGGATTACAAGGGGTGCCCCCCTCTCGGCATCACGACAGCCGGAAACACCCATGCCCCTGACCCGATGACAGGCTTCACCCGCATCGTAGTTCTCTGGGTGGTGTGCACCCGGACAGGGGTTATCAACTTACTAAGCCGTGCCCTCCTTTCGGAAGGACCCGTGGCAGCACGGTATACAGCTAGGTGTATAGAGCAAGACTCGATCTAGGCCGACTCAGGAGGTGTTATTTAAAATATCACCGGTGTTCTTTAACACCGTCACATGACACTACTGTGTCAGTAAAGGACCGTGCCCTCCGGCACGTCCAAACCACAAGCAAAAATTCTGCCATCTAGTAACCACATGCATGTCAGAGATGCTAGTGTGATATGCAAGCAAAGGAAAAGGTGACATGACCATGCATGCACTTGTGATACATCATGCAACATATACGGAGCAACAACAAGCTATACTAACATGCAAATGCAAACACCATATCCCAAGTTCAAATAATGCTTGCCTTGTCCAAAATAGTCAGGAGAAAACCCCTCTGAAATAAAAGATCCTTCTTCTTTTTCTGAAAATTCAAATTTGAATTCGAATAAGAATTCCAACACAGTACAGAAAAATGTTCTCAAAATATTTTTAAATAAATCTTAAAAAAAACTAGAGAGAAAAAGAAAAATTTAGCAAAAAGAATCAATTCATTTGGAGCTATAGTTTAAAAGTTATTAACTTTTTAAAACCAGGGGCCTTTCTGCAAAACAGAAGTCCCTGAGCAGTTAAAAAGAAAACGTTTACGGCAGCGAGTACGCCTTCCAGTGGAGAAGACGTAAAGCGCAAAATACGCTTTCGCTGTAAACAGGAATAAGAGAGAGAGAGCTGACGGGTGGGGACCACCCGTCGGGTTTAAATCGAGCGCTCGTGCGCGTGTACAGAGAGGAAGCGGCGATCGCCGGCGACGATCGCCGGGGTTTCAGAGCCCGGCGCTGGTCGCAACGTGACCAGCGTGGACTCCCGCATCGGTGAGTGGTGGAGTTGGTCCCCGGCGTTCACCTGAACGGCGACGAGGTCAGCGGCGGCGGACGGCGTTTCGGTGGTGTTTGGGGATCGTCGGAGAGGGCTCGGGGAATGGAATTGAGGTGGGGGTTCGATGTGGTGGTGGTAGATAGGTGGACTGGCGAAGTTTGGGTGGCTATGGTGGAGTATCGGTGGTGTTTGGTTCGTGGACAGAGGCGGCGGGACGGTGGCCGGAGAGGGAGAAGAAGACCCTCTCGGGGTCGGGTGAGTGGCTAGGAGAGGTACTGGGTGGCGGTGGAGGTGAGTGGTGGTGCTGGAGGGGCTCGGGGGTCCCTTTTATAGGCGAGCCGAGGGTGGCCGAGACGGGCGGATAGCGCCGGAGTTAATTCGGTCACCGTGGTCGGCGGTGGCCGGTGGTCAGGGGCGGCGAGGCATTTAAGAGGTCGGTGGAGTACGCCGGAAGTCTCAGCTTGGACGGGCTCGAGCCCGTTGGCCTTGCCCGCGATGCGCTGTCCCGTACGGGTGCGGCGGCGATGCCAAGCTCCGGCGACTGCCCAGCGGGCCCTGGACGGCGTGGACGGTGCGTCTGGTGTGCGGAGAGGCAAGAGGGAGCGACGCGTGGGGAGGGAGTTAGGTAGGGGAGTGCGGCGTAGTGAATGGAGGCCGGTGGCCGTGGCGATCCGCTCGGCCTCACCGTGGATGAGCTCGGGGGTGGCTGCACCGGCCAGCTGCCAGCTCACCGGCGTGGAGAGGCTGGGTGATGGGCCAGGGAAGGCGGCGGCATTGAATGTTGGCGACGACGCCGTGCGGGAGGGGAAGGGGAGGAGTGCACGGCACTGCCGGCCACTATCTGAACTCTGGTTCAGTTAACTGAATTAGATTCAGTTATGAACAGTGTGCATGCCATGTGTTTGATGAAATGCTATAGGGTGCTAGGCATCTTAGATGATCATGGGACTTGCTGTGGTGGTGTGTGGTTGCTCGAAATTGAGTTTGCCAGAAGGCCAAAAATTTTGGTGGAGTTTGGAAATGATTTGGAGCAGGAAATTGATTTCTGGACCAAATTTGAATTGAGTAGAATTTGAACTTTTTGAACTGTGGGACCAAATGTTTTTGAAGAAATGGGTTAAGGGTACCATGTATATGCAGGGATAATTTTGGTGGTGGCAAAAGAGTCATAGAAAATATAGTTCCTTTGTAATGTCAAGAAACTATGATTATTTCAAATTCCATTTTGGAATTTAAAATATATTGAAGGAATATTTTTGTGGAGTGGAAAGGAGTTGAATAAGACCATAGAAGGTGTGCATGACTTGAGAGGTAATTCTTGGAGTGGCAGAAAAATATTTGGAGTGGTTTAGGGTGCTAGAAGAGGTGAAAAAGGCTTTTGCCTTTGAATTCGAATAACCAAAACAAAAACTCCTTAGAGAAAAAAAAATTGTTTTGAAAACCTCCAAAATAAATAATCTAGATAAATTAACCTTCAAACAGAACCCTCCAAGAAAATTTTGAAATCCTAACTAAAATTTGAAAAAGTTTTCAAAACTCCAAGTAAATATTTTTTGGGGTGTTACAACTCCGGCCACTCCCCGGCCGAGCCACCACCACGGCTGGATGCGGACAAGCTCCAGCGTCCCGTAGTTGTGCTCCGCGCGCCAAGAGGTGCCCCGTAGGCGAATCCCGCGGATCGCCGCCGTGTTGGGCCTCGCCGGCGTCGAGCCGCCGGTGGGTTTGACCGCTGACCGGCGTGGTTTGACCCCCCCCCACTGCCCAGTTGACCCCCCCCCCCTCTCTCACTGACCTGCGGGCCCCGCCCGGCTAATTATTCCAGTTAGTGTTAATTAACTAATTATGTTAGTCCTACAGTCACTGACTAGTGGGCCCTGCCCAGTTAGTTAGGGCTAACTAACTCAGTTAGTTTGCTGAGCCACTGACGTGTGGACCCAACACGTCAGGTTTGACCTGAGCCAGCGCTGTTGACTTGCTGACACAAGCATGATGCAGTGCTGACGCAATAAATATTTTCTGGAATTGTTTTTGTTTAAGAAAATCCAGAAAATTGTTTAAACTTCAAAAAATCACAGAAATTCAACCGTAGCTCAGAATGAAATAATTTATATATGAAAAATTATCAGAAAAATTCAATCTATCCATCTGTACCATTTTCATGCATGACAAATGAAGTTAAACCAACTGTTTATATGAAAACACATAATTGGCATTTAAAAAATACTTATTTTAGAGTTGCATTTGAACCATTGGTTCAAATGGAGTTCAACCAATTAAAATGCTAGTTGCATTAGCTCAACAACATCATATCTTCATGCCATATTCATGCATCATATTGTGGCATATGCTTGTGTTTGATTGTCGGCACCGTTCTTCTCGATAGGTCCAGCTCCGGAGACCGATCCAGAGTACCTGTCAGAGGAGCAGTGCTCTGCACGTTGTTTTATCAGGCAAGCAAACCCCCTTGTTCATTCCGATACAACCCCTCTCTCGCTCCTGCTCCCTATTATTGCATTAGGACAACAACGACTTCAACTGCTACTTTATGCTGCGGTAGTTGAACCCATTCCTCTGAATGACCTGTCATTCCACAGTAAATAGTTGAAACCCACTAGCATGTGTAGGAGTTGATTGAAGCCATGTTGTGATCTTACCATGCCTTGCTTGCTATTGCTTAGAGTGTGTCAGGTCTGAATCATCGGGAATGAATTGGAGTGCAATGATATGTTATGATGCTGAGGGTTAAGTGTGTGAACACGATTTGGTAAAGGTAGTGGTGAGAGGCCATGTAGGAGTACATGGTGGGTTGTCTCATTGGAACCATCCCTAAGAACTGAGTTCTGTGTATGTTGTCCAATGACCAGCTACTACCACGCATTGGAATGCTTAAGTGCCCCTCTCGACTTATTAACCGACTTGGTCTCTATCCAGGATTGGAACTAGTTTCTGGTGTTTGTAGGTAGTGTTAGTAGTCTACCAAGTGGCACTCGGCCAGTGGGCTTGGGACAGACTAGGCACCGTGGCACGGTGTACCAAGCGTAGATCCACTCGGCGAGGTGGGCTTGGGAACCCTGCGCACATCATTTGGGGCCATGAGCGACACCCCGGCCGGATCTACTTACGGATGGAACCCGAATAGGCGATAAACCTGGATTAGAGTCTTGTGTGGTTAGTCAGGTCGTGGCCGACACCCTCGCCAGGCTTCCGCTTGAAGGTTGCCGAGATACACGAGATGTACATGGCGGTAAGTGGCGAGAGCGTGTGTGAAGAAGTACACCCCTGCAGGGTTAACATGATCTATTCGAATAGCCGGGTCCACGGTTATGGACTTCTTGGATGCTTACGTGGTACATAGACAACTTGAAGTGGATACTCTAAAATACTCAAGACAAGTGTGAGTGCTATGGATGGCCTTCTCGTAGGGAGACGGGGATGAATCCATAGTGGTGTATTGTGTGGTGCTTAGTGGACTCGTGTGCGCCACCTCAAAAGAGTTACCAGCAGTCGTAGAATAGGATAGCCATTGAGTCAAAGCTGGCTTGCTGCAACTAAACCCCACTTTGCCATCTTGATACAAGTGCATGTATGATAGGATCTGATGTAAGTCTTGTTGAGTACCTTTGTACTCATGTTTGCTTAATTTATGTTTTGCAGATGAGATTGATGTCTCACTAGTAGTTCCGCTTGGACTTCGCCAAGTAGCTTGTTACCTCAGCTACGATCTTGGACGAGTGTTGTAGATAGTCAGGCTCTTCGGCCTTTTTCATTTGTAGATGTCTGTACTCAGACATGTTGTGCTTTCGCTTGTTGCTTGTATGCTCTGAATGTTGGGTCATGAGACCCATGTTTGTAATATTTGGCTCCTCGGAGCCTAATGAATAAATACTTTGTTTATTAGAGTCTTGTTGTGATGCCATGTTGTATTTGCACATATTGAGCATATTGTGTGTATGTTATTGAAATGCTTGGTATGTGTGGGATCCGACACCTAGTTGTTTACCCTTGGTAGCCTATCTTACAGGGAAATGTCTCCTAGTGCTTCCACTGAGCCTTGGTAGCCTGCTACTGCTCCGGAACACTTAGGCTGACCGGCATGTGTCCTTCTTCGTTCCGGTGTCTGTCCCTTAGGGGAAATGTCACGCGTTGTTCATTTAAGTCCCTGTAGCTTGCTACGACTTGGGTTCATACGTTGATGACCGACACGTCCGTTGCTGGGTCATGAATGCCTGTCTCTGTAATTTAGTGCCACTTTTGGTTTATAACTGGTCATGTCGGCCCGGGTTCTCTGTCATATGGATGATAGCGACACTATCATATACGTGAGCCAAAATGCGCAAACGGTCCCGGGCCAGGTAAGGTGGCACCCGTGGGAATACCGTGCGTGAGGCCGCAAGGTGATATGGTGTGTTACATGCTAGATCGGTGTGACTTAGGATCGGGGTCCCGACAATTTTGTTCAATTCTCTTGCCGTTACTAGTCCAATCTTGATTCGGCGGCATCATGGGATGAAGCGGCCCGGACCGACCTTACACGTACGCTTACGTGAGACTGGTTCCACCGACTGACATGCACTAGTTGCATAAGGTGGTCGGCGAGTGTCTGTCTCTCCTACTTTAGTCGGATCGGATTCGATGAAAAGGGTCCTTATGAAGGGTAAATAGAAATTGACATATCACGTTGTGGTTTTGGCATAGGTAAGAAACGTTCTTGCTAGAAACCTATAGAAGCCACGTAAAAAAAAACTTGCAACAACGATTAGAGGACGTCTAACTTGTTCTTGCAGCATGTGCTATGTGATCTGATATGGCCAAGAAGATGTGATGAATGATATATGTGATGTATGAGATTGATCATGTTCTTGTAATAGGGAATCACGACTTGCATGTCGATGAAAATGACAACCGGCAGGAGCCATAGGAGTTGTCTTATTTATTGTATGACCTGCGTGTCACTGAATAACGCCATGTAATTACTTTACTTTATTGCTAAACGTTAGCCATAGTGGTAGAAGTAATATTTGGCGAGAAAACTTCATGAAGACACGATGATGGAGATCATGATGATGGAGATCATGGTGTCATGCCGGTGACAAAGATGATCATGGTGCCCCGAAGATGGAGATCAAAGGAGCAAAATGATATTGGCCATATCATGCCACTTTATTTGATTGCATGTGATGTTTATCATGTTTATGCATCTTGTTTAGTTAGAACGACGGTAGTAAATAAGATGATCTCTCACTAAAAATTTCAAGAATTGTGTTTCCCCTAACTGTGCACCGTTGCTAAGGATCGTTGTTCCGAAGCACCACGTGATGATCGGGTGTGATAGGCTCTAACGTTCGCATACAACGGGTGTAAGCCAGATTTACACACGTAATACACTTAGGGTTTACTTGACGAGCCTAGCATGTACAGACATGGCCTCGGAACACGGAAGACCGAAAGGTCGAACATGAGTCGTATAGAAGATACGATCAACGTGAAGATGTTCACCGTTGATGACTAGTCCGTCTCGCGTGATGATCGGACACGGGCTAGTCGATTCGGATCATGTATCACTTAAATGACTAGAGAGATGTCAATCTGAGTGGGAGTTCATTAAATTTGATTAGATGAACTTAATTTTCATGAACTTAGTCTAAATTCTTTACAATATGTCTTGTAGATCAAATGGCCCACGCTCATGTTACCCTCAACTTCAACGCGTTCCTAGAGAAAACCAAGCTGAAAGACGATGGTAGCAACTATACGGATTGGGTCCGTAACCTGAGGATCATCCTCATAGCTGCCAAGAAAACTTATGTCCTAGAAGCACTGCTGGGTGACGCTCCCACCCCAGCAACCCAAGATGTTATGAACGCTTGGCAGTCGCGTTGTGATTATTACTCCCTGGATCAATGCAGCATGCTCTACAACTTAGAATCGGGGCTCCAAAAGCGTTTCGAGCACCACGGAGCATATGAGATGTTCCAAGCACTGAAAATGGTTTTCCAGGCTCATGCCCGAGTTGAGAAATATGATGTCTCCAACGCATTCTACAGCTGTAAGATGGAGGAAAATAGTTCTGTCAGCGAGCACATACTCAAGTTGTCTGGGTTGCACAACTGCTTGTCTCAGTTGGGGATGATTCTCCCAAACGAAGCGGTCATTGACAGAATCCTTCAGTCGCTCCCACCAAGCTACAAGAGCTTCGTGTTGAACTTCAATATGCAAGGGATGGAGAAGTCCATTCCCGAGGTGTATTCAATGCTGAAATCAGCGGAGGTGGAAATCAAGAAAGAGCATCAAGTGTTGATGGTGAATAAAACCACTAAGTTCAATAAGGGCAAGGGTAAGAAGAACTTCAAGAAGGACGGCAAAGGAGTTGCCGCGCCCGATAAGCCAGTTGCCGGGAAGAAGCCAAAGAATGGACCCAAGCCTGAGACTGAGTGCTTTTATTGCAAGGGAACGGGTCACTGGAAGCGGAACTGCCCCAAATACTTAGCAGACAAGAAGGTCGGCAACGTCAAAGGTATATGTGATATACATGTTATTGATGTGTACCTTACCAGCGCTCGTAGTAGCTCCTGGGTATTTGATACCGGTGCAGTTGCTCACATTTGTAACTCAAAGCAGGAGCTGCGGAATAAGCGGAGACTGGCGAAGGACGAGGTGACGATGCGCGTCGGGAATGGTTCCAAGGTCAATGTGATCGCCGTCGGCACGCTGCCTCTACATCTACCCTTGGGATTAGTTTTAAACCTTAATAATTGTTATTTAGTACCAGCTTTGAGCATGAACATTGTATCTGGATCTCGTTTGATGCGAGATGGCTACTCATTTAAACCCGAGAATAATGGTTGTTCTATTTATTTGAGAGATATGTTTTATGGTCATGCCCCGTTGGTCAATGGTTTATTTTTGATGAATCTCGAACGTGATGATACACATATTCATAGTGTGAATGCCAAAAGATGTAAAGTTGACAATGATAGTCCCACATACTTGTGGCATTGCCGCCTTGGTCATATTGGTGTCAAACGTATGAAGAAGCTCCATGCAGATGGACTTCTAGAGTCTCTTGATTATGAATAATTTGACACGTGCGAACCATGCCTCTTGGGCAAGATGACCAAGACTCTGTTCTCCGGAACAATGGAGCGAGCGACCAACTTATTGGAAATCATACATACCGATGTGTGCGATCCAATGAGTGTTGAAGCTCGTGGAGGCTATCGTTATGTTCTCACCCTCACAGATGACTTGAGTAGATATGGGTATGTCTACTTAATGAAACACAAGTCTGAGACCTTTGAAAAGTTCAAGGAATTTCAGAATGAGGTTGAGAATCAACGTGACAGAAAAATAAAGTTCTTACGATCGGATCGTGGGGGTGAATATTTAAGTCATGAATTTGGCCCGCCACCTAAGGAACTATGGAATTGTTTCACATTGGACACCGCCCGGAACACCTCAGCGTAATGGTGTGTCCGAACGTCGAAATCGTACTCTGTTGGACATGGTGCGATCTATGATGTCTCTTACCGACTTATCGCTATCTTTTTGGGGTTATGCTTTAGAGACTGCCACATTCACTTTAAATAGGGCTCCGTCAAAATCCGTTGAGACGACACCGTATGAACTTTGGTTTGGCAAGAAACCTAAGCTGTCGTTTCTGAAAGTTTGGGGTTGCGATGCTTATGTGAAGAAACTTCAACCTCAGAAGCTCAAACCCAAATCGGAAAAATGCGTCTTCATAGGATACCCAAAGGAAACGATTGGGTACACCTTCTACCTCAGATCCAAAGGCAAGGTCTTTGTTGCCAAGAATGGATCCTTTCTGGAGAAAGAGTTTCTCTCTAAAGAAGTGAGTGGGAGGAAAGTAGAACTTGATGAGGTGACAGTCACCCCTCCCGATCCGGAAAGTAGCGCAGCACAGGAAATTGTTCCTGAGGTGCCCACACCGACAAGGGAGGAAGTTAATGATGATGATCATGAAGATACAAATCAAGTTACTACTGAACTTCGAAGGTCCACAAGGACATGTTCCGCACCAGAGTGGTACGACAACCCTGTCATGGAAATCATGTTGTTAGACAACGGTGAACCTTCGAACTATGAAGAAGTGATACGTCCAAAACGTATCTATAATTTCAGCTTGCTCCATACCTCTTTTGTGTGATATTGCTATGATATTTATGCACTTCCATACACTTTTGATCATATTTGGACTAACCTATTAACTCAGTGCACCACAGTGCCAGTTCCTGTTTTCTGCTGTTTTTCTATTTCAGGTTTCCCCCATATTAAAAGTGCCCTAAAAGTTCCGGGAAAAATACAGGAAAAATCAGCGTATCGGGAGCTTCAAGAAAAACCAAAGCAGGGCCAGAGGGGAGCCTGGGGTGGCCCAGGCGGCCACCCGGCGCGGCCCCACCCCTGGCCGCGCCAGGGGGGCGCCTGGGGCCCCACCTCCGCCTCTGGTGACCCCCTTTTGCATATATATTGCTCGCGTCCCAAAACCCTCGAGGACGAAACCCTTTTTTACGATCTCGCCTCTGTTCCGCCGCCGCCGCGCTTCCAAGATCGGGAGCACCAGGAGAACTCTTCCCGGCACCCTGCCGGAGGGGAGAACCACCACCGGGAGCTTCTCCACCACCATGGACGCTTCCTGGATGAGTTGTGAGTAGTCCCCCTTGGACCATGGGTCCATGACCAGTAGCTATGTGATGTTATCCTCCCCTCTTTGTTCTTCATGGATTAGACCTCGTGAGCTGCCCTACATGATCGAGGCACATATGTAATCTTTATGCTGTTGCTCTGCTGAGTTTGCTGGGATCCGATGGATTATGAGATTATGTTCAGATTGTGTGTGAGTAATATATTTGATTCACCTCTTTTATATTTATGTTCTTGAGTAATTCTTGCATGTTCTCCGTTGCTATTTATTGCTTTGGCCGAGTAGTAGGTAGTAACTCCAAGAGGGAACGTTATGCATGATTGTGGGTTCATGCCCCTCGATGACTAGTTTGAGTGACAGAAACATGAGTCTAGGGGATGTGCTATTTCCACAAGGGGGAAAACAACGGTGCTTGTACTTGCGGGTGCAAGGATTGTTTACTTTACGCAAAGTTCTTTTAATGCAGTTGTCTGTTGCTTTGAGTTTACACTTTGGGTGGGACTCGCAACTTAATACCAGCGAGATGTTCTGGATAGATATCTCAAGGTGGATGATTAGTAGTAGATGCAGATGGATTTCGGTCTACTTGCCTTGGCGTACCGCCCATGCTTTTGAGCCTCTACCTTTCTTTACAGCATAGTTAGCATTGGTTTGCACACATAATCCTGTCAATTGCCCAGCTGTAATTTGTTTACCTCGCTTAGCTGTTTTATCGTCTTTTGGGAGAGAAACATCACTAGTGAACATCATGGGACCCCGGTCCATATTACCATCACTGATCACACCCGCTATTTACTTCATGTTCTTATTTCCTAGTTGCAGTCATACCTATCACTATTACCTCTTGCGTTTGATCCTTTGTAAAGCAAGGTCGGAGGGATTGACAACCTCTCTGTACTCGTTGGGAGCAAAGTTATTTGTATCTGTGTGCAGGTCCTGTCAACCGCTAAGTTGGCGCCGTTAGCATTGACACCTACTTGTTGGCCCTCGGAGTCTCACGGGATTCGATCCTTGGTATCTTGCCAAGGGAAACTTGCCGTTACGCTACATCTCAAACCTTCCACTTGGGGTAACCAACGAGGGTCGAGAAGCCATCAAGAAGCGATGGCGGGCCCGGATTCCAACAAATGGCTTGAAGCCATGAAATCCGAGATAGGATCCATGTATGAAAACAAAGTATGGACTTTGGTGGACTTTCCCGATGATCGGCACTCCATAGAAAATAAATGGATATTTAAGAAGAAGACATACACGAATGGTAATGTGACCATCTATAAGGCTCGGCTTGTCGCTAAGGGTTATCGACAAGTTCAAGGGACTGACTACGACGAGACTTTCTCTCCCGTAGCGATGCTAAAGTCCGTCCGAATCATGTTAGCAATTGCCGCATTCTATGATTATGAGATATGGCAAATGGACGTCAAAATGGCATTCCTTAATGGCTTCCTCAAGGAAGAACTGTATATGATGCAGCCGGAAGGTTTTGTTGACCCAGAGAATGCTAACAAGGTATGCAAGCTCCAGCGCTCGATCTACGAGCTGGTGCAAGCATCTCGGAGTTGGAATATTCTCTTTAATGATGTGATCAAAGCGTTTGGCTTTGTACAGACTTGGGGAGAAGCCTGTATTTACAAGAAAGTGAGTGGGAGCTCTGTAGCATTTCTCATATTATATGTGGATGATATACTGATGATGGGAAATGATATAGAATTCTTGGAGAGCATAAAGGCCTAAGAGTTTTTCAATGAAGGACCTTGGAGAAGCTGCTTATATATTAGCAATCAAGATCTATAGAGATAGATCAAGACGCCTCATTGGTGTTTCACAAAGCACATACCTTGACAAGATATTGAAGAAGTTCAATATGGATCAGTCCAAGAAAGGGTTCTTGCCTGTTTTGCAAGGTATGAGATTGAGCACAGCTCAGTCCCCGACCACGGCAGAAGATAGAGAAAAGATGAGTGTCATCCCCTATGCCTCAGCCATAGGTTCTATTATGTATGCCATGCTATGTACCAGACCTGATGTGAACCTTGCCATAAGTTTGGTGGGAAGGTACCAAAGTGATCCCGGTATGGAACACTGGACAGCGGTCAAGAACATCCTGAAGTACATGAAGAGGACTAAGGATATGTTTCTCGTTTATGGAGGTGACGAAGAGCTCGTCGTAAAGGGTTACATCGATGCTAGCTTCGACACATATCTGGATGACTCCAAGTCACAAACCGGATACGTGTATATTTTGAATGGTGGAGCAGTCAGCTGGTGCAGTTGCAAGCAGAGCGTCGTGGCGCATTCTACATGTGAAGCAAAGTACATAGCTACTTGTGAAGCAGCGCAAGAAGGACTCTGGATGAAGGAGTTCATCACCGACCTAGGAATCATTCCAAGCGCATCAAGCCCGATGACTCTCTTCTGTGACAACACTAGAGCTATTGCCATTGCCAAGGAGCCCAGGTTTCACAAGAAGACCAAGCACATCAAGCGCCATTTCAACTCCATCCGGAATTATGTTCAAGATGGAGACATATATATTTGTAAAGTGCATACAGATCTGAATGTCGCAGATCCGTTGACTAAACCTCTTCCACGGGCAAAACATGATCAACACCAGAACTCTATGGGTGTTCGATTCATCACAATGTAACTAGATCATTGACTCTAGTGCAAGTGGGAGACTGTTGGAAATATGCCCTAGAGGCAATAATAAAAGGATTATTATTATATTTCCTTGTTCATGATAATTGTCTATTATTCATGCTTGAATTGTATTGTGAGGAAACAGCGATACATGTGTGAATACATAGACCATAACGTGTCCCTGGTAAGCCTCTAGTTACTAGCTCGTTGATCAACAGATGGTAACGGTTTCCTGACCATGGACATTGGATGTCATTGATAACGGGATCACATCATTAGGAGAATGATGTGATGGACAAGACCCAAACCTAAGCCTAGCACAAGATCGTGTAGTTCGTAATGCTTAAGATTTTCCAGTGTCAAGTATCTATTCCTTGGACCATGAGGTTGTGCAACTCCCGGATATCGTAGGAATACTTTGGGCGTGCCAAACGTCACAACATAACTGGGTGGCTATAAAGGTACACAATGGGTATCTCTGAAAGTGTCTGTTGGGTTGGCATGAATCGAGACTGGGATTTGTCACTCCGTATGACTGAGAGGTATCTCTGGCCCACTCGGTAAGACATAATCATAATGAGCTCAATGTGAGTTAGTCACGGGATGATGGATTACGGAACGAGTAAAGAGACTTGCCATGACGAGATTGAACAAGGTATCGGTATACTGACAATCGAATCTCGGGCAAGTACCGTACCGATAGACAAAGGGAATTACATACGGGATTAAGTGAATCCTTGACATCGTGGTTCATCCGATGAGATCATTGAGGAACACGTGGGAACCAACATGGGTATCCAGATCCCGCTGTTGGTTATTGACCGGAGAGTCGTCTCGGTCATGTCTGCGTGTCTCTCGAACCCGTAGGGTCTACACACTTAAGGTTCGGTGACGCTAGGGTTGTAGAGATATATGCACATGGTAACCCGAATGTTGTTCGGAGTCCCGGATGAGATCCCGGACGTCACGAGGAGTTCCGGAATGGTCCGGAGGTATAGAATGATATATAGGAAGTCCAGTTTCGGCCATCGGGAGAGTTCCGGGGGTCACCGGTAGTGTACCGGGACCACCGGAAGGGTCCCGGGGGTCCACCGGGTGGGGCCACCCATCCAGAGGGGCCCGTGGGCCGTAGGGGGAGGGGGACCAGCCCTTAGTTGGCTGGCACACCCACCTTGGGCCTCCCCCCATGCGCCTAGGGTTGAAACCCTAGGGGTGGGGGCGCCCCCTTAGGCTTGGGGGGCAAGCCACCCCCCTTGGCCGCCCCCCCCCTAGGAGATTGGATGTCCTAGGGCCGGCACCCCCCCTGGCCCCCTATATATAGTGGGGGGGGGAGAGAGGGCAGCCGCACCTCAGCCCCTGGCGCCTCTCCCCCCGTTACATCTCCTACTCCTCCCGCAGGGTCTCGGCGATGCCCTGCAGCTTTTCCCGTTGCATCCACCACCACGCCGTCGTGCTGCTGGATCTCCATCAAGCTCTCCTCCCCCTTGCTGGATCAAGAAGGAGGAGACGTCGCTATACCGTACGTGTGTTGAACGCGGAGGTGCCGTCCGTTCGGCGTTGTGATCATCAGTGACGAGGATCACGACGAGTACGACTCCATCATCCACGTTCCTTCGAACGCTTCCGCTCGCGATCTACAAAGGGTATGTAGATGCACTCCTTTATGCTCGTTGCTAGATGACTCCTTAGATTGATCTTGGTGAAGCGTAGGAAATTTTTTGAATTCTGCTACGTTCCCCAACATGTGTTATTTATGGTATCTATTCGTTTGGATTTCGTCCGTAGCCGGACTCTGATGTTATTTGGATGATGTATGTTATTGTATTCACTTGTGTGACGTGGCGAGTGTAAGCCGACTATCATTTTACACTTTCATCCCTGAATTTTACATGAGTCGTGCAAAGATACGATACTTGAGATCATTCTAGTATGCTTTTATGTCCTTAAGTCGTGCCTTGACACGTGGGGGACATAGCCGCATACTGGGCATTACATTTGTTAAGATCATATCTATCATTGCAAGCAAGAAATCCTCTAGAAGTTTCTTCATCCATAACATAACCCTCAGGAACAACAGGCAATTCATATCTAGGAGGAGAATCTTCATCATCACTTTCATCAATATTATCAGTTTCATTAATTGCATTCTTTCTAACCTTAGCAATTTGTTCGTCAAGAAATTCACCTAGTGGCACAGTATTATCAAGCATAGAAGTAGTTTCATCATACATAGCAGAAGTGGCATCATCAAGAACATGCGACATATCAGATTCAATAGTAGGAGTACGTGTCGCAAGTTTACACATAACAGAGGATGAATCAAGTGCGGAGCTAGATGGCCGTTCCTTACCTCCCCTCGTAGTTGAGGGATAGATCTTGGTTTTTGAGTCTTTCAAGTTCTTCATAGTGATCAATAGATATAAATCCCAAGTGACTTAAAGAATATAGTTATGCTCCCCGGCAACAGCGCCAGAAAATAGTCTTGATAACCCACAAGTGTAGGGGATCGCAACAGTTTTCGAGGGTAGAGTATTCAACCCAAATTTATTGATTCAACACAAGGGGAGCCAAAGAATACTCTCAAGTATTAGCAGTTGAGTTGTCAATTCAACCACACCTGGAAGACTTAGTATCTGCAGCAAGGTAATTTAGTAGCAAAGTAATATGGAAGTAATGGTAACAGTGGCAAAAGTAGAGGTAGTAGTTTTGGGATGATTGTAACAGTAGCAGCGGAAAAGTAAATAAGCAACAAGCAATATGTGAAAAGCTCATAGGCATTGGATCAGTGATGGATAATTATGTCGGATGCGATTCCTCATGTAATAGTTATAACATAGGGTTACACAGAACTAGCTCCAGTTCATCAATGTAATGTAGGCATGTATTCCGAATATAGTCATACGTGCTTATGGGAAAGAACTTGCATGACATCTTTGTCCTACCCTCCCGTGGCAGCGGGGTCCTATTGGAAACTAAGGGATATTAAGGCCTCCTCTTAATAGAGTATCGGACCAAAGCATTAACACATAGTGAATACATGAACTTCTCAAACTACGGTCATCACCGGGAGTGGTCCCGATTATTGTCACTTCAGGGTTGCCGAATCATAACACATAGTAGGTGACTATTCACTTGCAAGATATGATCAAGAACACACATACATTCATGAAAACATAATAGGTTCAGATCTGAAATCATGGCACTCGGGCCCTAGTGACCAGCATTAAGCATAGCAAAGCATAAAAACATCAATCTTAGAACATAGTTTATACTACGGATCAAACCCTAACAAAACTAACTCGATTACATGGTAAATCTCATCCAACCCATCACCGTCCAGCAAGCCTACGATCGAATTACTCACGCACGGCCGTGAGCATCATGGAATTGGTGATGGAGGAAGGTTGATGATGACGATGGCGACGATCTCCACTTTCCGGAGCCCCGAACGGACTCCAGATCAGCCCTCCCGAGAGAGATTAGGGCTTGGCGGTGGCTCTGTATCGTAAAACGCGATGAATCCTTCTTTCTAATTTTTTTCTCCCCGAAAGTGAATATATGGAGTCGGGGGTGATGCCGGTGGAGCCTCAGGGGGGCCATAAGGCAGGGGGCGCGCCCCCCACCCTCGTGGACAGGGTGTGGGCCCCCTAGTCTGGTTCTTTTCGCAGGTACTTTTTATATATTCCAAAATAAATCTCCGTTGATTTTCAGGTCATTCCGAGAACTTTTATTTCTGCACAAAAATAACACCATGGTCCATGGCAGTTCTACTGAAAACAACATCAGTCTGGGTTAGTTCCATTCAAGTCATGCAAGTTAGAGTCCAAAACAAGGGCAAAAGTGTTTGGAAAATTAGATACGTTGGAGACGTATCACTACCTCTTGTGCATGTGTTGGTTTCCCCTTGAAGAGGAAAGGGTGATGCAGCAAAGTAGCGTAAGTATTTCCCTCAGTTTTGAGAACCAAGGTATCAATCCAGTAGGAGACAACGCACAAGTCACCTAGTACCTGGACAAACAATCAAGAACCTTGCAACCAACGCAATAAAGGGCTTGTCAATCCCTTCACGGTCACTCGCAAAACTGAGATCTAATAGAGATAGTAAAGTAAATATTTTTGGTATTTTTGCTGTATAGATTGGAAAGTAAAGATTGAAAAATAGTAAATGAGATTCGATGTATATAAAAGAGATGTAATATAATAGGAAAGAGACCCGGGGGCCATAGGTTTCACTAGTGGCTTCTGTCAAGATAGCATGTATTACGGTGGGTGAACAAATTACTGCCGAGCAATTGATAGAAAAGCACATAGTTATGAAGACATCTAACGCAATGATCATGAATATAGGCATCACGTCTGTGTCAAGTAGACCGAAACGATTCTGTATCTACTACTATTACTCCACACATCGACCGCTATCCAGCATGCATCTAGAGTATTAAGTTCATAAGAACAGAGTAACACATTAAGCAAGATGACATGATGTAGAGGGATAAACTCAAGCAATATGATATACACCCCATGTTTTTATCCTCGATGGCAACAATACAATACGTGCCTTGCTGCCCCTACTGTCACTGGGAAAGGACACCGCAAGATTGAACCCAAAGCTAAGCACTTCTCCCATTGCAAGAAAGATCAATCTAGTAGGCCAAACTAAACCGATAATTCGAAAAGACTTGCAAAGATATCAAATCATGCATATAAGAATTCAGAGAAGAACCAAATAATATTCATAGATAATCTTGTTCATAAATCCACAATTCATCGGATCTCGGCAAACACACCGAAAAAGAGTATTACATCAAATAGATCTCCAAGAACATCGAGGAGAACTTTGTATTAAGAATCAAAGAGAGAGAAGATGCCATCTAGCTAATAACTATGGACCCAAAGGTCTGTGGTAAACTACTCACGCTTCATCGAGAGGCAATGGTGTTGATGTAGAATCCCTCCGTGATCGATTCCGCCTCTAACAGATCGCCGGAAAAGGCCCCAAGATGGGATCTCACGGGTACAGAAGGTTGCGGCGGTGGAAAAGTGGTTTCTGTTAGGGAACGTAGTATTTCAAAAAAAAATACCTACGGTCACGCAAGATATATCTAGGAGAAGCATAGCAACGAGCGGGGAGACTGTGTCCACGTACCCTCGTAGACCGAAAGCAGAAGCGTTTTAGCAACGCAGTTGATGTAGTCGAACGTCTTCGCGATCCAACCGATCCAAGTACCGAACGTACGGCACCCTTGCGCTCAGCACACGTTCAACTCGATGACGTCCCACGAACTCTTGATCCAGTTCAGGTCGCGGGAGAGTTCCGTCAGAACGACGGCGTGGTGATGGTGATGATGAAGTTACCGGCGCAGGGCTTCGCCTAAGCACTACGATGATATGAATGAGGTGTGTAACTGTAGAGGGGGCACCACACACGGCTAAGAAATCAACTTGTATGTCTATGGGGTGCCCCTTGGCCATGTATATAAAGGAGGATAGGAGGAGAAGGCTGGCCCTCCTATGGTGCACCCAAGGGTGGAGTCCTACTCCCACTAGGAGTAGGATTGAACCTTTCCTAGTAGGAGTAGGAGAAGAAGGAAGGGGAGAGAGAGAAGAGAAGGAAGGAGGGGCCGCTGCCCCTCCCCCTAGTCCAATTAGGACCAGGCCTTGGGGGGCGCGCGTCCTGCCCTATGCAGCCCCTCTCTCTCTCCCCCCTAAATCCCAATAAGGCTCATTTACTCCCCGGGGGGTTCCGGTAACCTCCCAGTACTCCGGTATTTATCCAGTGACCCCCGACACCCTTCCGGTGTCCGAATATAACCTTCCAATATATAAATATTTATGTCTCGGCCATTTTGAGGCTCCTTGTCATGTCCGTGATCACATCCGGGACTCCGAACTACCTTCGGTACATCAAAACACATAAACTCATAATACCGATCTTCATCGAACGTTAAGCGTGCGGACCCTACGGGTTCGAGAACTATGTAGACATGACCGAGACTCATCTCCGGTCAATAACCAATAGAGGAACCTGGACTATATTGGTTCCTACATATTCTACGAAGATCTTTATCGGTCAAACCACATAACAACATACATTGTTCCCTTTGTCATCGGTATGTTACTTGCCCGAGATTCGATCGTCGGTATCATAATACCTAGTTCAATCTCGTCACCGGCAAGTCTCTTTACTTGTTATGTAATACATCATCTCATGACTAAATCATTAGTCGTTTGCTTGCAAGGCTTATTACGATGTGTATTACCGAGAGGGCCCAGAGATACCTCTCCGACACTCGGAGTAAAAAATCCTATTCTCGATCTATGCCAACACCACAAACACCTTCGGAGACACCTGTAGAGCATCTTTATAATCACCCAGTTACATTGTGACGTTAGATAGCACACAAGGTGTTCCTTCGGTATTTGGGAGTTGCATAATCTCATAGTCATAGGAACATGTATAAGTCATGAAGAAAGCAGTAGCAGTAAAACTAAATGATCATAGTGCTAAGCTAACGGATGGGTCTTGTCCATCACATCATTCTCATAATGATGTGATCCCGTTGATCAAATGAAAACACATGTCTATGGTCAGGAAACATAACCATCTTTGATTAACGAGCTAGTCTAGTAGAGGCATACTAGGGACACTATGTTTTGTCTATGTATTCACACATGTATCAAGTTTCCGGTTAGTACAATTCTAGCATGAATAAAAGACATTTATCATGATATATAAGGAAATACAAATAACAACTTTTTTATTGCCTCTAGGGCATATTTCCTTTAGTCTCCCACTTGCACTAGAGTCAATAATGTAGATTACATAGTAATGATTCTAACACCCATGGAGTCTTGGTGTTGATCATGTTTTGCTCGTGGAAGAGGCTTAGTCAACGTTTCTGCAACATTCAGATCCGTATGTATCTTGAAAATTTCTATGTCTCCCACCTTGACTTGATCGCGGATGGAATTGAAGCGTCTGTTGATGTGTTTGGTTCTCTTATGGAACCTGGATTCCTTCACCAAGGCTATTGCTCCAGTGTTGTCACAAAAGATTTTCATTGGACCCGATGCACTAGGTATTACACCTAGATCGGATATGAACTCTTTGATCCAGACTCCTTCATTTGCTGCTTCCAAAGCAGCTATGTACTCTGCTTCACACGTAGATCCCGCCACGACGCTCTGCTTGGAACTGCACCAACTGATAGCTCCACCATTCAACAAAAATACATATCCAGTTTGTGACTTAGAGTCATCCGGATCAGTGTCAAAGCTTGAATCGATGTAATCGTTTACGACAAGCTCTTTGTCACCTCCATAAATGAGAAACATATCCTTTGTCCTTTTCAGGTACTTCAGGATGTTCTTGACTGTTGCCCAGTGATCCACTCCTGGATTACTTTGGTACCTCCCTGCTAAACTTATAGCAAGGCACACATCAGGTCTGGTACACAGCATTGCATACATGATAGATCCAATGGCTGAGGCATAGGGAATGACTTTCATTTTCTCTCTATCTTCTGTAGTGGGCGGGCATTGAGTCTTACTCAACTTCACACTTTGTAACACAAGCAAGGACCCTTTCTTTGACTGATCCATTTTGAACTTCTTCAAACCTTTATCAAGGTATGTGCTTGGTGAAAGTCCAATTAAGAATCTTGATCTATCTCTATATATCTTGATGCCCAATATATAAGCAGCTTCACCGAGGTCTTTCATTGAAAAATTCTTATTCAAGTATACTTTTATGCCATCCAGAAATTCTATATCATTTCCTATCAACAATATGGCATCTACATATAATATCAGAAATGCTACAAAGCTCCCACTCACTTTCTTGTAAATACAGGCATCTCCAAACGTCTGTATAAAACCATATGCTTTGATCACCTCATCAAAGCGTATATTCCAACTCCGAGATGCTTGCACCAGTCCATAGATGGATCCTTGGAGCTTGCACACTTTGTTAGCACCGTTAGGATCGACAAAACCTTCTGGTTGCATCATATACACCTCTTCTTTGAGACATCCATTAAGGAATGCAGTTTTGACATCCATTTTCCAGATTTCTATATCATAAAATGTGGCAAATGGTAACATGATTCGGACAGACATAAGTGTCACAGCCTGATTTTTGGCCTTTTCTTTTTCTTTGGATTTTCTGAGATTTTTGCCTGAGTTTTCTTTTTCCGTGGCTATGTGGTCTGGAAACTGAAGAAGACGACCTCTTCTTTCTTTCCAGAGTGGCTTGTCATCCTCATATCTATCCCAAGACCCTGTCATATCCATCCTTGACCTAACCCAATATTCTTTTTCAAAGGAATATTCCTTTTCTATTAAAGGGATAATTCTTTTTGCCCTAGGTTGTGAAGCAACCTATATCTCTGTCATTCTAAAAATTCCCAAACAAATTTTAATAAATTGTTTGGGTCACATCTTGCTCAAATATGGCAAAACATTTCATTTCCATGTTCAAAAATAATCCTCCAATAATCATTTTCCCATTCTGCCCTAAATGGCACTTTGTGAAGCAAGTGCTTATTATCTTTGCCCAATTGCCCTCAAACTTGGTAGACATATTTTCATGTCCATATCATTGCTCTGTGCCAATTTTCAAACTCATTTGCCTAGTAATTATTTTCCAGTGATTTTTCAAAGTTTCTGTCCAGAAAGAAACTTTGTGAAGGAAGTATATTCTAGGCATGTCCAAATGAGATGAAACTTGGTCACATCCTTCATTTGACCAAATTATGCATCTCCACTAAATTAGAGCTCATGGAGATCATCTATGTGAGCTCAGCTCCAAATCTTGTTTTTTAATACAATTTTCACTTTGTGTAGGTAACACTATTTTACCTTGCTTCATTTGAGCTGCCAATTTACCTTACATCTACATCTACCTTCTACACCAAGTCTTGGCTCAATCCAGTTATCCTTTTACCTTCAGTAAATTCTACAAGATTCTGTCCAGATTGGAGCTTTGTGAAGCAAGTGCCACTTTGGTAACTCCAAATGGAATGATCGTTTTATAGCATCTCCATATGATCAAATAAGCTCCCTACACCAAATTTCAGCTCATGACACTTAAGTGTGTGAGTGCAACATCATCATCCAAAAATCTGGCCAGTTTGGCACTTTCTACAGCAACCCTAAGCTAAACTCCTCCTGTTAGTCTGGTTTCTGGTGATCCAAATCATCTTGGTGTAAGATCATCACCAGACAAACTTTCTACCAAGTTACCTAGCTGGTTTTACCACAGGAAGTTACAAACACCTTCCTATTGTTTTACCATAGAGCCATATGCAAATCTCTTCTTTACCCCTGGATCATTTTCTTTCTGCATTTCTGCTAAGGGCACTAAGGTAAACCTACTGGACATGGATGGCCAAGCCAAAGTTCGCCGCTTGCACTAGTGCGCGTGGTGACCGTACCTGCGTCATGCACAGCGCGCGCTCTGGAACGGTCGGGCTACTGTGCGCGTCGCCTCCCTCCTCGTCTCGGCCTCCAACCTTGTCCAGGAGCGCCCCCGTGCTCGTCTAAACCTCTCTGAATCACTGCCTCGTCGCGTACGCCGGCAGCGCACCGTCACAATAGTGCCACTGCCATGACCTGCCTCTGACCTCCATTAGCGCCCTGTTGGAGCTCGCTAGTGAGCGTCCAGAGCCTCCTCCTCGCCTATCTAAAGACCCCCCCC
>LR738713.1:705639346-705738095 GCA_902687465.1 Secale cereale
CCCGCACCTCACCAGCCCCTCCTCGCCCCTCCTCGACCATCAGAGCCCCCGGGATCATCTTCTTTTCACCGGTGACCGACATGGCTGCCTCGGCCTCGGCCTAGTTCCGGCGAGCCTAGTCCTCCTCTCCTCCGCTCGAGTTGTCCATCGCGTTCCTCTCATCTCACCGAGCCGCCCCACCTCCTTGATCCCTCATCGGAGCGCCCGCAGCACCGAGAAGCCCCACCACCCGAACCTTTATGTGACATCCATGGCGCCAATCCTCCCCTCCTCTCCACTCCATCCCGGCGCCTGCTAGGCCTCTAAACGGAACCTACGCGGTGCCCTAAACTCACCGGTGGTCTTGCCTCGGCCTTGGTGGCCGGAGCCGGCCGGGCCACCACCCGTCGCTCGCCTCTGTACCCCCGAAGCTCCTCCCGTCGCCACTCCTCCTCGCCACCCCGGTGGCCACCGTCCCTCCAGGCAACCCCGCCTTGGCCCACCGCGCCCGCCGGTGGCCTCGGTCGGGCGGGAGACGGCCGGAGCTCCCGGGCCCCTCGCCGGTAGAGCCTCCTCTGCTCCTCCTCTGTCCCGTGCGGGACAGCGCGGGAGGAAGAAGACGAGGCCCGTGCCCCCTCCTCCTGCCAGTGGACCTGCCCCGACCCCACGCGTAAGTGGCACAAAACCCGGGCGCATCTGTTTTTAAGTGGAAACGTCTTCTTGAATGGTGTTTTCATTTTATGAAAGCGTATTTCTTTCCTTCTTCGGATCAGAATACATTTTCCATGTTATGAAGGCGTATTCCTTATTCTGCGCTTCTGTCGTATCCACTCAGGGACTTGTTTGTTGCAGAAACTTTCATAGATTGGTCCCTGGTGTTCAACCCTTCATATCTTTTCAACCGTAACTCCGAATCAGGTGATTCCAAAGCCCAAGTCTACGTATCGACGAGACCTTTCGGTTGGTATCATTTTCACTATGGTTTGACACTGTGAAAATGACCAATTTGCCCTTGCCATAAACAGCCCCCCTCCGAGAGAGAACTATTTCCGGCGATTCTTTCCGCGATCATTCCGCACTTCTTCCTGGAGTCTCTGTCACCCCAGGCAAGCCACAATACCCACTTGCATGATAGTCATGCAGTAGCCATGGTTTTAAACTTGAATATTTATTTAATGTTTGTTTGTTTAAAAATATGATTATCATTGTTTCGGTAATGCTTCGGGGTTATTGTTTATTTTCTTGCTATGTTGTTATGCACGTGGTTGTCATGCCCTGCTAGTTGCTAGTATTTCTTTCATATGCTCATGATTTCTAGTAGTACATGTTGATGTTGGTGATGGTATTCGGTGCATGACTGCCGTCTGTCCCGAGTATCGTTGCTATGCATACTTCTTCGCATCCAGTTAGCTAAAAGCTTGCATGTTGATATTGTTGATATGTTCTTGCATGATATTTATTGTTGATGTTAGTAGTCATGCTATGTTTCGGAAAAGTATGTATTTATGATGCTCATGCTAGTCATTATGCCATGCTTATGATTCATTGTTGATATGGTGGATAGTTCTTTCATGATTATGTTGTTATTCATACTCATGCATTGTAATTGTATCATGTATTTTATAATGACTCAGCATATTTCCATTCAAGTTTAACCGGATTAAATTGAACTTGAACAACTGTTGTCTGAGTCATGGTGCCACCATATCGAACTGACCAGTGCAACCACGTTTACCTTTATGGGAAGGTCCTAACTCGGTCTATTGCCATGCCTCTCGTCGGTTCCTCCAACGAGGAAAGGTTATGGGCTTGCAGTACCTTGGACCGGTAAGCAGACATAACCTTGTGTGCCTGTTGTTGTTGTTATGGATCCGAGTCCCCATTTGGGACCATTTATGTTTGGCCACGACGGTGGTCGTTGTGTCTTTGGTAGACATGGGGCCACCCAGGACTTAGCCCAAAGGGCAGTTGGTCGGAGTGGTTGGGAGAGTGTCATGACAGTAGATCGGTTTTGTCGGAACACCGTTGGTCCACCCGAATGGTAGAACGAGGCCATGGGTTCCGTAGTGTGGGTACAGTGCGCTACCTCTGCAGAGTGTATATTAAATCCATCGATAGCCGTGCCTGCGAATGAGGGCTCAGTTCGTAGTTGGTCCCACTATGATTCAACAGTAATAATAATAATTGGATTAATAACAACCCCGGTTCGATGATGAGATAATTTGGTTATGATCGCTGATACGTCCAAAACGTATCTATAATTTCTGCTTGCTCCATGCCACTTTTGGGTGATATTGCTATGATATTCATACACTTCCATACACTTTTGATCATATTTGGACTAACTTACTAATCCAGTGCACCCCAGTGCTAGTTTCTGTTTTCGGCTGCTTTTGTATTTCAGGTTTTCACGTTTCGAGAACTGCCCAGAAAAATCCAGAAAAATTATATAAAAAATCAGCGATCCGGAAACAACACCGCGTCCGAAGGGCAGCCTGGGGGGGCCACAGGGGCTCCAGGCGCCCTGTGGGCGCGCCCCCCTGGGCCGCGCCGGTGGGGCGCCTGGGCCCCCCGAGGCTCCCCCGATGCCCTACTTTGGCATATATTTAAGGGACCCTCCGAAACCCTCAGAACAGGAACTCTTTTCGAGATCCCATCTCTGTTCCGCCGCCGCCGCCGCTTCCAAGATCGGGAGCACCAGGAGAACTCTTCCCGGCACCCTGCCGGAGGGGAGGATCACCACCGGGAGCTTCTCCGCCACCATGGACGCCTCCCGGATGACTCGTGAGTAGTCTCCCTTGGATCATGAGTCCATGACCAGTAGCTATGTGATGTTCTCCTCCCGTTCTTGTGCTTCACTAATTAGTCCTCGTGAGCTGCCCTACATGATCGAGGCACCTATGTAATCCTTATGCTGTTGCTATGTTGAGTTTGCTGGGATCCGATGGATTATGATATTATGTTCAGATTGATCTTGAGTAATATATTTGATTCACCTCTTTTATATTTTAGTTCATAAGTAATTCTTGCATGTTCTCCGTTGTTACTTATTGCTTTGGCCGAGTAGTAGGTAGTGACTCCAAGAGGAAACGTTATGCTCGATTGTGGGTTCATGCCCCTCGATGACTAGCTTGAGTGACAGAAACATGAGTCTAGGGGATGTGCTGTTGCCACAAGGGGGAAAACAACGGTGCTTGTGCCCGCGGGTGCAAGGATTGTTTACTTTACGCAAAGTTCTTTTAATGGAGTTGTCTGTTGCATTGAGTTTACACTATGGGTGGGACTCGCAACTTAATACTAGCGAGATGTTTTGGATAGATATCTGAAGGTGGATGATTAGTAGTAGATATTGATGGATTTCGGTCTACTTACTTTGGCATACCGCCCATGCTTTGAACCTCAACCTTTCTTGCAATGTAGTCATCATTGGTTTGCGTTCGTGGTCCTGTCAATTGCCCAGCTATAATTTGTTTACCTCACATAGCTGTTTTATCGTCTTTTGGGAGAGAGACATCACTAGTGAACATCATGAGACTCCGGTCCATCTTACCATCATTGATCACATCCGCTATTTACTTTTCGTTATTTACCTACTATTGCAAAAACTATCTATCACTACTATCATTGCTTTTAATCCTTTGTGAACTACAAGGCCGGAGGGATTGACAACCTCTCTGTACTCGTTGGGAGCAAAGTTATTTGTATCTGTGTGCAGGTCCACGTTGGTTGCTACTAATCTGGCGCCGTAGCAATTGACACCTACTTGTTGAACCTAGGAGTCTCTGGGGAATCGATCCTTGGCATCTTTGCTAGGGGAAAACACTTCTACTTACTGCATCTTACACCTTCCACTTGGGGTAACCAACGAGGGGTTCGAGGCCCATCAAGGAGTATTTTCTGGCGCCGTTGCCGGGGACTCCACTCTTCAGGATAGGGGAGTTACATGCTATCTTTTACCTTTGCTTTTTAGTCCTGTTAGTTTACCTTTCATTTTTTACTTTAGTTCCATTTATCGAAAATCACAAAAAAAATCATTTGTCTTTTTATTAGTAGTCCTTTCTGTTTAGCCAAACATGTTAGGCTTTGGTGCTTTGAGGGAATCAGAACTTTTAGATTTCCATCAAAGGGATGGAGAAAATATGAAGAAGGCATGGGACAGAATTTCTGATGCACATAGGAGAATTATGCCTTGGATACCTATAAAAATTGTGCTTAGGAATTTTTACCATGGCCTTTTTAAATGGTGTAAACACTCCCTTGACATTATAGCTGAGGGAGATTTCTTAGAATGTGATGAAGCTAGAGCTCTTGAGATTATACATGGTCTATCTAGTTACTTTGTTTATGATCATAACTTTGATACTATCATAGATAGACTTGCTACTATTGAGAAAAGAATGGATGCTCTAGACTTAATGAAGGTAGAGAAACCCAAACCCAATGAGAGAGATATTTTGGAAATAGATAATGACTGGGAACCTCTTGTTAGGATTAGCATCTCTAATCAAGACTTCCTTGCTTATTGTGATATTGGATCTATGGTTTCTACTATGCCAAAAATTGTTCATGATTCTTTAAAATTTAACATGGATAGATTACCATCTTATCATGAACACACTAATGGAGATATTTCTGAAATCCAGGGAAAAATAAAAGACGTACCGATTAAATTCCTTAAAGGGATTGCAATGATTGATTTCTTCATCGTGGAGCCAAACCAAGGAAATATAGTGCTTGGGAGGGACTTCCTCCGAGCAGTTAAAGGCTTCATCGATATAGGTAAGGGACAAATCCGCTTACGCGGGAAGGCAAAAGGTGTGTACCCCTTTCCTAGAAGGAACAAGAATGAACTTATTGAGGAACCATTTGAAACAATTTATAACTCCGATCATTATGATGATTATTGATTCCTCTATGCATTATGCCTAGCTTAAAGGCATAAAAGAAAGCGCTTTTGGGAGGCAGCCCACATGAATAAAAATTTTGCTTTTGTTGTGTCTTGATGTTGTTTACTGCTGTAGCATCATCATTGTATCTTTGCTTTTCATATTTGTGCCAAGTATAGCCTCCGATTGCTAGAAAGTTCAAAAGTTGTGAGGTGCTGTCCAGGAAACAGATTCTGTCCTTGGATAGAAAAATTCGTATAAAATCACCAGATCATCTTTTTGGTCTGAATTTTTTCGACAGCGTTCTCTATATAATTGTCTTTCGTGCGTCAGTTTTGAGTTTTTGATTTGAGTTGCAGAAGTATCCCGAACAGATCAATTACTGCCTGCTGTTCTGTTTTTCACAGATTCTGTCGTGTTTTGCCTTACCTTCACTTTGCAAATTAAGAACTTGTTTTTTTCTTTGCAAAAACCTTTTGGCAATCTTGAGAAACAGTAGAACTTCAAGAATATCCTTATTTCCAGCAAGGTATAATTATTTTATTAAGGGTACTAACCTCGCTAATCAGATTATGATGAGTTATGTATGAAGGGAGTTTTCAAGTGTGCGAGGGAAGATGATAAAAAGATTCAGGAGTGTCAAGCGCTCAAGCTTGGGGATGCCCCCGTGCACCCCCAAGAAATATTCAAGGAGACTCAAGCGTCTAAGCTTGGGGATGCCCCCGTGCATCCCCTTCTCCATCAACACTATCAGTTCGTCTTTCGTTTCGCTATATTTCTATCACTTCATGTGTTATGTGCTATGCTTGGAGCGTCTTGCTTTTAGTTTTCTTTTTAGTTTTTCATAACGAGTCGGAACCCAGCATTCCTTTATGTGGGAGAGAAACACGCTCCACTTCTACCTAGAACATAACATAGAATTTTCATGTCTATCTATGCTGTGTGTGTTCTTTGTCTTTTAATAGCTACTATCGTGCTCTGCTCTTAGTATTCATGCTTATCTTTTCAAGAGCTTTTATTTAGTTGGTTGCTTGAACTCTCTTTAATTACCATGCTCACCTTATTAAGAGAGTTTGCTTTCGTTGCATTGGTTAATGTGTCTATGATAAAGATGCTACTTTCATGATGGTGCTTAGTAGTTCAGGTTTTCTTATGGGTAATCTCAAATAGCTGGGGGGTTCCCAATGTGTTATTGGAGTACCAACTTGGTTTGTTTGCCTATGATGTGGTATGGTTTAGTAATATCTTCCTTCAAGAATTTATTTTGATTGACTTGGCGTATGCTCACGCATATTCAAGACTGTAAAGAAAGTCTGTCAAGCCTTGATGATCTTTTATTTCTGAGTAACGATATAACTACCATGCCTAATTCAATATTGCTTTATCGCTCTGCATGATTATGACCGTCATTGCTCTCTTAGTTGGTCGCTCCCAGTCTTTTGCTAACCTCCACCTGTACTAAGCAAACTAACCATGCAATACATAGCTCATGGGAAAGTAGCCTAAAAACTATTGTGGTAAAGAATATGTTGCTTATGTATCTTATTTCTTATAAGTTGCTTGCTGAGCGGTAACCATGTTTCTGGGGACGCCATCAACTGTCACACTTTTGTTGAATATCATGTGAGTTGCTATGCATGTTCGTCTTGTTTGAAGTAAGGGTGATTTACCGTGGGTTGAATAACTATGCATATTGTTAGAGAAGAATATTGGGCCGCCAACCAAAGCCATGCATCATGGTGGAAGTTTTAGCTTGGACCTTAATCATCAATCTCTTATGAGAATATGCTTATGCATTAAAGAGGAGTCCATCATCTGTTTTCTATGTTGTCCCGGTATGGATGTCCTCAAGTTGAGATCTATCAAAAACGAGAAATCAAATGCGATCTATCTCCTTGGACCTTTGTACAGGTGGCATAGAGGTACCCCTTTGTGACACTTGGTTAAAACATATGTAATGCAATGATAACCCATGGGAATCCGAGCTAATTAGGACAAGCGAGCACTCTTAGTATTCGATGCATGAGGCTTGCAACTTATAGGACGTTTTATACATGACACATATGAAGTACTACTACCGTTGACACAATTGCTTCCATGTTTTCAAAATAAAAAGCTTTAGCACTTAACCTTTCTTTTACATTTATGTTGAAGCACCAACTACTGAGAGCATGATTGTCATTCTGAGTGTAATGTGCATTGTCCCAAAGTAGCATTGTCTTTTGCATGATTGTGATATCATTTATTCTGAAATGATTGTATCTAGTCATCACTTAAACCTTGAAGGTGCCCCTGCATTTATGTTTTGCATCACTAAAGGGGGCAAGCTAGATATCACTTTATCATATTTGCACATCATGTTCATTGCAAATCTTTTTGATGTTTCAGTTTCATGTTGTAAAACTTTCAGTCATTTGTGATTTTCTCTTGAGGCAACCTAATTACTTTAGAATCATTGTCTCAGTAAGCTTTTGTCATATGACTATGAGAAAGTCCTATATGGTTAATAGCATGTCACCACAGAAATTATTCTTGTTATCATTTACCTACTCGAGGACGAGCAGGAATTAAGCTTGGGGATGTTGATACGTCCAAAACGTATCTATAATTTCTGCTTGCTCCATGCCACTTTTGGGTGATATTGCTATGATATTCATACACTTCCATACACTTTTGATCATATTTGGACTAACTTACTAATCCAGTGCACCCCAGTGCCAGTTTCTGTTTTTTCGGCTGTTTTTGTATTTCAGGTTTTCACGTTTCGAGAACTGCCCAGAAAAATCCAAAAAAATTATATAAAAAATCAGCGATCCGGAAACAACACCGCGTCCGAAGGGCAGCCTGGGGGGGGCCACAGGGGCTCCAGGGGCCCTGTGGGCGCGCCCCCCCATGGGCCGCGCCGGGGGGCGCCTGGGCCCCCCGAGGCTCCCCCGATGCCCTACTTTGGCATATATTTAAAGGACCCTCCGAAACCCTCAGAACAGGAACTCTTTTCGCAATCCCATCTCTGTTCCGCCGCCGCCGCCGCTTCCAAGATCGGGAGCACCAGGAGAACTCTTCCCGGCACCCTGCCGGAGGGGAGGATCACCACCGGGAGCTTCTCCACCACCATGGACACCTCCCGGATGACTCGTGAGTAGTCTCCCTTGGACCATGAGTCCATGACCAGTATCTATGTGATGTTCTCCTCCCGTTCTTGTGCTTCACTAATTAGTCCTCGTGAGCTGCCCTACATGATCGAGGCACCTATGTAATCAATATGTTGTTGCTATGTTGAGTTTGCTGGGATCCGATGGATTATGAGATTATGTTCAGATTGATCTTGAGTAATATATTTGATTCACCTCTTTTATATTTTAGTTCATAAGTAATTCTTGCATGTTCTCTGTTGTTACTTATTGCTTTGGCCGAGTAGTAGGTAGTGACTCCAAGAGGGAACGTTATGCTCGATTGTGGGTTCATGCCCCTCGATGACTAGCTTGAGTGACAGAAACATGAGTCTAGGGGATGTGCTGTTGCCACAAGGGGGAAAACAATGGTGCTTGTGCCCGCGGGTGCAAGGATAGTTTACTTTACGCAAAGTTCTTTTAATGTAGTTGTCTGTTGCATTGAGTTTACACTATGGGTGGGACTCGCAACTTAATACTAGCGAGATGTTCTGGATAGATATCTCAAGGTGGATGATTAGTAGTAGATATTGATGGATTTTGGTCTACTTACTTTGGCGTACCGCCCATGCTTTGAACCTCAACCTTTCTTGCAATGTAGTCAGCATTGGTTTGCGTTCGTGGTCCTGTCAATTGCCCAGCTGTAATTTGTTTTCCTCACATAGCTGTTTTATCGTCTTTTGGGAGAGAGACATCACTAGTGAACATCATGAGACTCCAGTCCATCTTACCATCATTGATCACATCCGCTATTTACTTTTCGTTATTTACCTACTATTGCAAAAACTATCTATCACTACTATCATTGCTTTTAATCCTTTGTGAACTACAAGGCCGGAGGGATTGACAACCTCTCTGTACTCGTTGGGAGCAAAGTTATTTGTATCTGTGTGCAGGTCCACGTTGGTTGCTACTAATCTGGCGCCGTAGCAATTGACACCTACTTGTTGAACCTAGGAGTCTCTGGGGAATCGATCCTTGGCATCTTTGATAGGGGAAAACACTTCTACTTACTGCATCTTACACCTTCCACTTGGGGTAACCAACGAGGGGTTCGAGGCCCATCAATCGCCGGAAAGATCATCGTTGGAGACCAAGTGTTGGTCATAATTGTGATCGTATAATGTCCGAGGTTGGTAAGTGATGCATGTGATGGTTACGAGGTAACCCGAATAAAATAAATGGTGCATGTAGAGTCATCATGTTGCATGCTAGTATCATCACATTTATATGTTCATGCCATGCTCATATTGTCTAGATGTATCATGTTCATGTTGTTCATGCTATGTTATTCTGATCATCTCATGATAATTCCTGATTAATCTGTAATTGCCATGTTGTTGTTTGTCTTGAATGCTTCTGGTTTATTGTGAGCTTGCAAGTACATTCAATGTACTGACCTGGCGTGTCATGCCAGCTTGCAGGTTGTGCCTGGATTGCTTGCTTGTTTGGTGTTGTTCCTGTGTTCGCGAGCTAGGATAAACGTTCCAGCTAGAGTCCCTGTGGATTGAAGTCCATCATCGCCGTTCATTGTTCCGCTGCCAGTAGTTGTTACGCTGCTTTAAGTTGTTATGCTGCTTATATAGAGCAACCGTGTTGGCGTAGTGTCGCCGTGCCGATGTTATTCATTGTAATATCAGAACCCTTGTATTCATATTCGTGTTGTAATAGAGAGCTGGTTTGTCCTATACTAAGCAGTGCCGTATTCCAGAAGACTTCTCCTCGATCTCTGGGATGGAATACGGGGCGTTTCGGTTTTCTCTGAGCCGGGGTGCCACACGCTTGGTTTTTTTTTGACTATATGAGCCACACGCTTGGTATCAGAGCAGGTCTGGCTGTAGAGCATCCTAGTCCGCTGGAACGTTAGAAAACGGTAGTATAGGGTCTGGTTGTTGCCCTTGATTGCTGCATTTGGTTGTTGCATTTGCTTCAGCATGTAGTCTTATTTCGGTTACCTTTAATCCATGTTTCATGCTTAGATGGCGGTCAACTTCCATGATTTTAGTTGCCTTCCCTTAGCTCCCGGTGTTGTTCCCATTGAGTTCAGTCCCACTCCTGCACCTCTCAGCTTTGCCGCCCTCCTTGGCGACATGTGGCATAGTATTTATCCCCTCGGAGATCCACCTCTTTATCAAGTATTCCAGTTTTCTGCTAGAGGAAGAATTCGGGAATATGTTGCTCATGTTCATCTGTCAGCCCCGATTCCTGTCGGTAAGCGCACCTAAAGTTTCCATGGTGGTTAGGGCGCTACTCCTGAGCGTGTCGTTTAGCTTGCCGCAATGGCAGGAGTCACCGGTCTTCGTCATCAAGAGAGCATGGTGCAAGAGAACCGTGCTTATAAATATTATCCCACCATCATCGAGAATCCTAGGCGAATCCAATTTCCCTCCGTCAACCCTCAAGATGACCCGGCTATCCTCGCCATGTCTCGTTACATGACGGCCGAGCGTCTTCATATTTCTGAGTTAGTCTGAGATGCCATTCGAGCCAAGAGATTTCTTGGTGTCCCCTTACCTCAGTCTCCGCCAGTTTCTCCAACTCCTCCACCTCGTCCATCCGGAGTTTCAGAGCCAGCGGTTCCACTCGCTACTCCCTTAGCTTCCTCGTCAGTTCGCGAGCATTTGCTCAAGCGTAGGATGTAATCCTTTGTGTAGTGTTTGTGCATCCGCTGTAGCATCATGCTTGTGTGTGCCTGTGTGGAGTAGCTTTGTAGCTTGTTTGCTATATGATTTGTTGCAATAAATTGTTTTCTCGTGCTTCTTTGTTATAAATCCTCGATGTTACCCCCTTATGGAAATGTTTCCAAGACCGACACCGGATCAGAAGAAGCCGTGAGCAGTACCGATATAAACCAAGGAATTCAGATTTTCAGCCGACAACATTGTATTACATCTGGTCTGAATACAAGTATATTCTGCTCAGACTTTCAGCAACAAGTACCTATCAGACACACACTTTATCGCAGCAATGATTAAATCAGCAAGAGAGCAAAAATGGATCAACAGTGCATTCCCAGTCAAAGGTATGATCCATATGCAATGATTGAATCTACCATAAGCCAATTTTAAAGCATTGAGACACCCAGAAGTCAGTCCAAATGCATGGTGAATTTAGTGAGGACAGTCAGAAAATTCTTGCCATACAAATAATCAGCTGCCAGACTGACAAAGATAAATATATATATGTCAGTCCAATCACAAAGAAAATCAGTTCCATCCATCTCAAAAATTTATTGATGAAGTGCACAAAGATAAGGTTCCCAGTCTACATCTGTAAGGAAATAAATGGATTCCTATACTGCAAAAGCTTCTGGCATAAGGTACCGAGTCTTCCCTAGCACGGTCTTTAAGGGGGGAAGCTTATGAGGTACGGTACCCCGTTTTTCCTCACGAAGATATCCACCAAAGACTTTGAGCATAAGCCACGCAGTCTTCTTCAGTACGACACCCGGTGGTTTCCGAACGCAAGCTTCCCAGTATTCTTCTGTATGGCACTAATACAAGGCATTAAATTTGGAATTATCAGCATATGGCAGTGTTTTCCAAGTAACAGATCTGCAACAGTTGGTCTGAAATAAAAATCGGTCGGAGGTATGCCTCAAGAATCAGATATTAATTCATTCAGTATGATGCCAAGTCTCTCGCACAAGGAAGAATTCATGGTACACATCCGACCATCTCACCGGCTATTCAAGAAACAAAAACGAGTGGGTGATTCCAGGCTCAACAAGCCTTGAAGGAAAGACAACACTGAGACAATAATCTTGGAAGTGATTGTCAAGATCAGTCCCGCACATCCAACAATATGATGGTGTTAACCCTGTCACTGTCCAGCATGAACAAGTATTGAGATCTGTATAACCACATGTGAGCCGGATCAATATACCAAGGCTCAAAACAAGCACTGGACCAAGGTATGATTGCCAGATATTGTACGTAACCGTATGCAGGGCCGCACAAATAATCAAGGATCTATGTAAGGCCCCACTCTTTTAGTTGAGGATCCACATGAAGAAAGTAATAATGAAAGAGCAAGACCAACAATACAAGTATGCCGGTTATTATGTGAAAAATTTGAATGCCCAAGACCGTCTTATTCCACGTCAAGCCCAAGCAAAGATCCACCTAAGAGGTATACTCCATTGTGGTAAGGACCTCATAGCAAGGCAACCAGCTCAGTCCAAAGTATGCTCAGAACTGTCAGCCTTGAATACCCGAGTCTGTCCGGTCAGACTCATTGACAACTCAATATATTGACCTCAACACCCGCGATGGAGCATCACACCGACTGTTATTCAGGGAGATACTGGCAAAAATAAAGAATCAGTGTGAAGACATATACTCTGAGGATTGTTATCTCTCGCATAGGGGGAGCAACTAAAAGAATAGCCTGTGTGGACGGGATTCTTTGCCAAGATCACCGCCAGTCAAGACTGCAAATTTTATCATCAGAGGATGGTGCATTTTTCCTATCAGTCAAGACAAGCGACAGTCAAACCTTTGGTACAACTTGGATACTCTAGACTGTGCAGACAGTTAGGATAAGTCAGAAACTCCTGCAAGATGACAGCATTCGTGAGCAAAAACAGGTATGCTCCACATCACGGTTTTGAAACCAGAAGGCATGCCCATATTCGAAAAATCCGATGCGTGGATAGAAGTGATTCTTTGTTCCACGGGAAGATATGTCCCCCAACTCCGTGGAATATTCTCGGTACTCGATACGAGGATAACATTTCCAGCAAGGATCGATATCAACAAGGGCAAGTATGTCCGTAAGAATAATATTTGGGATGATAGCTCAGCCAGCAGAGATAAAAGAAAATTTGAGTCAGTATAAATAGGAACATATAAGGTACGTCCCGTCAGAATGTCAGATACAACTAAGCAAACCACCCCCGATCGAGACAGTCAGTCAAATCCAATTCAATTGAAATATTATGAATAAAAGAACCTGAGTTGGAAATGGTTTCTTCAAGTCAGAAGAATTATTTAACCCTGAACAACCAAATCTCAAGGACGAGATTTATTTAAGGGGGGAAGAGTTGTCACAGCCTGATTTTTGGCCTTTTCTTTTTCTTTGGATTTTCTGAGATTTTTGCGTGAGTTTTCTATTTCCGTGGCTATGTGGTCTGGAAACTGAAGAAGATGACCTCTTCTTTATTTCCAGAGTGGCCTGTCATCCTCATATCTATCCCAAGACCCTGTCATATCCATCCTTGACCTAACCCAATATCCTTTTTCCAAGGAATATTCCTTTTCTATTAAAGGGATCATTCTTTTTGCCCTAGGTTGTGAAGCAACCTATATCTCTGTCGTTCTAAAAATCCCCAAATACATTTTAATAAAAATTTTGGGTCATATCTTGCTCAAATATGGCAAAACATTTCATTGCCATGTTCAAAAATAATCCTCCAATAATCATTTTCCCATTCTGCCCTAAATGGCACTTTGTGAAGCAAGTGCTATTTATCTTTGCCCAATTACCCTCAAACTTGGTGGACATATTTTCATGTCCATATGATTGCTCGGTGCCAATTTTCAAACTCATTTGCCTAGTAATTATTTTCCAGTGATTTTTCAAAGTTTCTGTCCAGAAAGAAACTTTGTGAAGGAAGTATATTCTAGGCATGTCCAAATGAAATGAAACTTGGTCACATCCTTCATTGGACCAAATCATGCATCTGCTTTAAATTAGAGATCATGGAGATCATCTATGTGAGCTCAGCTCCAAATCTTGGTTTCTGGTACAATTTTCACTTTGTGAAGTAACACTAGTTTACCTTGCTTCATTTGAGCTTCCAACTTACCAGGCCATTCTTAAATCTACATCTACCTTATACACCAAGTATTGGCTCAATCCAGTTAACATTTTACCTTCAATAAATTCTACAAGATTCTGTCCAGATTGGAGCTTTGTGAAGCAAGTGCCACTTTGGTAACTCCAAATGAAATGATCTTTTTACATCATCTCCATATGATCAAATAAGATCCCTACACCAAATTTAAGCTCATGACACTTAAGTGTGTGGGTGAAACATCATCATCCCCAAATCTGGCCAGTTTGGCACTTTCTACAGCAACCCTAAGCTAAACTCCTCTTGTTAGCCTGGTTTTTGGTGATCCAAATAATCTTGGTGTAAGATAATCGCCAGACAAACTTTCTACCAAGTTACCTAGCTGGTTTTACTACAGGAAGTTACAAACATCTTCCTGTTGTTTTACCATGGAGCCATCTGCAAATCTCTTCTTTACCCCTGGATCATTTTCTTTCTTCATTTCTGCTAAGGGCACAGAGGTAAACCTACTGGACATGGCTGGCCAAGCCAAAGCTCTCCGCTTGCACCAGTGCGCGTGGTGACCGCACCGGCGTCATGCACAGCGCGCGCTCTAGAATGGTCGGGCCACTGTGCTCGTCGCCTCCCTCCTCTTTTCGGCCTCCAACCTTGTCCAAGAGCGCCCCCGTGCTCGTGTGCACCTCTCTGAATCACTTCCTCATCCCGGCTCGCCGGCAGCGCGACGTCACAATAGTGCCACTGCCATAAACCGCCTCCGACCTCCATTAGCACCCTGTTGGAGCTCGCTAGTGAGCGTCCAGAGCCTCCTCCTCGCCTATATAAAGACACCCCGACTCCTCCCGCACCTCACCAGCCCCTCCTCGCCCTTCCTCGACCGTCATAGCCCTCGGGATCATCTTCTTTTCGCCGGTGACCGCCATGGCCGCCTCGGCCTCGGCCTAGTTCCGACGAGCCTAGTCCTCCTCTCGTCCCCCTGAGCTGTCCATCACGTTCCTCTCATCTCACCGAGCCGCCCCACCTCCTTGCCCCCTCGCCGGAGTGCCCACAGCACCGAGAAGCCCCACCACCCGAACCTTTCTGTCACATCCATGGCGCCACTCCTCACCTCCTCTCCACTCCATCCCGACGCGTGCTAGGCCTCTGAACGGAACCTACGCGGTGTCCTGAACCCGATGGTGGTCTCTCCTCGGCCAACGGTGTCCGGAGCCGTCCGGGCCACCACCCGCCGCCCGCCTCTGTACCCCCGAAGCTCCTCCCGTCGCCACTCCTCCTCGCCACCCTGGCGGACACCATCCCTCCAGGCGGCCCCGCCTTGGCCCGCCGCGCCCGCCGGTGGCCTCGGTCGGGCGGGAGACGGACGGAGCCGCCCGGGCCCCTCACCGGCAGAGCCTCCTCTGCTCCTCCTCCCTCCCGTGCGGGACAAGTCGGGAGGAAGAAGATGAGGCCCGTGCCCCCCTCCTCTTAGCAGTGGACCCGCCCCGACCCCACACGTAAGTGGCACAAAACCCGGGCCCATTTGTTTTTAAGTGGAAACGTCTTCTTGAAAGGTGTTTTCATTATATGAAACCGTATTTCTTTCCTTCTTCGGATCAGATACGTTTTCCATTTTCGGAAGGCGTATTCCCTAGTCTGCGCTTCTGTCTTATCCACTCAGGGACTTGTTTGTAGCAGAAACTTTCACAGATTGGTCCCTGGTGTTCAACCCTTCATATCTTTTCAACCGTAACTCCGAATCAGGTGATTCCAAAGCCCACGTCTTCGTCTCGACGAGACCTTTCTGTTGGTATCATTTTCACTATGGTTTGACACTGTGAAAATTACCACTTTGCCCTTGCCGTAAACAGCCCCCCTCCGAGAGAGAACTTTTTCCGGTGATTCTTTCCGCGATCATTCTGCACTTCTTCCTGGAGTCTCCGTCACCCCAGGCAAGCCACAATACCCACTTGCATGATAGTCATGCAGTAGCCATGGTTTTCAACTTGAATATTTATTTAATGTTTGTTTGTTTAAAAATATGATTATCGTTGTTTCGGTAATGCTTCGGGGTTATTGTTTATTTTCTTGCTATGTTGTGTTGGAAATATGCCCTAGAGGCAATAATAAAAGAGTTATTATTATATTTCCTTGTTCATGATAATCGTTTATTATCCATGCTATAATTGTATTGATTGGGAACTTAAATACATGTGTGGATAAATAGACAAACTTTGTGTCCCTAGTAAGCCTCTTCAGGACTAGCTCGTTGATCAAAGATGACCGCAGTTTCCAGGTCATA
This sequence comes from Secale cereale, assembly GCA_902687465.1. NCBI lineage: Eukaryota > Viridiplantae > Streptophyta > Magnoliopsida > Poales > Poaceae > Secale > Secale cereale. The sequence continues at coordinate 705,655,454 of LR738713.1, forward strand.
GACATGAGTTGTCATTTGATAACGGGATCACATCATTAGGAGAATGATGTGATGGACGAGACCCAAACGTTAAACATAGCCTTTGATCGTATCAGTTATCGCTATAGTTTTCTGCATGTCAAGTATAAGTTCCTATGACCATGAGATCATGTAACTCACTGACACCGTAGGAGTGCTTTGTGTGTGCCAAACGTCGCGACGTAACTGGGTGACTATAAAGGTACTCTACAGGTATCTCCGAAGGTGTCTGATGAGTTGACATGGATCGAAACTAGGATTTGTCACTCCGTGTGACGGAGAGGTATCTCCGGGCCCACTCGGTAATACGTCATCTCAATGAGCTCAAAGTGACTAAGTAGTTAGTCACGGGATTATGTATTACGGAACGAGTAAAGAGACTTGCCAGTAACGAGATTGAACTAGGTATGGAGATATCGACGATCGAATCTCGGGCAAGTAACATACCGACGAGACAAAGGGAACTGTATACGGGATTGCCTGAATCCTTGACATCGTGGTTCATCCGATGAGATCATCGAGGAACGTGTGGGAACCAATATGGGTATCCAGATCCCGCTATTGGTTATTGACCTGGGAGTGTCTCGGTCATGTCTGCATAGTTTCCGAACCCGCAGGGTCTACACACTTAAGGTTCGGTGACGCTAGGGTTGTTAGTGAGAACAGTGCATGGTTACCGAAGGTTGTTCGGAGTCCCGGATGAGATCCCGGACGTGACGAGGGTCTCCGGAATGGTCCGGAGACGAAGATTGGTATATAGGATGAGAGTGATCGGAGTCCGGAAGTGTTCCGGGGAGCATCGGGGAGTCGTCGGATGACCGAAAGGGGTTTCGGGGGGTCCCGGTAATTGTTATGGGCCCTATGGGCCACAAGTGGGAGACGCAACAGCCCTCATGGGGCTGTGCGCCCCCCCTTGGGCCCTCTCCACCTGCGCATGGGGGGGTGGCCCCCCCTAGGGCAGCCGCACCCTTTGGAGTGGGGGGCAAGGCACTTGGGGGGGGAAACCCTACCCCCTGGGCCGCCGCCCCCTCCCATCTCCCCTTGGCCGCCGCCCCTAGGGGTAAACCCTAGGGCGCCCCCTCCCCTCTCTCCCCCCCTATATAAAGAGAGGCAGAGGGAGGGCAGCCACACACGTTCGTGCCTCGGCGCTGCCCTCCCTCCACCGTAGAGATCTTCGTCTATTCCGCAGTGCTTGGCGAAGCCCTGCTGGAATCCTCCACCACCATCTCCACCACGCCGTCGTGCTGCTGGGTTTCTCCGTCAACTTCTCCTTCCCCCTTGCTGGATCAAGAAGGAGGAGACGTCCCCGAGCTGTACGTGTGAAGAACGCGGAGGCACCGTCCGTTCGGTGCTAGGATCTTCGGCGATCTGAATCGCGGCGAGTACAACTCCATCAACCGCGTTCTTGAACGCTTCCGCTTAGCGATCTACAAGGGTATGTGAATCCAACTCTCCCCTCGTAGATGCATCTCCTAGATTGATCTTGGTGAGCGTAGGAAAATTTTTGTTTCCCATGCAACGTTCCACAACAGTGGCATCAGAGCCAGGTTCTTGCGTAGATGCTTTCACGAGTAGAACACAAAGGGGTTTTGTGGGCGTTGATGTTTAGATTGCTTCCCTCCTTGGTCTTTCTTGATTCAGCGGTATTATGGGATGAAGCGGCCCGGACCAACTTTACATGTCCACGTACATGAGACCGGTTCCATCGACAGACATGTGACTTTTGTTGCATAAGATGGCTGGCGGGTGTCTGTCTCTCCTATCTTAGTTGAATCGGAATAGACAAAGGCGGTCCTTGTAGAAGGTTAAATAGCAACTTAAATATCACCGTTGTGGCTTTGCGTAGGTAAGAAGCGTTCTTGCTAGATACCCATAGCAGCCACGTAAAACATGCAACAACAAATTAGAGGACGTCTAACTTGTTTTTGCAGGGTATGTATGTGATATGATATGGCCAATGACATGATGAGATATATTTGATGTATGAGATGATCATGTTGTAATAGTTAATATCGACTTGCATGTTGATGTATACGGCAACCGGCAGGAGCCATAGGGTTGTCTTTAATTTTTGTATGACCTGCGTGTCAATCATTAAGCGCTATGTAATGCTTTACTTTATCGCTAAACGGTAGCAATAGTAGTAAGAGCATGGTGGGCGCGCGACAACCCCGATGGCGACACGATGATGGAGATCATGATGATGGGATCATGGTGTTACGCCGGTGACGATGGAGATCATGCCGGTGCTTTGGAGATGGAGATCAAAAGCACGAGTTGATGGCCATATCATGTCACTTATGATTTGCATGTGATGTTAATCCTTTTATGCATCTTATTTTGCTTAGGACGACGGTAGCATTATAAGATGATCCCTCACTAAAATTTCAAGATAAAAATTGTGTTCCCCCCGAGTGTGCGCCGTTGCGAAGGTTCGTCGTTTCGAAGCACCACGTGATGATCGGGTGTGATAGACTCTACGTTCGCATACAACGGGTGCAAGCCAGTTTTGCACATGCAGAACACTCGGGTTAAACTTGACGAGCCTAGCATGTACAGACATGGCCTCGGAACACGGAAGACCGAAAGGTCGAGCATGAGTCATATAGTAGATATGATCAACATGAAGATGTTCACCATTGACACCGCCTCATCTCACGTGATGATCGGACTTGGGTTGGTGGATTTGGATCATGCCACGCTCGAATGACCAGAGGGATGTCAATTTGAGTGGGAGTTATAAGTAATTTGATTAGTTATAAACTCACTTATCATGAACAATAGTCTAAGATGTCTTTGCAAATCTTTTGTTGTAGATGGCTCGCGCAGTAGCTCCCCTGAATTTTAATGCGTTCCTAGAGAAAACTAAGCTGAAAGATGATGGGAGCAATTTTGTGGACTGGCTCCGCAATCTGAGGATCATCCTCACAGCTGCCCAAAAGGTTTATGTCCTAAGTGCACCGCTAGGTGAACCCCCCGCTCCGGCCTCTATTGACGTTATGAACGCCTGGCAGACGCGTTCGGATGACTACTCAGTAGTGCAGTGTGCCATGTTGTATAGCTTGGAAGGAGGACTTCAAAGGCGTTTTGAACGTCATGGAGCATATGAGATGTTCCAGGAGTTGAAGTTCATCTTTGAAAAGAATGCCAAGATCGAGAGGTATGAGACCACCGATAAATTCTTTGCTTGCAAGATGGAGGAGAATTCGTCTGTCAGTGAGCACTTACTGAAGATGTCTGGGTACTATACCCGCATAGCTGATCTGGGACTTGTGTTCCCGGAGGAGGCTATCATTGACAGAATTCTCCAGTCACTCCCACCTAGCTACAAGAGCTTCGTGCAGCAGTATAACATGCAAGGGATGAACAAATCCATCGCCGAGCTGTTTTCAATGCTGAAAGTCGCTGAGGCAGACATCCAGAAGGAGTATCAAGTGTGGATGGTCAATAAAACTACCAGTTTCAAGAAAAATGGCAAGGGCAAGAAGGGTAACTCTAAGAAGGGTGGCAAGGCAGTTGCTCATCCAGTGAAGAAACCCAAGGCTGGGCCCAAGCCAGAGACTGAGTGTTTCTATTGCAAGGGGAACGGCCACTGGAAGCGGAACTGCCCCAAGTATCTGGCAGACAAGAAGGGGGCCAACAACAACAACAAGCAAGGTATATGTGATATACATGTTATTGATGTGTACCTTACCAACTCTCGTTGTAGTGCCTGGGTATTTGATACCGGTTCGGTTGCTCACATTTGCAACTCTAAACAGGAACTACGGAATAAACGGAGGCTGGCGAAGGACGAAGTGACGATGCGCGTGGGGAATGGTTCCAAGGTTGATGTGATCGCCGTCGGCACGCTCGCTCTTCGATTACCATCGGGATTAGTTATGAACCTGAATAATTGTTATTTAGTGCCTGCGTTGAGCATGAACATTATATCTGGATCATGTTTAATGCGAGACGGTTACTCATTTAAATCAGAGAATAAAGGTTGTTCTATTTATATGGGTAATATCTTTTATGGTCATGCACCCGAAGTAGGGGGTTTATTCTTATTGAATCTCGATAGTGATGATACACATGTTCATAACATTGATGCCAAAAGATGTAGAGTTGATAACAATAGTACCACTTTCTTGTGGCACTGCCGTCTGGGTCATATCGGCGTGAAACGCATGAGGAAGCTCCATGCTGATGGACTTTTGGAGTCTCTTGATTTTGAATCACTTGACACATGCGAGCCGTGCCTCATGGGCAAGATGACTAAGACCCCGTTTTCAGGAACAATGGAACGGGCAAGTGACTTATTGGAAATCATACATACTGATGTGTGTGGCCCGATGAGTGTCACGGCGCGCGGTGGATATCGTTATTTTCTCACCTTCACTGGCGACTTAAGTAGATATGGGTATATTTACTTAATGAAGCATAAGTCTGAAACGTTTGAAAAGTTCAAGCAATTTCAGAGTGAAGTTGAGAATCATCGTAACAAGAAGATCAAGTTCCTACGATCTGATCGAGGGGGAGAGTATCTGAGTTATGAGTTTGGCAATCACTTAAGAAAATGTGGAATTGTTTCACAGTTGACGCCACCTGGAACACCACAGCGTAATGGTGTGTCCGAACGTCGTAATCGAACCCTATTAGATATGGTGCGTTCTATGATGTCTCTTGCCGATTTGCCACTATCGTTTTGGGGATATGCGTTAGAGACAGCTGCATTCACTTTAAATAGGGCTCCATCTAAGTCCGTTGAGACAACACCGTATGAACTATGGTTTGGTAAGAAACCTAAGTTGTCTTTTCTCAAAGTTTGGGGTTGCGATGCTTATGTCAAAAGGCTTCAGCCAGAAAAGCTCAAACCCAAAGCGGACAAATGTGTCTTCATAGGATACCCAAAAGAGACGGTTGGGTACACCTTCTATCTCAGATCCGAGGGCAAAGTGTTTGTCGCTAAGAACAGGTCCTTTCTCGAGAAAGAGTTTCTCTCGAAAGAATTGAGTGGGAGGAAGGTAGAACTTGATGAGGTTATTGAACCTCTACTTCAACCAGAGAGTAGCGCAGCACAGAAAGATGTTTTTGTGGAGCCTACAACGGTTGAAGAGGAAGCCAATGATGATGATCAAGAAGCTTCTGATCAAGTCACTACCGAACCTCGTAGGTCGACAAGGGTACGCACTGCACCTGAGTGGTATGGTAACCCTGTCTTGGAGGTCATGTTGTTGGACAACAGTGAACCTACGAGCTATGGAGAAGCGATGGTGGGCCCGGATTCCGACAAATGGTTAGAGGCCATGAAATCCGAGATGGGATCCATGTATGAAAACAAAGTATGGACTTTGGAAGTATTACCTGAAGGGCGGAAGGCCATTCAGAATAAATGGATTTTTAAGAGGAAGACGGACGCTGACGGCAATGTCACCGTGTATAAAGCTCGACTTGTGGCAAAGGGTTTTTCACAAGTTCAAGGAGTTGACTACGATGAGACGTTCTCACCCGTAGCGATGCTTAAATCCGTCCGAATCATGTTAGCAATAGCTGCGTATTTCGATTATGAAATTTGGCAGATGGATGTCAAAACGGCGTTCCTTAACGGTTTTCTTAAGGAAGAGTTGTATATGATACAACCAGAAGGTTTTGTCGATCCAGAGAATGCTGACAAAGTTTGCAAACTCCAGCGTTCCATTTATGGGCTGGTGCAAGCGTCTCGGAGTTGGAATCTTCGCTTTGATGAGGTGATCAAAGCGTTTGGGTTTGTACAAGTTTACGGAGAAGCTTGTATTTACAAGAAAGTGAGTGGGAGCTCTATAGCGTTTCAAATATTATATGTGGATGACATATTGCTAATTGGAAACAATATAGAATTTTTGGATAGCGTGAAGGGGTATTTGAACAAGAGTTTTTCGATGAAGGACCTCGGTGAAGCTGCTTTCATATTAGGCATCAAGATCTATAGAGATAGATCGAGACGCTTGATAGGACTTTCACAAAGTACATACCTTGATAAAGTTTTGAAGAAGTTCAAAATGGATCAATCCAAGAAGGGGTTCTTGCCGGTATTGCAAGGTACAAAGTTGAGTAAGACTCAATGCCCAGTGACTGCGGAAGATAGAGAAAAGATGAGTGTCGTCCCCTATGCTTCAGCCATAGGCTCTATCATGTATGCAATGCTGTGCACAAGACCAGATGTCAGCCTTGCCATAAGTATGGCCGGAAGGTTTCAAAGTAATCCTGGTATGGATCACTGGACAGCGGTCAAGAATATCCTAAAGTACCTGAAAAGGACTAAGGAGATGTTTCTAGTTTATGGAGGTGATCAAGAGCTCGTCGTAAAGGGTTACGTCGATGCAAGCTTTGACACTGATCCGGATGACTCTAAGTCTCAAACCGGATACGTATATATTCTCAACGGGGGAGCGGTAAGCTGGTGCAGTTCCAAGCAAAGCGTGGTAGCCGATTCTACATGCGAAGCGGAGTACATAGCTGCCTCGGAGGCGGCAAAGAAAGGTGTCTGGATGAAGGAGTTCATGACAGATCTTGGAGTTGTGCCTAGTGCATTGAACCCAATGACTCTGTTTTGTGACAACACTGGTGCCATTGCTCTAGCCAAGGAACCAAGGTTTCACAAGAGGACCAGACACATAAAGCGACGCTTCAATTCCATCCGCGATTCAGTCAAGGAGGAGGACATAAGCATTTGCAAAGTACACACGGATTTGAATGTTGCAGATCCGTTGACTAAACCTCTTCCACGGGCTAAGCATGATCAACACCAAGACTCTATGGGTGTTAGATTCATTACCTTGTAATGCTAGATTATTGACTCTAGTGCAAGTGGGAGACTGTTGGAAATATGCCCTAGAGGCAATAATAAAAGAGTTATTATTATATTTCCTTGTTCATGATAATCGTTTATTATCCATGCTATAATTGTATTGATTGGGAACTTAAATACATGTGTGGATAAATAGACAAACTTTGTGTCCCTAGTAAGCCTCTTCAGGACTAGCTCGTTGATCAAAGATGACCGCAGTTTCCAGGTCATAGACATGAGTTGTCATTTGATAACGGGATCACATCATTAGGAGAATGATGTGATGGACGAGACCCAAACGTTAAACATAGCCTTTGATCGTATCAGTTATCGCTATAGTTTTCTGCATGTCAAGTATAAGTTCCTATGACCATGAGATCATGTAACTCACTGACACCGTAGGAGTGCTTTGTGTGTGCCAAACGTCGTGACGTAACTGGGTGACTATAAAGGTACTCTACAGGTATCTCCGAAGGTGTCTGATGAGTTGACATGGATCGAAACTGGGATTTGTCACTCCGTGTGACGGAGAGGTATCTCCGGGCCCACTCGGTAATACGTCATCTCAATGAGCTCAAAGTGACTAAGTAGTTAGTCACGGGATTATGTATTATGGAACGAGTAAAGAGACTTGCCAGTAACGAGATTGAACTAGGTATGGAGATATCGACGATCGAATCTCGGGCAAGTAACATACCGACGAGACAAAGGGAACTGTATACGGGATTGCCTGAATCCTTGACATCGTGGTTCATCCGATGAGATCATCGAGGAACGTGTGGGAACCAATATGGGTATCCAGATCCCGCTATTGGTTATTGACCTGGGAGTGTCTCGGTCATGTCTGCATAGTTTCCGAACCCGCAGGGTCTACACACTTAAGGTTCGGTGACGCTAGGGTTGTTAGTGAGAACAGTGCATGGTTACCGAAGGTTGTTCGGAGTCCCGGATGAGATCCCGGACGTGACGAGGGTCTCCGGAATGGTCCGGAGACGAAGATTGGTATATAGGATGAGAGTGATCGGAGTCCGGAAGTGTTCCGGGGAGCATCGGGGAGTCGTCGGATGACCGAAAGGGGTTTCGGGGGGTCCCGGTAATTGTTATGGGCCCTATGGGCCACAAGTGGGAGACGCAACAGCCCTCATGGGGCTGTGCGCCCCCCCTTGGGCCCTCTCCACCTGCGCATGGGGGGGTGGCCCCCCCTAGGGCAGCCGCACCCTTTGGAGTGGGGGGCAAGGCACTTGGGGGGGGAAACCCTACCCCCTGGGCCGCCGCCCCCTCCCATCTCCCCTTGGCCGCCGCCCCTAGGGGTAAACCCTAGGGCGCCCCCTCCCCTCTCTCCCCCCCTATATAAAGAGAGGCAGAGGGAGGGCAGCCACACACGTTCGTGCCTCGGCGCTGCCCTCCCTCCACCGTAGAGATCTTCGTCTATTCCGCAGTGCTTGGCGAAGCCCTGCTGGAATCCTCCACCACCATCTCCACCACGCCGTCGTGCTGCTGGGTTTCTCCGTCAACTTCTCCTTCCCCCTTGCTGGATCAAGAAGGAGGAGACGTCCCCGAGCTGTACGTGTGAAGAACGCGGAGGCACCGTCCGTTCGGTGCTAGGATCTTCGGCGATCTGAATCGCGGCGAGTACAACTCCATCAACCGCGTTCTTGAACGCTTCCGCTTAGCGATCTACAAGGGTATGTGGATCCAACTCTCCCCTCGTAGATGCATCTCCTAGATTGATCTTGGTGAGCGTAGGAAAATTTTTGTTTCCCATGCAACGTTCCCCAACATGTTGTTATGCACCTGGTTGTCATGCCCTGCTAGTTGCTAGTAGTTCTTTCATATGCTCATGCTTGCAAGTAGTACATGTTGATGTTGGTGATGGTCTTCGGTGCATGACTGCCATCTGTCCCGAGTACCGTTGCTATGCATGTTTCTTTGCATCCAGTTAGCTAAAAGCTTGCATGTTGATATTGTTCTATGTTCTTGCCTGATATTTATTATTGATGTTAGTAGTCATGCTATGTTTCGGAAAAGTATGTATTTATGATGGTCATGCTAGTCATTAAGCCATGCTTATGATTCATTATTGATATGGTGGATAGTTATTTCATGATTATGTTGCTATTCATACTCATGCATTGTAATTGTATCATGTATTTTGTCATGACTCAGCATATTTCCATTCAAGTTTAACCGGATTAAATTGAACTTGAACAACTGTTGTCTGGGTCATGGTGCCACCATATCAAACTGACCAGTGCAACCACGTTTTGGGAAGGTCCTAACTGGGTCTATTGTCATGCCTCTCGTCGGTTCCTCCAATGAGGGAAGGTTATGGGCATGCAATACCTTGGCCCGGTAAGCAGACATAACCTTGTGTGCCCGTTGTTGTTGTTATGGATCCGGGTCCCCATTTGGGACCATTTATGTTTGGCCATGACGGTGGTCGTTGTGTCTTTGGTAGACACGGGGCCACCCAGGACTTAGCCCAAAGGGCAGTTGGTCGGAGTGGCCGGGAGAGTGTCATGACAGTAGATCGGTTTTGTCGAAACGCTGTTGGTCCACCCGAATGGGAGAACAAGGCCATGGGTTCCGTAGTGTGGGTACAGTGCGCTACCTCTGCAGAGTGTATATTAAATCTATCGATAGTTGTGCCCGCGGATAAGGGCCCAGTTCGTAGTTCGTCACACTATGAGTCAACAGTAATAATAATAATTTGATTAATAACAACCCCGGTTCTATGATGAGATAATTTGGTTATGATCGCCGGAAAGATCACCATTGGAGACAAAGTGTTGGTGAGGGTTGTGATCGTATAATGTCCGAAGTTGGTAAGTGATGCATGTGATGGTTACGAGGTAACCCGAATAAAATAAATGGTGCATGTACTGTCAACATGTTGCATGCTAGTATCATCAGATTTATATGTTCATGCCATGCTCATATTGTCTAGCTGTATCATGTTCATGTTGTTCATGCTATGTTATTCTGATGATCTCATGATAATTCCTGATTAATCTGTAATTGCCATGCTGTTGTTTGTCTTGAATGCTTCTGGTTTATTGTGAGCTTGCAAGTAAATTCAATGTACTGACCTAGCGTGTCATGCCAGCTTGCAGGTCGTGCCTGGATTGCTTGCTTGTTTGGTGTTGTTCCTGTGTTCGTGAGCTAGGATAAACGTTCCAGCCAGAGTCCCTGCGGATTGGAATCCATCATCGCCGTTCGTTGTTCCGCTGCCAGTAGTTGTTCCGCTGCTTTAAGTTGTTATGTTGCTTGTATAGAGCAACCATGTTGGCGTAGTGTCGCTGAGCCGATGTTATTCATTGTAATATTGGAACCCTTGTATTCATATTCATGTTGTAATAGAGAGCTGGTTTGTCCTATACTAAGCAGTGCCGTATTCCAGAAGACTTCTCCTCGATCTCTGGGCTGGAATACGGGCGTTCCGGTTTTCTCTGAGCCAGGGTACCACATTAAGCATCGCTACGGATGAGAAAGTCTCATTGTAGTCAACTCCTTGAACTTGTCAAAAACCTTTCGCAACAAGTCGAGCTTTGTAGACAGTAACTTTACCATTAGCGTCAGTCTTCCTCTTAAAGATCCATTTATTTTCAATGGCTTGTCGATCATCGGGCAAGTCAACCAAAGTCCACACTTTGTTCTCATACATGGATCCCATCTCAGATTTCATGGCCTCAAGCCATTTTGCGGAATCTGGGCTCATCATCGCTTCCTCATAGTTCGTAGGTTCATCATGGTCTAGTAACATGACTTCTAGAACCGGGTTACCGTACCACTCTGGCGCGGAACGCACTCTAGTTGACCTACGAGGTTCAGTAGTAACTTGATCTGAAGTTTCATGATCATCATCATTAGCTTCCTCACTGATTGGTGTAGGAATCACTGGAACTAGTTTATGTGATGTACTACTTTCCAATTCTGGAGAAGGTACAGTTACCTCATCAAGTTCTACTTTCCTACCACTCACTTCTTTTGATAGAAACTCCTTCTCTAGAAAGGATCCATTCTTAGCAACGAATATCTTGACTTCAGATCTGTGTTAGAAGGTGTACCCCAACAGTTTCCTTTGGGTATCCTATGAAGACACATTTCTCCAACTTGGGTTCGACCTTATCAGGTTGAAGCTTTTTCACATAAGCATCGCAGCCCCGAACTTTAAGAAACGACAACTTGGGTTTGTTGCCAAACCACAGTTCATAAGGCGTCGTTTCAACGGATTTAGATGGTGCCCTATTTAACGTGAATGCAGTTGTCTCTAAAGCATAACCCCAAAACGATAGTCGTAAATCGGTAAGAGACATCATAGATCGCACCATATCTAATAAAGTACGGTTACGACGTTCAGACACACCATCACGCTGTGGTGTTCCAGGTGGCATGAGTTGTGCAACTATTCCACATTGTTTCAAATGAAGACTAAAATCGTAACTCAAATATTCGCCTCCGCGATCAGATCGTAGAAACTTAATTTTCTTGTTACGATGATTCTCTACTTCACTCTGAAATTCTTTGAACTTTTCAAATATTTCAGACTTGTGCTTCATCAAGTAGATATACCCATATCTGCTCAAATCATCAGTGAAGGTCAGAAAATAATGATACCCGCCGCGAGCCTCAACACTCATCGGTTCGCATACATCAGTATGTATGATTTCCAACAAGTCAGTTGCTCGCTCCATTGTTCCGGAGAATGGAGTTTTAGTCATCTTGCCTATGAGGCATGGTTTGCAAGCACCAAGTGATTCATAATCAAGTGATTCCAAAAGTCCATCAGCATGGAGTTTCTTCATGCGCTTTACACCAATATGACCTAAACGGCAGTGCCATAAATAAGGTGCACTATCATTACCAACTTTGCATCTTTTGGCTTCAATATTATGAATATGTGTATCACTACAATTGAGATCCAACAAAAATAGACCACTCTTTATGGGTGCATGACCATAAAAGATATTACTCATATAAATAGAACAACCATTATTCTCTGATTTAAATGAATAACCGTCTCGCAACAAACAAGATCCAGATATAATGTTCATGCTCAACGCTGGCACCAAATAAAAATTATTTAGGTCTAAAACTAATCCCGATGGTAGATGTAGAGGTAGCGTGACGACGGAGATCACATCGACTTTGGAACCATTTCCCACGTGCATCGTCACCTCGTCCTTAGCTAATCTTCGTTTAATCAGTAGCCTCTGTTACGAGTTACAAATATTAGCAACCGAACCAGTATCAAATACCTAGTTGCTACTACGAGCATTAGTAAGGTACACTTGAATAACATCTATATCAAATATACCTTTGTTCACTTTGCCATCCTTCTTATCCGCCAAATACTTGGGGCAGTTCCGCTTCCAGTGTCCAGTCCCTTTGCAGTAGAGGCACTCAATTTCAGGCTTGGCTCCAGACTTTGGTTTCTTCGCGGGATTATCAACTGGCTTGCTATTCTTCTTGAAGTTCCCCTTCTTGCCCTTGTCCTTTTTCTTGAAACTAGTGGTCTTGTTAACCATCAACACTTGATGCTCCTTTTTGATTTCTACCTCCGCAGCTTTGAGCATATCGAAGAGCTTGGGAATTGACTTCTGCATCCCTTGCATATTATAGTTCATCACGAAGCCTTTATAGCTTGGTGGCAGTGATTGAAGAACTCTATCAATAACATTATCTTCGTCAACTTTGCATCCAAGTTGAGTCATGTGATTGTAGTACCCGGACATTCTGAGTAAGTGTTCACTGATAGAACTGTTCTCCTCCATCTTGCAGCTATAGAACTTATTGGAGACTTCATATCTCTTAATTCGGGCATTTGTTTGAAATATTAACTTCAACTCTTGGAACATCTCATATGCTCCATGACGTTCAAAACGTCTTTGAAGTCTCGATTCTAATCCGTAAAGCATGGAACAGTAACCTATCGAGTATTCATCAGAACGAGCTTGCCAGATGTTCATAACGTCCAAAGTTGCTCCTACAGCAGGCCTGTCACCTAGCAGTGCTTCCAGGATATAACTCTTATGTCAGCAATGAGGATAATCCTCAAGTTACGGATCCAGTCCGTGTAGTTGCTACCATCATCTTTCAACTTAGCTTTCTCTAGGAATGCATTAAAATTCAAGGGAATGGTAGCACGGGCCATTGATCTACAGCAACATAGATATGCAAAAACTATCAGGACTAAGTTCATGATAAATTAAAGTTCAATTAATCATATTATTAAAGAACTCCCACTTAGATAGACATCCCTCTAGTCATCTAAATGATCACGTGATCCAAATCAACTAAACCATGTTCGATCATCACGTGAGATGGAGTAGTTTTCAATGGTGAACATCTTATGTTGATCATATCTACTATATGATTCACGCTCGACCTTTCGGTCTGCAGTGTTCTGAGGCCATGTCTGTACATGCTAGGCTCGTCAAGTTTAACCCGCGTATTCTGCATGTGCAAAACTGTCTTACACCCGTTGTATTTGAACGTAGAGCTTATCACACCCAATCATCACGTGGTGTCTCGGCATGACGAACTTTCGCAACGGTGCATACTCAGGGAGAACACTTCTACCTTTAAATTTTGTAAGGGATCATCTTATAATGCTACCGCTGTCAGGGATATTACTAGCAGGTATAAACCGGCCAGGAAGATCCGGATTACACTGACATAGTTCAATTTTCACAAAGCCCAGTAGAATATGTACCAGAGGTTACGGCCCGTAGAGGCTTAGAGCCCATATGTAAGGCCTACGGTTTGTAAACCGACATATCATGTAACTTGGGATGTAAGATAGAGTAGAGACCGAGGCGGACACGTTTATGAACCGGCCTCAGGACTCTGTAAACCGGACCGGGCGTCGCCTCTTATATAAAGGGACGACTCGGCGACGGTTCAGGGACAAGAAACAATAGCTCGAGACACAGGCAAGCGATCCGCTCCCTGTTCATCGACGCACAAGCAATACCACACCAAACTAGACGAAGGCTTTTACCTTCATCGAAGGGGCCGAACTAGTATAAACCCTCTGTGTCCTTTGTGTGCTTTTAACCTCTTCAAGCTAACCCGCGCGATGGCCTCACACCTAAGTCCTTTAAACCGGACATCTGTCGTGCTAATTCCACGACAGTTGGCGCCCACCGTGGGGCTATCGCACGATGGTTTCGAGTTCTTGAAGGGCAGCTTTGAAGGACTCAAGGGTTACGCGGTTGGCCGGATGACCAAGAGTCACCGCGGCCGGATCTACATCGACGACGCGGGCTGGGGCCCCGAGGCCGCTTCAATGAGGAGAGGCGCAAGGCTATAGGAGAAGAAGTGGCCAGACTTTTGGCCGCAGGGTTCATAGTAGAAGTTTTTCATCCGGAGTGGTTGGCTAATCCGGTGCTGGTGTTGAAGAAGAATGGGAAGTGGAGGATGTGTGTGGACTACACAGATCTCAATAAAGCTTGCCCAACTGATCCTTTTGCTCTCCCTCGCATTGATCAGATCATTGATGCCACATCGGGATGTGAGCGGCTAAGTTTTTTGGATGCATATTCAGGGTATCACCAGATCAAGATGGCAGTGGAAGACCAAGAGAAGACAACTTTCATAACTCCTTTTGGTGCTTTTTGCTATGTGTCTATGCCTTTTGGACTTAAATGTGCACAAGCAACTTATCAACGTTGCATTCAGAATTGTTTGAAAGGGCAGATAGGGAGGAATGTTCATGCCTACGTGGATGACATTGTAGTTAAATCAAGGAAGGAAGAGACAATGATAGAAGACCTTAAGGAAACTTTTGATAATCTTCGAGCTTATAAGATGATGCTTAATTCGGAGAAGTGTGCTTTTGGTGTTTCGGCAGGTAAACTACTGGGATTCTTGGTCTCAAACAGAGGAATAGAAGCTAACCCAGAGAAGATCAAAGCCATCACATATTTGACTAAACCGGTTTGCATCAACGATGTTCAGCGCATAGCTGGCCGGATCACAGCATTAAGCCGGTTCATCAGCCGTTTGGGAGAGAAGGCGATTCCACTTTACCAGATGTTGAGGAAAACAGACCGGTTTATATGGAGTGATGAGGCAAATGCAGCGTTTGAAGATCTGAAGCGGCAATTGGCAAAACCACCGGTTTTAGCTGCTCCTATTGACAAAGAGCCGTTGCTGTTATACGTCGCTGCTAATGCACGGGCAGTTAGCGTTGCGATTGTGGTTGAGCGCAAGGAAGCAGGGAAGGAGTACCCGGTTCAGCGCCCGGTTTATTACGTGAGTGAAGTACTCATTGAGTCCAAGCAGAGATACCCTCATTGGCAGAAGTTGGTATATGGTGTGTTCATGGCAAACCGGAAGCTGAAGCACTATTTCCAAGGACATCCAATAACTTTGGTTAGTTCAGCACCATTGGGGGATATAATCCAGAACAGGGAAGCTACGGGCAGAGTAGCAAAGTGGGCCATTGAGCTCAGCCCACATGAGTTGAAATATGTACCACGCACTGCTGTAAAATCTCAGGCATTGGTAGACTTCATCAATGATTGGACAGAGTTGCAGACTCCTGAGGAGAAGCCGGATCTTACTTACTGGACGATTCACTTTGACGGTTCAAAACAGTTGGAGGGCTCGGGGGCTGGAGTTGTCTTAACTTCCCCCAGAGGTGATAAATTTTGTTATGTCCTCCGCTTATTGTTTCCTTGTACTAATAATGCAGCGGAATATGAAGCATTACTTCATGGTTTGCGGCTAGCAAAGGAAATGAACTTGAGCCGGGTTAAGTGCTTGGGCGACTCAGATCTGGTAGCACAGCAAGTTTCTGGCAAGTGGGATTCAAGAGATCCCCTCATGGCGGCTTATAGACGAGAGGTTGAAGCAGTCGCAGGATACTTTAAAGGATATCAGGTGGATCATATAGACCGGCGGAGGAACGAAGCGGCTGACGCTTTAAGCCGGCTGGGGTCGCAACGTAAACCGGTGCCACCAAACACCTTTTTGGATGAATTGCACAGTCCTTCGGTTCAGATACCGTCGGAGGAAGACCTAGCTGTTCCGGACCCAGAGGCACGGTTAGTTGCAGCGCTCCATATTATTCCGGATTGGACGCTGCCCTATTTGGCATACCTGAGCCGAGGAGAGTTACCAGATGACGAAGAAGAAGCACGACAGATAATCCGGCGCTCTAAGTCCATGACGATTGCAAACGGAGAGCTTCACCATCGCAGTACTTCTGGAATATTTCAGCGGTGTGTATCAGCTGAGGAAGGTTGTGAGATTCTTCGCGAGATTCATGAAGGGGATTGTGGTCATCATGCCGGTTCAAAATCATTGGTGGCTAAGGCATTCCGGCATGGTTTTTATTGGTTAACCGCTCATGCAGATGCGGCAGATCTGGTCCGGAAGTGTGACGCTTGTCAGAAATTCTCAAGACGTGCTCTGGTTCCAGTACAGGAACTCCGAATGATACCAATAACTTGGCCGTTTGCGACTTGGGGGCTTGATATGGTTGGACCTTTCAAGCGATCCCAAGATCAGAAAACTCATCTACTGGTAGCAGTAGACAAGTTTACAAAGTGGGTTGAAGCGGAGCCTATAAGCAAGTGTGATGCGGCAACGGCAGTCAAATTCATCAAAAAAGTAATATTCCGGTTTGGCTTTCCACACAGCATCATCACAGACAATGGCACCAATTTATCTCAGGGTGAGATGGAAGAGTTCTGTCAACGAGAGCATATTCATTTGGACGTGTCTTCTGTGGCTCACCCCCAATCCAATGGTCAGGCTGAAAGGGCAAATCAGGAGATTTTGCGAGGAATCAAACCCCGGCTTATGACACCTTTGCAGAGAACCCCAGGATGTTGGGTGGAGGAATTGCCATCTGTTCTTTGGAGTATCAACACTACACCAAACCGGTCTACAGGTTACACACCTTTCTTCATGGTTTATGGTGCTGAAGCAGTTCTTCCGAGTGATATACGTCATGATTCACCAAGGGTGACGGCTTATGTTGAAGCAATCAACGAGGGATCAAGACAAGACAGTTTAGATCGGCTGGATGAAGAGCGTGATATAGCTTCAGCACGATCTGCGATTTATCAACAAGACTTACGCAGATATCATAGCCGCCGGATTAGAACAAGGACGTTCCAGGAGGGTGACTTGGTACTCCGGCTCATCCAAGATCAAACAGATATGCACAAGCTGTCCCCACCTTGGGAAGGGCCCTTTGTGGTCAGCAAGAATCTACACAACGGTTCATATTACTTGGTGGACGTTCGAGAACACAAGGACTCACGGACATCAGAAGAGGAGACGAAGAGGCCGTGGAACATCGCCCATTTACGGCCATACTATACTTGAGCTACGTGCTCCAATGTATCCTATGTATATATTATGAGTAATGAATAAACCGGCACCCTCGGTAAACCGAGGGCTTAGCCCTTTTTCCATATACAAAAATCCTGTGAGAGCAACCATACAAGTTTATTATCAGATATTATATTTCAATATATTGGCCGATTTAGAAATTGATTTTTTGCAGAGTATGCAAAGGAGCAATAAAACTCTCTAAAAAACATGAGATCATATCCGGTTCGAGGAGAGGAGGCTTCACAATTTACCCACCGGTTCAGGAGGAACCCTGGATACCCTCTGAAAAGTTGGATAATTCCACGTTCAGTGATTGGTTTGAATTTACCCACCGGTTCAGGAGGAACCCTGGAGACCCTCTGAAAAGTTGGATAAATCCACGTTCAGTGATTGGTTTAAATTGACCCACCGGTTCAGGAGGAACCCTGGAGGCCCTCTGGGAGTGGTAACGCCCACTCCCATTGATCGGATCAGTTTTGTATAATTCTATCGGCCCTCTGAAAAGTTGGATAATGCCACGTTCAGTGATTGGCTAGGCCCTCTGGGAAGAGTTGGACAAACCACGTCCCATTGATTGGCTCAGTTTTTATTTGCGGTTCTTCCGGCCCTCTGAAAAGTTGGATAATGCCACGTTCAGTGATTGGCTAGGCCCCCTGGGAAAGATGGATAATCCACGTCCCATTGATTGGCTGAACCTTGCTTTGAGCCTGGCAGCTCTTAAAAAGCCTCGACTACATGGTCTTATTTGCAAAATTTGCATCTTTTTTGTGTTTGTGTTTTATAACCCTTTAAACCGGAGTGGAGCAGCTACAGAAGCTGACCACATACCTATAAAGTGAAAAGTCTGGGTCATGAATACCAGCATGAGTAACCCGGTGTTCATTAAAACCCGGATCATATATCAGGCAAAAAGCTACAAATTTCCGAACAAAGTCTTGAAGAACAAGATGAACCGGAATTTATCATCAAGATGAACCGGAGTATTTTGGGTTTCTAATTGGATCCATGAAGGTCTTCATAAAGCGACTTTAAAGTTCTACCGGATTAAGAATGTTGGGCGTATATTATCTCAGGTATAAAGTTATTACTGGTATAAAGATATACTTATTTGTCGTTTTAAGAGAGCAATTTAATCTGTCCAGTGGTAAGCCACTAGGACATATTTTTAGTATTATTTCCGCAGAAGCAGAAGATATGCAAGATAAACAATATCAGACAACATTTCAATCGGCAAATATTTCACATAGAGAAAGACAGAATATCCGGATTAAAGTAGATCAAAGTTTCAGCTATCCTATTACAAGGCATAGCAAGCCCGACGGATTGGAAATATTGTTTGAAGAAACATAGACTGTGGTTACAGGAATAAATTTAAAGTTATGCTCCTCCTTGTTGAGACGGCTGGCCATCACCTTGATCCGGAACATCTTCATCTTCTTGAAGCGGTTGGAAGTCCGGCACACGCCAGTCAATCTTTGTTAAAGCCCGGAAATACATCTCTTCATTGATCAGTTCAAAAGGTTCGATATCTGGAGCGAAGGTATGAGGACGAACCGGCGGGATTAAATTCACGGTATCATAAACCGGCCGCTCCACCCGTTCATTTTGCAAGTCATATCCAGGATGATACCTGGATAAATCGGATTCAGCCGCAAGCTTGCTGGCGAGGGGATGCATCTCCTTTGTCAAGGCATAAAGATCCTTTGCAGTAAAAGCCGAGCCGTCGTCTTTTGTGTCAGGAAAACCGGTCAAAGCTTCCTCCGGATGAAGATCCGGGACCCAAGCCTTAGCCCTGGTAAGGGCCAGAAGAGCGCCACCTCGGGCAGCGGATTTTTTGACTTCTTCAAGACGAGCCGGCAAAACAGATAACTTGTTCAACGTATC
Organism: Secale cereale; assembly: GCA_902687465.1. NCBI lineage: Eukaryota > Viridiplantae > Streptophyta > Magnoliopsida > Poales > Poaceae > Secale > Secale cereale. The sequence continues at coordinate 705,674,517 of LR738713.1, forward strand.
TTGGATCGTCGTAGGGGCCGGTTTACCAAAGGAAGTGGCACTGATGATCCTCTGAGCGCCGGAATACAGCTGCTCGACCAAGGTGTAACATGCTTTAAGCTTCTTCCGTAAGTCATCCCCAAGATGGGAGACACGGCGACCTGCACACAGATATAACGGTTAAACCGGCACAGTTAGAACATTACAGGGATAAACCGAGAGTTCAGATTATACTTACCAAAGATTGCAGTGGTCATCATCTCAACCTGCTGCTTTAAACCGGTCAACTCTTCTGTAACCGGATTAAGCGCCCCTTCAGCGTCCTGAACCCTTTTCTCCAGATCTTTCTTTTGAACCTCAAAAGTGGTCCGCTCTTCTTCAAAGTATTTCTTCAGATCTTCAGCAGTCTTTAAACTCACCTGAAGATCTTTTTTAGCCTTTGAAGCGGCAGATTCTATTTCAGTAAGACGGCTACGAAGTTCATTGATTTCAGCAGCATTCCGATTCAACTCAGCCTGCAAGCACAGTTAAAAGACAAGAGGTAAAAATCAGACAAGTCTCAAGCACACAAAACAAGTTGTCTACTTGACACTTGGGGGCTAATGGCAGTTGAAGCAATAAGTAACGACAATTACAGGATTACAAGTCTCAAGCACACAAAACAAGTTGTCTACTTGACACTTGGGGGCTAATGGATGGTTGAAGTATCATCAGCAATTTTTACAAGTATCAAATACATAAACAAGTTATCTACTTGATACTTGGGGGCTAATGTAAAGATCAATTGTTCAAATTACAAGTTCCAGTTCACCTTCAGCACGCAGCTAAACCGGAACTTGGGGACTGTTATGGGATAGAAACGCATCAAAGATACAAAGTCAGAAGAAGAGGTTTACCTCATATTTCTCCCTCATTAAGTTAACCAGGCTTGCTTCATAGTCTCGGCTGCTGTGGAGCCGGTTTAGATACCCAGAATAAATTTCTTGGGCGCTCATATCAGCAAGATTGGATACTTCAGTACTCCATTTGCCTTTTTCTTTATATAACTTCTCCGTTTTAGCCGTATGCTTGGCTAAAACGGTGGGCTCAGCTGGAGCGACGAAGGCAGTCCCAGTTACCACAACATCCGGAGAAGCAGGTACATTTGGGGGAGTGGCAGTATGGGCCGGATTGGGAGACGCCGGATTAATCTGAGGAGAGTTGACCCGGGCCGGACTTGGCGGATTATGGGCATCTTCAGCAGTAGGATTCTCAGGAGCAGAGATATGATCTGTAGGCGCAGGGTCTTCAAGAGGAGCTATGGGCTCGCCCTCTGAAGGAACAGTTGTTGCCGGATCATCAGCCGGATCATCTGCAGTGGTCTCAGTAAGAGGCGTGTTTGCCTTGGGCTTCTTGCTAGGTTTTGGTTTGCTGGAAAGAGTGCAAAATGAGTATTAACATTATAAAACAAAAAGGAATCATAAACCAGAAGGGTTAAAAAGTTACCCTGGGACAGTTTTCAATGGAGGAAGCTGTGTGGCAGTCGATTCACCAGAAGAAGACAATGGAGTTTCCTGATAATCAGGGTCAGACGGTTTAAGAGGTTTTCGGATAAGCCCGGCCTTGGGATGAAGGAGAGTCGGAGAAAGTATCACCTCAGCACGGCGTTTTCGAGCCGGAGTTAAAGAAATCCCGGATGATTCCACCGCCAGGCCGCTATGGCGAGTGGTCCGGCGAAGAGCTTCGTGCTGTTGCTTCTTCAAAATAAAATTAGGGTCCAACTAAGCATAAGGGTGAGAAAATTGGTATTTCCGGACGGTCCGACGACTTTTTTGTGGAAGAGGTTCTGAATCAGAAGAAAGAATGGTTACCTCAACTTCGGCCGGATTATCACCTTCAGGCAACTCCTGTGGAAAAGTTATCGTTAGATACAATTACAAGTTCAAGAAAGCAAAATCTGAACTGGATTAAATCATACCTCGGAATCCAGATCATCATCTTTAGTGGGAGAACTGGCGTCAACAGCTGCTTTCCTTTTCTTATTGGCGAAGGTTTTTCGGCGTGCTTGTTTGCCGGTTTTCTCTTGAGGCTTCCTCTTCCAGAAAGGATCATCAGACTATTCAAGAGAAAGAAAGATGATTGGAAAGACAGTTTAAGGTAACGGGTTACAAATTCAGGGCAGAATGAAACTTACCACAGGCAGCTTATTCTTTTTATAATACGGAGCTAGCCCGACTTTGCTGCAGTCTGCTATAGGGGCATTAAGCATCTTTTTAGCCGACTCAATAACCTCCGATTCAGATAATTTGTCCTTAGTAAACCGTTGAGGATCGTCCGGTTTACCAGAATATTTGCACATCAGCTGTGATCGCCGGCTCAAGGGAAGGATGCTCCAAGACAACCAGCATCGCAAAAAATCAGTTCCAATCAAGCCATTCACTATGAAAGCTCTTAACCTGGAGAGCAGTGATGAAAACTGGGTCCGCTCGACAGAGCTGAGCCGTTGTGGTAAAGGATGATCCTCCGGTATACGGGTTTCGCGATAACCCGGCAAAGGGTTCTCCCCTTCAGGAGAAGTATCAATGCAATAAAACCATGATTTATTCCAATCTTTTGGATGTGTGTGTAAAGCGGCGTGAGGGAAAACAACGTCTCTCCTCTTTTGAATACTAACGCCACCAAGCTCCTGATGCGGACCACTGGTGAACTCTGTGCGCCGGTTCAGGTGAAAGAAATCCCGAAACAGACCGACAGACGGTTCTTCTTGTAGATATACCTCCGAAAACACTTGGAAGTCACAGATATTTGAAACAGAATTGGGTCCAATGTCCTGAGGGTGGAGCTGGAAGGCAGCAAGAACATCCCGGAAAAACTTTGAACCGGGGGGAGAGAAGTCTCGAGATATGTGATCAAAGAACACAATGACCTCCCCGGACCTGGGAGTAGGAGGACATTCATTCCCCGGGGCCCGCCACTTCAAAACAGATTGAGGACCTAAGGTACCAATTTCAGAAATTCTGACAAAGTCTTCCTCAGTAATGATAGATGGGACCCAGTCGCAATTGACATACTGCTTGGCCATTGCAACGAAAGGACAAGTACTGGAAAAGATAAAGTGCAGAAAACGGATTATGAAGGTACAGCAGTATAAACCGGAAACTGTCTATGAAAGTTACGCAACGGTTTGAACTGAGGACTAATGGCATGGTTAAACCGGCAATTACAGCAAGCTACACCATTTCCGGTTCACGGCAGTAAAAGAGGAACGGCTAAACCGTCGCGTTCAAGTTATAAAGTTTCGCAAGAACAGGGCATAGCAGTTTAAACCGGAGTACATCTAATGGATCTACAAAGGAAAAGAAACAGTTTCCTTATAAACAGCTAAGTAGAACAGATCTGGACGTGCAAATTAACCCGTATAGTGTATGACAGTTTAAACCGGAGCATACTTAACAGATCTACAGAGGAGAAAAACAGGTTTTCAAAGACAGCTAAGGTGGAACGGATCTGAGCATACAAGAAAAAGAGAAACAAATGCAAGAGTATACGGGAAGAACTACAAGGGCCCTATACAGAGCGGATAAATCTACAGATTAAACAAGAATGACGAAGATCTGAAGCATTTACAGCGGGGTAGAGGTACAGTTTAAAGGGCAAGATCTAAAAGTAAAGGTTACTAAAAACTATCGGCTTAAAGTTGAACAAGGTGAAGCTTACATTGAGGCTCTAATGGCGGAGGCGTGAGGAGGAACCCTAGAAGTTACAAATCTATAATGAAGAAGAAAGACGTACCTGGAATAGCAAGGATCAGCGGCGGAGGTTCTCTGGTCAAACTCAGGGTGATGCAGCGGCCGGCGAGGACTTGGATTCAGCGGTTGACGGCGGCGGTTCGAGCTCGGGCGACGATGGAGTCGGGCGACGGAGGAGGAAGAAAGAGCAGGAAGAAGATAATGAATGGGGACAGCGGTATTTATAAGGAAAAGTCAGATCCGAAGCGACAGGTGCGGGATTCGAGGAGGCAAAGGATCGGATAAAGATCCTCAGACGATTCGATTTTCGGATAACCATTAAACAAAGCTACGGTACAGCTCACAGCGTTAAATGTGGAGATGATGTCACGGTCAGATCTAGTGAATCTCGAAGATGACATCAGAGCCGGTTTACAAGAATGTGAAGACAGAAGAAAATTATACAAGACAAGGAAGACTGATATGAACAAGTTCAAATCATTCTGGGGCCTAATGTCAGGGATATGACTAACAGGTATAAACCGGCTATTGTAAACCGGCTTTGTTATATTATACCTGATTGTAATATTTAGTAAAGGCTACGGCCCATGAGATCTTAGGGTCCATATGTAGAATTAAGGTTTGTAAACCGCCAAGCGAGGTAACTTGAGAGATAAGGAAGAAAAGACAGAGACCGAGGCGGACACAAGTATGAGCCGGCCTCGGGACTCTGTAAACTGGACCAGGCGTACCCTCTATATAAAGGGACGACCCGGCGACGGTTCAGGGACAAGCAACAATCAACCCGTCAAGACACAGGCAAGCGAATCCGCTCCCTGTAATCCGACGCCCAAGCAATACCAAACCAACTAGACGTAGGCTTTTACCTTCATCGAAGGGGCCGAACTAGTATAAACCCTCTGTGTCCTTTGTGTGCTATGAACCCCTTCAAGCTAACCTGTGTGATGGTTCCATCTTCAAGTCCGCTAAACCGGACATCTGCCGTGCTATTTCCACGACAGGTACCGGGTCCCCTTCGGCGGCATTCATGTTTTCATCGGCAAGATTGGTGTACCGGGACCTGAGCCGGGCATCTTCCCCAACATCATCGAGCCGGCTCAGCGTGCGAGATCGGCCCGGATTCAGCCCACTGTGAAGCGTGTCTTCATTGGAGCAGTACTTGGAGTCCAAGACGAGGACGGATCAGATTCTGGTGGCGAGCTGTCTATTCTGACGATGAATCTTCATCTGGAGAGACCGAATCTTTGTATTTGTTGCAGGACGGCCGATCTGAGGGTGTATCTGATGGCGATAGTATTCAGGACCCCTTTTATCCGCCAAACCGGGTGGCCGTTTTCATGGCCGGATCACAGCCTACGCAGCAGCCCTCGATGACCGGGGCGTTCACCTCAGAGGTAGCTGGGGCTGGAGCAAGCAACCAAACCCCGTCGCCCTCTGACGCCCTATCCACCTTGGTTGGAGAATTGACGGCACTGGCAACAGCAGAAGTGGCCCCTGCCAATAAGGCGCAGTATGATGCGGAGATCCTTCAACTGAAGGGCCGGATTGAGCAGGCTAAACGGGATCTGGACGCAGAGAAAGCCATGATAGCCACGAGGCAAGCAGAGCTAGACCCCCAAGCTTTCCGGCTCAGGGTGGATCAGACTTCTGCACATGAGGTAATGTACAGAAGACAGCAAACTCGTCTACTGTCGGTTTACGAGGCGAGGAATCTCTTTGGCACACCAGGGGCAGGGACCAGTAACCGCCTAGAGGTAAACCGGGGAGGAGCCCCAGGGACTGGCGCGTCGGTTCAGCCGCCGGCCGCAGAGCGAAATCGTCAAGTTGTGCCAACGCCGCACGTACCCACCCCTCCCGGCCATTATTCTAACCCGTTGGACAACATTGTCGCCGCCGCTTCACGACTGGCCGCTTTACCCATTGAGGGGACATCCCCCGTGGCGATGGAAGCACGCCGGGCTAAGGAATTGCTGGACACGGCGCTGACACAGCAGCAGGCGTACTCTTACAGCAGGAAGAGGATTCATTCAACCCCCCGCCAAAGACGGAGTTACACTAGGTACTGGGATGAACCGACCATGTCTAGCAGCGAGCGGAGACGTCACCGTCACAGGCAGGATAATCCGGCAGGAGCAGAGGCGCCCGCCCAAGAGGCGATAAACCGGGCCATACATACTGCCCGCGAGGACACCCGTCAAACGACGCCGGTTCACCCAACCACAGCAGAAACGGGAGTCACGGCGAGTTCCTTTGGAGTACAGTGTCTCGTCCCCGCTTTACGAAGCGTAAAATTACCCAAAGACTTCAAAGGTCCATGCAAGGTACCCAACTATACGGCAGACCTGGCTCCAGAGGCGTGGGTGGAGAGCTATGAGATGGCTATGGAGATGCTTGACGTGGATGAAGCGGCATGCGCCAAGTATTTCACCATGATGCTTGAAGGTACAGCCCGGACATGGTTAAAGGGCCTACCACCTAACTCCATCGGATCATGGGGCGAGCTGCGTCGCCAGTTTATCAAAAATTTCAAAGACACGTGCAAGCAACCAATGTCAGTGGTAGATTTAGCAGCATGTGTTCAAGGAGAGCAGGAACCCACGAGCACCTGGGTGCGACGAGTATCAGAAATCCTGCATTCTTCCAATAGCATCAATCCTAGTACGGCGATAGTGACATTGTAAAACAATTGCTGGTTTGAGTCTCTGAAGCTGAAGTTGGGACGGCTCAGGCGGGATTGTAATTACATGGGGACACTCATGAGCGCTCTGGTGAAATATGGGGATTCTGATAACACTAAGTACCCGGATGCAGATGGAGACAAGTCCGGGAAGGCAAACAAGGCTGGTAAACCGGCGCAAGCTAATCCGGTAGGAATAGGTTACAATGGTAAACGAAAGGCAGAGGGCGGCTCTGATTTTGTGGCCAATACCAATGTTCAAGGAAACTTTCAGCGCCGCAAGGGTAGGCCACCTCCACGTAGCGAGGGGGCATCCTTCAATATGGATCAACAATTAAATGAGCCTTGCCCTAAACACAGTACGGATGGACACCCGTCTAAGCATTTATGGAAGGACTGCAAGATCATGGTAGAGGCCATGAAGCAATCCAGATATAACCACGGACCCCCTGGCAGCGGCTCGGGTTCAGGCTTTCAGGGTCCGGGTTACCAGGGTAATGGTTCCGGATCAGGATATCATGGCGGTAACAATAACTACAACCAAGGCAACCAGCAGCACGGTCAGGGTGGTTACAACAACCAAGGCAACCTGCAGCATGGTCAGGGTGGTTACAACAACCAAGGCAATCAGCAGCGCCAGCAACAGCAGCAATCCGGATATCAGAGTAATCCGAAGGAGCTAAGTAGTGGACAGTACCATGTTTTTACCACGAGTTTGTGCAAACGAGATCAAAAGGTTTTGAAGCGGGCAGTACACGCAGTTGAGCCGGCAACGCCACGTTTTCTACGTTGGTCGGAACAACCTATTGTGTGGAGCAGGGAGGATCACCCGCCACGGGTTGATAATCCGGGCCAGTTGACCCTAGTGGTGGCACCACAGGTAGGTGGCTACAAATTCACAAAGGTACTCATGGATGGCGGCAGCAGTATCAACATCTTATATTATGAGACTTTCCGGCGTATGGGGTTGACAGATAAGAAGTTGAGACAATCTAACACGGTATTCCATGGAGTGGTGCCAGGTAAATCGGCTTACCCAGTTGGGAAAATTGATCTTGAAGTAACCTTTGGGGATGAGCAGGATTCTAGGTCAGAGACAGTGACCTTTGAGGTCGTAAAGATCCGGAGCCCATATCATGCTCTATTTGGGAGACCGGTTTACGCCAAGTTCATGGCTAGACCGTGCTATGTCTATCTACAGCTCAAGATGCCGGGTCACAAGGGAGCCATCATGGTTCACGAAATTCGCAAGATCGCATTGGAATGCGAGGAAGGAGATGCAGCCTATGCAGAGGCAGTCTGTGCTACGGAGGAGTTGAAATTCTACAAGGACAACGTCGATCTGGCCGATATGTCCCTGTTAAAAGAGCCAACTACAGAGCATGATCCGGCGTTGAAGTTTAAATCGGCAGAGGAGACCAAGCAAGTTGACTTTGTACCAGGCGATTCATCCAAGCAGTTCACTATCAGCGCTAACCTAGACCCCAAATAGGAAAGCGCGCTCATCGAGTTCATCCGTGAGAATCGGGATATCTTTGCATGGAAACCCTCTGACATGCCAGGTATACCGAGGGAACTCGCTGAGCACAGTCTTAATATTGATCCGAAGTTTAAACATGTCAAGCAGTACCTGCGCCGCTTCAATCAGGAGAGGTGCAAGGCTATAGGTGAGGAAGTGGCCAGGCTTTTGGCCGCAGGGTTCATAGTTGAGGTGTTCCATCCGGAGTGGTTGGCTAATCCGGTACTGGTGTTAAAGAAAAATGGAACGTGGAGGATGTGTGTGGATTACATAGACCTAAACAAGGCTTCTCCAACTGATCCTTTTGCTCTCCCCCGTATTGATCAGATTATTGATGCTACGGCAGGATGCGAGCGGCTAAGTTTTTTGGATGCATATTCAGGGTATCATCAAATAAAGATGGCAGTTAAGGACCAGGAGAAGACAGCTTTCATAACTCCCTTTGGAGCCTTCTGCTATGTATCCATTCCCTTTGGGCTCAAGAGTGCCCAAGCAACTTACCAGCGTTGCATACAGAACTGTCTCAAAGGGCAGATCGGAAAAAATGTCCATGCCTATGTTGCTGACATTGTGGTGAAGTCAAGGAAGGAGGAGACACTGATATAAGACCTAAAGGAAACCTTTGACAACCTCCGGGTTTATAAGATGATGCTTAATCCGGAGAAGTGCGTTTTTGGTGTTCCGGCAGGCAAGCTCCTTGGATTCTTAGTATCAAATAGAGGAATAGAGGCCAACCCGGAGAAGATCAAGGTGATCACATCCTTGACTAAACCGGCTTGTATCAATGATGTCCAGCGCATAGCAGGCCGGATTACAGTGTTGAGCCGATTCATCAGCCGTTTGGGAGAAAAGGCGATCCCACTTTATCAGATGTTGAAAAAGACAGACCGGTTTATATGGAGCAATGCTGCAAACGCTGCGTTCGAGGATTTGAAGCGGCAATTAGCAGAGCCGCCAATTCTTGCTGCCCCTGTTGATAACGAGCCGCTGTTGTTATACATGGCCGCTAATGCTCGTGCAGTTAGCGTGGCAATTGTGGTGGAACGAAAGGAAGCAGGCAAGGAGTATCCGGTTCAGCGCCCGGTTTATTATGTCAGTGAGGTTCTAATTGAGTTAAAGCAAAGGTATCCACACTGGCAGAAGCTGGTATATGGCGTGTTCATGGCAAACCGGAAGCTGAAGCACTATTTCCAAGGCCATCCAATCACTGTTGTCAGTTCAGCTCCATTGGGGGATATAATCCAGAACAGAGAAGCTACTGGCAGAGTAGCAAAGTGGGCCATTGAGCTTAGCCCGCATGGATTGAAGTATGTACCCCGTACTGCTATTAAATCTCAAGCATTGGTAGATTTCATCAATGATTGGACGGAATTGCAAGCACCAGAGGAGAAGCCGGATCATACATACTGGACTATTCACTTTGACGGTTCGAGGCAATTAGAGGGCTCGGGGGCTGGAGTCGTGTTAACTTCCCCACGAGGTGACAAGTTTTGTTATGTCCTCCGACTAATGTTCCCTTGCACTAACAATGCTGCTGAGTATGAAGCTCTCATTCACAGTCTACGGATGGCGAAGGAGATGAACTTGAGCCGGGTCAAGTGTTTTGGTGATTCAGATCTAGTGGCGCAACAGGTGTCTGGCAAGTGGGACTCTAAAGATCCGCTCATGGCAGCTTACAGGCGAGAAGTTGAAGCGGTTGCAGGATATTTCAAGGGATATCAGGTGGATCACATAGACCGGCGGAAAAATGAAGCGGCCGATGCATTAAGCAGGCTGGGCTCTCAGCGTAAAGCAGTTCCACCAAATACCTTCTTGGATGAATTACACAGTCCATCGGTTCAGGTACCATCGGAGGAGGATTTGGCTGTTCCTGATCCGGAAGCATGGCTAGTTGCAGCGCTTCATGTTATTCTGGATTGGACACTCCCTTACTTGGCGTACCTGGGCCGAGGAGAGTTGCCGGATGATGAGGTTGAAGCTAGGCAGATAATCCGGTGATCCAAATCTATGACCATCGTTAACGGAGAACTTCATCACCACATCGTTTCTCGGGCATTTCAGCGTTGTGTATCATCGGAAGAAGGCAGTGATATTCTTTGGGAGATACATGAAGGAGATTGTGGTCATCACGCCGGTTCAAAATCATTGGTAGCCAAGGCTTTTCGTCACGGGTTCTACTGGTTAACGGCCCATGCTGATGCGGAGGATCTAGTCCGGAGATGCGACGCTTGTCAGAAGTTTTCACGGCGTGCTCTTGTTCCGGCGCAGGAGCTACGGATGATTCCAATTACTTGGTCGTTTGCAACTTGGGGGCTTGATATGGTTGGACCTTTTAAACGATCCCAAGATCAGAAAACCCACATGTTGGTGGCAGTGGACAAGTTTACAAAGTGGATTAAGGCAGAGCCTATCAGTAAGTGTGATGCGGCAACAGCGGTTAAATTCATCAAAAAGGTAATTTTCCGGTTTGGCTTTCCACACAGCATCATTACTGATAATGGCACCAATCTATCTAAAAGAGAGATGGAAGAGTTTTGCCAAAGGGAACATATTCGCCTGGATGTGTCTTCAGTAGCTCACCCTCAATCCAATGGTCAAGCTGAAAGGGCCAACCAAGAGATCTTGCGAGGCATCAAGCCCCGGCTTATGACTCCCTTGCAAAGAACACCAGGTTGCTGGGTTGAGGAGTTACCTTCTGTCCTCTGGAGCATCAACACTACGCCTAACAGGTCTACAGGCTATACGCCCTTCTTCATGGTATATGGTGCTGAAGCGGTTCTCCCTAGTGATATCCGGCACGACTCACCACGGGTGGCAGCTTATGTTGAAGCGGCCAATGAGCAAGCAAGATAGGACAGCTTAGACCGGCTGGATGAGGAACGGGACATAGCAGCGGCACGATCCGCAATTTATCAGCAAGACCTGCGCCGATATCACAGCCGCCGGGTTAAGACCAGGACGTTGCAGGAGGGGGACCTGGTGATCCGGCTCATCCAAGACCAGACAGATATGCACAAATTATCCCCACCTTGGGAAGGACCCTTTGTGGTCAGCAAGAACCTACACAACGGTTCATACTACCTGGTGGACGTTCGAGAACATAAAGACTCGCGGACAGCAGAGGAAGAGACGAAGAGGCCATGGAACATTGCTCTTCTGCGGCCTTACTACACTTGAGCCATGGGCTCCGCTTCATGTATCCTGTATATATTATGATTAATAAATAAACCGGCAGCCCGGTAAACCGGGGGATCAGCCATCTTCTTCAGATATAAGTGTCTTATGGGAATTCACTCAGGTGATATCCATCTAAAGTTTATTTCTCTTGATATATATATATATATATATCATTTTCATCAAGAAAACAAGATGCTTTGATCTATCTATTTTGATATGCAGGACAATTATATAAGGGACCAAAGAGGGTTTGCCACACAAGCGCAACTTCCATATAGGTACCCTGCCTCTATGGTCACTAGGGGGCTTCATGTTCAAACATAGGTCGTATTCGAACCAAAGAGAACATAGCCAAACTCACTAGGGGGCTTCTTGATCATATTCGAATCATAGCTTAACCCCATTTGGGTCCGATTTGGATCGTATTCGAAACCACTGATCGGTGCAATCTCAAGGCCACTGGGGGCTACATGATCGTATTCGAATCCTAGCTTAACCCATTTGGCCCGGTTTACTGATCGTATTCGAATCAGAAGCCTCATAAAAACTTCTCAAGACCACTGGGGGCTACATGATCGTATTCGAATCCTAGCTTAACCCCTTTGGTCCGGTTTACTGATCGTATTCGAATCAGAAGCCTTATAAAAACTTCTCAAGGCCACTGGGGGCTACATGATCGTATTCGAATCCTAGCTTAACCCCTTTGGTCCGGTTTACTGATTGTATTCGAATCAGAAGCCTCAAATATGGAGCCTGGCAGCTCGCGAAAAGCCAAGAGCTTAAAGGCCGCTCTTAAAAAAATGCCTAGAGCTTAAAGGCCGCTCACAAAAAGCCTGGAGCCTGGCAGCTCGCAAAAAACCTTGAATTTAGAGCCTGACAGCTCGTAAAAAGCCTCGACTACATGGTCTTATTTGCCAAATAATGATTTGTTTCTGCGGTTTTACAAGTTTTGTTGTTAACCAAGTTTATTGATACGGAATTGGGCAACTTCAAAGTTGACCATATATCCGCAAAATTTAAAGCCTGAGTCATGAACACCAGCATGAGTTAAACCGGCGTTCATCATAACCCGGACCAACTATCAGGCAAATGCCTAGAGAGCCAAGAGCCTCATCAGCATCTACACTTTCAACTATGCCTACCGGATTACGGACATCAGGCACACTTAATCAGAGGTATGAGGTATCTTTTGTATAAAACAGATATTCCTTTGATATATTTATTGGAACAGAGTAATAGGTCCGGTGGTAAATCGCCAGGACATCTTTTTAGCATCATTTATGAAGGCACAGATAATATAAACGGATCAACCATGACAAAACAAATGATTAAATTGGCAGACGCCAAGTCAAGTTGTAACATCCATATTGGGACAAAAACAATGTTTCCACTATCCTATTACAAGGCACCTACAGGCTCGAATAAGATTAAAGTTTTTGGCAAAATGTTCAGCAAATTAAACCGGACAGTTTATGACTCTTCTTCATGCTGCGAAGGCTGAGGGTCGATGTGTTCCGGGTCTTCTTCATCTTCAGGCAGTGGTTGGAAATCAGGAACGCGCCAATCAATCTTGGAGAGTGTGCGAAAGTACATTTCCTCATTAATCAGATCTGACGGATCAATATCTGGAGCGAAAGTATGGCCACGCACTGGCGGGATCAGATTCTCAGTATCGTAAACCGGCCGCTCCACCCGTTCATTTTCTAAGTTATAAGATGGATGATACCTTGTCAGATCCGCTTCATCAGCAAGTTTGCTAGCAAGTGGGTGCATCTCTTTGGTTAAGGCACGGAGGTCTTCGGCAGAGAAGGTAGATCCATCCTCTTTATTGTTGGGATATCCGTTCATAGCTTCATCCGGATCAAAGTCCGGAACCTGTCGTGGAATTAACACGACAGATGTCCGGTTTAACGGACTTGATGATGGAACCATCGCACGGGTTAGCTTGAAGGGGTTAAAAGCACACAAAGGGCACAAAGGATTTATACTAGTTCGGCCCCTTCGATGAAGGTAAAAGCCTAAGTCTAGTTTGGTTTGGTATTACTTGGGCGTCGATGAACAGGGAGCGGATCGCTTGCGTGTGTTTCGACGGGTTGTCTCTTGCTTGTCCCTGAACCGTCACCGGGTCGTCCCTTTATATAGAGGCAACACCCGGTCCGGTTTACAGAGTCCCGAGGCCGGCTCATACTTGTGTCTGCCTCGGTCTCTGCTCTTTCTTTCTTATTTCTCAAGTTACATGATCAGGCAGTTTTACAAACCATAACATTACAAACAGACCCTAAACCTTCACGGGCCGTAACTCCTACTGGGTATTACAATTATACAACTGAACTACCATAATCTGGTTTACACTAGCCGGTTTATACCTGCTAGCAATATCCCTGACATTAGGCCCCAGAATGATTTGAACTTGTTCACATCAATCTTTTCAGTCTTGCATGATCTTCTTTTCTTGTGTCTTCTCATTTTTGTAAACCGGCCGTGACGTCATCCTTGGAAATCACTTAATTTGACCATGACATCACTTCTGCATTTAACGCGCTCAACTGTCTATCACCTTTGTTTAAAGGCCATCCCGAGAATCGAGGCGACAGGGAATCTTTATCCAATCTTCTGCCTCCTCAAATCTCGCGCCTGCCGTTTCAACTCCGCCCCTTTATAAATACTACTGCCTCTGTTCTTTATCTCCTTCCGTTCGTTCTTCTTCCTCCGTCGCCCGAGCTCAAGTCTCCGCCGTCGTCCGTCGAGCTCAGGTCTCCGCTGTCGTCCGCTGCATCAACCTGAGTGCGACCAGAGAAACTCCGCCGCCGCTTCTTGCTATTCCAGGTACTTCATCTTCCTCGCTGTAGATCTATAGCTCTAGGGTTCTTCTCGCACCTCCGCCATTAAACTTCAGAGAAAACTTCATCTGTTCGTCCTAGGCGCCAAGCTTGAAGTAATTTTAGCCTTTAGATCTTGCCCTTAAAACTTGCTTCTGTTCCGCTGCCGTATACTTAGATTTCAGCGTTTAGATTCATCCTTTAGATTTGTCCGCTCTTTATAAGATCCTTGCAGCCTTGTAATAGTCTTGTATTTGTTTTTCTTTTTCCTGGGTGCTCAGATCTGTTTTACTTTAGCCGTCTGTAAAAACCTGTTTTAGATTTGTAACATATTCTCCGGTTCAACCAGTCAAATATCGCTTCTGTAATGTATTGGCAACGAACACGACGGTTTAGCTCCTTTCTCTTGTTATTTCTGAACCGGTAGTAATGCGTTCCCTGCTTACTTCCGGGTTAGCTATGCCATTAGTCCCTTGTCTAAACCGTCGGCATGACTTTGCATCTGCGATCCGGTTTATATATCCTGTCCTTGAATAATCCGGATTTTATTCTTCTTCTTTTCAGCACTTTTATTCTGTTGCTATGGCTGCCAAACAGTTCGTTTCTTGCAACTGGGTTCCTTCCATTATTACGGAAGAAGATTTAGCTAATACGGCTGCAGTTGGTACTCTGGGCCCTCAATCAGTCCTGAAGTGGCGGGCCCCAGGAAATGAATGTCCTCCTGCTCCCAGAGAAGGGGAGGTTATTTTCTTCTTCGATCACATGGATCGAGGGTTTTCTCCTCCCGGTTCAAAATTCTTTCGGGACGTGCTTGCCGCTTTTCAGCTTCACCCTCAGGACATAGGTCCAAACTCGGTTTCGAACATCTGCAATTTTCAAGTTTTCTCAGAGGTGTATCTGCAAGAGGAACCATCAGTCGATTTATTCCGGGATTTTTTTCATTTAAACCGGCGAACTGAATTTACTGGCGGTCCTCATCAAGAATTATGCGGGGTCAGTATCCAAAAGAGAAAAGATGTGGTCTTTCCTCACGCCGCTCTTCACACACACCCGAAGGAATGGAATAAATCTTGGTTCTATTGCTTTGACACTTCTCCTGAAGGAGAAAACCCACTGCCGGGTTATCGCGAGCATCGTCTTCCTGATGATCACCCTTTGCCGCAACGCCTCAGCTCCACAGAGCGGCCCCGGTTTGCTTCTCAACTCGTGAAGCTCAAGGCCTTTATGGCCAACGGATTATCCGGGATTGATTTCATTCGTTGCTGGCTTTCTTGGAGTATCCTCCCTCTGAGCATACGTCCCAGTCTGATGTGTCAATATTCTGGTAAACCGGATGATCCTCAACGGTTTTCCAAGGAAAAACTTTCTGAATCAGAAGTTATTGAATCGGCTAAGAAGATGCTCAATGTCTCCTTAGACGAATGCAGCCGAACCAGATTGGCTCCATACTACAAGAAGAACAAGCTGCCTGTAGTAAGCCTGAATTTCTTCCGTACGTTAGTATTCCGTTCCTTTAAATCGTTCTTTCATTTATCTTTCACCTTTTAAACAGGCCGATGATCCTTTTTGGAAGAGGAAACCTCAGGAGAAGGCCGGAAAACAGCCACGCCAGAAGGCTTACGCTATCAAGAAGAAAAAGGCGGCTGCTGGCACCAGTTCACATGCTGAAGATGATGATCCGGACTCTGAGGTATGAATTAATCCGGCTATGACTTGTTCACCTTTTATCCATATTTGTGTTTAATGGTAACTTTGCACAGGAGTTGGCTGAAGGAGATAAACCGGCAGAAATTGAGGTAACTATTCTTTCTTCGGATTCAGAACCACCTCCACAAAAAATTCGTCGGACAGTCCAGAAATATCAGTTTTCTCACCCTTATGCTCAATTGGACCCCAATTTTCTTTTGAAGAAACAGCAACATGAAGCCCTTCGCCGGACTACCCACCATAGCGGCCTTGTAGTTGAATCATCCGGCATATCTCTTACTCCGACTCGGAGGCGCCGCTCTGAGGTTATTCTCTCTCCAACTCCACTTCATCCCAAGGCCGGGCTTATACGCAAACCACTTAAACCGTCTGACCCTAATTATCAGGAGACTCCCTTATCCTCCTCTGGCGAATCTACTGCCACACAAATTCCAGCTCTGAAGACCGTCCCAGGGTGAGTTTTTCATCCAATCTGGTTGTAATTACTTTGCTTCTGTAGCTCTGATTTTTCTTTCTAATTCCCTTCAGCAAACCTAAGCCTAGCAAAAAGGCAAAGGCCAACAAGCCAACTGCTGAAGCTGCCATTGATGATCCGGCGGTTGATCCGGACACAACTATCCCTCCGGAAGGCGAGCCCACAATTCCACTTGAAGATCCTGCTCCTATGGATCATACTACTGCGCCTGAGAATCCCAACATTGATAACGTCCATGAACCGGCAAGTCTTGCCCGGGCCGATCCTCCTCGGACTAGTCCGGCTCCTGCTAGCCCGGTTCACACTGCGACCCCACCACCAACAATTGCTTCTCCGGAAGTTCAAATAACCGGTACAGCTTATACCGCTCCTGCTGAGCCCACTGTCTTAGCCAAACATACGGCTAAAGCGGAGAAGCTGCATCAAGAAAAGGTTAAATGGAGTACATAACTATCTAGCTTCGCTGACATGAGTGCCCAGGAGCTCTATTCCGGGTATTTGAACCGGCTTCATACTAGTCGAGATTATGAAGCAGGCTTGGTTAACATGATGAAGGACAAGTATGAGGTAATCCTTTCCTTTTTGATTTTTGCTTTTGACATGCTTCTATCTATATCATAGTAGCCCCCAAGTTCCGGTTTAGCTTTGTTTAGAAGGTGAACCGGTACTTCCTGATTAAGCAAATGATCTTACATTAGCCCCCAAGTGCCAGGGACATAACTCGGTTTATGTGCCTGGGACTTGTCCGAATATTTCCTTTGATACTTCAACTATCCATTAGCCCCCAAGTGTCAAGTAGACAACTTGTTTGTGTGCTTGAGACTTGTCTTTGAATTGCTATTGTTTGACGCTTCAAATGCCCATTAGCCCCCAAGTGTCAAGTGGAGAACTTGGTTATGTGCTTGAGACTTGTCTGACTTTTGTTTTTATTTCACTTGACTTCCCTTGCAGGCTGATTTGAACCGGAGAGCTGAAGAAATTACTGAACTCCGGAACAGACTTGCTGAAACGGAATCTGCTGCTTCTAAGGCCAAGAAAGACTTCGCGCTGAGCTTAAAGACTGCTGAACAGCTGAAGAAATTATTTCAAGAAGAGCGGACCGCCTATGAAGTTCAGAAGAAGGATCTGGAAAAAAGGGCAAAGGACGCTGAAGAAGCCCTTAATCCGGTGACTGAAGAGTTAACCGGTTTAAAGCGGCAAATAGAACTGATGACTTCTGCTGTCTTCGGTAAGTACTTAATCTGTATTCCTGCTTTCATCCTTGCAATCTTTAATCCGTTCCGGTTTAACTGTGATAACCATATACAGGGCGCCGTGTCACCCATCTTGGGGATGATTTACGGAAAAAACTCAAGGCGTGTTATACTTTGGTCAAGCAGCTATATTCCGGCGCTCAAAGGATCATAAGCGCAACATCTTTCAATAAACCGGCTCCCACTACTATCCAAGGTACATTAGAGAAACTGTCTGTCTTGCCAGTGCGCTTGGAAGAAGTTAAGAAGTCTGCTGCTCGAGCCGGTTCTCTCATGGCACTTACCAGAGCCAAAGCATGGGTTCCGGACTTTGATCCGGAAGAAGCCTTGAATGGGTATCCCAATACTAAAGAAGATGGATCAGATTTTACTGCCAAAGATCTCCACGCCCTGACGAAGGAGATGCGTCCTCTCGCTAGCAAGCTTGCTGCTGAATCAGACTTGTCCAGGTATCATCCGGGGTATGATTTACAGAATGAGCGGGTGGATCGGCCGGTTTATGATACCGTCAATCTAATCCCACCAGTGCGCCCTCATACTTTCGCCCCAGATATTGATCCGTCTGAACTCATCAATGAAGAGATGTACTTTCATGCTTTAACGAAAATCGATTGGTGCGTCCCTGACTTCCAGCCGCTTCAAGAAGAGGAGGAGACTCCGGAACAAGTTGATCCCTAGCCGTCGCAGCAGGGAGAAGCGTAGATCATAGTATGTCTTTGTAGTTGCAGTCTCATTTTGCTGGACGATCTTTAATCCGTTCAGGCTTGCTATGCCTTGTAATAGGATAGTATAAAACATTATTCGTCTTGATCCGGATATTCCAACTTCTTGTTCTGACGTTGCCAATTTAAATCTGATCTGATATGGTTTATTCTACATATTATATGTTCCTGCATAGATAACACTGAAAATATGTCCTAGCGGTTTATCGCTGGACAAATTAAATTGCTCTCACAATATATCAAACAAGTGTATGTTTGTATCAGAAATAACTTTATACCTGAGATCAAGTATGCTTGTTACTCTTAATCTGGCGAAATTTGCCATTTTTTAAGGGAGCTTTTTGATAGACCCAATAATAATCCCGGGTCTTATAGAAGCTACCGGTTTAGATCATGCTTGGCTTCTTACTTTGTTTCTGCCTGATGATTCTACTGAAGCTCTTGGCTTTCTGACTTGGCTTCTGCCTAATGATTGTTCCGGTTTATGATGAACACCGGTTTAACTCTTGCTGGTGTTTATGACCCCGCCTTTGAACTTATACTGGTGTTCATGACCCAGACTTTTTGAACTTATGCTAGTGTTCATGACCCAGACTTTTGAACTTATGCTGGTGTTCATGACCCAGACTTTTGAACTTATGCTGGTGTTCATGACCCAGACTTTTGAACTTATGCGGGTGTTCATGACCCAGACTTTTGAACTTATGCTGGTGTTCATGACCCAGACTTTTGAAGATACATGGTCAACTCTGGAGTTGTACCACTCCAGATCAAAGAACCATAAAACATAAATACCAGAAATGCAAATTTGCAAATAAAACCATCTAGTCGAGGCTTTTTATGAGCTGCCAGGCTCAAAGCAAGGTTCAGCCAATCACTGGATGCGGGTACCATCCAGAGGGCCTTATGGATGCGGGTACCATCCATAGGAACCGGATATAACCAACAGGGGTTAAGCTAGGATTCGGGTACAATCCTGCCCCCTGCTGGCCATATAAAACTTTAGCCAATCACTAGATGCGGGTACCATCCAGAGGGCTTTTATGGTTCGGGTACAACCATAGGAAAAACTTAGCCAATCACTGGATGCGGGTACCATCCAGAGGGCCTTTATGGTTCGGGTACAACCATAGGAAAAACTTAGCCAATCACTGGATGCGGGTACCATCCAGAGGGCCTTTATGGTTTGGGTACAACCATAGGAAAAACTTAGACAATCACTGGATGCGGGTACCATCCAGAGGGCTTTGTACCATGTCCTCCTTGGTTCGAATACGACCTATGTTTGAACAGGAATCCCTTCAGTAAGTTTGGCTATGTTCTCTTTGGTTCGAATTCGACCTATGTTTGAACAGGAAGCCCTTCAGTGATTTACTGCTCCAGAGTATATATACCCTGCACAAACCAGTTAAACCGATCGAAGTATTTGAAATATGACATGTGATAAGAAATGTATGGTTATCACCATAAGACACTTGTATTGGAAAAAAGGCTGAGCCCCAGGTTTACCGAGGGTGCCGGTTTATTCATTAATCATAATATATACATAGGATACAGTAGAGCTCATAGCTCAGGTATAGTAGGGCCGCAAGAGGGCGATGTTCCACGGCCTCTTTGTCTCTTCTTTCGACGTCCGTGAGTCCTTGTGTTCTCGAATGTCCACCAGGTAATATGAACCGTTGTGCAGATTCTTGCTGACCACAAAGGGCCCTTCCCAAGGCGGGGATGGCTTGTGCATATCTGTTCGATCTTGGATGAGCCGGAGTACTAAGTCTCCCTCCTGGAACGTCCTGGTCTTGATCCGGCGACTGTGATATCTGCGCAAGTCTTGTTGATAAATTGCAGACCGTGCTGCTGCTATATCACGTTCTTCATCCAGCCGGTCCAAACTGTCTTGTCTCGCCTGCTCGTTTGCCGCTTCAACATAGGTCGTCACCCTTGGCGAATCATGACGGATATCACTTGGAAGGACCGCTTCAGCACCATATACCATAAAGAAAGGTGTGTAACCTATGGACCGGTTTGGCGTAGTATTGATACGCCAAAGGACAGATGGTAACTCCTCAACCCAGCACCCTGGTGTTCTTTGCAAGGGAGTCATAAGCCGGGGCTTGATACCTCGCAAAATCTCCTGATTTGCTCTTTCAGCTTGACCATTAGATTGAGGGTGGGCCACAGAAGATACGTCTAGGCGAATATGTTCCCGTTGACAAAATTCTTCCATCTCACCTTTAGATAAATTGGTGTCGTTATCTATGATGATGCTGTGTGGAAAGCCAAAACGGAAAATTACCTTTTTGATGAATTTAACCGCTGTCGCCGCATCACACTTGCTCACAGGCTCTGCCTCAATCCACTTTGTAAATTTATCCACAGCCACCAGCAGATGAGTCTTTTGATCTTGGGATCGTTTAAAGGGTCCAACCATATCAAGCCCCCAAGTCGCAAACGGCCAGGTTATTGGTATCATCCAGAGCTCCTGTGCCGGAACAAGAGCACGTCGTGAAAACTTCTGACAAGCATCACACTTCCGGACTAGATCCGCCGCATCAGCATGGGCTGTCAACCAATAGAACCCATGTCGAAAAGCTTTAGCCACCAAGGACTTTGAACCGGCATGATGGCCACAATCCCCTTCATGGATCTCTCGAAGAATATCACAACCTTCCTCAGCTGACACACACCGCTGAAACGCTCCAGAAACACTGCGATGATGAAGTTCTCCGTTTGCAATTGTCATGGACTTAGAGCGTCAGATTATCTGTCTTGCTTCGATCTCGTCGTCCGGCAGCTCTCCTCGGCTTAGATACGCCAAATAGGGCAGCGTCCAATCCGGAATAACATGCAGTGCCGCAACTAACTGTGCCTCCGGATAAGGAACAGCCAGGTCTTCCTCCGATGGTACTTGAACCGATGGACTGTGCAACTCATCCAAAAAAGTATTCGGCGGTACCGGTTTACGTTGAGAACCTAGCCGGCTCAGGGCATCGGACGCTTCGTTCTTTCGCCGGTCTATGTGATCCACCTGATATCCTTTGAAATATCCTGCAACTGCTTCAAGTTCTCGTCTGTAAGCTGCCATGAGAGGATCTCTTGAGTCCCACTTACCGGATACTTGCTGTGCCACTAAATCTGAATCGCCGAAGCACTTGACCCGGCTCAAGTTCATCTCCTTGGCCATCCGTAAGCCATGAAGCATTGCCTCATACTCTGCTGCATTATTGGTGCAAGGAAACAATAAACGGAGGACATAGCAAAACTTATCTCCTCGCGGGGAAGTTAAAACAACTCCAGCCCCCGAGCCTTCTAGCTGCCTTGAACCGTCAAAGTGAATCATCCAGTATGTAAGATCCGGCTTCTCCTCTGGTGTTTGCAGTTCTGTCCAATCATTGATGAAATCCACCAATGCTTGAGATTTGATAGCGGTGCGTGGCACATATTTCAATTCGTGTGGGCTGAGCTCAATGGCCCACTTCGCCACTCTTCCCGTAGCTTCCCTGTTCTGGATTATGTCACCCAACGGTGCTGAACTAACAACAGTTATTGGGTGGCCTTGGAAATAATGCTTCAACTTCCTGTTTGCCATGAACACACCATATACCAGCTTCTGCCAATGTGGGTATCTTTGCTTGGACTCAATGAGAACTTCACTGACGTAATAGACCGGACGCTGAACCGGGAATTCCTTCCCTGCTTCCTTGCGTTCAACCACAATTGTCACGCTGACCGCCCGTGCATTGGCGGCGACGTATAACAGCAATGACTCATTATCAACAGGGGCAGCCAGGACCGGCGGCTTTGCCAGCTGCCGCTTCAAATCCTCAAACGCCGCGTTCGCCTCATCACTCCATATAAACCGATCCGTCTTTTTCAACATCTGATAAAGAGGAATCGCCTTCTCCCCCAAACGGCTGATGAAACGCCTCAAGGCTGTGATCCGGCCGGCGATACGCTGAACATCATTGATGCAAACCGGTTTAGTCAAAGATGTGATTGCCTTGATCTTCTCCGGATTAGCTTCTATTCCTCTGTTTGACACCAAGAACCCAAGGAGCTTGCTTGCCGGAACACCAAAGGCACACTTCTCCGGATTAAGCATCATTTTATGTGCCCGAAGATTGTCAAAGGTCTCCTTGAGGTCCTCTATCATCGTCTCCTCCTTCCTTGACTTTACCACGATATCATCCACATAAGCATGAACATTCCTGCCTACCTGCCCCTTGAGACAGTTCTGTACACAACGCTTGTAGGTGGCTTGGGCACTCTTGAGCCCAAAGGGCATAGACACATAGCAAAAAGCACCAAAAGGTGTTATGAAGGACGTCTTCTCCTGATCTTTAACCGCCATCTTGATCTGGTGATACCCTGAATATGCATCCAAAAAACTTAGCCGCTCACATCCCGCTGTAGCATCGATGATCTGATCAATGCGAGGGAGAGCAAAAGGATCAGTTGGACAAGTTTTGTTTAGGTCCGTGTAATCCACACACATTCTCCATTTTCCATTTTTCTTTAACACCAGCACCGGATTAGCCAACCACTCCGGGTGAAAAACTTCAACTATGAACCCTGCAGCCAAAAGCCTGGCCACCTCTTCTCCTATAGCCTTGCATCTTTCTTCGTTGAAGCGGCGCAGATACTGCTTGACCGGTTTAAACTTCGGATCAATATTAAGACTGTGCTCAGCGAGTTCCCTCGGTATACCTGGCATGTCAGAAGGTTTCCATGCAAAGATATCCCGGTTCTCACGGATGAACTCGATGAGCGCGCCTTCCTATTTGGGATCAAGGTTAGCGCTGATAGTGAACTGCTTGGATGAATCGCCTGGCACAAAATCAACTTGCTTGGTCTCTTCTGCGGATTTAAACTTCAACGCCGGATCATGCTCCGTAGTTGGCTTCTTCAATGGGGACATATCTGCCGGATCAACATTGTCTTTGTAAAATTTTAATTCCTCCGTAGCACACACTGCCTCCACGTAGGCAGCGTCTCCTTCCTCACACTCCAATGCAATCTTGCGGCTTCCATGAACCGTGATTGTTCCTTTGTGACCCGGCATCTTGAGCTGTAGATAAACATAACACGGCCTGGCCATAAACTTGGCATAAACCGTCCTCCCAAATAGAGCATGATAAGGGCTCCGGATCTTGACCACTTCAAAGGTTATCATCTCTGACCTGGAATCCTGTTCATCTCCAAAGGTAACTTCTAGGTCAATTTTCCGACTGGGTAAGCTGATTTACCTGGCACCACTCCATGAAACACCGTGTTTGATTGCCTTAGCTTTTTATCCGTCAGCCCCATGCGGCAGAAAGTCTCATAATACAAGATATTGATGCTGCTGCCGCCGTCCATGAGAACTTTAGTGAACTTGTAGCCACCCACCTGTGGTGCTACCACCAAGGCCAAGTGACCCGGATTATCAACTCGTAACGGGTGTTCCTCCCTGCTCCACACAATAGGCTGCTCTGACCAGCGCAGGAATTGCGGTGTCGCCGGTTCAACCGCGTGGACCGCCCGCTTCAAAACTTTTTGATCCCGTTTACACAAACTTGTAGTAAACACATGATACTGCCCACTACTCAGCTCCTTCGGATTACTCTGATATCCGGATTGCTGCTGCTGATGCTGCTGACTGCCCTGGTTATAGTTATTACCCTGGCCCTGCTGTTGGTTGTTTTGGTTATTGTAACCACCTTGACCACGCTGCTGATTGCCTTGGTTATTATAACTGCCTTGGCCATACTGATTATTGCCTCGGTTATTATAACCACTGTTGTTGCCACGATATCCTGATTCGGAGCCGTTCCCTTGGGGACCCGCACCATAAAACCCCGGGCCTGAACCGCCGTTAGGAGGCCCGTTGTTAGAGCTGAAACGGTTCATTATGGCTTCCATCAGAGGCTTACATTCTCCTATAGTATGTTTTGTTGGTCGTTCCCTTGTGCTATGTTTCGGACAAGGCACATTTAACTCCTGCTCCCAGCTAACGTTTCCTCCGCCGGTTTGTGGAGGCGGCTTACCCCTATTGCGCTGGAAACCTCCTTGAACTTGGGTATTGGCCACGAAATAAGAGCCACCCTCCGCTTTTCGCTTACCTAAGAAGCTTCTAGCAGCTGGATTAACCTGCACCGGTTTACCAGGCTTGTTGACTTTTCCTGCTTTGTCTCCCTCCGCTTCTGGATACTTAGTGTTGTCAGAGTCCCCATATTTCACTAGAGCGCTCATGAGAGTTCCCATATCATTACAATCACGTTTAAGCCGTCCTAGTTTTAACTTAAGAGACTCAAACCGGCAATTGTTTTCCAGTGTCACTATTGCCGTACTGGGATTGATACCATTCGAAGAGTGTAAGATTTCTGATACTCGCCGCACCCATGCACTTGTAGACTCCTATTCTCCTTGTATACAGGCTGCTAGATCTACCACTGACATCAGCTGCTTGCACGTATCCTTGAATTTTTTGATAAACTGGCGACGTAATTCTCCCCATGATCCGATAGAATTAGGGGGTAAACCCTTTAGCCAGGTCCGGGCTGTACCCTCAAGCATCATGGTGAAGTATTTCGCACAAGCCGCTTCATCCACGTCCAGCATCTCCATGGACATCTCATAACTCTCAACCCAAGCTTCTGGAGCCAAATCTGCCGTGTAATTAGGCACTTTTCGTGGACCTTTAAAATCCTTGGGCAGCTTCACGCTCCGTAAAGCGGGGATAAGACACTGCACCCCAAAGGAACTCGTTGTGACTCCTGTCTCTGCCGTGGTTGTGTGAACTGGCGTCGTTTGACGGACCTCCTCCCGGGCCACCGATCTAACCCGATTTGCATCCTGAGCTTGTGCATCCACGCCTGCCGGATTATTTTGTCTGTGACGGTGTCGCCTGCGTTCACTGCTAGACACTTCTGGTTCCTCCCAATGCCTAGTGTAACTCCGGCTGGGGCGTTGTGTTGAATGGAGCCTCTCCCTACTATGAGAATACGCTTGCTGTTGTACTAACGCCGTATTAAGTAGATCCTTGACCCTGCGTGCCTCCAACGCCACAGGGGATGTCCCCTCAATGGGTAAAGCGGCCAAGCGTGAAGCAGCAGCAACGATGTTGTCCAAGGGATTTGAGTAATGACCCGAAGGGGTATGAACGTGAGGCGCAGACGTGATCCGCCATTCTTGTTCCGCAGTAGGCTGCTGAACCGGCTCATCCCTCGCTGGGGGTGCCCTCCGGTTTAAAGCCGGATCATTACTGGTCCCAGCTCCTGGTGTCCTGAAAAGATCTGTCGCCTCGTAAACCGGCGGTAGACGAGACTGGTACTTCCGACTCCTTACTCCCTGTGCAGAGGCATGTTCCATCCTTAGATGAAAAGCCTGATCACCTAGTTCTGCCTGTCTCATTGCTATCATAGCCTTCTCCGCTTTCAGACTTTCCCTCGCTTGATCGATCCGGCCCTTTAGCTGAAGGAGCTTTGCATCATGTTGCGCCTTGTCTGCTGGAGCTACCTCTGCCATGGCTCGGGCTGTGAACTCCTCGACCAAGGTGGATAGAACGTCAGTGGGTGAGAGGGCCTGGCCGCTCCCCCCTACACCAGCTTCTGATGTCGCCCCGATTACCGTGGACTGCGGCGTAGGTTGTGAACCGGCCATAAAGACAGCCACCCGGTTTGGCGGGTCAAAGGGGTCCGGAATACTGTCTCCGTCGGACTCACCCTCAGACCGGCCGTCCCGCAACTGATACAAAGATTCAGTCTCTCCGGATGAAGATTCATCGTCGGAATAGATAACTGTCTCGCCACCGGAATCCGATCCGTCCTCGGCTTGAGCCCCGTGAACTGCTCCAACGAAAACGCGCTTCATGGCGGGCTGAATCTGGGCCAACCTCGCACGCTGAGCCGGCTCGACGATGTTGGGGAAGACGTCCGGCTCAGGTCCCGGTTCGCCAATCTTGCCAATGAAGACGTGGATGCCGCCAAAGGGAACCCAGTACCCGTATTCAATTGAATCGGCCTCCGGTCCCCAGCCTGCGTCGTCGATGTAGATCCGGCCGCGGAGACTCTTGGTCATCCGGCCGACCGCATAACCCTTGAGCCCTCCAAAGCTTCCCTTCAAGAAATCGAAACCATCGTGCGGAGGCCCCACGGTGGGCGCCAACTGTCGTGGAATTAACACGGCAGATGTCTGGTTTAACGGACTTGATGATGGAACCATCGCACGGGTTAGCTTGAAGGGGTTAAAAGCACACAAAGGGCACAAAGGATTTATACTAGTTTGGCCCCTTCGATGAAGGTAAAAGCCTACGTCTAGTTTGGTTTGGTATTACTTGGGCGTCGATGAACAGGGAGCGGATCGCTTGCCTGTGTTTCGACGGGTTGTCTCTTGCTTGTCCCTGAACCGTCGCCGGGTCGTCCCTTTATATAGAGGCGACGCCCGGTCCGGTTTACAGAGTCCCGAGGTCGGCTCATACTTGTGTCCGCCTCGGTCTCTGCTCTTTCTTTCTTATTTCTCAAGTTACATGATCAGGCAGTTTTACAAACCATAATGTTACAAACAGACCCTAAACCTTCACGGGCCGTAACTCCTACTGGGTATTACAATTATACAACTAAACTATCATAATCCGGTTTACACTAGCCGGTTTATACCTGCTAGCAATATCCCTGACAGAACCCATGCCTTGGCCCGGGTCAGTGCGATAAGGGAGCCAGCCCGTGCAGCAGATTTCTTCACTTCCACCAGACGCACAGGCAGGACGGATAGCTTCTCCAAAGTGCCTTGGATGGTAGTTGGGGCCGGTTTATTATGGGACATTACGCTGATAACCCTTTGAGCGCCGGAATAAAGCTGCTCCACCAGGGTATAAGAGGCCTTGAGCTTCTTCCGGACGTCATCTCCAAGATGAGTTATGCGCCTCCCTGAAAGACGTTGGCCAAGTTAAACCGGAGCGGAACAAAAGAATGCAAAGATGAAAAACATATGCAGATGAGTGCTCACCGAAGATAGCAGAAGTCATAAGTTCTATTTGCTGTCTTAAACCGGTCAGCTCCTGTGTGACCGGATTAAGCGCAGCCTCAGCGTCCTTTGCCCTTTTCTCAAGAGCATTCCTCTGCACTTCCCATGTGGACCGCTCCGCTTCAAAGTCCTTTTTCAGTTTCTCCATGTTGGTTAGGGTAAGCACAAGTTCTTCCTTGGCTTTGGCAGAGGCAGTTTCATTAATAGCCAAGCTATTCCGGAGTTCAGTTACCTCTAAAGCCCTCCGGGTCAAGTCAGCCTACAAGGAAACCAAACGGATTAAGAAGGGGGATTAATCAAGTCTCAAGCATATAACAAGTTATACACTTGACACTTGGGGGCTAATGTGCAATTGAAGTCACGAAAGAGATTTTCAGACAAGTCCCAAGCGCATAAAACAAGTTATACCCCTGGCACTTGGGGGCTAATGTAAGTTCATTTTCAGATACACTGGAAGTCCCAGTTCACCTACAATGAAGCTAAACCGACACTTGGGGGCTACTATGGCCTTAAGACAGGATTGCAAAGAATATAAAACGGAAACAAGTAAAAAGAGGAAATTACCTCATACTTGTCCTTCATCATATTAACCAACCCGACTTCATACTCGCGGCTGGTAAAGAGCCAGTTCAGATACCCGGAATGAAGCTCCTGGGCACTCAACTCGGCATAACTGGATAAGTCTGTGCTCCACTTGCCTTTGTCTTGTTGAAGATTTTCCTCCTTGGCAGTGTGCTTGGCCAAGATGACAGGCTCAGTGGGGGCAGTGAAACCTAATCCGGTTCTCTCAACGTCCAGGGACGAAGTGGCAGTTGGTCGGAGAGGGGCAGTAGTAGGCGCCGGGCTGACAGGAGCCGGGCTAGCCCGAGGAGGGCTAACCCGGGCAGGACTCGCCGGTTCATCCACATTCTCTGTATTGTCACCTTCTGGAGCAGCGACATCGTCACGATCCATAGGGAGAGAATCATTAAACTGAGCATCAGGGATGTCTTCTGGAAGGATGGCCGCTTCAGGATCATCAGTCGGTTCAGCGGCAGTAGTTTTAGCAGCCGCTTTATTTGCCTTTGCCTTCTTGCTAGGCTTCGGCTTTCTGATGAGATCAAAGGAACAATCAGAATCATGAAGTCAAAAACATGAAGAAAAACCCGATGTTGAAAAGGACTTACCCAGGCACGGTCTTCAGCACAGGGACCTGTGTAGCAGTCGACTCATCGGAAGAGGACAAAGGAGCCTCCTGATAGTTAGGATCAGACGGTTTAAGCGGTTTACGTATGAGCCCGGCTTTTGGATGAAGAAGAGTGGGAGAAAGTAAAACCTCAGAGCGGCGCCTGCGAGCCGGAGTAAGAGGTATTCCGGATGATTCCACCACGTGGCCACTATGAATCGTGGTCCGGCGTGCTTCATGCTGTTGCTTCTTCAAAAGAAATTTGGGGTCCAATTGAGCGTAAGGATGATAAAAAGGGTATTTCCGGGACACCCGGCGGATTTTGGGGGGCAACAGTTCTGAGTCTGAAGAGAGAGAAATTACCACAACTTCCGCCGCTTTACTTCCTTCCGCCAAATCCTGTGGAAAGACACTGTTAAACATAAATTTAGAAAAGGGAGGGTAAAGCGTACAAGGTTTGATTCATACCTCTGAGTCCGGATCATCTTTCTCGGGGTGTGAACCGGAGGCGGCAACAGCCTTCTTTTTCTTAACAGCATAAGTTTTCCGACGTGGTTGCTTGGCTGCTTTATCTTGAGATTTCCTTTTCCAAAAGGGGTCGGTGGCCTGTGCAGAAGATAGGAAATAAATGGAAGACAATTGACATGGCCGGATCAAAACAAACAGGAAAGATCAGAAGGAACTTACTGCTGGCGGTTTATTGTTTTCGCAGAATGGAGTTAAACCGGTCCGGCTGCACTCTTCCAGAGAGATGTTGAGCATTTTTTTGCGGATTCAGTGACTTCTTTTTCAGGAAGTATTATATCAATGTGGCGCTGAGGATCCTCCGGTT
This sequence comes from Secale cereale, assembly GCA_902687465.1. Lineage (NCBI taxonomy): Eukaryota > Viridiplantae > Streptophyta > Magnoliopsida > Poales > Poaceae > Secale > Secale cereale. The sequence goes on from LR738713.1 coordinate 705,703,570, forward strand.
TACCAGTATACTCGCACATCAGGCCAGAGCGCCGGCTCAGTGGAAGAATGCTCCAGGCAAGCCAACAGCGAACAAAGTCTACTCCGGTTAAGCCGTTGGCTACAAAGGCCCTAAGCTTAGAAAGTTGAGGGGCAAACCGGGCATGGTCCGGGGCGCTGAGGCGCTGCGGCGGGGAATGATCCTCAGGTAGGCGATATGCGCGGTAACCCGGCAGTGGGTTTTCTCCTTCAGGCGAAGTATCTATACAATAGAACCACGTTTGGTTCCATTCCTTGGTGTGCATGTGAGGGGCAGCGTGAGGGAAGCTCACATCCTTTCTCTTTTGAATGCTAACGCCGCCCAACTCTTGATGCGGCCCGTCAGTAAACTCTGTCCGCCGGTTTAAATGGAAAAAGTCTTTGAACAGATCCACTGATGGTTCTTCTTGAAGATATGCTTCTGAGAAGACTTGAAAATTGCAGATATTTGATATAGAATTCGGACCTACGTCCTGAGGATGGAGCTGAAAAGCGGCTAATACATCCCGGAAGAATTTTGAACCGGGAGGGCTAAAACCCCGGGCCAAGTGATCAAAGAAAACAATGACCTCTCCTTCTTTAGGAGTAGGGGGACATTCATCTCCTAGGGCCCGCCAGTGCAGAACCTCTTTAGGACCCAGAATACCGATTGAAGCGGCGTTCGTTAGGTCATCCTCAGTAATGCGGCAAGGAGCCCAGTTGCAAGCGAAAACTGCTTGGCCATCGTTCGGAATAAGGAAATGGTGAAAAGTACAGTACAAAATCCGGTTTACCAATTGCTTAAGCATAAAACCGGAGCATGGTATAAAACTATGGACCTAATCGATGGTTTAGACAAGGGACTAATGGCATTGACAACCCGGAAGCAGATGCGAGGCGAACAGCTACCGGTTTATGATAACCGGAAAAGAGGAAGCTAAACCGTCAATTATGGATACGGGCTTACGTCTAACCCGTTAAAGAAAGTATAGGATTGATTAAACCGGTGAAGATAAACTACAGATCTATAGTGCGAAGAAACAGTTTCCACAGAAGGCTGAAGTAAAAATGGATCTGAGGCATAAGAAAAAGATGGAATAAATGCAAGTCATATACAGAAAGAACCGCGGAGGTTTTCTACAGATCAAATCTAAGCTGGTAAACTCAAAGAACTAAAGACGTGAGCGCGGAGCAGGAGCGCATTCAGGACGAATCTAAATAAGGTTCGAATCTACCGCAAGGTTAACCCACAGGGATGAACAACAAAGCTTCAAGGTTTCATGGCGGAAGCTATGGAAGGAACCTTAGATTGAGATCTACAGTGAGGGAGAAGGAGTACCTGATGAAGAAGAGGGCGGTGGTGAGGCGCTCTGGACACGATTCAGGGTGATGCAGCGGCCTGGCTCGAGGACGGCGACGGGCTCGAAGAGCGGCGGCGGAGCTTCAAGCGACGGAGGAAGACGAAGGCAGAAGGAGGAAAAAGAGGCATGCCCTAGCGGTATTTATAAGCCGAAAGGGTGAAAACGGTAAGCGCGGGAATCGAGGAGGTCAGAGATTGGATAAACATCGCGCTGTCGCCTCAATTTTGGTATGGCATTTAACAAAGGTAACAGACAGATGTGAGCATTACATGCGGAGGTGACGTCACGACGGATTAAAGCCATACCAGGAGATGACGTCATGGCCGGTTTATGAAGCTGATAAATTGTAGAGAGGAGATTTATGCAAGATTTAGAAGACTGACATGAAAAAGTTCAAATCAATCTGGGGCCTAATGTCAGGGATATTACTAGCAGGTATAAACCGGCCAGGAAGATCCGGATTACACTGACATAGTTGTATTTTCATAAAGCCCAATAGAATATGTACCAGAGGTTACGGCAACCTATATCTCTGTCATTCTAAAAATTCCCAAATACATTTTAATAAATTGTTTGGGTCATATGTTGCTCAAATATGGCAAAACATTTCATTGCCATGTTCAAAAATAATCCTCCAATAATCATTTTCCCATTCTCCCCTAAATGGCACTTTGTGAAGCAAGTGCTATTTATCTTTGCCCAATTACCCTCAAACTTGGTGGACATATTTTCATGTCCATATCATTGCTCTGTGCCAATTTTCAAACTCATTTGCCTAGTATTTATTTTCCAGTGATTTTTCAAAGTTTTTGTCCAGAAAAAATCTTTGTGAAGGAAGTATATTCTAGGCATGTCCAAATGAGATTAAACTTGGTCACATCCTTCATTGGACCAAATCGTGCATCTCCACCAAATTAGAGCTCATGGAGATCATCTATGTGAGCTCAGCTCCAAATCTTGGTTTCTGGTACAATTTTCACTTTGTGAAGTAACACTATTTTACCTTGCTTCATTTGAGCTGCCAATTTACCAGGCCATTCTTACATCTACATCTACCTTCTACACCAAGTATTGGCTCAATCCAGTTATCCTTTTACCTTCAGTAAATTCTACAAGATTCTGTCCAGATTGGAGCTTTGTGAAGCAAGTGCCACTTTGGTAACTCCAAATGGAATGATCTTCATACAGCATCTCCATATGATCAAATAAGATCCCTACACTAAATTTCAGCTCATGACACTTAAGTGTGTGGGTGAAACATCATCATCCCCAAATCTGGCCAGTTTGGCACTTTCTACAGCAACCCTAAGCTAAACTCCTCCTGTTAGTCTGGGTTTTGGTGATCCAAATCATCTTGGTGTAAGATCATCGCCAGACAAACTTTCTACCAAGTTACCTAGCTGGTTTTACCACAGGAAGTTACAAACACCTTCCTGTTCTTTTACCATGGAGCCATCTGCAAATCTCTTCTTTACCCCTGGATCATTTTCATTCTGCATTTCTGCTAAGGGCACTGAGGTAAACCTACTGCACATGGCTGGCCAAGCCAAAGCTCGCCGCTTGCACCAGTGCGCGTGGTGACCGCACCTGCGTCATGCACAGCGCGCGCTCTAGAATGGTCGGGCCACTGTGCTCGTCGCCTCCCTCCTCTTTTCGGCCTCCAACCTTGTCCAGGAGCGCCCCCGTGCTCGTGTGCACCTCTTTGAATCACTGCCTCGTCGCGGCTCGCCGGGAGTGCGACGTCACAATAGTGCCACTGCCATAAACCGCCTCTGACCTCCATTAGCGCCCTGTTAGAGCTCGCTAGTGAGCATCCAGAGCCTCCTCCTCACCTATATAAAGACCCCCCGACTCCTCCCGCACCTCACCAGCCCCTCCTCGCCCTTCCTCGACCATCAGAACCCTCGGGATCATATTCTTTTCGCCGGTGACCGCCATGGCCGCCTCGGCCTCGGCCTAATTCCGACGAGCCTAGTCCTCCTATCCTCCCCCTGAGCTGTCCATCGCGTTCCTCTCATCTCACCGAGCCGCCCCACCTCCTTGCCCCCTCGCCGGAGCGCCCGCAGCACCGAGAAGCCCCACCACCCGAACCTTTCTGTCACATCCATGGCGCCACTCCTCCCCTCCTCTCCACTCCATCCCGACGCGTGCTAGGCCTCTGAACGGAACCTACGCGGTGCCCTAAACCCGCCGGTGGTCTCGCCTCGGCCAACGATGGCCGGAGCCGGCCGGGCCACCACCCGCCGCCCGCCTCTGTACCCCCGAAGCTCCTCCCGTCGCCAATCCTCCTCGCCACCCCGGCGGCCACCGTCCCTCCAGGCGGCCCCGCCTTGGCCCGCCGCGCCCGCCGGTGGCCTCGGCCGGGCGGGAGACGGACGGAGCCGCCCAAGCCCCTCACCGGCAGAGCCTCCTCTGCTCCTCCTTGTTAGCAGCTGCATGGCGATCCCATGCATGTACGTGCTAGCCCACGTACGCGCCCACGATCCCCACCACTGCGCACGTCGCTCCACTCCTCCCTCTCTCTCTCTCTCTGAGCGCCATTGCGCCATGTACTTGTACTATATATTGAGCTGTATAGAACGAGAGCACGCAAGGTGCATCTTCCCTCTCGCATACTACTCCACATGGTATCAGTTACCAGGTTTTTCCACTAGCCTCTCTTCCGCTGCAACTCCCGCTCAGCCATGGCGATGCCTCCGCCACCGCCTCCGCCGCCGCCTCCTCCCCCACCCTTCAAGTCCAGCGGCGGCACCCCGAGCCTGATCCGTTCCATGCCTCTCCTCACCCCCAACGCCCTGGCGCAGGGCGCGCTCTTAGCTCGCCGCGACGACGGCGCGAGCTCCTCCACGGCGCCTCCAGGCCAGTCGCCGTTGGCGGCTGTCTTCATCAACCAGCATGTCCCCCTTGTGCTCAGCCTCAATCCTCCCAACTTCTCATAGTGGCGGACTCTTTTTGAGGTGCAGTTCCAAAAGTCCGGCGTCGCCGACCACATCACCGGACCGCCCCGGCGGGCGGATGCTGCATGGCTGCAGGACGACGCACACGTCCTCTCGTGGCTGTACAATCGTGTCAGCCCCGAGATCTTCGGCTTGGTGCATCGCCGTGGTGCTACGGCTGCGGAGGTTTGGGAGGCCATCTGCGCGATCTTCCTCGCGAACCAGGAACACCAGCTCGTCCTCCTCGCCACTGAATTCCGCCGCATCGAGCAAGGGTCCTCCTCCATCCTCTCCTACTTCGCCAAGCTCAAGGACTGCGCAGATCGCCTGGCGCACCTGGGCGAGCACGTCGAGGACCACGACCAAGTTCTCAACATGATCCGTGGTCTCCACCCCAGGTTCCGCTACGCTGTCCGCATCCTCACCATGCAGTCTCCATTCCCCACCTTCCTCCGCTGTCGTGCTTTCCTCCTCCTCGAGGAAAGCCGCCACGTCGACGAAGCCCCTCACGACGTCGCTCTGCACGCCGCCCGCGCACCAACCTCCGGCGGGGGCAGCGACAACAACAATCGCCCTAGCGGGGGTGGCCGTGGTGGTGGCCGCGGTAGACGCGGGGGCAGGGGCTCCGGCGGAGGCGCGCCCACCCAGCACGGCGGGGCTGCACCTCCTCCTCACCCTCCTGCCCCGACGCCCTGGACGGGCACGGTCCACACCTGGCCCATGCCGTGGCGCCCCCACGCTCCTGGCGCTGGGATCCTTGGGCCACGGCCCGACGGCCTGTCTCCCTTCGCCGGAGTTGCCGCTCGGTACGGCATGCCGCCGCCACCGGCCTCGCCTTCCCCGGCACACTGGCAGTACGGGGCCGTTCCTCCGCACCCGATCTACGGCCTCAACCACGGCGCGCCTCCTGCAGCACCCCCACCGGCTTGGGACCAGGCTGCTCTGGTCCAGGCCCTCAACGCCATGAGTGTGCAGCAAGGCCAGGCGTCGTCAGGCACTGGTGGTGACTGGATCCTCGACTCCGGCTTGACATCCCACATGGCTTCCTCCTCAGGTATCCTCTCTTCATCCCGACCCTGTATTTCACCTGATATCATAGTTGGCGATGGATCTACGCTTGCAGTCTCGCACATCGGCCACCACTCCATCCCCACCACCTCCCGTAACCTAGCCCTCCGCAACATCCTTGTCTCTCCACACTTAATCAAAAACCTCATCTCTGTTAGGAAACTGACGCGTGATAACCCAGTTAACGTAGAATTTGATGATTGTGGTTTTTCTTTCAAGGATCGAAGAACGAAGGCGGAGATCCTCCGCTGTGATTCTCCGGACGAGCTCTACCCTCTCCACCCATCACACCGGTCCCAAACACCCCACGCCTTCACCGCCGTCACGCGCGATACCTAGCACCGGTGCCTTGGCCACCTTGGTGACGATGCGCTGGATTCCACTCTCCGTCGCGCCTCCATCCACGCCCCCCGCGCCACCGGCGACACCTGCACCGCCTGTCAATTAGGAAAGAGTCATCATCTACCTTTTAGTTCTTCAGATCATGTCTCGTTTTTTCCCTTTCAGCTTGTACACTGTGATGTATGGACCTCACCCGTGATTAGTCTCTCTGGTTGTCAGTACTACTTAATCGTTGTTGATGACTATAGTCATTTCATGTGGACATACCCTCTCAAGCACAAATCTGATGTTTTGCCCACTCTGCGTGCCTTCGTCCGCCTCGCTTGCACCCATTTCAACCTGCCTGTTCTGACGATCCAAACAGACAATGGGCGGGAGTTTGACAATCATGCCGCTCGGCACTTCTTCTCCTCCCTGGGCATCGTTCTGCGCATGTCCTGCCCCTATACATCACCGCAAAACGGGCGCGCGGAGCGCGCTCTCCGCACACTCAACGACAGCACGCGCACTCTGCTCGTACATGCATCCATGCCATACTCGTACTGGGCAGAGGCGCTTCAAACCGCTACGTTTCTCCTCAATCGCAGGCCATGTCGCCCCCGTCACCACCACACCCCGTTCTTCCTCCTCCACGGCGCCCACCCCGACTACTCCCACATGCGTGTCTTCGGGTGTCAGTGCTTCCCGAACATCACAGCCGTCGCGCCGCACAAACTAGCGCCACGCTCAGTCCCCTGAGTCTTCCTCGGATACTCACAAGACCACAAAGGCTATCGCTGCTTCAATCCTGCGACCGGCCGCGTCATCATCTCACGCCACGTAGTGTTTGATGAGACCACTTTTCCCTTCCAACACAGCCAAGTTGACCGAGCCCCCTCCCCGGTGCCTGACCTAACTGACCACGTCGTCGCTCCACCTGTTCCCCAACGACCACGCACTCAACATCAACCCCTACCCATGCGCGAAACTGCAGCCACACCCGCCCATACACCAGCCGCTTCCCCGCCCAGCCACACCACATCAACGCCTCCGTCCACCTCCCCAAACCCTACGTCACCATCATCCACTGCCACCAGCCCTCCCTCGCCGGATCACCACCCTGACCCTCCTCACGCCGTACTTGCTCCGTCCCACACCATGGTCAGGCGAGCCCGCGCAGGGAAATTCTTCCCTAACCCTAAGTACCACCAGAACCTCCACACTGATGTCGCCCCCTCCATCTCCCCTGTACCCAAGTCCGTGCGGGCTGCTTTGCGTGATCCACAATGGCTAACTGCGATGCAGGATGAATACTCGGCACTGATGCAGAACCGGACATGGAGCCTCGTCCCTCGCCCTCCTGGAGCCAACATTGTGACCGGCAAATGGCTTTTTCGGCACAAGTTCAAAGCAGACGGCGGGCTCGAGCGTTACAAGGCAAGATGGGTGGTCAGAGGCTTCTCCCAACGGCCGGGCGTGGACTTCGACGAGACCTTCTCGCCGGTCGTCAAGGCGGCCACGATCCGTGCCGTGCTCACCGTGGCGGCCTCCCGCGCATGGCCCGTTCACCAGATGGACGTGAACAATGCGTTTCTCCACGGTCACCTCACCGAGCGCGTCTACTGCCAGCAGCCCGCTGGCTTCGTCGACGCGGACCGCCCCGACCACGTCTGCCTCCTCGACAGATCACTCTACGGCCTCAAGCAGGCGCCGCGCACCTGGTTCGCCCGCTTCACCGCGTACGCCCGCACGCTCGGCTTCCACGACTCTCGCTCGGATCCATCCATGTTCGTGCTGCACAACAACGGCGGGACGGCCTACCTGCTCCTCTACGTCGACGACATCATCTTGGTCGCATCGTCCACGGCTCTGCTTCATCGTCTCCAACAGCAGCTCTCGACGGAGTTCTCCATGAAGGACCTGGGCGCCCTTCACTACTTCTTGGGCATTGTTGTGACCAGGAATGCCAATGGCTTCTTCCTGTCGCAGCGTGGCTACACCGAGGAGCTCCTGGAGCGCGCGAACATGGTCGATTGCAAGGCCGTGTCCACTCCCGTCGACACGCACTCTAAGCTGTCTGCCACGGACGGCGCGCCGGTCTCAGACGCCTCGGAGTACAGGAGCCTCGTCGGTGCACTTCAGTACCTGACGATGACGCGCACCGACATCGCCTACGCCGTGCACCAGTGCTACCTCGTCATGCACGACCCGCGCGCCGCTCACCTCGCTCTGGTCAAGCGCATTCTGCGCTACCTTCGCGGCACGGCGGACCTCGGGCTCCATCTCCATCGCTCCTCCAACCTCGACCTGTGTCAGGACCGGTTTTCCAGGATATAAATTTCCCAGTCAATGGTCCTTGTGCTCACCAGCCCCAGGATTACTGTTAGCTGATGAGACACAATCTTGATACAGAAATTCCAAGCAAAATATAAAATATGTAGTACAAGACCATTCTGGACCATGAGTACAACAAAAGTTTTCCAATGGTTGACGGCGGAAGCGGTTTGCGGATCATCAGCGTCTATGGGACTCCATTTCCCACAGGAACAGCTGACCTGGCTAACTCCTATCTTCGCGCGTCTGCTATCTCCATTGCCTAGGTTCCGGGGCTGTCGTCGTTGTGCTCCTTTCCAAGCAAGAGATCTGGCCAAGACAATAGCCAGGGACAAGCCAGTGAGTACTTTGAATGTACTCGCAAACATCATGAAAACAGGTATAACATAGCAGGTGATAATCATGCACTGAAATAATCCACGATCACTTAGTCAGTCCCAAAATAAAATTCATGATGCACATGAGCAGGTCATTTGTATTAAACAGGAATAAGCAATCAGAGAATGAAGATAAAATAAACCGATCGGGTGTCTGAAGCGACGCCTCGAAAGGATAATAATATAAAGCATGCCTCAGTCGGGCGTTTGAGCGACGCCACATAAAGGGCTTATAAGAAAAATAAATCACATGCGTGCCACAGTCGGGCGTCGGAGCGACGCCACCTAAAGGGCTTATAAGGAAAGTAAATAATCAACATGCCACAGTCGGGTGTCTGAGCGACGCCACATAAAGGGCTTATAAGAAAATTAAATAACAAGCATGCCACAGTCGGGCGTCTGGGCGACACCACATAAAGGGCTTATATAATAATAATCACAATGAGTATTCTGGAGGTAGAACCATCCTAGGGATACTCAACAATTCAACAACAATATAAATGGTTAATCCACAATAATAATAATCACAATCATCATTCGTCACACGTCATGATCAATATTCTGGTTTAGAAGTTTTCCTCCGAAGACCGACACTAAGACCGACACTTGACCCATCCCATACTGTAGTCCTTAACCGCGGATACGGCTATTCGAATAGATATAAACTCTGCAGAGGGTGTACTCTTTACCTACGAGTAACGGATTCCTTTAGCCCACCGGGACTAATTCCGCTTACGGTCTTTGAATTGAAAACACACCCAACCAGCACACACCAGCTTAACTTACCAGTGCCTGGAATCACCCACGACACTTGTTAAGCAAAACTCTAAGCGGGGAGGCTACAACCTCGATTAGCATGGGATCAAATTTATATCGCGCGCTACTAAGGGGTGCCCCCCTCTCGGTCCCAACCGGAAACACCCATGCCCCCGGACCAAGTGGCATGCCTACCGGATGCACCCGGTATCTTCCACCATGGCCTCTCTGTACGGTGTGTGCCAAGAAAGGGGTTGACAACTTACTGAACCGTACCCTGCCCGCGGCAGGGACAAGTGGTAGTACGAAACAAGCATGGGGGTTACTGGAACAAGACTCGATCTATGGTCGACTCAGGAGGCTTATGTGTTCCCTACATGGTTAGCTCAACAGATACTTTCCACAGTTTCCTGACAGGGTCACCACCCCTCATGCCCCATCATGCCTCACTGCACATCCTCGCCACAACGAGATGTCCGTCACGTGGTTGTGTTCACCGGAACACAATCTTCCTTCGGACTCCATCCAAACTATCACCAGGCATATGTGGCATGAGAAGTGGTTACTGTCACCAATATCACACATATAACAGAAAAGATTTTCACCATATGTTGATATGCAAAAGTATGACTTCCACATGAAATAACGCTACTCCATTTTAGCATATTGATGGAGTTCATATGTTCTAGCAAACAACACACAGCTTATGTCTTAATGGAGTTCAAGATGCTTGCCTTCAAGGTGCAGAGAGGTGAGGGCACTCCAAAACTTTTGAAAGTTTTGATCTTCCCTCCAAATTCCTATTTTTGAAAATATTCAAATTAACACAAACTTTAAAACAGTACAAAAAGTTGTCCTAATTATTTTTGAAATAAATCTTAAAATAAACTAGGTGAAATTTGAGAGTGGTAGGAAAAAGAATCAACTCATTTGGAGTTTTATTTAAAAAGATATGCCCAGTCAAAGTTTAGTCAAAATTCTGCTTTATTAAAAACCAGAAAAAGGAAAACGCATCGGCTCGGAATACGCTTCCGAGAGGGAGAGACGTACTTCGGGCTTTACGCTTTCACTTAAAACGCTCAGCCGAGCCTGGAGTCACAGACGGGTGGGGCCCTTGGGTCCACTGGTCATATTTGACCAGTCGCCCTCGCCTCCTTCCTCCTCTGGCCGAACAGGGGCGCTGCTCCGGCGATCAACGCCGGCGAACGGTGGCGCCTCGAGGGCGTTCGAGTGCGGGGATGGATCCGCCGGACTGGGGCGGTCCTTCCGGTGGTCGAGGAGGAGACGGAGGTGGAGGAACGCGTCGGCGACGAGCTTCGCGGCGGACGGCGGTCTCGGTTGGAAAATGGGTTCCGTCCTACGGTTGTCCTAGAGCTTCTTTGAGTAGTTGGGCAGCTCCGCAAGGTCATCTGGAGTCGAACGGCGAGGCTGGCTGGGAGGGAAAGGCTCAGTCTGCGGCGTATTGATCCGGACGGTGGTGGCGGCTGTACCTCGCCGGAGTTGGGGAACAAGCCTCCTCGAGGCGATTTGCTGCAGTGGGAGGGCTCTGTGGGGATGGCTGGGGTTGCCTGAGGGTCTGGACGAGCCCGGGGGCTCCTTTTATAGGCGGGGGAGGTCGGTTCGTCGGTTGCCAGAGGATAAGCTCGACGGTGGCGGCGGATAAGATCGGTGAACCGCCGCTCTGTAGCTTGCAGGTTGACACGTCAAGGTCGGGGACGGCGTCAGGGGCTAGCGGACAGACGAGGCACTGCACAAGGAGGCAGCTGGCGAGCGGAGATGGTTTGGGCGGTGCTGCCGCGGCAGGGGCGTGCTGCGGCCGAAGGCATGCCGCCAAGAGAGCTTGCTGCGGCGGCGCTGGGGGGTGCCAGAGGTGGCAGAGAGGCACGGGCGAGCTGATGGGAACGGGGCGCGGCCCTGCGGGCGAGCCAAAGCCAGGGGCGCGGGGTTAAGCGCGACGCGGCGGTTCGGTTGCGTTGGCAGCCATATGCGCGCTCTGGCCGTGCCCAGAGCATGCCCACCAACCATTCGACGAAATGCCAATGCAATCTAGAAAGCTTGGGTTAGGGTAAGACTTAACAGGATAGCTAGGTTGGTTACTATAGCTCCATTAGACATGCTAGTTTGGCACAGAAAGCAACTCAACAATGCAAACTAAAAACTATGCCAATTCTGTCCCGGCGCACAAGGTGCTCGACAGAATGTCATGGGCATCTAGGGATGTTTTCTGGCCACCAAACTTTCCAGATCATGGTCTCTCTAGATGCACAAGAAAATGGAATGGTTAGTTTGAGAAAAACAGAAACTTGTTAGTGCAAGTTTTTGAGAAAACCAAATCTGGACAGAAAATGTAGGCTATTATTGCATGGACCAAAATTATTCAAATGGGTCCAATATCCTGGACTTAAGGGTTTGGTAGCAAGTACTAATAGCAGGAAAGATCCCAAGATCACTAGAGGAATTTAAAATAGGGTTGCAGTGCAAAATACCAAACTGGACCAGAATGAAAAAGAGGATGTTTTGCTCAAAATTTATAAAACACAAAGCTGGATTTTTGCATAAAAATGAGTTATATGCATCTACTGTCATCTCCAAATTTTGGTGGAATTTTTAAAGAAATATTTAAATAGGTTGCAGTGCAATGGGAGCCCTTGAAAGAATGGAAAAGCCATTTTAAAAGAATTGATGCTTGGCAAAAGTATTATAAAAATGCTTCCACTTGCATACCCAACAAAAATCAAATGTTTTAAGAAAGCTTTCAAGCCCCTCAATATTATCCAAAAGTTTCAGATAAGAGGAAAAAAAAATTAAAATCCAGAGAAAAGAAGTAGCTCTGAAATTAATAGAAAAGCCAGAAAATAGAAAATAAATCTTTCTGACAAAATTCTAATTAATAAAACAAGATTACATTTTTGGGGTGTTACAACACTACCCCCCTTAAGAAAAATCTCGTCCTCGAGATTTGCTAAGAACGTATTTTGTAAAAAGATTACTCGTACCACGCGGCAACCGTCACATGAAAACAGATACACCACACGCATGATAGGACGGGGTTACAGTAAAAATTGCTGACTAATGTGCAGTTGTGGTATACTAGGGAGGTAATTGATTAGGTGATAAAAGCGCGCGGGGTCTTGCATTAAGTGCACGTGGTTTGCGAGTTATAAAACGAGAGGGCATGCAAATCAAATACTTATTGAGAAAAACATTTTTCACGGCAGTGGTCTTTTAAGAAAAACCTTACTATGAAATTTGCTATAATTTAAAAACAAACAATTTTTGTAATCACAAGAAACAACTTCAACCAATGCAATATACTAATACAGAAAGTTTTAAAGCACAACACAGTTATCACAGCAAGCAGTCAATTTCTACACAAATTGATATTACCACGGTGCTGACGGTTCAGGTAATACGCTATATTTCACGAGGAAAATATTCCCTGCAGTGCGGTATATCCTTCGTCTACTGGGAGTGGATGGGGGACTCACAAAATGCGTCTCTCTTAGTCTGGCCTCAGGGGTCTACTAATAGCGACTAGGGTTTTACACAGCAAGGGTCTGGAGAAAATCCATCACTTGCTGGGTCAAGCGCTCTCGAGCGATGATATAGTGTACCAGCTTATTTAGCATCGGACCTTTCTCTTCCCAGGTGTAGGGAAAGGATGCGGCTTCTCTGGCTGCTGCACTATTCGGGGAAATAATAATAGCCACGTTCACTGGCATAGGGTACCATGAATTGAAGATAGGTTACCGCTCCATAAGCAGCGATCTTTATGGTCATTATTGGAGTGGGCATGGATTTTCCCGATGGAGGGAACTTCCGTAGGGTCTTGGTTTGGGTCTACCTGCGGGGTGTGCCTGGCTATACAATATGAGAGTGACCCTCGATTTGAACAGGTTGTACCAGGATGGCTGGAGAAAACCCATGGTACTGTGGTCAAAATCTCACAATTATTTTAATAAAATCCCCCGGGGTTGCATCTGGGGTCTTTATATGAATCCCAAGGTGCGACCTGGGAAACAATTGGCTGTGAAGGCAGTGCACAAAGTGAGGGATGCTTGGTAAGGTCACGGAGTGGCCTTATGTATAGCATCTGGGCAGGATGACATGTCGTGTTGTGGGGGCAATATTAATTGCCGGTTCTGTTCTCTGGTGGTCGGGGTCATTGTCACAGACATATATATCGCAAAATGCGATGTATTACTGTGGTTGTCGGTTGGGGCGAACGTTCCCTTTATATACAGAAAACGGAGTCTTTCTTCGCACACTTGCGAATGGGGCAACTCAGGTGTCGATCACGGGCGTGTAGCTTACTGGGCTAGTCTGATAGGTTGGGCACCGACTGCCAAAAGCTGTCGGGGTCACAGTGTGGGCTATCGGTTAGGATAGGCTTGATTGTGGTGAGGTTAAGGTCTGGTGGGTGGGTTAACCTAGGTTCATCGACCCGGCCAAGATAGGATTAGCCAATGGTCAGCCTGGCTCTGATACCAAGGTTGTCAGGACCGGTTTTCCAGGATATAAATTTCCCAGTCAATGGTCCTTGTGCTCACCAGCCCCAGGATTACTGTTAGCTGATGAGACACAATCTTGATACAGAAATTCCAAGCAAAATATAAAATATGTAGTACAAGACCATTCTGGACCATGAGTACAACAAAAGTTTTCCAATGGTTGACGGCGGAAGCGGTTTGCGGATCATCAGCGTCTATGGGACTCCATTTCCCACAGGAACAGCTGACCTGGCTAACTCCTATCTTCGCGCGTCTGCTATCTCCATTGCCTAGGTTCCGGGGCTGTCGTCGTTGTGCTCCTTTCCAAGCAAGAGATCTGGCCAAGACAATAGCCAGGGACAAGCCAGTGAGTACTTTGAATGTACTCGCAAACATCATGAAAACAGGTATAACATAGCAGGTGATAATCATGCACTGAAATAATCCACGATCACTTAGTCAGTCCCAAAATAAAATTCATGATGCACATGAGCAGGTCATTTGTATTAAACAGGAATAAGCAATCAGAGAATGAAGATAAAATAAACCGATCGGGTGTCTGAAGCGACGCCTCGAAAGGATAATAATATAAAGCATGCCTCAGTCGGGCGTCTGAGCGACGCCACATAAAGGGCTTATAAGAAAAATAAATCACATGCGTGCCACAGTCGGGCGTCGGAGCGACGCCACCTAAAGGGCTTATAAGGAAAGTAAATAATCAACATGCCACAGTCGGGTGTCTGAGCGACGCCACATAAAGGGCTTATAAGGAAATTAAATAACAAGCATGCCACAGTCGGGCGTCTGGGCGACACCACATAAAGGGCTTATATAATAATAATCACAATGAGTATTCTGGAGGTAGAACCATCCTAGGGATACTCAACAATTCAACAACAATATAAATGGTTAATCCACAATAATAATAATCACAATCATCATTCGTCACACGTCATGATCAATATTCTGGTTTAGAAGTTTTCCTCCGAAGACCGACACTAAGACCGACACTTGACCCATCCCAGACTGTAGTCCATAACCGCGGATACGGCTATTCGAATAGATATAAACTCTGCAGAGGGTGTACTCTTTACCTACGAGTAACGGATTCCTTTAGCCCACCGGGACTAATTCCGCTTACGGTCTTTGAATTGAAAACACACCCAACCAGCACACACCAGCTTAACTTACCGGTGCCTGGAATCACCCACGACACTTGTTAAGCAAAACTCTAAGCGGGGAGGCTACAACCTCGATTAGCATGGGATCAAATTTATATCGCGCGCTACTAAGGGGTGCCCCCCTCTCGGTCCCAACCGGAAACACCCATGCCCCCGGACCAAGTGGCATGCCTACCGGATGCACCCGGTATCTTCCACCATGGCCTCTCTGTACGGTGTGTGCCAAGAAAGGGGTTGACAACTTACTGAACCGTACCCTGCCCGCGGCAGGGACAAGTGGTAGTACGAAACAAGCATGGGGGTTACTGGAACAAGACTCGATCTATGGTCGACTCAGGAGGCTTATGTGTTCCCTGCATGGTTAGCTCAACAGATACTTTCCACAGTTTCCTGACAGGGTCACCACCCCTCATGCCCCATCATGCCTCACTGCACATCCTCGCCACAACGAGATGTCCGTCACGTGGTTGTGTTCACCGGAACACAATCTTCCTTCGGACTCCATCCGAACTATCACCAGGCATATGTGGCATGAGAAGTGGTTACTGTCACCAATATCACACATATAACAGAAAAGATTTTCACCATATGTTGATATGCAAAAGTATGACTTCCACATGAAATAACGCTACTCCATTTTAGCATATTGATGGAGTTCATATGTTCTAGCAAACAACACACAGCTTATGTCTTAATGGAGTTCAAGATGCTTGCCTTCAAGGTGCAGAGAGATGAGGGCACTCCAAAACTTTTGAAAGTTTTGATCTTCCCTCCAAATTCCTATTTTTGAAAATATTCAAATTAACACAAACTTTAAAACAGTACAAAAAGTTGTCCTAATTATTTTCGAAATAAATCTTAAAATAAACTAGGTGAAATTTGAGAGTGGTAGGAAAAAGAATCAACTCATTTGGAGTTTTATTTAAAAAGATATGCCCAGTCAAAGTTTAGTCAAAATTCTGCTTTATTAAAAACCAGAAAAAGGAAAACGCATCGGCTCGGAATACGCTTCCGAGAGGGAGAGACGTACTTCGGGCTTTACGCTTTCACTTAAAACGCTCAGCCGAGCCTGGAGTCACAGACGGGTGGGGCCCTTGGGTCCACTGGTCATATTTGACCAGTCGCCCTCGCCTCCTTCCTCCTCTGGCCGAACAGGGGCGCTGCTCCAGCGATCAACGCCGGCGAACGGTGGCGCCTCGAGGGCGTTCGAGTGCGGGGATGGATCCGCCGGACTGGGGCGGTCCTTCCGGTGGTCGAGGAGGAGACGGAGGTGGAGGAACGCGTCGGCGACGAGCTTCGCGGCGGACGGCGGTCTCGGTTGGAAAATGGGTTCCGTCCTACGGTTGTCCTAGAGCTTCTTTGAGTAGTTGGGCAGCTCCGCAAGGTCATCTGGAGTCGAACGGCGAGGCTGGCTGGGAGGGAAAGGCTCGGTCTGCGGCGTATTGATCCGGACGGTGGTGGCGGCTGTACCTCGCCGGAGTTGGGGAACAAGCCTCCTCGAGGCGATTTGCTGCAGTGGGAGGGCTCTGTGGGGATGGCTGGGGTTGCCTGAGGGTCTGGACGAGCCCGGGGGCTCCTTTTATAGGCGGGGGAGGTCGGTTCGTCGGTTGCCAGAGGATAAGCTCGACGGTGGCGGCGGATAAGATCGGTGAACCGCCGCTCTGTAGCTTGCAGGTTGACACGTCGAGGTCGGGGACGGCGTCAGGGGCTAGCGGACGGACGAGGCACTGCACAAGGAGGCAGCTGGCGAGCGGAGATGGTTTGGGCGGTGCTGCCGCGGCAGGGGCGTGCTGCGGCCGAAGGCATGCCGCCAAGAGAGCTTGCTGCGGCGGCGCTGGGGGGTGCCAGAGGTGGCAGAGAGGCACGGGCGAGCTGATGGGAACGGGGCGCGGCCCTGCGGGCGAGCCAAAGCCAGGGGCGCGGGGTTAAGCGCGACGCGGCGGTTCGGTTGCGTTGGCAGCCATATGCGCGCTCTGGCCGTGCCCAGAGCATGCCCACCAACCATTCGACGAAATGCCAATGCAATCTAGAAAGCTTGGGATAGGGTAAGACTTAACAGGATAGCTAGGTTGGTTACTATAGCTCCATTAGACATGCTGGTTTGGCACAGAAAGCAACTCCACAATGCAAACTAAAAACTATGCCAATTCTGTCCCGGCGCACAAGGTGCTCGACAGAATGTCATGGGCATCTAGGGATGTTTTCTGGCCACCAAACTTTCCAGATCATGGTCTCTCTAGATGCACAAGAAAATGGAATGGTTAGTTTGAGAAAAACAGAAACTTGTTAGTGCAAGTTTTTGAGAAAACCAAATCTGGACAGAAAATGTAGGCTATTATTGCATGGACCAAAATTATTCAAATGGGTCCAATATCCTGGACTTAAGGGTTTGGTAGCAAGTACTAATAGCAGGAAAGATCCCAAGATCACTAGAGGAATTTAAAATAGGGTTGCAGTGCAAAATACCAAACTGGACCAGAATGAAAAAGAGGATGTTTTGCTCAAAATTTATAAAACACAAAGCTGGATTTTTGCATAAAAATGAGTTATATGCATCTACTGTCATCTCCAAATTTTGGTGGAATTTTTAAAGAAATATTTAAATAGGTTGCAGTGCAATGGGAGCCCTTGAAAGAATGGAAAAGCCATTTTAAAAGAATTGATGCTTGGCAAAAGTATTATAAAAATGCTTCCACTTGCATACCCAACAAAAATCAAATGTTTTAAGAAAGCTTTCAAGCCCCTCAATATTATCCAAAAGTTTTAGATAAGAGGAAAAAAAAATTTAAAATCCAGAGAAAAGATGTAGCTCTGAAATTAATAGAAAAGCCAGAAAATAGAAAATAAATCTTTCTGACAAAATTCTAATTAATAAAACAAGATTAAATTTTTGGGGTGTTACAACCTGGTGGCGTACTCTGACGCTGACTGGGCTGGTTGCCCGGACACGCGCCGCTCAACCTCTGGCGATGCGGTGTTTCTCGGTGACGCCCTCGTGTCTAGGTCCAGCAAGCGCCAGGCCACTGTCTCGCGCTCGAGCGCCGAGGCTGAATACCGTGCGGTTGCCAACGCGGTTGCTGAGTGCTGCTGGCTTCGGCAACTCCTCGGCGAGCTCCATGTTCCACTGCCCAAGGCCACGGTGGTGTTCTGTGACAACATCTCGTCCGTCTACATGGCAGCTAACCCAGTGCACCACAAACGCACGAAGCAAATCGAGCTAGATATCCACTTCGTCCGCGAGAAGGTCGCCCTCGGCGAATTCCGTGTTATCCACGTCCCGACCACGCTGCAGTTCGCCGACGTCCTCTCCAAAGGGCTCCCCTCGCCAGTGTTCCGCGACTTCCGATCCAGCTTATGCATCCGGCCACCGGACGCTACAGCTGTGGCGGGGTGTTAGCAGCTGCATGGCGATCCCATGCACGTATGTGCTAGCCCACGTACGCGCCCGCGATCCCCACCACTGCGCACGTCGCTCCACTCCTCCCTCTCTCTCTCTCTCTGTGAGCGCCATTGCGCCATGTACATGTACTATATATTGAGCTGTATAGAACGAGAGCACCCAAGGTGCATCTTCCCTCTCGCATACTACTCCACACTCCTCTCTCCCGTGCGGGACAGGGCGGGAGGAAGAAGATGAGGCCCATGCCCCCCTCCTCTTGCCAGTGGACCCGCCCCGACCCCACGTGTAAGTGGCACAAAACCCGGGCCCATTTGTTTTTAAGTGGAAACGTCTTCTTGAAAGGTGTTTTCATTTTATGAAAGCATATTTCTTTCCTTCTTCGGATCAGAATACGTTTTCCATGTTCTGAAGGCGTATTCCCTATTCCGCGCTTCTGTCTTATCCACTCAGGGACTTGTTTGTAGCAGAAACTTTCACGGATTGGTCCCTGATGTTCAACCCTTCATATCTTTTCAACCGTAACTCCGAATCGGGTGATTCCAAAGCCCACGTCTTCGTCTCGACGAGACCTTTCTGTTGGTATCATTTTCACTATGGTTTGACACTATGAGTCAACAGTAATAATAATAATTTGATTAATAACAACCCCGGTTCTATGATGAGATAATTTGGTTATGATCGCCGGAAAGATCACCGTTGGAGACCCAGTGTTGGTCATGGTTGTGATCGTATAATGTCCAAGGTTGGTAAGTGATGCATGTGATGGTTACGAGGTAACCCGAATAAAATAAATGGTGCATGTAGTGTCATCATGTTGCATGCTAGTATCATCAGATTTATATGTTCATGCCATGCTCATATTGTCTAGCTGTATCATGTTCATGTTGTTCATGCTATGTTATTCTGATGATCTCATGATAATTCCTAATTAATCTGTAATTGCCATGCTGTTGTTTGTCTTGAATGCTTCTGGTTTATTGTGAGCTTGCAAGTACATTCAATGTACTGACCTAGCGTGTCATGCCAGCTTGCAGGTTGTGCCTGGATTGCTTGCTTGTTTGGTGTTGTTCCTGTGTTCGCGAGCTAGGATAAACGTTCCAGCCAGAGTCCCTGCGGATTGGAATCCATCATTGCCGTTCGTTGTTCCGCTGCCAGTAGTTGTTCTGCTGCTTTAAGTTGTTATGTTGCTTGTATAGAGCAACCATGTTGGCGTAGTGTCGCTGAGCCGATGTTATTCATTGTAATATCGGAACCCTTGTATTCATATTCATGTTGTAATAGAGAGCTGGTTTGTCCTATACTAAGCAGTGCCGTATTCCAGAAGACTTCTCCTCGATCTATGCGCTGGAATACGGGCGTTCCGGTTTTCTCTGAGCCGGGGTGCCACATTAAGCATCGCTACGGATGAGAAAGTCTCATCGTAGTTAACTCCTTGAACTTGTCAAAAACCTTTCGCAACAAGTCGAGCTTTGTAGATAGTAACTTTACCATTAGCGTCAGTCTTCCTCTTAAAGATCCATTTATTTTCAATGGCTTGTCGATCATCGGGCAAGTCAACCAAAGTCCACACTTTGTTCTCATACATGGATCCCATCTCATATTTCATGGCCTCAAGCCATTTTGCGGAATCTGGGCTCATCATCGCTTCCTCATAGTTCGTAGGTTCATCATGGTCTAGTAACATGACTTCTAGAACCGAGTTACCGTACCACTCTGGCGCGGAACGCACTCTAGTTGACCTACGAGGTTCAGTAGTAACTTGATCTGAAGTTTCATGATCATCATCATTAGCTTCCTCACTGATTGGTGTAGGAATCACTGGAACTAGTTTCTGTGATGTACTACTTTCCAATTCTGGAGAAGGTACAATTACCTCATCAAGTTCTACTTTCCTACCACTCACTTCTTTTGATAGAAACTCCTTCTCTAGAAAGGATCCATTCTTAGCAACGAATATCTTCACTTCGGATCTGTGATAGAAGGTGTACCCCAACCGTTTCCTTTGGGTATCCTATGAAGACACATTTCTCCAACTTGGGTTCGACCTTATCAGGTTGAAGCTTTTTCACGTAAGCATCGCAGCCCCGAACTATAAGAAACGACAACTTGGGTTTCTTGCCAAACCACAGTTCATAAGGCGTCGTTTCAACGGATTTAGATGGTGCCCTATTTAACGTGAATGCAGTTGTCTCTAAAGCATAACCCCAAAACGATAGTCGTAAATCAGTAAGAGACATCATAGATCGCACCATATCTAATAAAGTACGGTTACGACGTTCAGACACACCATCACGCTGTGGTGTTCCAGGTGGCATGAGTGGTGCAACTATTCCACATTGTTTCAAATGAAGACTAAACTCGTAACTCAAATATTCGCCTCCGCGATCAGATCGTAGAAACTTAATTTTCTTGTTACGATGATTCTCTACTTCACTCTGAAATTCTTCGTCAACTTTGCATCCAAGTTGAGTCATGTGATTGTAGTACCCAGACATTATGGGTAAGTGTTCACTGATAGAACTGTTCTCCTCCATCTTGCAGCTATAGAACTTATTGGAGACTTCATATCTCTCAATTCGGGCATTTGTTTGAAATATTAACTTCAACTCTTGGAACATCTCATATGCTCCATGACGTTTAAAACGTCTTTGAAGTTTCGATTCTAATCCGTAAAGCATGGAACACTAAACTATTGAGTATTCATCAGAACGAGCTTGCCAGACATTCATAACGTCCAAAGTTGCTCCTGCAGCAGGCCTGTCACCTAGCGGTGCTTCCAGGATATAACTCTTATGTCAGCAATGAGGATAATCTTTAAGTTATGGCCCCAGTCCGTGTAGTTGCTACCATCATCTTTCAACATAGCTTTCTCTAGGAATGCATTAAAATTCAAGGGAATTGTAGCACGGGCCATTGATCTACAGCAACATAGATATGCAAAAACTATGAGGACTAACTTCATGATAAATTAAAGTTCAATTAATCATATTATTAAAGAACTCCCACTTAGATAGGCATCCCTCTAGTCATCTAAATGATCACGTGATCCAAATCAACTAAACCATGTCCGATCATCACGTGAGATGGAGTAGTTTTCAATGGTGAACATCTTATGTTGATCATATCTACTATATGATTCATCCTCGACCTTTCGGTCTGCAGTGTTCCGAGGCCATGTCTGTACATGCTAGGCTTGTCATGTTTAACCCGTGTATTCTGCATGTGCAAAACTGTCTTACACCCGTTGTATTTGAACGTAGAGCTTACCACACCCAATCATCACGTGGTATCTCGGCATGACGAACTTTCGCAACGGTGCATACTCAGGGAGAACACTTGTACCTTTAAATTTTGTGAGGGATCATCTTATAATGCTACCGCTGTCAGGGATATTACTAGCAGGAATAAACCGGCCAGGAAGATCCGGATTACACTGACATAGTTGTATTTTCACAAAGCCCAGTAGAATATGTACCAGAGGTTATGGCCCGTAGAGGCTTAGAGCCCATATGTAAGGCCTACGGTTTGTAAACCGACATATCATGTAACTTAGGATGTAAGATAGAGTAGAGACCGAGGCGGACACGTTTATGAACCGGCCTCAGGACTCTATAAACCGGACCGGGCGTCGTCTCTTATATAAAGGGACGACCCGGCGATGGTTCAGGGACAAGAAACAACAGCTCGAGACACAGGCAAGCGATCCGCTCCCTGTTCATCGACGCACAAGTAATACCACACCAAACTAGACGTAGGCTTTTACCTTCATCGAAGGGGCCGAACTAGTATAAACCCTCTGTGTCCTTTGTGTGCTTTTAACCTCTTCAAGCTAACCCGCGCGATGGCCTCACACCTAAGTCCTTTAAACCGGACATCTGATGTGCTAATTCCACGACAGTTGGCACCCCCCATGGGGCTATCGCACGATGGTTTCGAGTTCTTGAAGGGCAGCTTTGAAGGACTCAAGGGTTACGCGGTTGGTCGGATGACCAAGAGTCGCCGCGGCCGGATCTACATCGACGACGCAGGCTGGGGCCCCGAGGCCGATTCGATCGAATACGGCTACCGGGTCCCCTTCGGCGGCATTCACGTTTTCATCGGCAAGATTGGTGAACCGGGACCTGAGCCGGACATCTTCCCCAACATCATCGAGCCGGCTCAGCGTGCGAGATCGGCCCGGATTCAGCCCACTGTGAAGCGTGTCTTCGTTGGAGCAGTACATGGATTCCAAGCCGAGGACGGATCAGATTCTGGTGGCGAGACAGCTGTCTATTCTGACGACGAATCTTCATCTGGAGAGACCGAATCTTTGTATCTGTTGCAGGACGACCGATTTGAGGGTGTATCTGATGGCGATAGTATTCCAGACCCCTTTTATCCGCCAAACCGGGTGGCTGTTTTCATGGCCGGATCACAGCCTGCGCAGCAGCCCTCAATGATCGGGGCGTTCACCTCAGAGGTAGCTAGGGCTGGAGCAAGAAACCAAACCCCGTCGCCCTCTGACACCCTATCCACCTTGGTTGGAGAATTGACGGCACTGGCAACAGCAGAAGTGGACCCTGCCAATAAGGCGCAGTATGATGCGGATATCCTTCAACTGAAGGGCCGGATTGAGCAGGCTAAACGGGATCTGGACGCAGAGAAAGCCATGATAGCTACGAGGCAAGCAGAGCTAGACTCCCAAGCTTTCCGGCTCAGGGTGGATCAGACTTCTGCACAGGAGGTAATGTACAGAAGATAGCAAACTCGTCTACCGTCGGTTTACGAGGCGAGGAATCTCTTTGGCACACCAGGGGCAGGGACCAGTAACCGCCTAGAGGTAAACCGGGGAGGAGCCCCAGGGACTGGCGCGTCGGTTCAGCCGCCGGCCGCAGAGCGAAATCGTCAAGTTGTGCCAACGCCGCTTGTACCCACCCCTCCCGGCCATTATTCTAACCCGTTGGACAACATTGTCGCCGCCGCTTCACGACTGGCCGCTTTACCCATTGAGGGGACATCCCCCGTGGCGATGGAAGCACGCCGGGCTAAGGAATTGCTGGACACGGCGCTGACACAGTAGCAGGCGTACTCTTACAGCAGGAAGAGGATTCATTCAACCCCCCGCCAAAGACGGAGTTACACTAGGTACTGGGATGAACCGGCCATGTCTAGCAGCGAGCGGAGACGTCACCGTCATAGGCAGGATAATCCGGCAGGAGCAGAGGCGCCCACCCAAGAGGCGGTAAACCGGGCCAGACATACTGCCCGCGAGGACACCCGTCAAACGACGCCGGTTCACCCAACCACAGCAGAAACGGGAGTCACGGCGAGTTCCTTTGGAGTACAGTGTCTCGTCCCCGCTTTACGAAGCGTAAAATTACCCAAAGACTTCAAAGGTCCAGGCAAGGTACCCAACTATACGGCAGATCTGGCTCCAGAGGCGTGGGTGGAGAGCTATGAGATGGCTATGGAGATGCTTGACGTGGATGAAGCGGCATGCGCCAAGTATTTCACCATGATGCTTGAAGGTACAGCCCGGACATGGTTAAAGTGCCTACCACCTAACTCCATCGGATCATGGGGCGAGCTGCGTTGCCAGTTTATCAAAAATTTCAAAGACACGTGCAAGCAACCAATGTCAGTGGTAGATTTAGCAGCATGTGTTCAAGGAGAGCAGGAACCCACGAGCACCTGGGTGCGACGAGTATCAGAAATCCTGCATTCTTCCAATAGCATCAATCCTAGTACGGCGATAGTGACATTGTAAAACAATTGCTGGTTTGAGTCTCTGAAGCTGAAGTTGGGACGGCTCAGGCGGGATTGTAATGACATGGGGACACTCATGAGCGCTCTGGTGAAATATGGGGATTCTGATAACACTAAGTACCCGGATGCAGATGGAGACAAGTCCGGGAAGGCAAACAAAGCTGGTAAACCGGCGCAAGCTAATCCGGTAGGAATAGGTTACAATGGTATACGAAAGGCAGAGGGCGGCTCTGATTTTGTGGCCAATACCAATGTTCAAGGAAACTTTCAGCGCCGCAAGGGTAGGCCACCTCCACGTAGCGAGGGGGCATCCTTCAATATGGATCAACAATTAAATGAGCCTTGCCCTGAACACAGTACGGACGGACACCCGTCTATGCATTTATGGAAGGACTGCAAGATCATGGTAGAGGCCATGAAGCAAGCCAGATATAACCACGGACCCCCTGGCGGCGGCTCGGGTTCAGGCTTTCAGGGTCCGGGTTACCAGGGTAATGCTTCCGGATCAGGATATCATGGCGGTAACAATAACTACAACCAAGGCAACCAGCAGCACGGTCAGGGTGGTTACAACAACCAAGGCAACCAGCAGCATGGTCAGGGTGGTTACAACAACCAAGGCAATCAGCAGCGCCAGCAGCAGCAGCAATCCGGATATCAGAGTAATCCGAAGGAGCTAAGTAGTGGACAGTACCATGTTTTTACCACGAGTTTGTGCAAACGAGATCAAAAGGTTTTGAAGCGGGCAGTACACACAGTTGAGCCGGCAACGCCACGTTTTCTACGTTGGTCGGAACAACCTATTGTGTGGAGCAGGGAGGATCACCCGCCACGGGTTGATAATCCGGGCCAGTTGTCCCTAGTGGTGGCACCACAGGTAGGTGGCTACAAATTCACAAAGGTACTCATGGATGGCGGCAGCAGTATCAACATCTTATATTATGAGACTTTCCGGCGTATGGGGTTGACAGACAAGAAGTTGAGACAATCTAACACGGTATTCCATGGAGTGGTGCCAGGTAAATCGGCTTACCCAGTTGGGAAAATTGATCTTGAAGTAACCTTTGGGGATGAGCAGGATTCTAGGTCAGAGACAGTGACCTTTGAGGTCGTAAAGATCCGGAACCCATATCATGCTCTATTTGGGAGACCGGTTTACGCCAAGTTCATGGCTAGACCGTGCTATGTCTATCTACAGCTCAAGATGCCGGGTCACAAGGGAGCCATCATGGTTCACGAAAGTCGCAAGATCGCATTGGAATGTGAGGAAGGAGATGCAGCCTATGCAGAGGCAGTCTGTGCTATGGAGGAGTTGAAATTCTACAAGGACAACGTCGATCTGGCCGATATGTCCCTGTTAAAAAAGCCAACTACAGAGCATGATCCGGCGTTGAAGTTTAAATCGGTAGAGGAGACCAAGCAAGTTGACTTTGTACCAGGCGATTCATCCAAGCAGTTCACTATCAGCGCTAACCTAGACCCCAAATAGGAAAGCGCGCTCATCGAGTTCATCCGTGAGAATCGGGATATCTTTGCATGGAAACCCTCTGACATGCCAGGTATACCGAGGGAACTCGCTGAGCATAGTCTTAATATTGATCCGAAAAACGTGTCAAGCAGTACCTGCGCCGCTTCAATCAGGAGAGGTGCAAGGCCATAGGTGAGGAAGTGGCTAGGCTTTTGGCCGCAGGGTTCATAGTTGAGGTGTTCCATCCGGAGTGGTTGTCTAATCCGGTACTGGTGTTAAAGAAAAATGGAACGTGGAGGATGTGTGTGGATTACATAGACCTAAACAAGGCTTCTCCAACTGATCCTTTTGCTCTCCCCCGTATTGATCAGATTATTGATGCTACGGCAGGATGCGAGCGGCTAAGTTTTTTGGATGCATATTCAGGGTATCATCAAATAAAGATGGCAGTTAAGGACCAGGAGAAGACAGCTTTCATAACTCCCTTTGGAGCCTTCTGCTATGTATCCATGCCCTTTGGGCTCAAGAGTGCCCAAGCAACTTACCAGCGTTGCGTACAGAACTGTCTCAAAGGGCAGATCGGAAAAAATGTCCATGCCTATGTTGATGACATTGTGGTGAAGTCAAGGAAGGAGGAGACGCTGATAGAAGACCTAAAGGAAACCTTTGACAACCTCCGGGTTTATAAGATGATGCTTAATCCGGAGAAGTGCGTTTTTGGTGTTCCGGCAGGCAAGCTCCTTGGATTCTTAGTATCAAATAGAGGAATAGAGGCCAACCCGGAGAAGATCAAGGCGATCACATCCTTGACTAAACCGGCTTGTATCAATGATGTCCAGCGCATAGCAGGCCGGATTACAGCGTTGAGCCGATTCATCAGCCGTTTGGGAGAAAAGGCGATCCCACTTTATCAGATGTTGAAAAAGACAAACCGGTTTATATGGAGCGATGCTGCAAAATGCTGCGTTTGAGGATTTGAAGCGGCAATTAGCAGAGCCGCCAGTTCTTGCTGCCCCTGTTGATAACGAGCCACTGCTGTTATACGTGGCCGCTAATGCTCGTGCAGTTAGCGTGGAAATTGTGGTGGAACGAAAGGAAGCAGGCAAGGAGTATCTGGTTCAGCGCCCGGTTTATTATGTCAGTGAGGTTCTAATTGAGTCAAAGCAAAGGTATCCACACTGGCAGAAGCTGGTATATGGCGTGTTCATGGCAAACCGGAAGCTGAAGCACTATTTCCAGGGCCATCCAATCACTGTTGTCAGTTCAGCTCCATCGGGGGATATAATCCAGAACAGAGAAGCTACTGGCAGAGTAGCAAAGTGGGCCATTGAGCTTAGCCCGCACGGATTGAAGTATGTACCCCGTACTGCTATTAAATCTCAAGCATTGGTAGATTTCATCAATGATTGGATAGAATTGCAAGCACCAGAGGAGAAGCCGGATTATACATACTGGACTATTCACTTTGACGGTTCGAGGCAATTAGAGGGCTCGGGGGCTGGAGTCGTGTTAACTTCCCCACGAGGTGACAAGTTTTGTTATGTCCTCCGACTAATGTTCCCTTGCACTAACAATGCTGCTGAGTATGAAGCTCTCCTTCACGGTCTACGTATGGCTAAGGAGATGAACTTGAGCCGGGTCAAGTGTTTTGGTGATTCAGATCTAGTGGCGCAACAGGTGTCTGGCAAGTGGGACTCTAAAGATCCGCTCATGGCAGCTTACAGGCGAGAAGTTGAAGCGGTTGCAGGATATTTCAAGGGATATTAGGTGGATCACATAGACCGGCGGAAAAATGAAGCGGCCGATGCATTAAGCAGGCTGGGCTCTCAGCGTAAACCAGTTCCACCAAATACCTTCTTGGATGAATTACACAGTCCATCGGTTCAGGTACCATCGAAGGAGGATTTGGCTGTTCTTGATCCAGAAGCACGGCTAGTTGCAGTGCTTCATGTTATTCCGGATTGGACACTCCCTTACTTGGCGTACCTGGGCCGAGGAGAGTTGCCGGATGATGAGGTTGTAGCTAGGAAGATAATCCGGCGATCCAAATCTATGACCATCGTTAACGGAGAACTTCATCACCATAGCGTTTCTGGGGCATTTCAGCGTTGTGTATCATCGGAAGAAGGCAGTGATATTCTTCGGGAGATACATGAAGGAGATTGTGGTCATCACGCCGGTTCAAAATCATTGGTAGCCAAGGCTTTTCGTCACGGGTTCTACTAGTTAACGGCCCATGCTGATGCGGAGGATCTAGTCCGGAGATGCGACGCTTGTCAGAAGTTTTCACGGCGTGCTCTTGTTCCGGCGCAGGAGCTACGGATGATTCCAATTACTTGGCCGTTTGCAACTTGGGGGCTTGATATGGTTGGACCTTTTAAATGATCCCAAGATCAGAAAACCCATCTGTTGGTGGTAGTGGACAAGTTTACAAAGTGGATTGAGGCAGAGCCTGTCAGTAAGTGTGATGCGGCAACAGCGGTTAAATTCATCAAAAAGGTGATTTTCCGGTTTGGCTTTCCACATAGCATCATTACTGATAATGGCACCAATCTATCTAAAGGAGAGATGGAAGAGTTTTGCCAAAGGGAACATATTCGCCTGGATGTGTCTTCAGTAGCTCACCCTCAATCCAATGGTCAAGCTGAAAGGGCCAACCAAGAGATCTTGCGAGGCATCAAGCCCCGGCTTATGACTCCCTTGCAAAGAACACCAGGTTGCTGGGTTGAGGAGTTACCTTCTGTCCTCTGGAGCATCAACACTACGCCTAACAGGTCTACAGGCTATACGCCAATGAGCAAGCAAGACAGGACAGCTTAGACCGGTTGGATGAGGAACGGGACACAGCAGCGGCACGATCCGCAATTTATAAGCAAGACATGTGCCGATATCACAGCCACCGGGTTAAGACCAGGACGTTCCAGGAGGGGGACCTGGTGCTTCGGTTCATCCAAGACCAGACAGATATGCACAAAATATCCCCACCTTGGGAAGGACCCTTTGTGGTCAGCAAGAACCTACACAACGGTTCATACTACCTGGTGGACGTTCGAGAACATAAAGACTCGCGGACAGCAGAGGAAGAGACGAAGAGGCCGTGGAACATTGCTCTTCTGCGGCCTTACTACACTTGAGCCATGGGCTCCGCTTCATGTATCCTGTATATATTATGATTAATAAATAAACCGGCACCCCCGGTAAACCGGGGGATCAGCCATCTTCTTCAGATATAAGTGTCTTATGGGAATTCACTCAGGTGATATCCATCTAAAGTTTATTTCTCTTGATATATATATCATTTTCATCAAGAAAACAAGATGCTTTGATCTATCTATTTTGATATGCAGGACAATTATATAAGGGACCAAAGAGGGTTTCCACACAAGCGCAACTCCCATATAGGTACCTTGCCTCTATGGTCACTAGGGGGGTTCTTGTTCAAACATAGGTCGTATTCGAACCAAAGAGAACATAGCCAAACTCACTAGGGGGCTTCTTGATCGTATTCGAATCATAGCTTAACCCCTTTTGGGTCCGATTTGGATCGTATTCGAATCCACTGATCGGTGCAATCTCAAGGCCACTGGGGGCTACATGATCGTACTCGAATCCTAGCTTAACCCATTTGGTCCGGTTTACTGATCGTATTCGAATCAGAAGCCTCGTAAAAACATCTCAAGACCACTGGGGGCTACATGATCGTATTCGAATCCTAGCTTAACCCCTTTGGTCCGGTTTACTGATCGTATTTGAATCAGAAGCCTTATAAAAACTTCTCAAGGCCATTGGGGGCTACATGATCGTATTCGAATCCTAGCTTAACCCCTTTGGTCCGGTTTACTGATCGTATTCGAATCAGAAGCCTCAAATATGGAGCCTGGCAGCTCGCGAAAAGCCAAGAGCTTAAAGGCCGTTCTTAAAAAAATGCCTAGAGCTTAAAGGCCGCTCACAAAAAGCCTGGAGCCTGGCAGCTCGCAAAAAACCTTGAATTTAGAGCCCGACAACTCGTAAAAAGCCTCGACTACATGGTCTTATTTGCCAAATAATGCTTTGTTTCTGCGGCTTTACAAGTTTTGTTGTTAACCAAGTTTATTGATCCGGAATTGGGCAACTTCAAAGTTGACCATATATCCGCAAAATTTAAAGCCTGGGTCATGAGCACCAGCATGAGTCAAACCGGCATTCATCATAACCCGGACCAACTATCAGGCAAATGCCTAGAGAGCCAAGAGCCTCATCAGCATCTACACTTTCAACTATGCCTACCGGATTACGGACGTCAGGCACACTTAATCATAGGTATGAGGTATCTTTTGTATAAAACAGATATTCCTTTGATATATTTATTGGAACAGAGTAATAGGTCCGATGGTAAATCGCCAGGACATCTTTTTAGCATCATTTATGCAGGCACAGATAATATAAATGGATCAACCATGACAAAACAAGTGATTAAATTGGCAGACGCCAAGTCAAGTTGTAACATCCATATTGGGACAAAAACAATGTTTCAACTATCCTATTACAAGGCACCTGCAGGCTCGAATAAGATTAAAGTTTTTGGCAAAATGTTCAGCAAATTAAACCGGACAATTTATGACTCTTCTTCATGCTGCGAGAGCTGAGGGTCGATGTGTTCCGGGTCTTCTTCATCTTCAGGTAGTGGCTGGAAATCAGGAACGCGCCAATCAATCTTGGAGAGTGTGCGAAAGTACATTTCCTCATTAATTAGATCTGACGGATCAATATCTGGAGCGAAAGTATGGCCACGCACTGGCGGGATCAGATTCTCAGTATCGTAAACCGGCCGCTCCATTCGTTCATTTTCTAAGTCATAAGCTGGATGATACCTTGGCAGATCCGCTTCGTCAGCAAGTTTGCTAGCAAGTGGGCGCATCTCTTTGGTTAAGGCACGGAGGTCTTCGACAGAGAAGGTAGATCCATCCTCTTTATTGCTGGGATATCCGTTCATAGCTTCATCCAGATCAAAGTCCGGAACCCATGCCTTGGCCCGGGTCAGTGCGATAAGGGAGCCAGCCCGTGCAGCAGATTTCTTCACTTCCACCAGACGCACAGGCAGGACGGATAGCTTCTCCAAAGTGCCTTGGATGGTAGTTGGGGCCGGTTTATTATGGGACATTGCGCTGATAACCCTTTGAGCGCCGGAATAAAGCTGCTCCACCAGGGTATAAGAGGCCTTGAGCTTCTTCCGGACGTCATCTCCAAGATGAGTTATGCGCCTCCCTGAAAGATGTTGGCCAAGTTAAACAGGAGCGAAACAAAAGAATGCAAAGATGAAAAACATATGCACACGAGTGCTCACCGAAGATAGCAGAAGTCATAAGTTCTATTTGTTGTTTTAAACCGGTCAGCTCTTGTGTGACCGGATTAAGCGCAGCCTCAGCTCCTTTGCCCTTTTCTCAAGAGCATTCCTTGGCACTTCCCATGTGGACCGCTCCGCTTCAAAGTCCTTTTTCAGTTTCTCCATGTTGGTTAGGGTAAGCACAAGTTCTTCCTTGGCTTTGGCAGAGGCAGTTTCATTAATAGCCAAGCTATTCCGGAGTTCAGTTACCTCTGAAGCCCTCCGGGTCAAGTCAGCCTACAAGGAAACCAAACGGATTAAGAAGGCAGATTAATCAAGTCTCAAGCATATAACAAGTTATACACTTGACACTTGGGGGATAATGTGCAATTGAAGTCACGAAAGAGATTTTCAGACAAGTCCCAAGCTCATAAAACAAGTTATACCCCTGGCACTTGGGGGCTAATGTAAGTTCATTTTCAGATACACTGGAAGTCCCGGTTCACCTACAATGAAGCTAAACCGGCACTTGGGGGCTACTATGGCCTTAAGACAGGATTGCAAAGAATATAAAACAGAAACAAGTAAAAAGAGGAAATTACCTCATACTTGTCCTTCATCATATTAACCAACCCGGCTTCATACTCGCGGCTGGTAAAGAGCTGGTTCAGATACCCGGAATGAAGCTCCTGGGCACTCAACTCGGCATAACTGGATAAGTCTGTGCTCCACTTGCCTTTGTCTTGTTGAAGATTTTCCTCCTTGGCAGTTGATGTCTACACACGCTTCTATTCTTGTAGACTATGTTGGGCCTCCAAGCGCAGAGGTTTGTAGGACAGCAGCAATTTCCCTCAAGTGGATGACCTAAGGTTTATCGAACTCAGGGAAGTAGAGGTTGAAGATGGTCTCTCTCAAGCAACCCTGCAACTAAGATACAAGAAGTCTCTTGTGTCCCCAACACACCTAATACAACTAGGAGTTGTATAGGTGCACTAGTTCGGCGAAGAGATGGTAAAATATGGATGATTGGAGTGGCAAAGCAAAGTAATATAAATCTGTAATAAAAAGTGTAGCAAGCAAACAAGTGGTAAACGTGAGCACAAATGGTATTGCAATGGTGGAAACAAGGCCTAGGCTTCATACTTTCACTAGTGGCCACTCCCAACAACATTGACATAGTCTAATCACATGATATTTCCCATAAAACATGCAATGGAGACGCACTCGGAGGTCATTCCTTTGTGGTCAAGAGAGGACGAGAATTATGTAGGGCTGCAAAAGCACACCTCAAAGTTCGTATTTCTCAATCTATAGATTTCCCAATGTCACCGCGGCCATCCAAAGAGAGTACCACAATCACCACAACATATCTCAAGGATAGTCAAAGACAAGCACCAAGAGACTCTCAATCTTCAATCAACACACAAAAGAGGAAATCACTCATGAAAATATTCTTCTAATCCATGTCCAATAGACCGCTGTCACCTTGGTCTCAGGGATTATACTAGATAAAGACAAGTGAGTACATCAATTCAATACATAGAGGAAGGGGAAATATCATGGGATCACCCTAGATTAACATAGCCTATGATCACAATGAAGATCACATCATGGGAGAGAGAATTGACCACATAGCTACTGGTAGAAACCTCAGCCCCGAGGAGGAACTACTCCCGCATCATGGAGGGAGGAAGCAACGTCGATGGAGATGAATCCGGGGGCACTTCCCCGTCCCGGCAGGATGCCGGCACAGGAATTCTGGTCCCCCGAAACTTGGTGGCGATGGCGGCGGAGATCGGAATTGCTTCTGGAGAAAAGGGTTCTGGAATCAGGGTTTCCGCGACGAGAGGAATATATATGCGAAGGGGGTCACCAGAGGCGGATCCGGGGCCCCAGGCGCCCCCCTGGCGCGGCCAGGGGTGGGGCCGCGCCGGGTGGCCGCCTGGGCCACCCCTGGCTCCCCTCTGGCCCCGCTTTGGCTTTTCTCGAAGCTTCCTGTACGCTGATTTTTCCTGTATTTTTCCCGGAATTTTTGGAGCACTTTTAATATGGGGGAAATCTGAAATAGAAAAACAGCAGAAAACAGGAACTGGCACTGTGGTGCACTGAGTTAATAGGTTAGTCCAAATATGATCAAAAGTGTATGGAAGTGCATAAATATCATAGCAATATCACACAAAAGAAGCATGAAGCAAGCAGAAATTATAGATACGTTTTGGACGTATCAACATCCCCAAGCTTAATTCCTGCTCGTCCTGGAGTAGGTAAATGATAACAAGCATAATTTCTGTGGTGACATGCTATCAACCATATAAGAACTTTTTAAGTAAAGCAATCAAGGCATGTAATTCAATTCAAGTCATAACAAGCAAGAGTCTATATTAGCATTGTAACAAGCTGATGGGCCTCTAACCCCTCGTTGGTTACCCCAAGTGGAAGGTGTGAGATGCAGTGTTGTGGAAGTTTTTCCCTTAGCAAGGATGCCAAGGATCGAATCCCCAGAGACTCCTAGGTTCAACAAGTAGGTGTCAACTGCTAACGGCGCCAGATATTAGCAATCAACGCGGACCTGCACACAGATACAAATAACTTTGCTCCCAACGAGTACAGAGAGGTTGTCAATCCCTCCGGCCTTGTAGTTCACAAAGGATTAAACGCAAATGATAGTAGTGATAGATAATGTTTGCAATAGTAAGTAAAAGCGAAAAGTAAATAGAGGATGTGATCAATAATGGTAATATGGACCGGAGTCTCATGATGTTCACTAGTGATGTCTCTCTCCCAAAAGACAATAAAACAACTATGTGAGGTAAACGAATTACAGCTGGGCAATTGACAGGACCACGAACGCAAACCAATGCTGACTACATTGCAAGAAAGGTTGAGGTTCAAAGCATGGGCGGTACGCCAAAGTAAGTAGACCGAAATCCATCAATATCTACTACTAATCATCCACCTTGAGATATCTATCCAGAACATCTCGCTGGTATTAAGTTGCGAGCCCCACCCATAGTGTAAACTCAAAGCAACAGACAACTGCATTAAAAGAACTTTGCGTAAAGTAAACAATCCTTGCACCCGCGGGCACAAGCACCGTTGTTTTCCCCCTTGTGGCAACAGCACATCCCCTAGACTCATGTTTCTGTCACTCAAGCTAGTCATCGAGGGGCATGAACCCACAATCAAGCATAACGTTCCCTCTTGGAGTCACTACGTATTACTTGGCCAAAGCAATAAATAACAACGGAGAACATGCAAGAATTACTTATGAACATAAATATAAAAGAGGTAGATCAAATATATTACTCAATCACAATTTGAACATAATCTCATAATCCATCGGATCCCAGCAAACTCATCATAGCAACAGCATAAGGATTACATATGTGCCTCGATCATGTAGGGCAGCTCACGAGGACTAATTAGTGAAGCACAAGAACGGGAGGAGAACATCACATAGCTACTGGTCATGGACTCATAGTCCAAGGGAGACTACTCACAACTCATCCGGGAGGCGTCCATGGTGGTGGAGAGGCTCCCGATGGCGATCCTCCCCTCCGGCAGGGTGCCGGGAAGAGTTCTCCTGGTGCTCCCGATCTTGGAAGCGGCGGCGGCGGCGGAACAGAGATGAGATCGCGAAAAAGAGTTCCCGTCCCGAGGGTTTCGAAGGACGCTCTAAATATATGCCGAAGGGGGGCACCAGACGGGGCTCGGGGGGCCCAGGCCCCTCCCCCGGTGCGGCCCAGGGGGGGCGCGCCGCCAGGGCGCCTGGGGCCCTGGTGCCCCCCCCC
>LR738713.1:705743099-705848374 GCA_902687465.1 Secale cereale
CCCCCCCCCCCCCCCCGGCGCAGCCCAGGGGGGGCGCGCCGCCAGGGCGCCTGGGGCCCTGGTGCCCCCCCCCCCGGCTGTACTTCGGGCGCAAGGTAGGTTCTGGAACGCTGATTTTTTATATAATTTTTCTGGATTTTTCCTGACAGTTCTCGTAATGTGAAAACCTGAAATACAAAAACAGCCGAAAACAGAAACTGGCACTGGGGTTCACTGGATTACTAGGTTAGTCCAAATATGATCAAAAGTGTATGGAAGTGTATAAATATCATAGCAATATCACCCAAAAGTGGCATGGAGCAAGCATAAATTATAGATACGTTTTGGACGTATCACAAGCAACATAAGAACATAAAGGTGCAAGAGCTCTCGCTGTCCGTGACTCGAATGTCTCCAAATGGTGTTTGCGTGCAAGAAAGGGAATAGGGATATACGAGAGAGTAAAACATAGTTTTTGTATTGTTGAGAACTTAATCTACTAAAGTTTCACACTTGGTCTTCTTTGGAATCTTATCTTGACTCATCCCCAGACCGTCAGCCAGGTACGAGTCAAAATGATCCACTCCCTTTCGATATTTTGAGCACTCATGCAATGGATGAGCGTAAGCAAGAAAGTCGACACTTAGGATGGCAAAGAGAGAAAAATGATGAAGGGGGAAGACAAAAAAGGTGTGAAAGGCTCACATCAATGAGGACAATCATAGGCGAGAGAAAGCCAAATGATAGATATGATGTGAGGAGTAGGGATTGCCATGCAACGGATGCACATATGAGCTAAGGTAAGCTCTCCAATGGAACTAGTGGGGGTGCATCCAACTTGCTTGCTCAAGAAGACCTAGAGCTCTTTTGTGGAGGCTCATCATTGGAATATACAAGCCAAGTTCTATAGTGTGAAGGTCCCCACATAGCTATATGCATGAATGATAATCTCTATGGAGTACAAGGTATAAGATGGAGTACGAGTGTGGATCTCTCAAAAGAAATAGTAGTGTGCCCCTTCTCTCTTTTTACTTCTTTTCCTCTCTTTTTTGTGGCCTCCATGGCTCTTTCTATTTAACTCTCATTTGTCCTCTTTGGGATCTTTTGATTTTGTCCTCTTTGGGATCTTTTCCTCACTTTAGGGGCAACACTCTATGTATTACAAGAAGTATAGAAGATCTTTCACACTTTACAAAAGTACTCAACATAAAGAAAATGAAACTATCATGATGTATGCAAATGTATGCCTCTGCCAGTGTAGCACGATATGCAATGATACTAGCGCGTCATGTAGCAATGATTAGGGCAAGGCCCAACTAGCATGCGGCTCATCGATCAAGCAAAAAGCATGTATGACATGAAGATCAAGTCATGAGAAGATGGATGTTGCATGGCAATGTATCTCGGAAAGGCTATGGAAATGCCTTGATAGGTAGGTATGGTGGCTGTTTTGAGGAAGGATATAATGAGGCTTATGATGACAGAGCGTATCATGCCAAGGATTTGGATGCACCGGCGGAGTATGCGCCAACTCTAGAGGTGAGAAAGGGCAATGCACGGTACCGAAGAGGCTAGAAAAATATGGCTAGGTGGAAGTGTCAACTTTCGAATACTCACATTAGTCCGAAGAACTCATGCACTTATTATCGGTAACTCTCAATCTAATTAGGAGGTTCACAAAGAGACAAGTACCCCGAGGAGGAGTGTATGGGGGTTTGGTTATCCTTGCGCATCCTCGACTCATGGTACGTGAGTGTACTCTAATATTCGATCCCTCCAAAGATTAGTGATCCATCTAGTAGCTAAAGTTCTCAACTATTTTGTAGGTTTTCGAAAATAAACACGGATTGCCCAAAATACGACATCTATCACTAATAGGCTAAAGCTCTTGACACCAAAAGTTAAGACATTACTCATGGCAATACCTCAAAACTATTGCAAGTTACTACTAAAATTAAATAGCAACCTCAATTACCTACTTTAAGTTAAGACACACAACTCAGTGTAACAGGCAAACTCTCTTAACAAGATAAACATGAAAAAACTCAAGAGAGTTCAGCAACCAACTAAACAAAAGCTCTTTAAAAAGAAAAGCATGAAAACTAAGAGCTAAACATGACAGCAGCTAAGAAAAGACAGAGAACACACACAGCAATGATAAGCATGAAAATCCTATGTTGTGTTCTAGGTTGAAGTGGAGCGTGTTTCTCTCCCACACAAAGAAATCTGGGTTCTAACTTGTTATGAACAGCAAGCAAAGCTAAATAAAACTAAAAAGGAAACTAAGAGCAAGACGCTCCAAGCATAGCACATAACACATGAAGTGATAATTATAGTGGAACGAAAGACGAACTGATAATTGTTGATGGAGAAGGGGATGCATGGGGGCATCCCCAAGCTTAGACGCTTGAGTCTTCTTGAATATTTCTTGGGGGTGCACGGGGCATCCCCAAGCTTGAGCGTTTGACCCTCCTGAATCTTCTTTTATCATCTTCCCTCGCACACTTGAAAAATCCCTTCATACATAACTCATCATAATCTGATTAGCGAGGTTAGTACCCACAATAAAATAGTTTTTCCCTGCTGGAAATAAAGATAATCTTGAAGAGCTACTGTTTCTCAAGATTGCCAAAAGGTTTTTGCAAAGAAAAAGCAAGCTCAAGGTTTGCAAAACGAAGAAAAGGCAAAACAGGACAGAATCTGTGAAAAACAGACCAGCAGGTAGTAAATAATTTTTTCGGGGCACTTCGGCAACTCAAATCAAAAAACTCAGAACGGACGCTCAAAAGCCAATTGTATAGAGCATGCTGTCAAAAAAATTCAGATCAAAAAGATGATCTGGTGATTTTATTCGAATTTTTCTTTCCAAGGACAGAATCTGTTTTCTGGACAGCATGTCACAACTTTTGAACTTTCTTGCAATCAGAGGCTAAAATTGGCACAAAGCTGAAAAATAAAGATACAATGATGTTGCTACAGTAGTAACAAACATCAAGACCACTAAAAACTTAAAGAACAAACTGAAAGCAAAGATAACAAGGGTTGTCTCCCTAGAGCTCTTTCTTTATAGTCATAAAGATAGGCTTAAGACTTTAATGATGCTCTCGTAGGAATAAGAGTTGAAGAACAAAAGAGAACATCATAAAGCAAATACCAAACACATTTAAGCCTAACATGCTTCCTATGCATAGGAATATTGCAATAGAATAATTCATTGAAGCACAAAGCAATAAGCATAGGAAGACAAAACAAGTGCAGCTTCAAAACCTTCAACATAAAGAGAGGGAACTTGATATTATTGAAATATCTATAAGCATATGTTCCCTTCTCATAATAATTTTCAGTGGGATCACGAATAAACTCAACAATATAAGCATCACATAAAGCATTGTTACCATGATCCACATGCAAAAAGGTACTCTTACTCTCCACATAAGCATAATATTTCTCATTGGTAATAGTGGGAGTAGGACTATCATAAACAACTTGAACACTATAGATTAATTGTGTATTAGGAAGATGGTGTTCAACAAGGGAGTAATTCCCTCCATGATTATGACAAGTTTCATAAGGATAATTTCTCCTTATGTCATACGTACCTTTATAATCACTATAGATTGGAGTTATAACATCATCATAGTAGAGAAGAGCATTATCATTGCTAGCAACTATATTTGTAAACATGTTGTCTTTATTCTTACTAGCAAAAGAATTATCAATTATCACATCACTAGTGGGTAAAGGATTTGCAATCCTATCATCCCCAAGCTTAGAGCTTTCTATATCATCACTTTCAGAGTTGGTACAAAAAAGATTTTCAAGATCATAAGTAGCATTATCATCATTTTCCCAATCACAATAAGTAACATGCATATCATAATCAAAATCATCTTCAATAGTACCTACGGACGTATCATCAAGATGATAATTAAGGCAATAAACTTCACCTTCTTCTTTAAACTTACAACCGTTAGGATAAAAGTTGATGGGAGGAATATGCTCAGGCCAGGTTGATACCCATTCTTCTTCCTTCTTGCTCCTCTTCCTCCTCCTCTTCTTTTTCTTCTTCTTCACCTTAGGAGGGAGTGGTTGGAGATGAAGCTTCTCCACATATCCTGGTTTATCATTAGAAACAATAGGGGAAACTTGGGAGAAACTCTCCTTTTTATTAGCAGAAATATAAGAGACATTTTTATACTTTGGTAAAGTTCCCTCCTTTCTAATATTACTTATGTAATCATTTTTATGGCAATTAACAACACAATAGAGATGGCAATTTTGCAAAGTGTTTTTTATTCCTATGGCATTAACATCTAGCCAAGAAGTCTTTTCTGATAACTCTTCACACATCAAAAATAACATAAGCTCATCATAAAGATCAGGGGTGATCATGTTATCACACAACTGGTTAACAGTTATGTTTTGAAAGTGCATGCATTGAAAATTAAAGTGACCCTCTATACAGCAAAGTTCACAAGTAAAAGGATAAAGGTCACACAATTCTCTAGCAATTTCATTTAAATCTTTGACCCAAGTGATTGTTCTTTCATGCTTATGTTGCTTACAATACTTCTCTTCTTCAATCATAGGCATTTCACAAGGTCTATCCACTCCACAAAAATTAACATTCTTA
This sequence comes from Secale cereale, assembly GCA_902687465.1. Taxonomy (NCBI): domain Eukaryota; kingdom Viridiplantae; phylum Streptophyta; class Magnoliopsida; order Poales; family Poaceae; genus Secale; species Secale cereale. Next base: position 705,747,712 of record LR738713.1, read on the forward strand.
TATAAAACTTCATTTTTAGGAATTGGATCATGCATGTTGCAATCATCATGAACAATTTCATTTTCTTTGCAAATCTCTTTAAAAGGTTCATGATGCTTGATCCAATCCTCCTTAGGCATATTAAGATGTGAAGCAAAAGATTTGAGGAAATCAACAAGGAGTTGAGAATCAAGCCCAAACTTAGCGCTAAACTTATTAAAACTTGTAGTTTCAACAAAGGACTTAATGCAATCATACTCATAAATTATACCTGACTCTTTACCTTTGTCGATCTCCCAATCTTCAGTGTTGCGTTGAATTCTTTCAAGGAGTTCCCATTTAGCATCAATCTTTTCTTTTGTGAAAGAACGCATAGAGGAAGCATCGAGCAAATCTTTATCCTGTCGAGAGAGCCTCGCATAGAAATTAGTAATAATCATATCTTTGGGGAGCCCATGGTTAGGACATTTTAGCATTAACGTTTTCAGTCTCCCCCAAGCTTGAGCTATGCTCTCTCCGTCATGAGGATAGAAATTATAAACATAATTCCTATTCTCATGAACTTCATGAAGAGGATAAAACTTGGAGTAAAAGAGAGACTGGATCTCTTCCCAATCCAGCAGGTGAGAGTCATCTACTAGCCTATACCACTCCAATGCTTCTCCTTTCAGTGACAAGGCAAATAATTTCCTCATGACTCCATCTCTTGTCAAACCTGAAATCTTAAACAACTCACAAAGTTCTGTAAGTTTCAACAAATGAATACTAGGATTGACTGTCCCATCATAACAATCATTCCTAATTATTTCAATTATCCCAAGTGGTATTTGGAACGGGATACATTCAGTAGGTGGAGGAGACTTCTCTACCATGGGTGTGGTAAAGCGGCCTTCCCCAAGCAGCGAACTAAGAGTGCGGTTTTCCATAAACATAACTAGTGAAACTAAAAACAAGAAACGAAAAGATTTAATTGCAAGATCTAAAGATATACCTTCAAACACTTACTTCCCCAGCAACGACGCCAGAAATAGCTTGATGTCTACACACGCTTCTGTTCTTGTAGACTATGTTGGGCCTCCAAGCGCAGAGGTTTGCAGGACAGCAGCAATTTCCCTCAAGTGGATGACCTAAGGTTTATCGAACTCAGGGAAGTAGAGGTTGAAGATGGTCTCTCTCAAGCAACCCTGCAACTAAGATACAAGAAGTCTCTTGTGTCCCCAACACACCTAATACAACTAGGAGTTGTATAGGTGCACTAGTTCGGCGAAGAGATGGTAAAATATGGATGATAGGAGTGGCAAATCAAAGTAATATAAATCTGTAATAAAAAGTGCAGCAAGCAAACAAGTGGTAAACGTGAGCACAAATGGTATTGCAATGGTGGAAACAAGGCCTAGGCTTCATACTTTCACTAGTGGCAACTCCCAACAACATTGACATAGTCTAATCACATGATATTTCCCATAAAACATGCAATGGAGACGCACTCGGAGGTCATTCCTTTGTGGTCAAGAGAGGACGAGAATTATGTAGGGCTGCAAAAGCACACCTCAAAGTTCGTAGTTCTCAATCTATAGATTTCCCAATGTCACCGCGGCCATCCAAAGAGAGTACCACAATCACCACAACATATCTCAAGGATAGTCAAAGACAAGCACCAAGAGACTCTCAATCTTCAATCAACACACAAAAGAGGAAATCACTCATGAAAATATTCTTCTAATCCATGTCCAATAGACTGCTGTCACCTTGGTCTCGGGGATTATACTAGATAAAGACAAGTGAGTACATCAATCCAATACATAGAGGAAGGGGAAATATCATGGGATCACCCTAGATTAACATAGCCTATGATCACAACGAAGATCACATCATGGGAGAGAGAATTGACCACATAGCTACTGGTAGAAACCTCAGCCCCGAGGAGGAACTACTCCCGCATCATGGAGGGAGGAAGCAACGTCGATGGAGATGAATCCGGGGGCACTTCCCCGTCCCGGCAGGATGCCGGCACAGGAATTCTGGTCCCCCGAAACTTGGTGGCGATGGCGGCGGATATCGGAATTGCTTCTGGAGAAAAGGGTTCTGGAATCAGAGTTTCCGCGACGAGAGGAATATATATGCGAAGGGGGGTCACCAGAGGCGGAGCCGGGGCCCCAGGCGCCCCCCTGGCGCGGCCAGGGGTGGGGCCGCACCGGGTGGCCGCCTGGGCCACCCCCGGCTCCCCTCTGGCCCCGCTTTGGCTTTTCTCGAAGCTTCATGTACGCTGATTTTTCCTGTATTTTTCCCGGAATTTTTGGAGCACTTTTAATATGGGGGAAATCTAAAATAGAAAAACAGCAGAAAACAGGAACTGGCACTGTGGTGCACTGAGTTAATAGGTTAGTCCAAATATGATCAAAAGTGTATGGAAGTGCATTAATATCATAGCAATATCACACAAAAGAAGCATGGAGCAAGCAGAAATTATAGATACGTTTTGGACGTATCAACATCCCCAAGCTTAATTCCTGCTCGTCCTCGAGTAGGTAAATGATAACAAGCATTATTTCTGTGGTGACATGCTATCAACCATATAAGAACTTTTTAAGTAAAGCAATCAAGGCATGTAATTCAATTCAAGTCATAACAAGCAAGAGTCTATATTAGCATTGTAACAAGCAACATAAGAACATAAAGGTGCAAGAGCTCTCGCTGTCCGTGACTCGAATGTCTCCAAATGGTGTTTGCGTGCAAGAAAGGGAATAGGGATATACGAGAGAGTAAAACATAGTTTTGTATTGTTGAGAACTTAATCTACTAAAGTTTCACACTTGGTCTTCTTTGGAATCTTATCTTGACTCATCCCCAGACCGTCAGCCAGGTACAAGTCAAAATGATCCACTCCCTTTCGATATTTTGAGCACTCATGCAATGGATGAGCGTAAGCAAGAAAGTCGACACTTAGGATGGCAAAGAGAGAAAAATGATGAAGGGGGAAGACAAAAAAGGTGTGAAAGGCTCACATCAATGAGGACAATCATAGGCGAGAGAAAGCCAAATGATAGATATGATGTGAGGAGTAGGGATTGCCATGCAACGGATGCACATATGAGCTAAGGTAAGCTCTCCAATGGAACTAGTGGGGGTGCATCCAACTTGCTTGCTCAAGAAGACCTAGAGCTCTTTTGAGGAGGCTCATCATTGGAATATACAAGCCAAGTTCTATAGTGTGAAGGTCCCCACATAGCTATATGCATGAATGGTAATCTCTATGGAGTACAAGGTATAAGATGGAGTACGAGTGTGGATCTCTCAAAAGAAATAGTAGTGTGCCCCCTTCTCTCTTTTTATTTCTTTATCTCTTTTTTTGTGTGGCCTCCATGGCTCTTTGTATTTAACTCTCATTTGTCCTCTTTGGGATCTTTTGATTTTGTCCTCTTTGGGATCTTTTCCTCACTTTAGGGGCAACACTCTATGTATTACAAGAAGTATAGAAGATCTTTTACACTTTACAAAAGTACTCAACATAAAGAAAATGAAACTATCATGATGTATGCAAATGTATGCCTCTGCCAATTATGATAAACCGTCAATTATGGATACGGGCTTACGTCTAACCCGTTAAAGAAAGTATAGGATTGATTAAACCGGTGAAGATAAACTACAGATCTATAGTGCGAAGAAACAGTTTCCACAGAAGGCTGAAGTAAAAATGGATCTGAGGCATAAGAAAAAGATGGAATAAATGCAAGTCATATACAGGAAGAACCGCGGAGGTTTCCTACAGATCAAATCTAAGCTGGTAAACTAAAAGAACTAAAGACGTGAGTGCGGAGCAGGAGCGCATTCAGGACGAATCTAAATAAGGTTCGAATCTACCGCAAGGTTAACCCACAGGGATGAACAGCAAAGCTTCAAGGTTTCATGGTGGAAGCTATGGAAGGAACCTTAGATTGAGATCTACAGTGAGGGAGAAGGAGTACCTGATGAAGAAGAGGGCGGCGGTGAGGCGCTCTGGACACGATTCGGGGTGATGCAGCGGCCTGGCTCGAGGACGGCGGAGCTTCGAGCGACGGAGGAAGACGAAGGCAGAAGGAGGAAAAAGAGGCATGCCCTAGCGGTATTTATAAGCCGAAAGGGTGAAAACGGTAAGCGTGGGAATCGAGGAGGTCAGAGATTGGATAAAGATCGCACTGTCGCCTCGATTTTCGGTATGGCATTTAACAAAGGTAACAGACAGATGTGAGCATTAAATGCGGAGGTGACGTCACGACGGATTAAAGCCATTCCAGGAGATGACGTCATGGCCGGTTTATGAAGCAGATAAATTGCAGAGAGGAGATTTATGCAAGATTTAGAAGACTGACATGAACAAGTTCAAATCAATCTGGGGCCTAATGTCAGGGATATTACTAGCAGGTATAAACCGGCCAGGAAGATCCGGATTACACTGACATAGTTGTATTTTCACAAAGCCCGGTAGAATATGTACCAGAGGTTACGGCCCGTAGAGGCTTAGAGCCCATATGTAAGGCCTACGGTTTGTAAACCGACATATCATGTAACTTGGGATGTAAGATAGAGTAGAGACCGAGGCGGACACGTTTATGAACCGGCCTCAGGACTCTGTAAACCAGACCGGGCGTTGCCTCTTATATAAAGGGACGACCCGGCGACGGTTCAGGGACAAGAAACAACAGCTCGAGACACAGGCAAGCGATCCACTCCCTGTTCATCGACGCACAAGCAATACCACACCAAACTAGATGTAGGCTTTTACCTTCATCGAAGGGGCCGAACTAGTATAAACCCTATGTATCCTTTGTGTGCTTTTAACCTCTTCAAGCTAACCCGCGCGATGGCCTCACACCTAAGTCCTTTAAACCGGACATCTGCTGTGCTAATTCCACGACAACCGCCGTACTAAGCAAAATAAGAAGCATAAAAAGATAAACATCACATGCAATCAAAATATGTGACATGATATGGTCATCATCATCTTGTGCTCTTGATCTCCATCTCCAAAGCATCGTCATGATCTCCATCGTCACTGGCTTGACACCATGATCTTCATCGCAGCGTTGTGGTCGTCTCGCCAACTATTGCTACTACTACTATCGCTAACTCATAGTGATAAAGTACATCAATTACATGGCCTTCGCAATTCATACAATAAAGAGACAACCATAAGGCTCCTGTCGGTTGCCGATAATTTACAAAACATGATCATCTCATACAATAACGTATAACTCATCATGTCTTGACCATATCACATCACAACATGCCCTGCAAAAACAAGTTAGAAGTCATCTACTTTGTTGTTGCAAGTTTTACATGGCTGCTACGGGCTTAGCAAGAACCGTTCTTACCTATGCATACAAAAAGCACAACGATTTTTCGTCAAGTGTGCTATTTTAACCTTCTAAAGGATCGGGCGTAGTCACACTTGATTCAACTAAAGTGAGAGAGATAGACACCCGCTGGTCACCTTTAAGCAACGAGTGCTCGTAACGGTGAAACCAGTCTCGCGTAAGCATACGGGTAATGTCGGTCCGGGCCGCTTCATCTCACAATACCGTCGAATCAAAGTATGACATGATGGTAAGTTGTATGACTATTATCGCCCACAAATCATTGTGTTCTACTTGTGCATATCATCTACGCATAGACCTGGCTCCGATGCCACTATTGGGGAACGCGGTATTTCAAAAAAATTACCTACGATCATGCAAGATCTATCTAGGAGAATCATAGCAACGAGCCAGGAGAGTGTGTCCATGTACCCTCGTAGACCGAAAGCGAAAGCGTTTTAGCGACGCGGTTGATGTAGTCGAACGTCTTCGCGATCCAACCGATCCAAGTACCAAACATGCGGCACCTCCGCGTTCAGCACATGTTCAACTCGATGACGTCCAATGAACTCTTGATCCAGTTGAGGTTGCGGGAGAGTTCCTTTAGCGCGACAGCGTGGTGACGGTGATGATGAAGTTACCATCGTAGGGCTTCGCCTAAGCACTACGACGATATGACCGACGTGTGTAACTGTGGAGGGGTCACCGAACACGGCTAATAAATCAACGTGTATGTATATGGGGTGCCCCCTGGCCATGTATATAAAGGAGGAGGGGAGGAGAGGGCCGGCCCTCCTATGTCGCGCCCAAGGGTGGAGTCCTACTCCCACTAGGAGTAGGATTCCACCTTTCCTAGTAGGAGTAGGAGAAGAAGGAAGGGGAGGGAGAGAAGAGAAGGAAGGAGGGGGCGTCGCCCCTCCCCCTAGTCCAATTAGGACTAGGCCACGGGGGGCGCACGGCGTGCCCTATGCAGCCCTTCTATCTCTCCCCTAAAGCCCAATAAGGCCCATTTACTCCTCGGGGGGTTTCGGTAACCTCCCCGTACTCCGGTATTTATCCGGTGACCCCCGGAACCCTTCCGGTGTCCGAATATAACCTTCCAATATATCAATCTTTATGTATCGACCATTTCGAGACTCCTCATCATGTATGTGATCACATCCGGGACTCCGAACTACCTCCGGTACATCAAAACACATAATCTCATAATACCGATCATCATTGAACGTTAAGCGTGCGGACCCTATGGGTTATAGAACTATGTAGACATGACCGAGACTCATCTCCGGTCGACAACCAATAGCGGAACCTGGATGCTCATTTCCAACATATTCTACGAAGATCATTATCGGTCAAACCGCATAACAACATACATTGTTCCCTTTGTCATCGGTATGTTACTTGCCCGAGATTCGATCGTTGGTATCATCATACCTAGTTCAATCTCGTCACCGACAAGTCGCTTTACTCGTTCCGTAATACATCATCTCATTACTAACTCATTAGTCATTTGCTTGCAAGGCTTATTACGATGTGTATTACCGAGAGGGCCCAGAGATACCTCTCCGACACTCTGAGTGACAAATCCTATTCTCGATCTATGCCAACACCACATAAACCTTCGGAGACACCTTTAGAGAATCTTTATAATCACCCAGTTACGTTGTGACGTTTGATAGCACATAAGGTGTTCCTCCGGTATTTGGGAGTTGCATAATCTCATAGTCATAGGAACATGTATAAGTCATGAAGAAAGCAGTAGCAGTAAAACTAAACGATCATAGTTATAAGCTAACGGATGGGTCTTGTCCATCACATCATTCTCATAGTGATGTGATCCCGTTGATCAAATGACAACACATGTCTATGGTTAGGAAAGATAACCATCTTTGATTAACAAGCTAGTCTAGTAGAGGCATACTAGGGACACTATGTTTTGTCTATGTATTCACACATGTATCAAGTTTCCGGTTAATACAATTCTAGCATGAATAAAAGACATTTATCATGATATATAAGGAAATATAAATAACAACTTTATTATTGCCTATAGGGCATATTTCCTTTCGTTTCGTGGCTCTCCCTGATGTTTTGTAGGGTATAAGAGTATATATAGGCGAAAGAAGTACGTCGGTGGAGCTACGAGGGCCCCACCAGGGTGGGGGTGCGCCTACCCCCCTAGGCGCACCCTCCTGCCTCGTGGAGTTCCAGACTTCAACTCCAAGTTTTCTGGATTGCTTTCGGTCCAAGAAAGATCATCACGAAGGTTTCATTCCGTTTGGACTCCGTTTGGTATTCCTTTTCTGTAAAACTCTAAAATAGGCACACAAAAACTGGCACTGGGCCTCCGGTTAATAGGTTAGTCCCAAAAATAATATAAAAGAGCATATTAAAGCCCATTAAACATCCAAAACAGATAATATAATAGCATGGAACAATCAAAAATTATAGATATGTTGGAGACGTATCAATGGCCGCCTAGACCCACATGTATTTCAGCCAAAAGTTGACGTCCCTCCTCTTCGGAGATGCACCTTTGGAGAACACCAGTAGTGTTTTTCTTGTATAGTTCTCCTTCGTGAACTTTGTCAGCTTTAGAATACCGAACTATACAACGGGCCTCATTTTGATCATCGGGGAGCTCTTGCCTATTAAGGTAGGCCAGGAAGGGTTTGGTCCAAGGAGCGATGACGGCCATGATCTCATGAGCCGAAGGTGTTATTTCCAATTCCGGATCGCCGATGACATCGGTATTGTGTTTGGCTGGTGGGGGTGTGCTCAGGTCTGAAGTAGCGTCCTTTCTCTCGTCCTGCCATACCACGGATGGCTTCAACAACCTTTCGACAAAGGTGTTAGGCGAGACTGGGTCGCGTCTGGTGCCCATGCGAGCGAGTATGTCCGCTTCCTGATTATTGTCTCGAGCGACGTGATGATATTCGAGCCCCTCGAATCGAGCCGATATTTTTAATATGGCATTTCGATAAGCCGCCATTTTTGGATCCTTCGCATCAAATTCTCCGTTTACCTGAGATATTGGGAGGTTTGAGTCTCCGCGCACTTCGCCCATGGATATGGCCATGCGAAGACCATGTAGTAGCGCCTCGTATTCGGCAGCATTGTTTGAGTCCATATACATGATTTGTAATACGTAGCAGACTATGTCCCCTATGGGAGATGTCAAGACAATGACAGCCCCCTATCCGGCTAGCATTTTAGAACCATCGAAATACATTGTCTAGTGGGAGTATGAACCGTACTCTTTAGGGAGTTAGGCTTCCGTCCACTCTATGACAAAGTCAGCCAACACCTGAGATTTAATAGCCCGACGTGGTTTGTATGTTATTTCGAATGGTAGGAGCTCGATTGCCCATTTGGCTATGCGGCCCGTGGCGTCCTTGTTGTTAAAAATATCATTAAGTGGTACTTCGGATGTCACTGTAATCGAACACTCTTGAAAGTACTATTGGAGTGTCCGGGATGCCATAAACACCGCATAGGCAATTTTTTCATAATGGGAGTATCATGACTTGCACGGTGTAAAAACTTCTGATACATAATAGACTGGTTTTTGGACGGGAAATTTATGTCCCTCTTCCTCTCGTTCAACGATGAGCACATCACTTACAACCTGGTGGGTTGCGGAGATATAGAGCAACATTGGCTCGCCAACACTTGGAGCGGCTAAGATTGGGTTGCCCGCTAATAGGGTATTTATTTCTACCAGTCCAGATGTGTCCGCATCCGTCTATTCAAAGTTGTCTGTGCACCTGAGTAGTCTATAAAGTGGTAATGTTTTTTCTCCCAGTCTGGAGATGAAGAGACTTAAGGCCGCTACGCACCCTGCTAGCTTTTGGACCTGTTTTAGATCGGTTGGTGTAGCCAACAGTGACAAAGCTCGGATTTTAGTTGGGTTTTCTTCAATTCATCTATGGGAGACAATGAACCCTAATAGCTTTCCGGCTAGAACGCCGAAGACGCATTTTTCCGGATTGAGCCGTATGTCATATGTTCGGAGGTTGTTGAACGTGAGGCGGAGATCGTCCACCAGTGATTCGACGTGTTTAGTCTAGATGACTACATCGTCCGTGTATGCCTCCACTGTCTTGCCAATTTGTTTCTCTAAGCATGTTTGAATCATGCGTTGATACATGGCACCAGTGTTTTTGAGCCCAAAAGGCATAGTGTTGAAGCAGAAGGGCCCGTACGGAGTGATAAATGCCGTTGTGGCCTGATCGGACTCCTTCATTTTTATCTGATGGTATCCGGAGTAGGCATCGAGGAAGCTGATACGTCTCCAACGTATCTATAATTTTTTATTGGTCCATGCTATTATTTATGAAGTCTTGGATGTTTAATGGGCTTTATCATTCACTTTTATATCATTTTTGGGACTAACCTACTAACCTAAAGGCCCAGTCCAGATTGCTGTTTTTTTGCCAATTTCGGGGTTTTGCAGAAAAAGAATATCAAACGGAGTCCAAACGGAATGAAACCTTCGCGAGAGATATTTTTGGAGAAAATCACGCCAGAGGAACTTGAGAACCACGTCAGGGGAGCCTCGAGTGGCCCTCGAGGGTGGGGGCGCGCCCCCCTTCCCAGAGCACGCCCCCCTGCCTCGAGGCCCACTCGAGCGTCCCCGGTGCCCTCCTTCTTCCTATATAAGTCCACGTACCCCAGAAACTCCGTGAACAGGGAGAAAACCCTAATTCCACCGCCGTAGCTTCTGTTCTCGTGGAGATCCCATCTTGGAGCCTGTTCCGGAGCTCCACCGGAGGGGGATCCATCACGGAGGCCTTCATCATCATCATCATCGCCCTCACCATGAGTTGTGATTAGTTTACCACAGACCTTCGGGTCCATAGCTAGTATCTAGATGGCTTCTTCTCTCTCTCTCTGGATCTCAATACAAAGTTCTACTCGGTCTTCGAGGAGATCTATTTGATGTAATCTCTTTTTGCGGTGTGTTTGTCGAGATCCGATGAATTGTGAGTTTATGATCAAGGTTATCTATGAAAGATATTTGGTTCTTCTCTGAACTTTTTATGTGTGCTCATTGTCGGGGGAAACTGTCCGCCACGAACACCTATGGGACCGGAGCCCCTTGTCTGTGCGGTACGAGGGCGGAGGGAGCACGAAGAGCAGATCGAGGCAGACGCGCGGGCAGTTTTTACCCAGGTTCGGGCCGCACGGATGCGTAAAACCCTACTCCTGCTTGGTTGTGTATTGAGTTGAGCGCTCGGGAGCTTGAAGAAGCAGCTACACCGTGCGTGAGAGTAATCTAGGTTTCGAACCCCCTCCACGTTGTGCATGGGCCTCCTTTTATAGTGCAAGGGGTCACCGACAGGTGTCAACGTAGGAGAAAGGGGTAAAAATGTAAAAGAGGTGGTAGTTGTAATAGTGCGGGAACAGTGGAGCTACAGTACAGAACAGTGGTCTATACCTACTTTAACAGTGGGGGACAAGGGCATTTAATGCCCGTCGCCGTCGACCCCAAAAGCTCCCGCCGTTGCGTCTCCGTCTGCCACGGCGACGGACCCTCTGCCGTGGAGTGCCACCGTGTCCCCCAGGCTGCACAGCCATCCGCCACGCGTCCCTGGAGTGGCCCCAGGGCGACGCGTGGGCCGATGAGCTGGAGCGCGGGCACACAGCGCACCTCCCCCGGCAAGCACCTTGCCGGGGATCTCGACCTTGCCGGGCCCGGAAGCTTGCCGCTCCCCGAGCCCTTGCCGGGTCTTCTAAGATAAAATCTTCTATTCGTCCTGACAAGCTCCTCTTGCCAGGGCCTCGTGCTAGTTAAGCAATCTCGAGCCTGGGACGGCCTTCCCGGCAAGCTCCTCTTGCCGGGGTCTTGGTCTTCTGTCTTGTATACTTTGTTTTTGAATGGCTAGATAAGGGGCAGGAAGGTCTCCGGCAAGCGCGTGGTGAACCCTGCCGCGGGGAGCTGCCGCTGCCCATGCACAAGTTGGGGTACTAGGGTACCCCTACCTTAGTACACCGACAGGAGCCCCCGGGCCTGGGCCACACACGGTGCCGAGCGCTGTTGGGCCAGGCCCAAAACAGTGCACGGGCACCCGCGGCCCGCGGCGCGCCGAATCCACTTCCATATCCGCCGCCCCCCACGGCAACGGCACGCGTCGATTGCGGCGCCGTGGGATGGGACGTGCCCACGATTTCTTTAATGGGAAGGGCGAAACGCCCCCCACTCTCCCATAAAAGCAGAGAGAGCGGCGCGGTTCCCCTCCCTGCGCACTCATTGCCATCGTCTTCTTCCTTAGATTCCTCTGCGCTTTGCCTCTACTCCTCCGCCACCACCAAGCTCTTCGTCCCCTTCCTTCCACCGCGTCCGCCATGGCCCCAAAGACCGACAAGGCGAAGTCGGAGAAGTCCAAGCGGGAGAAGTCAGATCAGGCGGCGAAGCTCGCCGCGTACCGGAAGGAGCACATTGTCTTCGCGCCGAAGCTCGGCGTGCGGGAGCTTTGGAACAAATATTATTTGTTCTGGGCCAAGGAGACCCCAGCGCACCCCCGCACGCGCGTCTACCCGGCCGTCGCCAAGGACCACTACCCCGGCGGGTATTATTTTTTCGCAGCCTTCTTCCACTGCGGTCTGTGCCCTCCCTTCTCAAACTTTTTCTGCGATATCATGAATACTTATGGCCTCCACCTCCTCGACTTCACTCCCAACGCCATCCTCACCATGTCCGTTTTCGCACACATGTGCGAAAACTTCGTAGGAATCCAGCCCAACGTAGCTCTCTTTAGGCACTTTTTCATCCCCAGAGTAGAGGCCGACGCCCCCCTCTCCGGAGGAATCTCTTGGGTGTTTAGGCTGAATAAGAAATCAGCCTACTTGCCGGGGGAGCTCCGCGGCAAGTGGGAAGAGTGGCGCGCGGAGTGGTGCTGGGTCGTCGAGGAGCGGCCGCAACACTTCACCGCGCCGCGCACATCGCCCATCGTGCGCGGCAGGGATTGGAGTAATTTCGATTCCGACGATTCCAAGCTGGATATCGCTCTCGTCAGAATCCTCCGTCTTCGGATGGCGCCGCTGTCTGTCGCTGAAGTGGGCGCGGACTTTCTTCGTCGCCGGATCGCCCCCCTCCAAGACCGGAAAAGGCCGGCGTGGCAATACGGCGGCCCGGCAGACACCATGAGGCTGCGCCCCGGCCTCAATTTTAACTTCACAACACTCGAGCTGCGGGGTATGGTCAGGGAACTTTTCAAGTTCGACCCGGCACACCCCGAGTACTTCCGCGCTCCCCGGGGAGTGGTGCCGCTCTGCGCCAGCAGCGCCCGGGATCGCCTTGTCGCTATGATGCCCGCGTGCGACTCTCATGGATTGGAGCGCACGTGGATTGCGCCCAAGCCTATCGACGTCCTCGAGTTCTACGACAACCTTGCGGAGGTGTTGGAGAAGACGGACGATCTCAAGCTGCACACGCGGGCCACCACCGACCAAGAGATTGCTTACATGGCTTCTCGCGCTGAAGAAGTCGCCGCAGCCGCGGCGGCGGGAAACTTTGGATACACATCCGCGGAGGCGGAAGCCGCGGATGCCTCCAGCCAGGCGGATAAGGAGGAGATTCGCAAGCTGCTAGAGCTCCCTCCCGACGCGCTCGCCGGGGTCCCCTCGCTGAGGCATTCCGGGATCAATGGGATCGCGACGGAGGCCGCGGCAATGGAGGGCACAGCCGGAGGAAGCAGGGGTGCCGCGAGGAGTGAAGGCGCCGGACGAAGCGGGGCCACCAAGGGGAAGGGGCCCGCAGTGCAAGGCGCTGGGGCCAGCGAACTGGCCGAGGGAGAGGAGGGGGAGGAGGAAGACACCGGCGGATCCACCGAGCTCTACGCCGACGACCTCTCCTCGTCGGAAAGCTCCCCGCCCCCGGCGAGCCCGAGGCAGTCCCCATTGAAGCGTCTCCGCAAGGCGGCGACGGGGGAGCAGGCGCGAGCGCCCCGGCAACAGCCAGCCCGCCGGGCAGCTCCCCGGCCGAGCCAAGACGTGCCAAGGGCGACCGGCGTGCCGGCCACGGCAGAGGCCCCGCGCGCGCGGACCACGACAGAGGCGTCCCGCAGGCCGGCACCGAGTCGGCAAGGATCTTCTCGGAGCGGAGCAGCTGCTCCGCCCACTTCTCGGGCGCCGGCCACCACAGGGGCTGGGCCTACGCAGCCCCCAGCCCCGGTGGCTCCGAAACGCGCGAGGGAATCTTCATCCTCCGCTCCTCGCGCCGACGCGCCCACCGTGGAGTTTGACTTCTCCGCGCTGAGCGAGGACGACGAGGAGGACCAAGAGTAAGGACCCGAGACCTTACTCCTTCTTGATTTTTATATCTCGATTGTTGCTGACGCTTGACTTTGCTTGTTGCTTGTGATTGCAGGACCTTGGAGCAGCGCGCGAAGAGGGTCAGGGTGTCCACAGTTGAGGTCGTAGAAGACCCATCCGTCGCGGAAGCCGGGATCGCACCGGAGCCGAGCTTGCCGGACCCGAGTGCCGCTCCGGGGAGTAGCCCCCAGCGCAGCCCCCAGCGTAAGTTAGAGGTTTACTGTTTTCGCTCGTCGGGGCGCGCTTAGGGCTTTGATCTCTCTTTCCCTTTTTTTTTCTTTTTTTTTTGAATGTCTTGGTTCTTCTATCTTCTCTTGTGCAGAGGTGGAGCCGCAGCGGGAAGAGCGCCCGGAGACCGTCGCCGAGGAGCCGCAGGCCCCGCCGTCCCCGGCAAGGCAAAACTCTCCGGCAAGGGAGAGCGCTCCGCCAAGGGCGGGTACTCCGCCAAAGCAGAGTACCCCGCCAAGGGCGAGCAGCCCGGCGAGGACGGCCACTCCGCCAAGGCCGAGCTCCCCGGCAAGGGAGCCCGCCGCAGAGGACGTCCGCCAAGGTACGTTCTGTACTTGGTTTTCTTGACTTTGCTTCTTTTTGGATCTTTGCTTGATTTTGAACTTCTTTTTCTTCTTCTAGATCTTCCTCCTCCTCCTCCCGCGCCGATGGAGACCGAGGTCATCAATATCGAGGATGAGGAGGGCGCGCAGGGCGGCGGCGACGACGTTCCCGTCGTCGTGGAGATGGCCGAGGCCACCGAGGAGGCGACCGAGGCCACCGAGCCGGCCGCGCAGGAGGCCACTCCGGCCGCTGACGCCGCGACCGGGGAGGGGGACGGCGACCGCACCGCCGACCCGGAGGTGGCGGGAGCACCGGATGCTACGCCGGCCGCCGGCCCCTCCACCGGCGAGAAGCAGGCGTACTATCTTCGTGCCCCCAATGGCGTCTTTATCCAAGTGCCTTGGGGGTCTTCATCAAGAGCTCCCGCGGAGGGCGAGGCGTTTGACGGAGAAGTCCTCGCCTCCGCGGGTCTGACAGTCATCGAGGCGCCCGGCGAAGGAGATGGGCCCGAGGAGGAAAAGCTTCTCCACCAACTCCTGGCCCTTTACCGGGCCAGGCAGGCGAAGCTTGCCTCCCGGGAAGCCCTTGCTGCCCAGGCAGCCGCCGAAATGGAGAAGCGTGCGGCGGAGCTCAGCGCTGCCCACAAGGCGGGCCTCCGCGAGGTGGCGGAGGAGCGCGAGCGTCTCGCCGGTGAATATCAAGAGTGGCTTTTGGAGAAAGCCGAGGCTGAAGAACAGCAACGGCTCGCCGGGGTGGAGATGTCCCGGCGAGAAGGAGAGCTCGCGCAGCGGAAGGTGGATCTCGACTCCCATGAGGAGGACCTTGCCGCTCGCGAGGCTGCCCTTGGCGGGGAGCTGAAGGAGGCGAAAGCCGCTGCTGCTGCCGCGGAAGACGCCAAGAAGGAGCTTGCCGCCAAGGTTGAACAACTAGAAGCGGCGATGAAGGTGAGCACCGAGAAGGTTGCCGCGCTCATTACTGAGCGCGAGAAGGACGCCCACACCAACGCGGAGCTCCAAGTGAATCTGTCCAAGAGGGGCGATGAGCTTAAGGCCGCCAAGGACTCCATCGAGGACTTGGAGCTGAAAGTCTCAACTCTGAGGGATTCAATTGACGCCGCCAAGCTTCGAGAAGACAAGCTGAAGGAGGAGCTCCGCAAGGAGCGGACCTTGGTGGACAGCGCCAACAAGGCATCCGAGCTCTTCCGCAAGAACATTGAGCTGTGGACCGCAGAGCTGGTTTCTTCTGCATCCAACATTGACCAGGAGTTGCTTGCCTTGAAGGTCGAACATCTTATCTACTCGCCGGATCCAGACCTCCCGCACAGCGCCAAGCTCAGCCTCTTCTTCAGAGGCGTCGCTCCGGCCCTTGCAGGTCTCCGGAACCGCATCCCCGCGCAGCTGGCCGAGGAGTCGCGCCGTCTCTGCGCAGGAACTCTGGAGCGGGTCTTGACGAAGATCGTGTACCGCAACCCGGGGATCAACCTCAAGAACGTTCTTTGCAGCTTGCCGGCAGATGCAGACACGGAGGCCCTGAAGGAGCAGGTCAGCCATATCATCGCCAAGGTGGCAAAGCTTGGCAGGAAGGAGGGCGACCGCGTAGACTAGGGCCCCATTTATTTTTATCTTTTCGTTGCTGCACATTATGTTACGAACCCATTAGTCCATTGCGACAAGTTGTCCTTGTAAGATATTTGCTTTACTTCAATCAATCAGTGCAATGTTATCTTCCTTGTTCCAATCTTTGACTTTGTATGTTCCTCACCCTACGCTCCGGGGAGCTTGCCGGAAAGGGGCCCTTGCCGCGAGCGCTGAGCGCTGAGCAGCCTGCTGGCCAAGGTCCTCGCCGGCAAGCAACCTCGCCGCAGCAAGTCGCAACGCACTTAGCTTACTGAGTGTACTCGGAAACGAAGCAAGGGCGCGACACTTGTCGCAGCTCACTTAAATCGTTGAGTGGACTCGAAGACAAGATAAGGGTGCGGCAAGCCACGGGTAGGTCCCTCCGCGCACAGGTTTTCCATAAAAAGTGTGATTGTTCAAGGAAGACAACCAAAATTTAAAATTTGAACTGGTCAAATTCTAACAACTTATCTTTCATATGCTGCTTGCTCATGTTGTTTGCTTTCCGGTAAGGCTCTTCTTTCTTGAACGGCACTTAGTTCCTCCTCCATCTCCTTCCCCCCCGGCAAACTTGTGCGCGAGGAACGTTCCTTCTGCTTAAGAGAAAAAGGAAAAGGAGAGGGAAACAAGCATATTGCCTTTCGGCGTAATAGTGCTTACCGAATGTCTGAGTGTTGCATCAAATGCCAAATAAAACATGCGAATAGCAAAGAGAAGCACGCGAAAGGCAATCGATGCGAAAGCACGAAATCTTTACTGATGCACGGAGTCTGCGCCCGGCTTTGTACAAAGGGTTACATGCAACAGCGGCAAGGCTTGTACAAAAGGTGGTTGCCGGAACGGATCACGGCAACCGCGCCTTAGGGGTAAAACTTGCGAAGATGCTCTATGTTCCAGGAGTTGCTCACCGGTAAGCCTTCTTCGGTCTCGAGGCGGACAGCGCCGGGCCTCGTAACGTGTCTCACCCGATAAGGGCCTTCCCACTTTGGCGTCAACTTGTTGGAATTCTTGGCGGACTGAACACGCCGAAGAACAAGGTCGCCTTCCTCGAGACTCCTGGCCTTGACTTTGCGGCTATGGTAGCGGCGCAAAGCTTGCTGGTATCGAGCAGCTCGTACAGCAGCCTGGAGACGTCCCTCCTCAAGGAGCAATGCGTCATCTTGCCGCAGTTGCTCTTGCTCGAGCTCATCATAAGCGAGCACTCGAGGAGATCCGTATACGAGTTCCGTGGGGAGAACTGCTTCTGCTCCATAGACTAGAGCAAAAGGTGTATGTCCGGTGGCTCGACTTGGCGTCGTTCTGATTGACCAAAGAGCCGCCGGGAGCTCCTCTATCCAATTCCTTCCGCACTTGCGCAGCCTGTCAAAGGTCCTTGTCTTGAGTCCGCGCAGCACTTCAGCATTTGCCCTCTCCGCTTGGCCGTTGCTCCTCGGGTGAGCAACAGAAGCGAAACAGACCTTGGCGCCAAGGTCTTGGACGTACTGCATGAAGGTGCGGCTAGTGAATTGTGTACCGTTGTCGGTGATGATCCTGTTAGGGATCCCGAAACGGCAAACAATCGACCTGAAGAACCTGACTGCTGACTGTGCTGTCACCTTTCTCACTGGCTCCACTTCTGGCCACTTTGTGAACTTGTCGATTGCAACGTACAAGTACCCAAAGCCCCCGACAGCGCGAGGGAAAGGGCCGAGGATATCGAGCCCCCAGACCGAGAAGGGCCATGACAAAGGGATTGTTTGGAGAGCTTGAGCTGGCTGATGTATTTGCTTTGCATGAAACTGGCACGCTTCACACTTGGTTACTAGTGCAGTTGCATCTTGGAGGGCTTCTTGCCAAAAGAACCCTTGCCGGAAAGCTTTCCCGGCAAGCGCCCTTGCGCCAATGTGGTGGCCGCATATGCCTCCGTGTATTTCTGCCAACAGCTTCTGTCCATCTTCTCTGGAGATGCATTTCAACCTGACACCGTTGAGTCTTCTTCTGTACAGCTCGTTATCCACAAACTGATACATACTTGACTGCCTGGTTATCTTCTCTATCTCTTGAGGGTCGTCGGGAAGTTCTCCAGTTTGCAGAAAACGGACGATCTGCTGTGCCCATGCCGGAGCCCGGGGCTCGACGGCAAGGACTAAAGGCTCGAGGGCCGCTGCGGGAACCCCAGCTTCTACGGTAAAGACCTCTGGTCCTGTCGGAGCTGACGGTCCCCCGGCAAGCTCGCCGGGGCGAGGCTTGTCGGGAACACTTGCTTCAACTGTACAAGCCCGAGGGCTCGCAGGAGCAAACTGTTCGTCAGCGTTGTCGTTGATCCTGGGAACCTTGGCGGCGGGTTCAGGAAGATCCGCCGGCAAGTAGTCGCCGGAGACCAACTTTCTCTTCTTGGACTGCCCAATTGATGGTGTAACTGATGGTTGAGTTAGCTTGAGCAAAAAGGTCCCTGGTTCCACAGGTAACTTCATTGCGGCGCACTTTGAAAGGCCATCTGCAATCTCATTTTGGGCTCTTGGGACGTGCTCCATCTGCAGACCTTCAAAGTGCTCTTCAAGCTTCCTCACTTCATCGACATACGCTTCCATCAAAGGGCTCTGGTAGCTCTTGTTAACTTGTCGGACCACCAACTGAGAATCTCCCCGTACAATCAGCTTCCTGATCCCAAGTTCGGCCGCAATCCTGAGGCCGGCAAGCAAGCCTTCATATTCTGCAGTGTTGTTTGTCGCTTGCTCCCTGGGAAAGTGCATCTGGATAACATATTTGAGGTGATCTCCGGTGGGCGCGATGAGTATCACGCCGGCACCGGCGCCTTGCAGCGAGAAGGCACCGTCAAAATACATTACCCATTCACTTGTCGCTTCTTGCACGGGTACGCTTGTTTCTTGAACTTCTTCTTCTGGTGTTGGGGTCCACTCAGCAATGAATTCTGCCAAAGCTCGGCTCTGTATGGTTGAAGTGCTTTCAAACTTGAGTCCGAAGCTTGACAGTTCCAGCGCCCACTCGACGATCCTGCCTGTTGCCTCTGGATTGTGCAATATCCTCTTCAACGGAAAGCGAGTGACCACCGTTATCTCATGGGCTTGGAAGTAGTGGCGCAGCTTTCTTGAAGCCATGAGGAGGCCGAAAAGCAATTTTTGCACACCAGAGTACCTTGATCTAGCTCCCTGGAGAAGGGAACTTACAAAATACACTGGGCGCTGCACCATCTTCTTCCGCACTTCTCCTTGTTCCTGCGCAGAGTCTTCCTTGTCGGGGCCAGAGCTTGTCGGGACAGCCCCCTGCTTGTCGCTAGATTCGCTTGCCGGTGATGCTGTCTCCTCGTCGGACTCCCTCTCCGCTACTAACGCAGCACTAACCACCTGGTTGGTTGCCGCTAAGTATAGCAACAACTTTTCCTGTGGTTTAGGTGCGACAAGTATAGGAGTGGAGGACAGGTACCGTTTCAAATCCTGCAACGCCGCCTCCGCTTCCGGAGTCCACTTCATGGGACCTGCCTTTTTCGAGATTTTGAAGAAAGGTAGGGCGCGTTCTGCGGATTTTGAAATGAACCTACTGAGGGCAGCAACGCAACCTGCAAGCCTTCTGACATCTTTGACGCGCTTTGGAGCTTCTATCTGCTCGATGGCTTTGATCTTGTCGGGGTTGGCTTCGATCCCCCTCTGTGATACAAAGAACCCGAGAAGCTTGCCGGAGGGGACTCCAAAGACGCACTTCTCGGGGTTCAGCTTGAGTTGTATCCTGCGCAGGTTCTGAAACGTTTCTTCTAAGTCTTGAATCAGTGTTTCTTTGCTCTTGCTCTTCACCACGATGTCATCCATGTAGGCTTCTACATTCCTGTGGATCTGTGGCTCAAAAGCAGTGTACACTACCCTTGCAAAAGTTGAGCCTGCATTTTTCAGTCCAAATGGCATGCGGATAAAGCAATAGGTGCCACATGGAGTGATAAATGCAGTCTTCTCTTCATCTTCCTTAGCCATGAAAATCTGGTGATAGCCTGAGTATGCATCAAGAAAACAGAGTAGCTCACATCCGGCAGTGGAGTCAACGATCTGGTCAATGCGCGGCAAAGGGAAGGGATCCTTGGGACATGCTTTATTGACATCAGTGAAGTCTATACACAGCCTCCACTTCCCGTTGGCTTTGCGCACGACGACTGGGTTTGCCAACCACGTCGGATGGATCACACCTCTAACTAGGCCTGCTGCCTCTAGTTTCTTGATCTCCTCGTTGATGAACTCTTGGCGCTCCACGGCTTGCTTCCTCACTTTTTGCTTGATGGGCCGCGCATGAGGGCAGACAGCAAGCTTGTGCTCAATCACCTTCCTGGGAACACCGGGGATGTCAGATGGTTGCCAAGCAAACACATCGACATTCGCCCGCAGGAAGGCGACGAGCGCGTTTTCCTATTTGCTGTCAAGGGTGGCGCTGATGGTGAAGGTACCACCAGCGCCATCCTCCTTTGCGGACACCTTCTTGGTTGCCGGAGGAGCAGCCATTCCTTTCTTGCTCTTGCCGGTGGAGCTCGATGGAACGTCCTCGACGGCGGCGCAGCACTCCGAAGAGGTGCGGTTGCCGGAGTGTGTCCCAGAGCACTTGCCGGACTTGGTCTTCGTCTTCTTCCCCCCGGGAGCTTCAGCGGCAAGAGTATCCTTCTCGGCCGCAGCTGCCGCATCCCGGTAAATCTTGTCGGCGCAAATAAGCGCATCTTTCTTGTCGCTGTGGACAGTGATGACGCTTATCGGCCCCGGCATCTTCAGCACGTTGTAGGCATAGTGGGAAGCTGCCATGAACTTGGCGAGGGCGGGACGGCCGAGTATCCCATTGTAGGGCAATGGAATATCAGCAACGTCAAAGGTGATGCGCTCAGTTCTGAAGTTGAGCTCCCCGCCAAAGGTCACCGGCAAAGTAATCTTTCCCTTGGGCTTGCTCCTTCCCGGGTTGATTCCTTGGAATGAACCGGTCTCTTCGAGCTCGCCGTCTTGAATCTGGAGTTTCTTGATCACAGCAGAGGAGATCAAGTTCAGCCCGGCCCCGCCGTCAACCAACATTTTGGTGACCTTGAGGTTGCGGATGGTGGGTGAGACCAGCATCGGCAAGCACCCGACCGCAGTGGTGCGGTCAGGGTGATCCTCAAGGTCAAAAATGATGGGCGTGCTGGACCATTTGAGGAGCCTGCGCGACTCCACGGGCGGCTCGGCTGCATTCACCTCACGCACCCACTGTTTCAGCTGGCGGTGGGAGGTGTGCAGGGAGGCGCCACCGTCGACGCACAGGACTTCCGTGGCCTTCTGGAACTCCTGCTCGCTGTTCTCGTCGTCCTCCATGTCTTCATCGTCGTCTTCGTCGTTGTCGCGGCCCCGGGGAGGTCGATCTCCTTGCCGCTGCTTGGCCTTGCCGCGGCGTCCTCCCCGGCCATTGAATGGCCGCTTCTTGCTGGGTTCTTCCCCGCCACCTTGGGCCTTCTCCTTATCGCGCCTCTCGTACTCAGCCTTTTGCTGCTCGACGAGGTACTCGACGCGCTTACAGTTGGAGAGGTCGTGACCCTTGGTGCGGTGAATCTTACAGTATTGCTTGTCGGAGCTACCCGGCTTGTCGGCCGCCGCCGCAGGGGCAGGCTCCTTGCCGGAGCCGCCAGCCTGCGCTTGCTTGGCGGGGGCCTCCTTGCCGGACTTCTCGACGGCAAGCACTTCCTTCTTGCCCTTCTTCCTGTTGTTCCGCCGCCGGCTCTTCTTTGCCGGGGCGGCGTCGTCGCTGTCGCTTCCCCCTGCGCCAGCATCCTCCCCGGGGAGTTTCCTCCCCTCTTCTGCACGGGCGCACTTGTCGGCAAGAGCGTAGAGCTCGCTGACGTCCCTGATCTTGGTCATCGCCATCTCCTCACGCATGCGGCGGTTACGCACGTTCTGATGGAACGCGCTGATAACCGCAGCAGGGTGAACGGCGGGGATGTTGTGCTGTACCCGGCTGAAACGTTGGATATACTTGCGCAGGGGTTCGCCTTCCTTCTGGGCCAAAATGTGGAGATCGCTCTCCTGGCCATGGGGTTTGTGGCCGCCGGTGAAGGCGCCAACAAACTGATGGCAGAGGTCGGCCCAAGAAGAGATAGAGCCTTCCGGCAAGTGCATGAGCCACGAACGGACGTTCGGCTTCAGCACGAGCGGGAAGTAGTTGGCTAGGATCTTCTCGTCGCGCCCCCCGGCAGCTTGCACTGCTATGGTGTAGACGCTGAGAAACTCCGAGGGGTGCGTCTTGCCGTCGTACTTCTCTGGTACGTCGGGCTTAAAGTTCTTCATGCTGGGCCACTGGACGCGCCGCAGCTCGCGGGTGAACGCAGGGCAGCCTGCCGCGTACGGCAAGTCGCCTGGTTCACCGGGCGCGGGTGCGTCGACAGCGTTCCCAGCTCTCTTGTCGGATTGTCGCCGAGCTTCTCGGCGGCGCTCGATCGTGGTCCGAGCGTCTTCATCTCGCCGGTCGTCGAGGACCTGGCGCTGGTCCCGACGGGCCCGCGGGTCCGACGAGGCTGTGGAGCCGTCGTCGGGGTTGTTCCGGCGGGGCGGCGTCTTCTGCTTCTGCGGCGGGGAGTGCACGCTTGTCGCACCCCCGGCAGTCTTGTCGCCGATAGCCTTCGTCTTCTCGGCCTGCCGCGGCCGTGAGGCCGACGGCTGCTGCGGAGAGTGGTTGTTGGCGAAGTCTATCAGGCTCCGGATAGTGGCCCTCCATTCCTCGGCCTTGTCGGCCGCTGGAGGAAAATCGAGGAGCAGCTGCGCCCTTGCGAGCGCTTCTGCCGGAGTAGTGGGGAACGCGGGCGAGCGGTGCGAGGAGCGGGATACGCTCGGACTTCTAACGACGTTAGAAGGAGCGGGGTCCCGTGCCGGCGCCTTCGCTTTGCTTGTGCCCGGACGGGGGTCCGGGGCGTCCCGCGAACCTCCAGTATGGCCTTGTCCCAGCAAGCGGATACCACCTCCCGTGGCATGGCGCTGCGGGGTCGTCGTATGTTGCGATGGACGTGGCGCGTCCACGGAGACCGAGGTCCGGTCGTCCGTCCTGTTCTTGGATCTGGTGGCACCGTGAGTGTCCTCGCCGGCAACCACCCTTCCGACGGCGTCTCCCCCGCCCACCGTTGGCTCTGGTGGCGGTGGATGAGACGCAGACGGGCCCCCGACCTCCGAAGGCTTCTTCTTCGGGGCCATGGAGTTGTCGCTGATGAAGTTGTTGACGAAACTTGGAGAGGTTAATGAAGATTGCGCCCGCGCGAACGCCGGATCAGGTTCGCACAACCTCGACGCCCCCCTACCTGGCGCGCCAAAGATGTCGGGGGAAACTGTCCGCCACGAACACCTATGGGACCGGAGCCCCTTGTCTGTGCGGTACGAGGGCGGAGGGAGCACGAAGAGCAGATCGAGGCAGACGCGCGGGCAGTTTTTACCCAGGTTCGGGCCGCACGGATGCGTAAAACCCTACTCCTGCTTGGTTGTGTATTGAGTTGAGCGCTCGGGAGCTTGAAGAAGCAGCTACACCGTGCGTGAGAGTAATCTAGGTTTCGAACCCCCTCCACGTTGTGCATGGGCCTCCTTTTATAGTGCAAGGGGTCACCGACAGGTGTCAACGTAGGAGAAAGGGGTAAAAATGTAAAAGAGGTGGTAGTTGTAATAGTGCAGGAACAGTGGAGCTACAGTACAGAACAGTGGTCTATACCTACTTTAACAGTGGGGGACAAGGGCATTTAATGCCCGTCGCCGTCGACCCCAAAAGCTCCCGCCGTTGCGTCTCCGTCTGCCACGGCGACGGACCCTCTGCCGTGGAGTGCCACCGTGTCCCCCAGGCTGCACAGCCATCCGCCACGCGTCCCTGGAGTGGCCCCAGGGCGACGCGTGGGCCGATGAGCTGGAGCGCGGGCACACAGCGCACCTCCCCCGGCAAGCACCTTGCCGGGGATCTCGACCTTGCCGGGCCCGGAAGCTTGCCGCTCCCCGAGCCCTTGCCGGGTCTTCTAAGATAAAATCTTCTATTCGTCCTGACAAGCTCCTCTTGCCAGGGCCTCGTGCTAGTTAAGCAATCTCGAGCCTGGGACGGCCTTCCCGGCAAGCTCCTCTTGCCGGGGTCTTGGTCTTCTGTCTTGTATACTTTGTTTTTGAATGGCTAGATAAGGGGCAGGAAGGTCTCCGGCAAGCGCGTGGTGAACCCTGCCGCGGGGAGCTGCCGCTGCCCGTGCACAAGTTGGGGTACTAGGGTACCCCTACCTTAGTACACCGACACTCATAATATCCTTGCAAGTCTCTTCGAATTATCGGTTTGGTTTGGCCTACTAGATCTATAGTTCTTGCAATGGGAGAAGTGCTTGGCTTTGGGTTCAATCTTGCGGTGTCCTTTCCCAGTGACAGTAGGGGAAGCAAGGCACGTATTGTATTGTTGCCATCGAGGATAAAAAAGATGGGGTTTACATCATATTGCTTGAGTTTATCCCTCTACATCATGTCATCTTGCTTAAGGCGTTACTCTGTTCGTATGAACTCAATACACTAGATGCATGCTAGATAGCGGTTGATGTGTGGAGTAATAGTAGTAGATGCGGGCAGGAGTCGGTCTACTTGTCTCGGACGTGATGCCTATATACAATGATCATGCCTAGATATTCTCATAATTATTCGCTTTTCTATCAATTGCTCGACAGTAATTTGTTTACCCACCGTAGAATATCGCTATCATGAGAGAAGCCACTAGAGAAAACTATGGCCCCCGGGTCTATTCTCAACATATCAATCTACACCTACTTTACTTTTACCGCTTTTATTTGCTGTTTTATTAAACCAAAAATACCAAAAATATAAACTATCATCTCTATCAGATCTCACTCTCGTAAGTGACCGGAAAGGGATTGACAACCCCTTATCGCGTTGGCTGCGAAGTTCTTATTTGTTTGTGCAGGTGCGAGGGACTCACGCGTGGTCTCCTACTGGATTGATACCATGGTTCTCAAAAACTGAGGGAAATACTTACGCTACTGTGTTGCATCTCCCTTTCCTCTTCGAGGGAATACAACGCAAACTCAAGAGGTAGCAAGAAGAATTTCTGGAGCCGTTGCCAGGGAGGCTTATGCAAAAGTCATATACCAAGTACCTATCACAAACCCTTATCCTTCGCATTACATTTTTTGCCTCTCATTTTCCTCTCCCCACTTCACCCTTGCTGTTTTATTCAACCTTCTTCCGCCGTGTGTTTATCGTTCGCTTGCTTCTTGTTTGCTTGTGTGTGTTGGATTGCTTGCTTGTCACTAAGGCTCAGAACAATACCAAATTGTGTGACTTATCCAATACCAACAACAATGACTTTATTAGCACTCCGATTGCTCCTATTACCGATGCTGAATCTTGTGAGATCAATGCTGCTTTGTTGAATCTTGTCATGAAAGATCAATTCTCCGGCCTTCCTATTGAAGATGTCGCTACCCATCTAAACAACTTTGTTGATTTGTGTCATATGCAAAAGAAAAGGGATACAGATAACGATATTGTTAAATTGAAGTTATTTCCGTTTTCACTTAGAGATCGTGATAAAACTTGGTTTTCCTCTTTGCCTAGAAATAGTATTGATTCATGGAATAAGTGCAAAGATGCTTTTATCTCTAAGTATTTCCCACCTGCTAAGACCATCTCTCTTAGAAACGATATTATGAATTTTAAGCAACTAGATCATGAGCATGTTGCACAAGCTTGGGAGAGAATGAAATTGATGATACGTAATTGCCCTACACATGGTTTGAATCTATGGATAATTATTCAGAACTTTTATGCTGGCTTGAATTTTGCCTCTAGAAATCTTTTAGATTCGACCGCCGGAGGCACTTTCATGGAAACCACCTTAGGAGAAGCTACCAAACTCCCAGATAATATTATGGTTAATTATTCTCAGTGGCACACCAAAAGATCTACTAGTAAAAAAGTGCATGCTATCGAAGAAATTAGTGTTTTGAGTGGAAAGATGGATGAACTTATGAAATTGTTTGCTGCTAAGAGTGCTTCTTCTGATCCTAATGATATGCCTTTGTCCACTTTGATTGAGAATAACAAAGAATCTTTGGATGTGAATTTTGTTAGTAGGAATAATTTTGGTAACAATGCTTATAGAGGTAATTTTAATCCTAGGCCTTTCCCTAGTAATTCCTCTAATAATTATGGTAATTCCTACAACAACTCTTATGGAAAGATGCCTTCTGAATTTGAAAGTAGTGTTAAGGAGTTTATGATCTCACAAAAGAATTTGAATGCTTTGCTTGAAGAGAAATTGCTTAAGGTTGATGAATTGGCTAGAAGTGTGGATAGAATTACTCTTGATGTTGATTCTTTGAAACTTAGATCTATCCCACCTAAGCATGATATCAATGAGTCTCTCAAAGCCATGAGAATTTCAATTGATGAATGCAAAGAAAGAACCGCTAGAATGCGTGATAAAAGAGAAGATTATATTAAATCATGTTCTTCTAGTTATCATGAAAATAAAGATGAAGATCTGAAAGTTATTGATGTGTCTCCTATTAGATCCTTGTTTTCTAGTATTAATCTTGATGAGAATAGGATTGGAGATGATTCTGCTTTAAGGTGTCCCTATGATTCGGAGTTTTTACATCTTGATGCTAAAATTGCTAAAAGTGGGAGTGAAGAGATTAAAAACTTTGCATAGTGATGAACCCACTATTTTGGATTTCAAGGGATTCAGTTATTATAATTGCTCTTTGATTGATTGTATTTCCTTGTTGCAATTCATGCTAAATTCTCCACATGCTTGTAGTAAAAATAAAGCTTTCACTAAACATATAGTTGATGCTTTGATGCAATCTTATGAAGAAAAACTTGAGTTGGAAGTTTCTATACCTAGAAAGCTTTATGATGAGTGGGAACCTACTATCAAAATAAAAATAAAAGATCATGAATGCTATGCTTTGTGTGATTTGGGTGCTAGTGTCTCCACTATCCCAAAAACTTTGTGTGATTTGCTAGGGTTCCATGAGCTTGATGATTGTTCTTTAAATTTGCATCTTGCGGATTCCACTATTAAGAAACCTATGGGAAGAATTAATGATGTTCTTATTGTTTCCAATAGGAATTATGTGCCCGTAGATTTCATTGTTCTTGATATAGATTGCAATCCTTCATGTCCTATTATCCTTGGTAGACCTTTCCTTAGAACGATTGGTGTAATTATTGATATGAAGGAAGGAAATATTAGATTCCAATTTCCATTAAGGAAAGGCATGGAACACTTACCTATAAAGAAAATCAAATTACCATATGAATCTATCATGAGAGCCACTTATGGATTGCCTTCCAAAGATGGCAATACCTAGATCTATCTTGTATCGTGCCTAGCTAGGGGCGTAAAACGATAGCGCTTGTTGGGAGGCAACCCAATTCTATGTTTTTTGTTTTTTTTTATGTTAGGGAATAAATATTGCATCTATCCTCTGATTAGATGTGGTTTCATGTTTTGTTTAGTGTTTGTGCCAAATAGAACCTTTGGGGAGACTTGTGTGAAGTTTATATGATCTTGCTGTGAAAAACAGAATCGTTAGCGCTCGCTAAAGTTGTCGTGGGATTTTACTGGAGCATGATTTTTAGTTGATTCTTTTTGCAAATGATTGGTAGAAAAATTGTGCAAATTTAACAATTTAGTTTGAATTTTGTGGAGTTCCAGAAGTAGGCGAACCCTGCAGATTACTACAGACTGTTCTGTCTTTGACAGATTCTGTTTTTCGTGTGTTGTTTGCTTATTCCGATGCTTCTATGAGTAGTATTGGAGGATATGAACCATAGAGAAGTTGGAGTACAGTAGGTTTAGCACCAATATAAACAAAGGATGAATTCATTGCTGTACCTTTGAGTAGTGGTTTGCTTTCTTATACTAACGGAACTCACGGGAATTTTTGTCTAAGTTTTGTGTTGTGAAGTTTTCAAGTTTTGAGTATTGCTTTGATGGACTATGGAACAATGAGTAGCAAAGGCCTAAGCTTGGGGATGCCAATGGCACCCCAAGTAAATTCAAGATAATCAAAATCCTAAGCTTGGGATGCCCCGGGAAGGCATCCCCTCTTTCGTCTTCATCCATCGGTAACTATACTTGGAGCTATATTTTTATTCGCAACATGTTATGTGTTTTGCTTGGAGCGTCTTGTATAATTTGAGTCTTTGCTTGTTAGTTTGCCACAATCATCCTTGCTGGACACACCTGAGAGTTAAATATGGCCTAGAAATTGTTAGAACACTCTATGTGCTTCACTTATATCTTTTGAGTTGAATAGTTTTTGCTCTAGTGCTTCACTTATATCTTTTAGAGCACGGTGGTGGTTATATTTTGTAGAAATTGTTGAACTCTCATGCTTCACTTATTTCTATTTGAGAGTCTATTAAAACAGCATGATAATGTGTTCAGGCTAAAGAAACTAGTCTTCACATGATAAACATCCAATGTCAATGTAGTAAAAAAAAATCACACCAAGTGCATTGAATAGAATGAGATGTTGGATGCTTGATAATTGTTTTTAGACATGAGGATAGTTATATTAGAGTCATGCTAGTGGAGTTATTATGAAATTGAGAAATACTTGTGTTAAGGTTAGTGATTCCCGTATCATGCACGTATGGTGAACCGCTATGTGACGAAGTTAGAGCATGAGGTATTTGTAGAGTGCCAACCTT
Organism: Secale cereale; assembly: GCA_902687465.1. Lineage (NCBI taxonomy): Eukaryota > Viridiplantae > Streptophyta > Magnoliopsida > Poales > Poaceae > Secale > Secale cereale. The sequence continues at coordinate 705,776,179 of LR738713.1, forward strand.
TGTGTGGAGGTCGGGGGCGCGCGATGGTTAACTCCTACCAACTTCCCCCCTAGGAGCATGTGTTGATTGCTTTGTTTTGATGACTCATAAATTTTTGCAATAAGTATATGAGTTCTTATGACAAATGTTGAGTCCATGGATTATACGCACTCTCACCCTTCCACCATTGCTAGCCTCTCTTGTACCGTGCAACTTTCGCCGGTGCCATAAACCCACTATATATCCTTCCTCAAAACAGCCACCATATTGTTCCTCAAAACAGCCACCATACCTACCTATCATGGCATTTCCATAGCCATTCCGAGATATATTGCCATGCAACTTTCCACTGTTCTATTTATATGACACGCATCATATTGTCATATTGCCATGCATGATCATGTAGTTGACATCGTATTTGTGGCAAAGCCACCATGCATGACTTTTCATACATGTCACTCATGTTTCATTGCACATACCGGTACACCGCGGGAGGCATTCATATAGAGTCATACTTTGTTGTAGTATCGAGTTGTAATATCGAGTTGTAATGAAAAGTGTGATGATCATCATTATTAGAGCATTGTCCCATGGGAGTAAAGGCTAAATCTATAAAGCCCCTACGCAAAAAAAAGGCCAAAAGAAAAAAAAGAAAGGCCCAAAAAAAGGACAAGAAATAAGGGACAATTGCTACTATCTTTTTCCACACTTGTGCTTCAAAGTAGCACCATGTTCTTCATTGTAGAGAGTCTCATTCTTAGTCACTTTCATATACTAGTGGGAATTTTTCGTTATAGAACTTGGCTTGTATATTCCAACGATGGGCTTCCTCAAATGCCCTAGGTCTTCGTGAGCAAGCAAGTTGGATGCACACCCACTAGTTTCTATTGTTGAGCTTTCATTCATATTTAGCTCTAGTGCATCCGTTGCATGGCAATCCCTACTCACTCACATTGATATCTATTGATGGGCATCTCCATAGCCCGTTGATATGCCTAGTCGATGTGAGACTATCTCCCTCCTTTTTGTCTTCTCCACAACCACCTCTATTCCACCCATAGTGCTATATCCATGGCTCACGCTCATGTATTGCGTGAAAGTTGAAAGGTTTGAAAAGATAGAGTATGAAAAAAATGCTTGGCTGAAATCGGGGTTGTGCATGATATGAATATTTTTGTGTGATAACGAGGGAGCACAGCCAACACTATATGATTTTGTAGGGATAACTTTCTTTAGCCATAGTATTTTGAGAAGACATGATTGCTTTGTTAGTATTGCTTGAAGTATTATTATTTCTTATGTCAATATAGACTTTTATCTTGAATCTTTTAGATCTGAACATTCATGCCACAATTAAGAGAATTACATTGAAAAACTATATTGGTTAGCATTCCACATCAAAAATTCTTTCTTTATCATTTACCTACTCGAGGACGAGCAGGAATTAAGCTTGGGGATGCTTGATACGTCTCCAACGTATCTATAATTTTTTATTGTTCCATGCTATTATTTATGAAGTCTTGGATGTTTAATGGGCTTTATCAGTCACTTTTATATCATTTTTGGGACTAACCTACTAACCCAAAGGCCCAGTCCACATTGCTGTTTTTTGCCTATTTCAGGGTTTTGCGGAAAAAGAATATCAAACAGAGTCCAAACGGAATGAAACCTTCGCGAGAGATATTTTTGGAGAAAATCACGCCAGAGGAACTTAAGAACCACGTCAGGGGAGCCTCAAGTGTCCCTCGAGGGTGGGGGCGTGCCCCCCTTCCCAAGGCGCGCCCCCTGCCTCGAGGCCCACTCGAGCATCCCCCGGTGCCCTCCTTCTTCCTATATAAGTCCACGTACCCCAGAAACTCCGTGAACAGGGAGAAAACCCTAATTCCACCGTCGTAGCTTTTGTTCCCGTGGAGATCCCATCTTGGAGCCTATTCCTGAGCTCCACCGGAGGGGGATCCATCACGGAGGCCTTCATCATCATCATCATCGCCCTCACCATGAGTTGTGAGTAGTTTACCACAGACCTTCGGGTCCATAGCTAGTATCTAGATGGCTTCTTCTCTCTCTCTGGATCTCAATACAAAGTTCTCCTCGGTCTTCGAGGAGATCTATTCGATGTAATCTCTTTTTGCGGTGTGTTTATCGAGATCCGATGAATTGTGAGTTTATGATCAAGGTTATCTATGAAAGATATTTGGTTCTTCTCTGAACTTTTTATGTGTGCTCATAATATCCTTGCAAGTCTCTTCGAATTATCGGTTTGGTTTGGCCTACTAGATCTATAGTTCTTGCAATGGGAGAAGTGCTTGGCTTTGGGTTCAATCTTGCGGTGTCTTTTCCTAGTGACAGTAGGGGCAGCAAGGTATGTATTGTATTGTTGCCATCGAGGATAAAAGGATGGGCTTTACATCATATTGCTTGAGTTTATCACTCTACATCATATCATCTTGCTTAAGGCATTACTCTGTTCGTATGAACTCAATACACTAGATGCATGCTGGATAGCGGTCGATGTGTGGAGTAATAGTAGTAGATGCAGGCAGGAGTCGGTCTACTTGTCTCGGACGTGATGCCTATATACAATGATCATGCCTAGATAGTCTCATAATTATTCGCTTTTCTATCAATTGCTCGACAGTAATTTGTTTACCCGCCGTAGAATATCGCTATCATGAGAGAAGCCACTAGAGAAAACTATGGCCCCCGGGTCTATTCTCAACATATCAATCTACATCTACTTTACTTTTACCGCTTTTATTTGTTGTTTTATTAAAACAAAAATACCAAAAATATAAACTATCATCTCTATCAGATCTCATTCTCGTAAGTGATCGTAAAGGGATTGACAACCCCTTATCGCGTTGGCTGCGAAGTTCTTATTTGTTTGTGCAGTTGCGAGGGACTCGCGCGTGGTCTCCTACTGGATTGATACCTTGGTTCTCAAAAACTAAGGGAAATACTTACGCTACTGTGTTGCATCACCCTTTCCTCTTCGAGGGAATACAACGCAAGCTCAAGAGGTAGCAGAAGCACAAAGAGTCATGTCCTGTTGTCACATAGATGATCTGATTGATGTGGGGCAATGGAAAAGGATCCTTAGGGTAAGCTTTGTTTAATTCTTTAAAATCGACACAAAGACGCCAGGATTTATCCTTCTTCGGCACCATGACCAAATTGGCTAGCCAATCAGGGTGTTTAATTTCTCTGATGAATGGTAACCCACAAGTGTAGGGGATCAGTTGTAGCCTCTTTTGATAAGTAAGAGTGTCGAACCCAACGAGGAGCTAAAGGTAGAACAAATATTCACTCAAGTTCTATCAACCATCGATACAACTCTACGCACGCTTGACGTTTACTTTACCTAGAACAAGTATGAAACTAGAAGTACATTGTAGTTTTTTGTGGGATAGGTTTGCAAGAATATAAAGAGCACGTAAATATAAACTAGGGGCTGTTTAGGTAAAGAAGCAATAAATTTAGTATAGTGAGTGTGGAAAAAGTGGTGGTGGGAGTTACGAGATAGTCCCTAAGCAATTGACTACGTTACTAGATCGATAGCAAGTTTTATGTGGGAGAGGCCACTGCTAGCATGCATCCCTGACTTGGAATTCTATGCACTTATGATTGGAACTATTGGCAAGCATCCGCAACTACTAACATTCATTAAGGTAAAACCAAACCATAGCATTAAGATATATTGGTCCCCCTTCAATCCCGTATGCATCAATTTCTACGCTAGGTTGAAGCTTCTGTCACTCTTGCCCTCCAATATGCAGTCCTATCAACATACAACTAACCCTATGGTGTGATCCACGCGCGCGCTCATATGATGGGCACCAAAGGACAGCAACATAACCACAAGCAAATTAAACCAATCATAGCAATTCACCAATTACCGGTAGGGCAACGAAAATCTACTCGGACATCATAGGATGGCAACACATCATTGGATAATAATATGAAGCATAAAGCACCATGTTCAAGTAGAGGGTACAGTGGGTTGCGGGAGAGTGGACTGTTGTAGATAGATGGGGGAAGGTGATGGAGATGTTGGTGAAGATGACGGAGGTGTTGGTGTAGATCGCCGTCACACGATGATGGCCCCGGCGGTGTTCCGGCGCCACCGGGAGAGAGGGGGAGAGAGCCCCCCTCCTTCTTCTTCTTCCTTGACCTTCTCCCTAGATGTGAGAAGGGTTTCCGCTCTGGTCCATGGCCTCCATGGCGGCGGAGGGGCGAGAGCCCCTCCGAGATTGGATATGTCTCTTTGTCTCTCTCTGTTTCTGCGTTCCCACATTCTGGCCTTTCACCGTTTCTTATATTCCCGAAGATCTGTAACTCTGATTGGGCAGAATTTTTGACACGATTTTTATCCGGATATTAGCATTCTTGCGGCGAAATAAGGGAAGCAACCGCCTTCCAGAGTGGCAACGAGGGCCCAGGGCGCGCCTGACCCCCTAGGGCGTGCCCCTCACCCTCATGGGCCACTCGGGCATCGTCTCACGTTGATTCCACTTCCCAAAATTCACATATATTCCAAAAAAAATCTCCATCCATTTTTATCCCGTTTGGACTCCATTTGATATGGATATTCTATGAAACAAAAACATGCAACAAACAGAACTGGCACTGGGCACTGGATCAATATGTTAGTCCCAAAAATAGTATAAAAAGTTGCCAAAAGTATACGAAAGTTGTTTAATATTGGCATGGAACAATCAAAAATTATAGATACGACGGAGACGTATCAGCATCCCCAAGCTTAATTCCTGCTCGTCCTCGAGTAGGTAAATGATAAAAAAGATAATTTTTGATGTGGAATGCTACCTAGCATAATCTTGATCATGTAATCTAATCATGGCATGAATATTAAGACACGAGTGATTCAAAGCAATAGTCTATCATTTGATATAAAAGAATTTAATACTTGGGCACCCCAACAAACAATCAAGTCTTTCAAAATATCAATGCTAAAGAACGTTATCCCTACAAAATCATAAAGCCTTTTATGCTCCCTTTTCTTAACACAAGGTACCTGTCGTGGAATTAGCGCGGCAGATGTCCGGTTTAGCGGACTTAGGTGTGAGGCCATCGTACGGGTTAGCTTGCAGGGGTTAAAGCGGACGAAGGACACAGGGATTTTATACTAGTTCGGCCCCTTCGATGAAGGTAAAAGCCTATGTCTAGTTTGGGGGTGGTATTGCTTGGGCGTCGACCAGGGAGCGAATCCACGTGCCTGTGTCTCGAGCTCTTCTTTCTTGTCCCTGAACCGTCACCAGGTCGTCCCTTTATATTGAGGAGACGCCCGGTCCGGTTTACAGAGTCCCGAGGCCGGCTCATAAACGTGTCTGCCTCGGTCTCTACTCTTTCTATCTTACATCCCAAGTTACATGGTACGACGGTTTACAGACCATGGGCCTTATACATGGGCCCTAAGCCTCTACGGGCTATGACCTCTCTACATATTCTACTGGGCTTGTAATAATACAACCTTATCAGTGTAATCCGGACCTTCCTGGCCGGTTTATACCTGCTAGTAATATCCCTGACATTAGGCCCCAGATTGATTTGAACTTGTTCATGTCAGTCTTCGAAGTTTTGTACGAATCTCCTTTCTGCAACTTATTTGTTTCATAAACCGGCCATAACGTCATCTCCTGGAATCGCGCTAATCCGTCATGACATCATCTCCGCATTTAATTCCCGCATCTGTCTATTTACATTTCTTTAATGCCGCACCGAAGATCGAGGCGACAGCTCAATCTTTATCCGATCTCTGGCCTCCTCGATTCTCGCGGTTGCTGTTTTTACCTCTTCGGCCTATAAATACCGCTGAGGCTCATCTCTTTTCCCCTTCTCCCTTCTTCTTCCTCTGTCTCCAACGCTCGAAGCTCCGCCGCCGTTCTTCGAGCTCGCCGTCGTCCTCGAGCCCGGCCGCTGCATCGACCTGAACGCTTCCAGAGAACTTCGCCGCCGCCTTCTGTTTCCTCAGGTACTCTACCTTCTCCCCCATAGATCTTATTCTAGGGTTTCTTCCTTAGCTCGCCATGAACCTTCTAGGCTTTGTAGTTCATCCCCGTAGGTCAGTCTTGGCTGTAGATTTAAACTTGTTTAGGCTTGATCCTCGTCCGTGCACTTCTGCTCCATCGCTATATCCTTAGTTCCTCTAGCTTTGTTAGTTTAGATTGAATCTGTAGAGAACCTCTGCGGCCTTCCCCAAATACAACTTGTATTATTCCGTCTTTTTCTTGCGCCTTAGATCCATATTTACCTCGGCTTCATGTGGAAACTGTTTTTTCACACTTTAGATCTGCAGCTTATCTCACCGGTTTAGCCATAACTTGCAATTCATATGCTTTCTTTGACGGTTTAGATGTAAGCCTGTATCACGTAATTGACGGTTTAGCTTCTTCTTTCCTGTTATCGTAAACCAGCAGCTATCTCACTCATATCTGCTTCCGGATTAGTAATACCGTTAGTCCCTTGTTTTAACCGACAATTAGGTCCATAACTTCATAGAATGCACCGGCTTATATTTAGCCGTTGGTAAACCGGGTCTTGCACTGTGTTTTTCAGCACCTCCTCATCAAACGCGATGGCCAAGGAATTTGTCGCTTGCAATTGGGTTCCTTCCCAGATCACAGAAAATTATTTGGTTGAAGCGGCTTCAATCGGCGTTCTGGGCCCTAAGGAAGTTCTGCACTCGCGGGCCCCTGAAAAGGAATGCCCTCCTGAGCGTAAGGAGGGAGAAGTTGTAGTTTTTTACGATCATCTGGCCCGGGGTTTCAGTCCTCCCGGTTCAAAATTCTTCCGGGATGTATTAGCCGCTTTTCAACTCCACCCACAAGATGTAGGCCCGAATTCGGTTTCAAACATATGTAACTTTCAAGTTTTCTCGGAGGCATATCTTCAAGAAGAGCCATCAGTGGACCTATTCCGGGACTTCTTCCATCTGAACCGGCGGACGGAGTTTACCGATGGGACTCATCAGGAGCAGGGTGGCGTCAGCATCCAAAAAAGAAAGGATGTGAGTTTTCCTCATGCTGCCCTTCACAGCCACCCCAAAGAATGGAACCAAACTTGGTTCTATTGTAAGGACACCTCGCCTGAAGGAGAGAATCCGATTTCGGGTTACCGCGCCTATCACCTAGCAACAACTCATCCTCTGCCACAACGTCTCAGCGCCCAAGACCGGGCCCGATTTGCCCCTCAACTTTCCAAGCTCAGGGCCTTCGTGGCAAACGGTTTAACCGGCGTTGACTTCGTCCGTTGCTGGCTCTCTTGGAGCATTCTTCCACTAAGCCGGCGCTCGAGTCTGATGTGCAAATATACCGGCAAGCCAGAAGACCCTCAGCGCCACACCGAAATAGTGCTTCCTGACAATGAAGTAACTGAATCCGCTAAGAAAATGTTGAACATCCCTCTGGAGGAGTGCAGCCGGACCGGTTTAGCTCCGTTCTGCGCAACCAATGAACCGCCAGCATTAAGTCTCTTCTGACCCTTTTCTGATCGTCTTAATCCGTTCATATCAGTTGTCTTCAACTCGTTACTATCCCTTCGCATAGGCCAACGATCCTTTCTAGAAGAGGAAATCTCAAGATAAACCGGCCAAGCAATCACGCAAGAAAACTTACGCTGTTAAGAAGAAAAAGGTTGTTGCCGCTTCCGGTTCACACCCTGAGGAGGATGATCCGGACTCTGAGGTGCCAATTAACCCTTATGTCTTTTGATCTATCCTTGTATAAATTTATGTTAATAATGCCTTTCCACAGGACCTAGCGGAGGGAAGTAAAGCGGAAGGAGTTGAGGTAATTTCTCTCTCTTTTGATTCAGAACCGTTTCCACCTAAAATCCGCCGGGTGTCTCGGAAATATCCATTTTCTCACCCTTATGCTCAATTGGATCCCAACTTTCTTTTGAAGAAACAGCAGCACGAAGCTCGCCAGACCACGCGCCATAGCGGCCATGTGGTTGAATCATCCGGAATACCCCTTACACCGGCTCGCAGACGCCGCTTCGAGGTTTTACTTTCTCCAACTCTCCTTCATCCAAAAGCAGGCCTCATACGTAAACCGCTTAAACCGTCTGATCCCAAATATCAGGAGGCTCCTTTGTCCTCTTCCGGCGAGTCGACTGCTACGCAGGTCCTAGTGCTCAAGACCGTCCCCGGGTAAGTCCTTCTTTCAAACATCCGGTTTTGTGACGCCTGAAGACCGACGTCCCAGAAGATACCAGAAGATTCCAGATGTTCCGGGTTCTCCCATGTGTTTCATTTGTGCTGGTGTTATTTATTTTGCTTTGCCTTTTCATCATGTGCATTTCATCAGCATGTTTTCAAAACTTGCATTCGTTCGGGTTCCCCCATTTCTCTCCGTTGTCCGTTCTGAGTCCAGACACACTCGCACGCGCCCGCGGCACCTCCGAATATTTATTTTATAAGTGGCCGAAAAATGTTCTCGGAATGGGTTGAAACTTGGCGTGCGGTCTTATTATAGCATAGGTAGACCGCCTGTCAAATTTCATCGCATTCAGAGTCTGTTTGATAGCCCAACCGTTTAACATATAGCGGCATTATAGCCGGTTTATTCGTCGGACGTTTCAGTGCTCTGAAACCTGTTGCCGGGCTGCCATCTCTCTCTCTCTTCTCTCGTCTCAGTCCGATGCCTTCTACACAGCCCACTTATCCTCTCCTTGCAACTTGTCCGAAACTGTCCTGAACCCGTCCCCGGGCAGTCATGACCGTTGTGTCCGGATAATCTCCAGACATCCCTAAAATATCTTCGGTTTCTTATTTGGACTTCCGAAGCCTATTTTATCTCAACCGTTCGATTCGATCAGATGATCCATCCTCTCCTCTTTGTCTCTATATATAGACCAATCCCTGACCAAATCCCTAATTTCTAGGGATCCTCTAGCCGCCGCCACTCCACCAAGTCCTCCTCGGGATCCCTCCCCGACCAATGAACCCCCTCCTTTCCTCGATTCCCCAGCCAACCACCAAGCTCCCCCTCCGGTTGGACCAGGAGGCTCGTTGCCGAGCTCATCCTTGCCGGTGATTCCCCGCCGGAGGTTCCAACCAGCAGCAACAGCGTCCAGGCCAGTTCTGTAGCTCAGTGCCTTCTTTTCTCCCGCGCTTCCCCATCGTCTCACCTCTCTGTCTCTCTCACCCCGTTCAAGCAGGAGCGCCGCCATCCTTGACGCGTCTCCATCCGGCCGACAACGAGCCGCAGCTCGCCGGAGTTGAGCTCCACCGGATCCGCCTCCCTCTGCCCGTTGCTGGCACTCGCGACACCGTCAGCCTACCGTCGCCGGGGTTCCTCGCCAGCTCGCGTGACAACCTGCAAGGACCAAGTCGTCAATCTCCACCACCGCTGGCCTGATCTGGTCGATTCGCCTTGGATCCGGCCGGTTCCGCGTCGCCATCTTATTCGCTGAGAGCCCGCGACCTCCATCTTCCTCGCCGGAGTGCCCCGCCAAGTTTTCTCTACTACGTCGCCGCCCTGCTGCCATGTTTCCGCCGCTGCCCTGCTTCTGCTCCGCGGGAAGGAGGACCCCAGCGCCAAGTCTTCTTCGCGGTTGACGGAGCCCCGAGCGCTGGGCTCTGCCCGTCGGCCGCACCCGTTATCGCATCGACCAGCGCCCGCCTCGTGCGTTGACCGCGCCTGCCTCGCGCGTGGGGTGCGTGCTCGCCTCCAGATGGCCCAGCCAGCGCCATCCTCACCGAGCTGGGCCAAAGCCCATGGGGTGAGAAAATCCCAGCGCAACCCCCCCCCCCTTTTTTTCTCTTGTCGGGCCAGTCAGTTTCGGCCCAGCATGTTTTTTTTCCTTTCTGCGATTTAGCTAATTTCCAGGGAAAAACAGTTTTGCAGAATAGTCCCTCTAGTTCATGCATTTAATAACTTCACAACCATGCATCACATGTAAAAACTTTATATATGAAAAATGCTTAGAATTTTGTGTAGATTCATAATATGCCACTTTCACCCCTGTTAAAAATGTTTAACTTGCTGTTTTCATTAATTTGTGTAATTAACTTGCTAAAATGATTTATTTCATAACTAAATAACCGTAGCTCGGTTTTTAATAAACTTTATATGTAAATGGGGTAGAAAAATGTGTAGAATTACATGATGCACTTTATTTTGCTGTTTAACAACTTTAAAATGTGCTAATAGGCAGATCAGTACCAAATTCATAAATATGCACATGAGGAGTTTACGGAATTGTTGTTGTTATTTCCGGCCTCATTTAAAATGTCTAAATAGTGTAGTTTTATTATGCTTCACCTCTTGCCTTGTTAAAAACATTTAACCTTGTCTTGTAAACAACGAGAGGCAATTAAATAATTATAATGTGGTGTTTCGTCAATATGCAACTCGTTGCATATTGAGCTCCACTTAACTTGTAGTTTTGTTTGTGCACTTTGCCATGCCATGCATAATTAAACCGGACATGCATCATATTTGGATGTGCATCATGCCATGCTTATGATTGTGTGTTTACCGTGTTGTTTGCTTCTTTCCGGTCGTTTCTTTTGTTAGCTTCGGTTTCGTTCCGGAGTTGTGAGGATTCGCTCGACTGTGTGCTCCGTCTACTTCATGGATCCGTTCTTCTCCCTTGCGGAATCCCAGGCAAGATGATCATACCCTTGGATACCTTTACTACCATTGCCATGCTTAGTTGTCTCGATGCTATCGTTACATGTCGCGCTACCCATCTTTTATGTCAGCCTCTCCTTGTTGCCATGAAACCTCTAACTTTGAAACCTTCCTAGCAAAACCACTGTTTGGCTATGTTACCCGCTTGCTCAGCCCCTCTTATAGCGTTGTTAGTTGCAGGTGAAGATGAAGATCGATCCAGGAGGGAACTTGTTGTTGGTATATCACAATATCTATAATTATTATTTAACACACCTATATACTGGGCATGGGTGGAAGGCTTGGCCTTTTGCTCGGTGTTTTGTTCCACTCATGCCACCTTAGGCGCCGATAAACCGGCATTATGTTCCTTGATTTTGCGTTCCTTACACGATGGGTGGATGGGGACCCCTTGACAGTTCGACTTTGAATAAAACTCCTCCAGCAAGGCCCAACATTGGTTTTATTTTGCCTCATAATAACAACTTATTTAAATTAATTAAATTTGCATAGGGGGTCGCGTCCCCGAGGATTCTTAATTCTACATAGCAGGGGGGGCCAGTGCTGATGGTGTTGGTCCCAAATATAGTCGTGTGCGGTGCCACCCAGTTATCTGGGGTCTTCGGTTCCTGTACGCTGTGCTCATTCGGTCGTGGCCTGAGACGAGATACGCGCGGCTACTATCAGGGTGTCGGCACGCCGGGAGGTCTTGCTGGACTTGTTTTACCATTGTCGAAATGTCTTGTGCTACCGGGATGCCGAGCCTGATCGGTTTTCCCCAAGATAACGAGTGATGATATTATATTTATCACTTCAGCTAATCGTGAGAGCTTGTGATGGGCTAAGTTGGAACACCCCTGCAGGGTTATGATCTTTCGAAAGCCGTGCCCGCGGTTATGTGGCAGATTGGAATTTGTTAATGTCCGGTTGTAGAAAACTTAACAGAGGATCCGAAGTAAAACACACAACTGTGTGAGTAACCGTGACTGTCTCTTTTCACTTTCAGAAGAGAACACGGTGGGGTTATGTTTGACTCGTATGTAGTTAGGATCTTTAGCGATCACTACTTTTGCGACCGTTTGCGTAGATGCTCATCTTATTCTGGTACTCGTAAGTTAGCCACCATATATTGCTTAGCCGCTGCTGCAACCTCACCACTTTTACCTCCTCCTACCCACAAAGCTTTGCTAGTCTTGTTACCCATGGTTATGGGATTGCTGAGTCCTCGTGGCTCACAGATACTACAACACCAGATGCAGGTTCAGCCGAGATTGAAGCAGGAGTTGGTTCAAGTTCTACACTGGGAGCTCGATGATGAGTGTGGCCGTATGCTTGTTACGTTTCGACGATCAGTAGTGGTTTCTACTAGGATTTGATCTAGACCTGTGGCTTTATGTTGTTTTGGTATCTTGTCTTTTGGATCTTACCCTTAGATGGGTTGTGATGTTTTGAATGATGTTTTGCTTATGTAATGTATTGATTGAAGTGGCGAGTGTAAGCCAACTATCTCCTTTTGCAATTTAATCCCTCTTTTACATGAGTTGTACAAAGATACCAAACTTGCGATCATTCCAGAATAGGCTTATATCTTTAAGTCGTGCCTCGACACGTAGGAGATATAGTCCCATTCTGGGCATTACAAGTTGGTATCAGAGCCTTCTCCGACCTAGAAGCCCCCACTGATTGATCGAATCGTTGACGGTTGAGTCTAGACACACACTTGAAAATGTTTTGAGTCCTATATTATATCGGTGAGTAGGATTTCTTTTGCTCCTCTTCTCTTTTCATTCTGGTGAGGACTCCTGACGATTACTCTTGCCTCTTCTACTTTCAAAATTGCACCAAATTTTTTTTTAGGATCACGCGAGTATTGTTTGGATTGTTTCGATGTCTTTGTGACGAGAACATTGTTCTCGATGCCTCCTGTCATTAGGGGTTGTGGCAGTGTCCCGGGGAGTTGAGCTCCGAGGTGTTGTCGTCACAAATCCATCGCGGCAGTACTAGAATACTTAAGACGGCCGACATCGAAAACTCTCCAATGCGGTTAGTGGCAGGATAACCCCGACATCACCCAGTACTGGGGAGGTAGTTCGGGAGTATTGCCATAGCTTGTATAGTGGATGCGTTTCGAAGGTCCGAGGTAAACGGTTTCCGAGAACAACTGGTTATGTGTTGAAGGATGGATACAGCTGGATGTAGGTTTAGAGTTGAGTGCGCGGTGCTTCCCCTGTATCCCCAACACCTGATTGCATAACTGGAAACTTTCGGAAATCAATAGGTGGGTTCATCCAGTAGTTCTAGGCATTCTTCCAATGTATGCACGATATGAAGTTTGGGGTTCTACATTGAGTGAAGTGGTTTTATGGGCTTGTTCTGATCGGGAGTTGCATCTTAAAGGGTCCTTGGCTATGCTGATCCGGGGATTGCAAAACCCTTTTGTAACACGTTCCATGAGCTTTCAGCACGAACATGTTGAACGAAGCTTCTATCTTGTATTTGTTCTATCTGCTCCTTGTTTCTTTTTATTTATCTTTTGTTCTCCCTAGTGGCTTCAAGTCAAGTTGATGTACCTGCGGAATTCATTCGTTCAATTCTCTGTTCGGATAGATATGTTGCAACATAATCTTCTTCATAAACATATCTATCCTTTGTTTTCGTTTTGATTCTGGTATTCGAGTTGCTTCGATGTCAAATGTTGATTCCATACCTTTCCTAATCGGTGTTCTCATATTTCTATGGGAGTGTTAATTCCTCTTGACCATCAAGATTGTCATGTTAAATTCTTCTCAACCGGCGTCCTTTGCTTCGAGTTAATCCGATCTTTTCTTCATCTGCAAGATCAACTCTTAGTCTTTTCTCAATGGTGTCTATTTCATTCATCCCAAGTTGTCTTTGTTTTCCCCACCCTCCCACCCTTCTTCTTCTCGGAGTCAGAAATTCTCAAATCATGTATCCATTTTATTCTTGTGATATTTCTTCATTCATTTCCTTCAATGTTCTTATCCGGTGATTTATCGTGAAGATACTCAAGAGCTTCAAGTTCATCATTCTTTTGTTCTCAAATTCTGCCGGTGGATGTAATTCAAGATTTCGGTGTTGATCTTATCCTTTTTCCTCATTTCACAATGCTTTCTTATTACGTTGCACCAATTAATCTTTCTCATCTCGCTATTCATATCCGGAGTGTTGAAGATTCATAATTCCATTCTTAATCCGTTCAAGCTATTTCGAGGATTGTTATCTTATTCAAGCCATTTAATTCAACCGGTGCAATATCTCTTCAGCAATCTTTTTCAACGGTGATTTCTTTGAGTGGGCCCTAACCCACAGGTCTTTTCCCAGGATCTTACCTGACTCTTCTATTTTTTCTGGAGTTATACTCAAACTCTTTTCAAAGTGTGACATAAGAATGATTTCCATCGGTCACATGCCTTCTCCAAGATTGTTTCAAATTATTTCCATCTTTAGCTCCACCTTCCTCTTGTCATTCGTCCGGGGTATCTCGAAATTCTTCATGGCATTTCTCGTCTTCACTCTCAACATTTGGAGACCGGAGAAGTGTTTCTCTTAAATCTTGGCCCGTTCTCTTGAAGATTCGTGGTTCTAACTTCATACCATCCTCATAAGTGTTCCGTTTGTGAGGAATTCTTTTCATAACCATCCGAAGCATTTCATGAATTCTTTTCTTTGTGATCCTCCGAAGGCCATCATTTCAGAAGATTTCTTCGTTCTCAGTTTTCAACTTCGTCCTCCAAATATTCTTCATTGATGCCTCTTCGTTCGTCTCCATATTTTTACGGTGGTTATTTCAAGATTACCCTTCCTTGTTATCGTTTTAATTCACTCGTTCTTTTCATAATCCTACCGGTGGTTCGTTGAAGATTTACCCAAGCTTGTGCGAGATCTCTCTTAATCCTTTCCAACGAGAATAAGTAGGATGCCAAATCCTTGGGTTGTCATCAATTTAAATTGGTGAAGGATATGCATGACATAATTCTTATTCTTATTCCTTCAAGGTGATTTAATTCTTTTGTCTGGAGCTTGTTCATCATATCATATCCTTGGTTCTAAGTTGTTCATCTTGTTTTCCGGAGCTCCAAGTTATTTCTTTTATATCTTTTCAAAGCTCCATCTAATTCATCACAGGCCTTGAATCTTATTCTTGTCATCTTTCACTTATCATGCTTTCATTACCGGAGTTCTTCAGGGTGGTTCATCATCATTTAATTCATCCTCGAAGTCTTCATCAAGATTCTTGTTGGAGCTTAAGCATTCTTCATCATGCATTCCAATTGCAATCCGTTCTACCTTATCTTTTCAGATGGTGTTATGTCATTCTTGTCAATTCCTTCATGTTTCATGATTCACGAGTTATCAAGAATGAGATATTTAAACCCATAATTTCCTTGTTCAGGAGATCTTTTCAACTCTTCAATTATTCGTTCGAGTTATCTTGGGTTATAATTCACCTAAAAGCTTTCCTTGAGAATTGTTGCTAGTATGGTGCTTATAAATGACCCAAATTCTTCATTTATCATTCCGGCGAGATAAGTTTATCGTCTCCTTGTTGATCTCAATGCAATCAATCGTTTCCGTTAGTGGCCGGCTGTCACCTCATAATTTTGAGATGTTTTCCATAAGCCCACATCAAGCTTATTCGTTTTCGTTGTTAATTTTCCAACAAATCCATTCAACCTTCTTCGTAAGGATGATTTGCAATTCATTTTGAGAGAAGTTGTCATTTTCTTCTCAATTCATTCTTTCTTTGATTTATATGCTATTCTTTCATTCCGGAGGCATTGTGATATTGCTCTCTTTGACCATCTTCTCGTTTTTAGCAAGATCATGTTCTTTTCCTTGTTTATCTATTTAACCGGAGTGTTGTATTCTTCATTCAAGTTACGTCATCTTATCAAGTTTTGCCTCTCTTTTCAACCGGAGTGCTGTCTGAATCTTTCTTACCCCTTGTGCCATCCTTTCAATTGTTCCGGAGGCTGTGTGTTGTTGTTTTCATCAAGTATCATTCCATCTCCTCAAGCTCATGTTAATTCCTTCCATTTTCAGTCGGAGTGCTGTCCGAATTATGTAATTCTTATTCCTTGGTTATACCATTGCAGTTTCTTATTCTTTGGTTTGTAAGCTCTTGTTTCATGTCTTTCAACCTACAAGGTTCTCGTAATGCTCCTTGTTACTCTTTTCTAACGGAGTGCTCTTAACTTCGTTCATCTCTGTTGTATTCTTTCCTTCAATTTGTTCAACCTCTCAAGGTTCGTGGTTTCACTCGTCTGTCAAAGAAGCAACTTTGTTTTACCTCTTCCTCTTCCGTTTTTTTATCCGGTGCCATCTCTAGGATCTCGGGTCGAGATCCTCTGTTAGTGTGGGAGAGTTGTGACGCTCGAAGACCGACGTCCCAGAAGATACCAGAAGATTCCAGATGTTCTGGGTTCTCCCGTGTGTTTCATTTGTGCTGGTGTTATTTATTTTGCTTTGCCTTTGCATCATGTGCATTTCATCAGCATGTTTTCAAAACTTGCATTCGTTCGGGTTCCCCCAGTTCTCTCCGTTGTCCGTTCTGAGTCCAGACACACTCGCACGCACCCGTGGCACCTCCGAATATTTATTTTATAAGTGGCCGAAAAATGTTCTCGGAATGGGTTGAAACTTGGCGTGCGGTCTTATTATAGCATAGGTAGACCGCCTGTCAAATTTCATCGCATTCGGAGTCTGTTTGATAGCCCAACCGTTTAACATATAGCGGCATTATAGCCGGTTTATTCGTCGGACGTTTCAGTGCTCTGAAACCTGTTGCCGGGCTGCCATCTCTCTCTCTCTTCTCTCGTCTCAGTCCGATGCCTTCTACACAGCCCACTTATCCTCTCCTCGCAACTTGTCCGAAACTGTCCTGAACCCGTCCCCAGGCAGTGATGACCGTTGTGTCCGGATAATCTCCAGACATCCCTAAAATATCTTCGGTTTCTTATTTGGACTTCCGAAGCCTATTTTATCTCAACCGTTCGATTCGATCAGATGATCCATCCTCTCCTCTTTGTCTCTATATATAGACCAATCCCTAACCAAATCCCTAATTTCTAGGGATCCTCTAGCCGCCGCCACTCCACCAAGTCCTCCTCGGGATCCCTCCCCGACCAATGAACCCCCTCCTTTCCTCGATTCCCCAGCCAACCACCAAGCTCCCCCTCCGGTTGGACCAGGAGGCTCGTTGCCGAGCTCATCCTTGCTGGTGATTCCCCGCCGGAGGTTCCAACCAGCATCAACAGCGTCCAGGCCAGTTCTGTAGCTCAGTGCCTTCTTTTCTCCCGCGCTTCCCCATCGTCTCACCTCTCTGTCTCTCTCACCCCGTTCCAGCAGGAGCGCCGCCGTCCTTGACGCGTCTCCATCCGGCCGACAACGAGCCGCAGCTCGCCGGAGTTGACCTCCACCGGATCTGCCTCCCTCTGCCCGTTGCTGGCACTCGCGACACCATCAGCCTACCGTCGCCGGGGTTCCTCGCCGGCTCGCGTGACAACCTGCAAGGACCAAGTCGTCAATCTCCACCACCGCTGGCCTGATCTGGTCGATTCGCCTTGGATCCGGCCGGTTCCGCGTCGCCATCTTCCTCGCTGAGAGCCCGCGCCCTCCATCTTCCTCGCCGGAGTGCCCCGCCAAGTTTTCTCTACTACGTCGCCGCCCTGCTGCCATGTTTCCGCCGCTGCCCTGCTTCTGCTCCGCGGGAAGGAGGACCACAGCGCCAAGTCTTCTTCGCGGTTGACAGAGCCCCGAGCGCTGGGCTCTGCCCGTCGGCCGCACCCGTTGTCGCATCGACCAGCGCCCGCCTCGTGCGTTGACCGCGCCTGCCTCGCGCGTGGGGTGCGTGCTCGCCTCCAGATGGCCCAGCCAGCGCCATCCTCATCGAGCTGGGCCAAAGCCCATGGGGTGAGAAAACCCCAGCGCAACCCCCCCCCCTTTTTTTCTCTTGTCGGGCCAGTCAGTTTCGGCCCAGCATGTTTTTTTTCCTTTCTGCGATTTAGCTAATTTCCAGGGAAAAACAGTTTTGCAGAATAGTCCCTCTAGTTCATGCATTTAATAACTTCACAACCATGCATCACATGTAAAAACTTTATATATGAAAAATGCTTAGAATTTTGTGTAGATTCATAATATGCCACTTTCACCCCTGTTAAAAATGTTTAACTTGATGTTTTCATTAATTTGTGTAATTAACTTGCTAAAATGATTTATTTCATAACTAAATAACCGTAGCTCGGTTTTTAATAAACTTTATATGTAAATGGGGTAGAAAATGTGTAGAATTACATGATGCACTTTATTTTGCTGTTTAACAACTTTAAAATGTGCTAATAGGCAGATCAGTACCAAATTCATAAATATGCACATGAGGAGTTTACGGAATTGTTGTTGTTATTTCCGGCCTCATTTAAAATGTCTAAATAGTGTAGTTTTATTATGCTTCACCTCTTGCCTTGTTAAAAACATTTAACCTTGTCTTGTAAACAACGAGAGGCAATTAAATAATTATAATGTGGTGTTTCGTCAATATGCAACTCGTTGCATATTGAGCTCCACTTAACTTGTAGTTTTGTTTGTGCACTTTGCCATGCCATGCATAATTAAACCGGACATGCATCATATTTGGATGTGCATCATGCCATGCTTATGATTGTGTGTTTACCGTGTTGTTTGCTTCTTTCCGGTCGTTTCTCTTGTTAGCTTCGGTTTCGTTCCGGAGTTGTGAGGATTCGCTCGACTGTGTGCTCCGTCTACTTCATGGATCCGTTCTTCTCCCTTGCGGAATCCCAGGCAAGATGATCATACCCTTGGATACCTTTACTACCATTGCCATGCTTAGTTGTCTCGATGCTATCGTTACATGTCGCGCTACCCATCTTTTATGTCAGCCTCTCCTTGTTGCCATGAAACCTCTAACTTTGAAACCTTCCTAGCAAAACCACTGTTTGGCTATGTTACCCGCTTGCTCAGCCCCTCTTATAGCGTTGTTAGTTGCAGGTGAAGATGAAGATCGATCCAGGAGGGAACTTGTTGTTGGTATATCACAATATCTATAATTATTATTTAACACACCTATATATTGGGCATGGGTGGAAGGCTTGGCCTTTTGCTCGGTGTTTTGTTCCACTCATGCCACCTTAGGCGCCGATAAACCGGCATTATGTTCCTTGATTTTGCGTTCCTTACACGATGGGTGGATGGGGACCCCTTGACAGTTCGACTTTGAATAAAACTCCTCCAGCAAGGCCCAACATTGGTTTTATTTTGCCTCATAATAACAACTTATTTAAATTAATTAAATTTGCATAGGGGGTCGCGTCCCCGAGGATTCTTAATTCTACATAGCAGGGGGGGCCAGTGCTGATGGTGTTGGTCCCAAATAGAGTCGTGTGCGGTGCCACCCAGTTATCTGGGGTCTTCGGTTGCTGTACGCTGTGCTCATCCGGTCGTGGCCTGAGACGAGATACGCGTGGCTACTATCAGGGTGTCGGCACGCCGGGAGGTCTTGCTGGACTTGTTTTACCATTGTCGAAATGTCTTGTGCTACCGGGATGCCGAGCCTGATCGGTTTTCCCCAAGATAACGAGTGATGATATTATATTTATCACTTCAGCTAATCGTGAGAGCTTGTGATGGGCTAAGTTGGAACACCCCTGCAGGGTTATGATCTTTCGAAAGCCGTGCCCGCGGTTATGTGGCAGATTGGAATTTGTTAATGTCCGGTTGTAGAAAACTTGACAGAGGATCCGAAGTAAAACACACAACTGTGTGAGTAACCATGACTGTCTCTTTTCACTTTGAGAAGAGAACACGGTGGGGTTATGTTTGACTCGTATGTAGTTAGGATCTTTAGTGATCACTACTTTTGCGACCGTTTGCGTAGATGCTCATCTTATTCTGGTACTCGTAAGTTAGCCACCATATATTGCTTAGCCGCTGCTGCAACCTCACCACTTTTACCTCCTCCTACCCACAAAGCTTTGCTAGTCTTGTTACCCATGGTTATGGGATTGCTGAGTCCTCGTGGCTCACAGATACTACAACACCAGATGCAGGTTCAGCCGAGATTGAAGCAGGAGTTGGTTCAAGTTCTACACTGGGAGCTCGATGATGAGTGTGGCCGTATGCTTGTTACGTTTCGACGATCAGTAGTGGTTTCTACTAGGATTCGATCTAGACCTGTGGCTTTATGTTGTTTTGGTATCTTGTCTTTTGGATCTTACCCTTAGATGGGTTGTGATGTTTTGAATGATGTTTTGCTTATGTAATGTATTGATTGAAGTGGCGAGTGTAAGCCAACTATCTCCTTTTGCAATTTAATCCCTCTTTTACATGAGTTGTGCAAAGATACCAAACTTGCGATCATTCCAGAATGGGCTTATATCTTTAAGTCGTGCCTCGACACGTAGGAGATATAGTCCCATTCTGGGCATTACAGGTTTACCTTCTGTTGGGAAACGTAGTATTTTCAAAATTTTCCTACGATCACGCAAGATCTATCAACTAGATGCATAGAAACGAGGGGGAGAGTGTGTCTACGTACCCTCATAGACCGGGAGCTGAAGCGTCAAGTGACGCAGTTGATGTAGTCGAACTTCTTCGCGATCCAACCGATCAAGCACCGAACGTACGGCACCTCCGTGTTCAGCACACGTTCAGCTTGGTGACGTCCCACGAGCTATTGATCCAGTTGAGCTTCACAGGAGAGTTTCGCCAGCACGACGGCGTGGTGACAGATATGATGTATCTACCGGCACAGGGCTTTGCCTAAG
This sequence comes from Secale cereale, assembly GCA_902687465.1. Classification (NCBI taxonomy): domain Eukaryota; kingdom Viridiplantae; phylum Streptophyta; class Magnoliopsida; order Poales; family Poaceae; genus Secale; species Secale cereale. The sequence goes on from LR738713.1 coordinate 705,796,592, forward strand.
CACTGCAACGGTATGACCGAGGTGTGTTTCTGTGGAGAGGGGCACCGCACACGGCTAAAACAATTCAACTTGTGTGTCCTAGGGTGCCCCCCTGCCCCCATATATAAAGGAGCAAGGGAGAGGCCGGCCCTAGAGGGGGCGCGCCAAGTGTGGGGAGTCCTACTAGGACTCCCAAGTCCTAGTAGGATTCCCCTTTCCTTTCCAGAGTAGGAGAGAAGGAAAGAGGTGGAGAGGGAGAAGGAAAAGGGGGCTGCACCCCTTGTCCAATTCGGACCAGAGGGGGGGCGCGCGCCTCCTTCCTTTTGGCCTTTCTCCTCTATTCCCGTATGGCCCAATAAGGCCCATATACTCCGAAAAATACCCGAATCACTCGGAACATTTCCGATGTCCGAATATAGTCGTTCAATATATCGATCTTTACGTCTCGACCATTTCGAGACTCCTCGTCATGTCCCCGGTCTCATCCGGGACTCCGAACTCCTTCGGTACATCAAAACTCATAAACTCATAATACCGATCGTCATCAAACGTTAAGCGTGCGGACCCTACGGGTTCGAGAACTATGTAGACATGACCGAGACTCATTTCCGGTCAATAACCAATAGCGGAACCTGGATGCTCATATTGGCTCCTACATATTCTACGAAGATCTTTATCGGTCAAACCGCATAACAACATACGTTGTTCCTTTTGTCATTGGTATGTTACTTGCCCGAGATTCGATCGTCGGTATCTCTATACCTAGTTCAATCTCGTTACCGGCAAGTCTCTTTACTCGTTCCGTAATACATCATCTCGTGACTAACTCATTAGTCTTTTGCTTGCAAGGCTAATTATGATGTGCATTACCGAGAGGGCCCAGAGATACCTCTCCGACACTCGGAGTGACAAATCCAAGTCTTGATCTATGACAACACCACGAACACTTTCGGAGACACCTGTAGAGCACTTTATGATCACCCAGTTACGTTGTGACGTTTGATAGCACACAAGGTGTTCCTACGGTATTCGGGAGTTGCATAATCTCATAGTCATAGGAACATGTATAAGTCATGAAGAAAGCAAAAGCAGTAAAACTAAACGATCATAGTGCTAAGCTAACGGATGGGTCTTGTCCATCACATCATTCTCCTAATGATGTGATCCCGTTGATCAAATGACAACTCATGTCTATGGTTAGGAAACATAACCATCTTTGATCAATGAGCTAGTCTAGTAGAGGCATACTAGGGACACTCTGTTTTGTCTATGTATTCACACATGTACTAAGTTTCCGGTTAATACAATTCTAGCATGAATAATAAACATTTATCATGATATAAGGAAATATAAATAACAACTTTATTATTGCCTCTAGGGCATATTTCCTTTAGTCTCCCACTTGCACTAGAGTCAATAATCTAGCTCACACTGCCATGTGATTTAATACCGATAGTTCACATCGTTATGTGAATAACACCCATAGTTCACATCGCCATATGACCAACACCCAAAGGGTTTACTAGAGTCAATAATCTAGCTCACATCGTTATGTGATTAATACCCAAGAGTAATAAGGTGTGATCATGTTTTGCTTGTGAGAGAAGTTTAGTCAACGGGTCTGTCACATTCAGATCCGTATGTATTTCGCAAATTTCTATGTCTACAATGCTCTGCATAGACCTACTCTAGCTAATTGCTCCTACTTTCAATACGCATCCAGATTGATACTTAGAGTCATCTGGATTTAGTGTCAAAGCTTGCATCGGCGTAACCCTTTACGACGAACTCTTTATCACCTCCATAATCGAGAAACATTTCCTTAGTTATCCAGTTACTAAGGATAATTTTGACCGCTGTACAGTGATCTACTCCTGGATCACTATTGTAACCCCTTGACAAACTCATGGCAAGGTACACAACATGTTTGGTACACAGCATGGCATACTTTATAGAACCTATGGCTGAGGCATAGGGAATGACTTTCATTCTCTCTATATTTTTCTACCGTGGTCTGGCTTTGAGTCTTACTCAACTTCACACCTTACAAGTCAGGCAAGGACTCCTTCTTTGACTGATCCATTTTGAACTACTTCAAAATCTTATCAAGGTATGTACTCATCGAAAGTCTTATCAAGCGTCTTGATCTATCTCTATAGATCTTGATGCCCAATATGTAAGCAGCTTCACCAAGGTCTTTCTTTGTAAAACTCCTTTCAAACACTCATTTATGCTTTCCAGAAAATTCTACATCATTTCCGATCGACAATATGTCATTCACATATACTTATCAGAAAGGTTGTAGTGCTCCCACTCACTTCTTGTAAATACAGGCTTCACCGCAAGTCTGTATAAATCTATATGCTTTGATCAACTTATCAAAGCGTATGTTCCAACTCCGAGATGCTTGCACCAGTCCATAGATGGATCGCTGGAGCTTGCACATTTTGTTAGCACCTTTAGGATTGACAAAACCTTCTGGTTACATCATATACAAGTCTTCTTTAATAAATCCATTAAAGAATGCATTTTTGTTATCCATTTGCCAAATTTCATAAAATGCGGCAATTGCTAACATGATTCGGACAGACTTAAGCATCGCTACGGGTGAGAAAGTCTCATCGTAGTCAACTCCTTGAACTTGTTGAAAAAACTTTCGCAACAAGTCGAGCTTTGTAAACAGTAACATTACCGTCAGTGTCAGTCTTCCTTTTGAAGATCCATTTATTTTCGATGGCTTGCCGATCATCGGGCAAGTCAACCAAAGTCCACACTTTGTTCTCATACATGGATCACATCTCAGATTTCATGGCCTCAAGCCATTTTGCGGAATCTGGGCTCATCATCGCTTCCTCATAGTTCGTAGGTTCATCATGGTCCAGTAACATGACTTCCAGAACCGGGTTGCCGTACCACTCTGATGCGGAACGAACTCTGGTTGATCTACGAAGTTCAGCAGAAACTTGATCTGAAGTTTCATGATCATCATCATTAGCTTCCTCACTAATTGGTGTAGGAATCACTGGAACTAGTTTCTGTGATGTTCCACTTTCCAATTCGGGAGAAGGTACAATTACCTCATCAAGTTCTACTTTCCTCCCACTCACTTCTTTCGAGAGAAACTCCTTCTCTTGAAAGGATCCACTCTTAGCAACAAAGACCTTGCCTTCAGATCTGTGATAGAAGGTGTACCCAATAGTTTCTTTTGGGTATCCTATGAAGATTTACTTCTCCGATTTGGGTTCGAGCTTATCATGTTGAAACTTTTTGACATAAGCATCGCAGTCCCAAACTTAAAGAAATGACAGCTTAGGTTTCTCGTCAAACCACAATTCATACGGTGTCATCTCCACGGATTTAGATGGTGCCCTATTTAACGTGATTGTAGCTGTCTCTAATGCATAACCCCAAAAGCGATAGTGGTAGATCGGTAAGAGACATCATCGATCGCACCATATCTAATAAAGTACGGTTATGACGTTCAGACACACCATTACACTGTGGTGTTCCAGGTGGCATGAGTAGTGAAACTATTTCACATTGTTTTTACTGAAGGCCAAACTTGCTAACTCAAATATTTTACCTCTACGATCATATCGTAGAAACTCTTATTTTCTTGTTACGATGATTCTCCACTTCACTCCGAAATTCTTTGAACTTTTCAATGTTTCAGACTTGTGCTTCATTAAGTAGATATACCCATATCTGCTCAAATCATTAGCGAAGGTCAGAAAATAACGATACCCGCCACAAGCTTCAACACTCATTGGTCCACATACATCTGTATGTATGATCTCCAACAAATCTGTTGCTCGCTCTATTGTTCTGGAGAACGGAGTTTTAGTCATCTTGCCCATGAGGCATGGTTCGCAAGCACCAAGTGATTCATAATCAAGTGATTCCAAAAGTCCATCACTATGGAGTTTCTTCATGCGCTTTACACCATTATGACCTAAACGACACTGCCACAAATAAGTTGCACTATCATTATTAACCTTGCATCTTTTGGCTTCAATATTATGAATATGTGTATCGCCACGATCAAGATCCAACAAACTATTTTCATTGGGTGTATGACCATCGAAGGTTTTATTCATGTAAACAGAATAACAATTATTCTATGACTTTAAATGAATAACCGTATTGCAAAAAATATGATCAAATCATATTCATGCTCAACGCAAATGCCAAATAACATTTATTTAGGTTTTACACTAATCCCGAAAGTATAGGGAGTGTGCGATGATGATCATATCAATCTTGGAACCACTTCCAACACATATCGTCACTTCACCTTTAACTAGTCTCTGTTCATTCTGCAATTCTCGTTTCGAGTTACTAATTTTAGCAACTGAACCGGTATCAAATACCCAGGGGTTGCTATGAACACTAGTAAAGTACACATCAATAATCTGTATATCAAAATATACCTTTGTTCACTTTGCCATCCTTCTTATCCGCCAAGTATCTAGGGCAGTTCCACTTCCAGTGACCATTTCCTTTGCAGTAGAAGCACTTAGTTTCAGGCTTGAGTTTTAGCTTTGGGTTTCTTCACGGGAGTGACAACTTGCTTGTCATTCTTCTTGAAGTTCCCCTTCTATCCCTTTGCCCTTTACTTGAAACAAGTGGTCTTGTTAACCATCAACACTTGATGCTTTTTCATGATTTCTACCTTCGCCGACTTCAGCATCACGAAGAGCTCGGGAATTCCTTTCGTCATCCCTTGCATATTATAGTTCATCACGAAGTTCTACTAACTTGGTGATAGTGACTAGAGAACTTTGTCAATTACTATCTTATCTGGAAGATTAACTCCCACTTGATTCATGTAATTGTAGTACCCAGACAATCTGAGCACATGTTCACTGGTTGAGCTATTCTCCTCCATCTTGTAGGCAAAGTACTGTCAAAAGTCTTATACCTCTCGACACGGGCATGAGTATGAAATACTAATTTCAACTCTTGGAACATCTTATATGCTCCGTGGCGTTCAAAACATTTTTGAAGTCCCGGTTCTAAGCCGTAAAGCATGGTGCACTTAAACTATCAAGTAGTCATCATACCGAGCTTTTGTCAAAACGTTCATAACGTCTACATCTGCTCCTGCAATAGGTCTGTCACCTAGCGGTGCATCAAGGACATAATTCTCTGTGCAGCAATGAGGATAATCCTCAGATCACGGAACAATTCCGCATCATTGCTACTAACATCTTTCAACTTAGTTTTCTCTGGGAACATATAAAAAATAAACGGGGAGCAACATCTTGAGCTATTGATCTACAACATAGATATGCTAATACTACGAGGACTAAGTTCATGATAAATTAAAGTTCAATTTAATCATATTACTTAAGAACTCCCACTTAGATAGACATCCCTCTAGTCATCTAAATGATCACGTGATTCAAATCAACTAAACCATGTCCGATCATCACGTGAGATGGAGTAGTTTCAATGGTGAACATCTTATGTTGATCATATCTACTATATGATTCACGCTCGACCTTTCGGTCTCCAGTGTTCCGAGGCCATATCTGTATATGCTAGGCTCGTCAAGTTTAACCCGAGTATTCGGCGTGTGCAAAACTAGCTTACACCCGTTGTATTTGAACGTAGAGCTTATCACACCCGATCATCACGTGGTGTCTCGGCACGATGAACTTTCGCAACGGTGCATACTCAGGGAGAACACTTATACCTTGAAATTTAGTAAGGGATCATCTTATAATGCTACCGTCGAACTAAGCAAAATAAGAAGCATAATAAGATAAACATCACATGCAATCAAAATATGTGACATGATATGGCCATCATCATCTTGTGCTTTTGATCTCCATCTCCAAAGCACCGTCATGATCACCTTCGTCACCGGCGCGACACCTTGATCTCCATCGTAGCATCGTTGTCGTCTCGCCAACTATTGCTTCTATGACTATCGCTACCGCTTAGTGATAAAGTAAAGCAATTACATGGCGATTGCATTTCATACAATAAAGCGACAACCATATGGCTCCTGCCAGTTGACGATAACTTTACAAAACATGATCATCTCATACAAAACCGTATATCTCATCATGTCTTGACCATATCACATCACAACATGCCCTGCAAAAACAAGTTAGAAGTCCTCTACTTTGTTGTTGCAAGTTTTATGTGGCTGCTATGGGCTTAGCAAGAACCGTTCTTACCTACGCATACAAAACCACAATGATGTTTCATCAAGTATGTGTTGTTTTAACCTTCACAAGGACCGGGCGTAGCCACACTTGATTCAGCTAAAGTGAGAGAGACAGACACCCGCCAGTCACCTTTAAGCAACGAGTGCTCATAACGGTGAAACCAGTCTCGCGTAAGCGTACGCGTAATGTCGGTCCGGGCCGCTTCATCTCACAATACCGCCGAAGCAAAGTATGACATGCTGGTAAGCAGTATGACTAGTATCGCCCACAACTCATTGTGTTCTACTCGTGCATATCATCTAAGCATAGACCTTGCTCATGATGCCACTGTTGGGAAACGTAGTATTTTCAAAATTTTCCTACGATCACGCAAGATATATCTACTAGATGCATAGAAACGAGGGGGAGAGTGTGTCTACGTACCCTCGTAGACCGGGAGCGGAAGTGTCAAGTGACGCGGTTGATGTAGTCGAACTTCTTCGCGATCCAACCGATCAAGCACCGAATGTACGACACCTCCGCGTTCAGCACGTGTTCAGCTTGATGACGTCCCACGAGCTATTGATCCAGTTGAGCTTCACGGGAGAGTTTCGCCAGCACGACGGCGTGGTGACAGATATGATGTATCTACCGGCGCAGGGCTTCGCCTAAGCACTGCACCGGTATGACCGAGGTGTGTTTCTGTGGAGAGGGGCACCGCACACGGCTAAAACAATTCAACTTGTGTGTCCTAGGGTGCCCCCTGCCCCCGTATATAAAGGAGCAAGGGAGAGGCCGGCCCTAGAGGGGGCGCGCCAAGTGTGGGGAGTCCTACTAGGACTCCCAAGTACTAGTAGGATTCCCCTTTCCTTTCCGGAGTAGGAGAGAAGGAAAGAGGTGGAGAGGGAGAAGGAAAAGGGGGTTGCACCCCTTGTCCAATTCGGACCAGAGGGGGGGCGCGCGCCTCCTTCCTTTTGGCCTTTCTCCTCTATTCCCGTATGGCCCAATAAGGCCCATATACTCCGAAAAATACCCGAATCACTTGGAACCTTTCCGATGTCCGAATATAGTCGTTCAATATATCGATCTTTACGTCTCGACCATTTCGAGACTCCTCGTCATGTCCCCGGTCTCATCCGGGACTCCGAACTCCTTCGGTACATCAAAACTCATAAACTCATAATACTGATCGTCATCAAACGTTAAGCGTGCGGACCCTACGGGTTCGAGAACTATGTAGACATGACCGAGACTCATTTCTTGTCAATAACCAATAGCGGAACCTGGATGCTCATATTGGCTCCTACATATTCTACAAAGATCTTTATCGGTCAAACCGCATAACAACATACGTTGTTCCTTTTGTCATTGGTATGTTACTTGCCCGAGATTCGATCGTCGGTATCTCTATACCTAGTTCAATCTCGTTACCGGCAAGTCTCTTTACTCGTTCCGTAATACATCATCTCGTGACTAACTCATTAGTCTTTTGCTTGTAAGGCTAATTATGATGTGCATTACCGAGAGGGCCCAGAGATACCTCTCCGACACTCGGAGTGACAAATCCTAGTCTTGATCTATGACAACACCACGAACACTTTCGGAGACACCTGTAGAGCATCTTTATGATCACCCAGTTACGTTGTGACGTTTGATAGCACACAAGGTGTTCCTACGGTATTCGGGAGTTGCATAATCTCATAGTCATAGGAACATGTATAAGTCATGAAGAAAGCAATAGCAGTAAAACTAAACGATCATAGTGCTAAGCTAACGGATGGGTCTTGTCCATCACATCATTCTCCTAATGATGTGATCCCGTTGATCAAATGACAACTCATGTCTATGGTTAGGAAACATAACCATCTTTGATCAATGAGCTAGTCTAGTAGAGGCATACTAAGGACACTCTGTTTTGTCTATGTATTCACACATGTACTAGCATGAATAATAAACATTTATCATGATATAAGGAAATATAAATAACAACTTTATTATTGCCTCTAGGGCATATTTCCTTCACCTTCATGTTTTTAACTTGATGATTCTCACTGTTCCTTTGACCTTTATCGGAATGCCAAAGCCTAGCAAAAAGGCGAAAGCAAATAAGCCGGCTGCTGAAACCACTACTGCTGAACCGGACGAGGACCCTGAAACGGCCATCCCTCCAGAAGACAACCTTGACATTCAGCTTGATGATCCCACTCCTATGGATCGTGACAATGTTGCTGCTCCGTGAGCTGATAATACGGAGAACACGGCTGAACCGGCAAGCCCTGTCCGGGTTATCCCTCCTCGGGCTAGCCCGGCTCCTGTCAGTCTGGTGCTTACTGCTGTCCCCCTCCAGCGAACTGCTGCCTCATCCGCAGATGTTGAGATAACTGGGCTAGGCTTCACTGCTCCCACAGAGCCTATCACCTTGGCTAGGCATACTGCCAAGGAAGAGAAATTTCAACAAGACAAAGGCAAGTGGAGCACAGATTTATCCAGCTATGCTCAGTTGAGTGCGCAGGAACTTCATTCCGGGTATCTGAACCGGCTCTTTACTAGCCGCGACTATGAAGTCGGCTTAGTGAATATGATGAAGGACAAGTATGAAGTGATTTTCTTTCCTTTCACTTCTGTCTCTGCTTTATAATTTTGCAATCCTATATTTAGGCCATAGTAGCCCCCAACTGCCGGCTTAGCTTCATTGTAAGTGAACCGGGACTTCAATTATATCTGAGAATGAACTTACATTAGCCCCCAAGTGTCAAGGGCATAACTTGTTTATGTGCTTGGGACTTGTCTGGAAAAAAAATATTTCTGTACTTCAATTGCACATTAGCCCCCAAGTGTCAAGTGCATAACTTGTTATGTGCTTGAGACTTGATTGATCTGTCTTTCTAATCCATTTGATTTCCTTGCAGGCTGACTTGACCCGGAGGGCTTCGGAGGTAACAGAGCTCTAGAATAGCTTGGCTTTCCATGAAACTACTTCAGCCAAAGCCAAGGAAGAACTTGTGCTTACTTTGACCAACATGGAGAAATTGAAAAAAGATTTTGAAGCGGAGCGGTCCACATGGGAGGTGCAGAGGAATGCTCTTGAAAAAAGAGCAAAGGACGCCGAAGCTGCTCTTAATCCGGTGACGCAGGAGTTATCCGGTTTGAAACAGCAAATAGAGCTCATGACTTCTGCTATCTTCGGTGAGTACCCATCTTTGTATGTTTTTCATCCTTGCAATCTTTTGTTCCGCTCCGGTTTAACTCGCCAAACGTATATAGGGAGGCGCATAACTCATCTTGGAGATTATGTCCGGAAGAAGCTCAAGGCAGCTTATACCCTGGTGGAGTAGCTCTATTCCGGCGCTCAAAGGGCTATAAGTGCCATGTCACACAACAAATCGGCGCCGACCACCATCCAAGCCACCCTGGAGAAGCTATCTGTCCTACTTGTGCGTCTGGTTGAGGTAAAGAAATCTGCTGCCCGAGCTGGTTCTCTTATAGCGCTAACCCGGGCCAAAGCATGGGTTCCTGATTTTGACCCGGCTGAAGCTATGAACGGCTATCCCAGCAACAAAGAGGATGGGTCAGTCTTCTCTGCCGAAGATCTCCGTGCTTTGACTAAGGACATGCGCCCGCTTGCTAGTAAGCTTGCTGATGAGGCGGATTTGACAAGGTATCATCCGGCCTTTGACTTAGAAAATTCGCGGGTGGAGCGGCCGGTTTACGACACCGAAAATCTGATCCCACCAGTTCGTAACCACACTTTCGCTCCAGATATTGACCCTTCAGATCTCATCAATGAAGAAGTATATTTCCGTGCCCTCTCCAAGATTGATTGGTGCGCTCCTGGTTTCTAGCCATTGGCTGAAGTCGATGAAGATCCGGAACAAGATGATCCTCAGCCTTCGCAATTTGAAAAGGAGTCATAATCCGTCTGAGTTTAGCTTCAAATTGCCGAGTACTTTGAAAAAACTTTGATCTATTCAGGCTTGCGAGTGCCTTGTAATAGGATAGTTGAAATACTGCTTTTGTCCCACTGTTATGGCATTATTCAGATTGGCATCTCCGAATTTAATCTCTTATTTATAATGCATGATTCGCCTATATCATCCGTGCCTGCATGAACAAAGCTAAAAGATGTCCTGGCGGTTTACCACCGGATGGATTATACTGCTCTGATACATATATCAAAGGAATAGCTTTTGATCACAAACATATATCATACCTTTGGTTAAGTGTGCATGTCGACCTTAATCCGGTAAGAATAATTGAAAGTGTAGGTGTTGATGAGGCTCTTGGCTCTCTTGTTTGGCTTTACCTGATGGCCGATCCGGGTTACAATGAACGCCGGTTTAACTCACGCTGGTGTTTATGACCCAGACTTTTAACTTTGTAGATATATGGCCAACCTTGTAGTTGTCCGGTCCCATACTAATAGACTTGGTTAAAAAACCAATGATCATGACGGCCAAGATTTGTGAAATCATAGAAATAAGGTTTTTTGGGCAAATAAGACCATGTAGTCGAGGCTTTTTGCGAGCTGCCAGGCTCCAAATTCGAGGCTTCTTACGAGCTGCCAGGCCCCAAATTCAAAGTTTTTTATCGATGACAAGCCACCCAATGTTTCAAAACCTCTGAAGGATCTTGTCTTTAGGTGATCAACTCGATGATTATCAATGGCTGATTCCTTGATGCATCAAGGGCGCCAGTTTAGGAGGCCATGGTGAGTTTTCAGAGAAACTCCCATGTGATACTCCTTTGAAAAACACGGCTGATTCCCTGTAGCTATCAGGGGCGCCGGTTTAGGAGGCCATGGTGAGTTTTCGGCGAAACTCCCATGTGATACTCCTTTGTAAAAAAAGACACGGCTGATTCCCTGTAGCTATCAGGGGCGCCGGTCTAGGAGGCCATGGTGAGTTTTCGGTGAAACTCCCATGTGATACTCCTTTGTAAGAAAGACACGGCTGATTCCCTGATGCTATCAGGGGCGCCGGTCTAAGAGGCCATGGTGAGTTTTCGGTGAAACTCCCATGTGATACTCTTTTTGCGAAGATGGCTGATTCCCCGGTTTACTGGGGGCGCCGGTTTATTTATTAATCATAATATATACATGGTACATAAAGTGGAGCCAATGGCTCAAGTGTAGTAAGGTCGCAGAAGAGCGATGTTCCACGGCCGCTTCGTCTCCTCCTCTGTCGTGCGTGAGTCCTTATGCTCTCGAACATCGACCAGGTAGTATGAACCGTTGTGTAGGTTCTTGCTGACCACAAAGGGTCCTTCCCAAGGTGGGGATAACTTGTGCATATCTAGCTGGTCTTGGATGAGCCGGAGCACCAGATCCCCCTCCTGGAATGTTCTGGTCTTAACCCGACGGCTTTGGTACCAGCGCAGGTCTTGTTGATAAATCGCCGATCGCGCTGCTGCCGTGTCCCGTTCCTCATCCAGCCGGTCCAAGCTGTCTTGTCTTGCTTGCTCATTATCCGCTTCAACGTAAGCTGCCACCCGTGGTGAGTCATGCCGGATGTCACTAGGGAGAACCGCTTCAGCACCATATACCATGAATAAAGCCGTATAACCCGTCGACCTGTTAGGTGTAGTGTTGATGCTCCAGAGGACCGAAGGTAACTCCTCTACCCAACAACCTGGTGTTCTTTGCAAAGGAACCATAAGTCGGGGTTTGATACCTCTCAAGATCTCTTGGTTGGCCCTCGCAGCTTGGCCATTGGACTGAGGGTGAGCTACTGACGATACATCCAGGCGAATATGTTCTCTTTGACAGAACTCTTTCATCTCTCCTTTAGATAGGTTGGTGCCATTATCAGTAATGATGCTGTGTGGAAAGCCAAACCGGAAAATTACCTTTTTGATGAACTTAACCGCGGTTGCCGCATCACACTTACTGACAGGTTCTGCCTCAATCCACTTTGTAAACTTGTCCACTGCTACTAACAGGTGGGTTTTCTGATCTTGGGATCTTTTAAAGGGTCCAACCATATCAAGCCCCCAAGTCGCAAACGGCCAAGTGATTGGAATCATCCGTAGCTCCTGCGCCGGATAATGAGCACGCCGTGAAAATTTCTGGCAAGCATCACATTTTCTGACCAAGTCCTCTGCATCAGCGTGAGCCGTTAACCAGTAGAACCCATGACAAAAAGCTTTAGCTACCAATGACTTTGAACCGGTGTGATGACCACAATCTCCTTCGTGAATCTCTCAAAGAATATCACATCCTTCCTCTGATGATAAGCACCACTGAAACGCCCCAAAAACACTGCGGTGATGAAGTTCTCCATTGACGATAGTCATATATTTGGATCGCCGGATTATCTGTCGGGCCTTGACTTCGTCCTCTGGCAACTCACTTCATCTCAGGTACGCCAAGTAAGGGAGTGTCCAATCCGGAATAACGTGAAGAGCTGCAACTAGCTGTGCTTCCCGGTCAGGAATAGCTAAATCTTCCTCTGAAGGTATCTGTACTGACGGACTATGCAATTCATCTAAGAAGGTATTAGGTGGAACCGGTTTACGCTGAGAACCTAGCCGGCTTAATGCATCGGTTGCTTCATTTTTCCGTCGGTCTATGTGGTCCACCTGATATCCTTTGAAGTATCCTGCGACTGCTTCAACTTCCCGCCGATAAGCCGCCATGAGTGGATCTTTAGAGTCCCACTTACCAGATACCTGTTGTGCCACTAGATCTGAATCACCAAAGCACTTGACTCGGCTCAAGTTCATCTCCTTGGCCATCCGTAAACCGTGAAGGAGAGCTTCATACTCAGCAGCATTGTTAGTGCAAGGGAACAGTAATCGAAGAACATAACAGAACTTGTCACCTCGTGGGGAAGTTAACACGACTCCAGCCCCCGAGCCCTCCAATTTCCTTGAACCGTCAAAGTGAATAGTCTAGTATGTATGATCCGGCTTCTCCTCAGGTGCTTGCAACTCTGTCCAATCATTGATGAAATTCACCAGTGCTTGGGATTTTATAGTAGTATGAGGTACATACTTCAATCCGTGCGGGCTAAGCTCAATGGCCCATTTCGCCACTCTGCCAGTGGCTTCTCTGTTCTGAATTATATCCCCCAATGGAGCTGAGCTGACGACAGTGATTGGGTGGCCCTGGAAATAGTGCTTCAGCTTTCGGTTTGCCATGAATACCCCGTATACTAACTTCTGCCAGTGTGGATATCTTTGCTTTGATTCAATAAGGACCTCATTGATGTAGTAAACCGGGCGCTGAACCGGATATTCCTTGCCTGCTTCCTTGCGTTCCACCACAATTGCCACGCTAACTGCACGGGCATTGGCGGCAACGTATAACAGCAGCGGCTCTTTGTCAACAGGGGCAGCAAGAACTGGCGGTTCTGCTAATTGCCACTTCAAATCCTCGAACACAGCGTATGCAACATCGCTCCATACAAACCGATCCGTCTTTTTCAGCATCTGATAAAGCGAGATCGCCTTCTCTCCCAAATGGCTGATGAACCGGCTCAACGCTGCAATACGGCCCGCTACGCGCTGGACATCATTGATGCAAGCCGGTTTAGCCAAGGATGTGATCGCCTTGATCTTCTCCGGATTAGCCTCAATCCCTCTGTTTGATACTAAGAAACCAAGGAGCTTGCCTGCTGGAACACCAAAAACACACTTCTCTGGATTAAGCATCATCTTGTAAACCCGGAGGTTGTCAAAGGTTTCTTTCAAGTCCTCTATCAGCGTCTCCTCCTTCCTGGATTTTACCACAATATCATCCGCATATGCATGGACATTCTTCCGATCTGCCCTTGAAGGCAGTTCTGCACACAACGTTGATAAGTTGCCTGAGCACTCTTGAGCCCAAAGGGCATGGATACATAGCAGAAGGCTCCAAAGGGAGTTATCAAAGTTGTCTTCTCCTGGTCCTTAACTGCCATCTTGATCTGATGATAACCTGAATATGCATCCAAAAAACTTAGCCGCTCACATCATGCCGTAGCATCAATAATCTGATCAATACGGGGGAGAGCAAAAGGATCCGTTGGGCAAGCCTTATTCAAGTCTGTGTAATCAACACACATCCTCCAGGTTCCATTTTTCTTTAGCACCAGCACCGGATTAGCCAACCACTCTGGATGAAACACCTCAACTATAAATCCTGCGGCCAAGAGCCTAGCCACTTCTTCACCTATAGCCTTGCGCCTCTCCTCATTGAAGCGGCGCAAATACTGCTAGACCGGTTTAAACTTCGGATCAATATTAAGACTGTGCTCAGCGAGTTCCCTCGGTATACCTGGCATGTCAGAAGGTTTCCATGCAAAGATATCCCGGTTCTCACGGATGAACTCGATGAGCGCGCTTTCCTATTTGGGGTCTAGGTTAGCGCTGATAGTGAACTGCTTGGACGAATCGCCCGGAACAAAGTCAACTTGCTTGGTCTCCGTTGCTGATTTGAATTTTAGCGTTGGATCATGCTCCGTAGTTGGCTTCTTCAACGGGGACATATCTGCCGGATCAACATTGTCTTTGTAGAATTTTAGCTCCTCCATAGCACAAACTGCCTCAGCATATGATGCATCTCCTTCCCCGCATTCCAATGCGATCTTGTGGCTCCCGTGGACCGTGATGGTTCCCTTGTGACCCGACATCTTAAGCTGCAGATAAACATAACACGGTCTAGCCATGAACTTGGCATAAACCGGCCTCCCAAATAGAGCATGATATGGGCTCCTGATCTTTACAACTTCAAAGGTTACTGTCTCCGATCTAGAGTCCTGCTCATCCCCAAAGGTTACTTCCAGATCGATTTTTCCAACTGGATAAGCCGATTTCCCTGCTACCACTCCATGGAACACTGTGTTGGACTGTCGGAGCTTCTTATCTGTCAACCTCATACGTCGGAAAGTCTCATAGTATAGAATATTCATGCTGCTGCCTCCATCCATGAGCACCTTTGTGAACTTGTAACCTCCCAC
This sequence comes from Secale cereale, assembly GCA_902687465.1. Taxonomy (NCBI): domain Eukaryota; kingdom Viridiplantae; phylum Streptophyta; class Magnoliopsida; order Poales; family Poaceae; genus Secale; species Secale cereale. Next base: position 705,811,665 of record LR738713.1, read on the forward strand.
CTGTGGTGCCACCAGTAAGGCCAACTGTCCCGGATTATCAACCCGTGGCGGGTGACCTCTCTGCTCCACACAATGGGTTGCTCAGACCAACGTAAAAAACATGGTATCGCCGGTTCAACTGCGTGTACTGCCCGCTTCAGAACCTTCTGATCTCGTTTGCACCAACTTGTGGTGAAAACATGATAATGCCCACTGCTTAGTTCCTTCGGATTATTCTGATATCCAGATTGCTGCTGCTGCTGACGCTGCTGATTGCCTTGGTTGTTGTAACCACCCTGACCATGCTGCTGGTTATGTTGATGCTGACTGTTGCCGTTGTGGTTATTGTTACCGTCGTGATATCCTGATCCGGATCCGTTACCTTGGTAACCCGGACCCGGAAAGCCGGATCCGCCGCCGGGGGGTCCATGGTTATACCTGGCCTGTTTTATAACCTCCTGCATGATACGGCAGTCCTTCCAGAGATGTGCAGCCGGGTTTTCCTCTGTACCATGTCTTGGGCAAGGCACACTTAGCTGCTGGTCTAGATTGAAGGGTGGCCTCTCGTTGCGTGGGGGCGGTTTACCCTTGCGGCGCTGCCCGTTGCCCTGAACGTTGGTATTGGCCACAAAGTCTGAGCCGCCCTCCGCTTTTCTCTTGCCATTGTAACCTGTACCTGCCGAATTGGCTTGCGCCGGTTTACCAGCTTTGTTCGCCTTCCCAGACTTGTCTCCGTCTACATCTGGGTATTTGGTGTTATCGGAGTCCCCATACTTCACCAAAGCGCTCATGAGCGTTCCCATGTCGTTGCAATCGCGCTTGAGCCGTCCTAACTTCAGCCTCAAAGGCTCAAACCAGCAATTGCTCTCCAAGGTCACTATCGCCGTACTGGGGTTGATGCTATTGGAGGAGTGCAGGATTTCTGATACTCGCCGCACCCAACTGCTTGTGGTCTCTTGCTCTCCTTGAACACATGCTGCTAAATCTACCACGGACATCGGCTGTTTGCACGTGTCTTTGAAATTACTGATGAACCGGCGACGTAACTCACCCCATGATCCGATGGAGTTAGGTGGTATACCCTTTAACCATGTTCGGACTGTACCCTCAAGCATCATTGTGAATTTTTAGGCACACGCAGCTTTGTCCACGTCAAGCATCTCCATAGCCATCTCATAACTTTCAACCCATGCCTCTGGAGCCAGATCCGCCGTGTAATTGGGTACCTTGCGCGGGCCTTTGAAGTCTTTGGGTAATTTCATGCTTTGTAAAGCGGGGATGAGACACTGTACTCCAAAGGAACTGGCCATGACTCCCGTTTCTGCGGTGGTGGGATGAACCGGTGTCGCTTGACGGGTGTCCTCGCGGGCAGTATGTCAAGCCTGGTTTACTGCCTCTTGGGCGTGTGCTTCTGCCCCTATCGGATTATCCTGCCTGTGACGGTGCCGTCTCCGCTTGCTGCTAGATACAGCCGGTTCATCCCAGTGCCTTGTGTAACTCCGGCTCGGGCGGGGGGTTGAATGAATCCTCTCCCGGCTATAAGAATACGCCTGCTGCTGTGTCAGTGCCGTGTCCAGCAACTCCTTAGCCCTTCGTGCTTCCATTGCTATGGGGGATGTTCCCTCAATGGGCAAAGCGGCCAGTCGTGAAGCGGCGGCGACAATATTGTCCAACGGGTTAGAATAATGGCCGGGAGGGGTGGGAACGTGCGGCGTTGACACAACTTGGTGGTTCCGCTCTGTGGCTGGCTGCTGAACCAACGCGCCAGTCCTCGGAGCTGCTCCCCGGTTTACCTCTGGGCGGTTACTGGCTCCCGCTCCTGGTGTGCCAAAGAGATCCTTGCCTCATAAACCGGCGGTAGACGAGTTTGTTGCCTTCTGTACATTGTCTCCTAGGGAGCGTTCAGATCCAGCCTAAGCCGGAAGGCTTGGGAATCTAGCTCTGCCTGTCTTGTAGCCATCCTGGCTTTCTCCGCATCAAGATCCAGTTTAGCTTGCTCGGTCCGGCTCTTCAGCTGAACGATCTCCGCATCATGTTGCGCCTTGTCGGCAGGGGCTACTTATGTTGTTGCAAGCGCCGTCAAAGTGCCGACCAAGGTGGATAGGACGTCAGAGGGCGACGGGGTTTGGTTGCCTGCCCCGGCTCCCGCTGCTTCTGCGGTGAATGCCCCGGTCATCGAGGGCTGCTGCGTAGACTGTGATCCGGCCATGAAAACAGCAAACCTGTTCGGCGGATCAAAGGGGCCCGGAATACTATCACCATCGGACACACCCTCTGATCGGCCGTCCTGCAACAGATACAAAGATTCGGTCTCTCCGGATGAAGATTCATTGTCGGAATAGACAACTGTCTCGCCACCAGAATCCGATTCGTCCTCGGCTTGTACTCCATGCACTGCTCCAACGAAAACACGCTTCACGGCGGGCTGAATCCGGGCTGATCTCGCACGCTGAGCCGGCTCGACGATGTTGGGGAAGATGTCCGACTCAGGTCCCGGTTCGCCGATCTTGCCGATGAAGACGTGGATGCCGCCGAAGGGGACCCGGTACCCATATTCGATTGAATCGGCCTCGGGGCCCCAGCCTGCATCGTCGATGTAGATCCGGCCGCGACGACTCTTGGTCATCCGGCCAACTGCGTAACCCTTGAGTCCTTCAAAGCTTCCCTTCAAGAACTCAAAACCATCGTGCGATAGCCCCACGGTGGGCGCCAACTGTCGTGGAATTAGCACGGCAGATGTCCGGTTTAGCGGACTTAGGTGTGAGGCCATCGTACGGGTTAGCTTGCAGGGGTTAATGCGGACGAAGGACACAGGGAGTTTATACTAGTTCGGCCCCTTCGATGAAGGTAAAAGCCTACGTCTAGTTTGGGGGTGGTATTGCTTGGGCGTCGATGACCAGGGAGCGAATCCGCGTGCCTGTGTCTCGAGATCTTCTTTCTTGTCCCTGAACCGTCGCCGGGTCGTCCCTTTATATTGAGGAGACGCCCGGTCCGGTTTACAGAGTCCCGAGGCCGGCTCATAAACGTGTCCGCCTCGGTCTCTACTCTTTCTATCTTACATCCCAAGTTACATGGTACGACGGTTTACAGACCGTGGGCCTTATACATGGGCCCTAAGCCTCTACGGGCTATGACCCCTCTACATATTCTACTGGCCTTGTAATAATACAACCTTATCAGTGTAATCCGGACCTTCCTAGTTGGTTTATACCTGCTAGTAATATCCTTGACAGTACCCCTCATGCCCATCCCGGTGTCAGCCAAGCAATTGTTTTCATACTTTACTTTTTTGAACCTTTTCAACTCTTCACGCAATACATGAGCGTGAGCCATGGACATAGCACTATGGGTGAAATAGAAGGTGGTAGTAGACAAAAGTAGGGAGAAAGTCTCACATCGAGTAGGCAAATCAATGGACTACGGAGATGTCCATCAATTGATATTAATGTGAGTGAGTAGGGATTGCCATGTAACAGATGCACTAGAGCTATAAGTGTATGAAAGCTCAAAATAAAAATAGTGGGTGTGCATCAACTTGCTTGCTCATGAAGACCTAGGGCATTTGAGTAAGCCCATCGTTGGAATATACAAGCCAAGTTCTATAATGAAAATTCCCACTAGTATATGGAAGTGACAACATAGGAGACTCTCTATCATGAAGAACGTGGTGCTATGATGAAGCACAAGTGTGGTAAAAAGATAGTAGCATTGTCCCCTTTTTATTTTTTATTTTTTATTTTTCTTTTTTTTCTTTTTTTTTTTGCGCCTACCTTTTTTTGGCCTTTCTCTTTTTTTATTTGGGACAATGCTCTAATAATGATGATCATCACACTTTTATTTACTTACAACTCGATACTACAACTCGATACTAGAACTAAAATATGACTCTATATGAATGCCTCCGGCGCTGTACCGGGATGTGAAATGATCTAGCATAGCAATGACATCAAAAAACGGACAAGCCATGAAAACATCATGCTAGCTATCTTACGATCATGCAAAGCAATATGACAACGATGGTGCGTGTCATAATAAACAGAACGGTGGAGTTACATGGCAATATATCTCGGAATGGCTATGGAAATGCCATAATAGGTAGGTATGGTGGCTGTTTTGAAGAAGGGTATAAGGTGATTTGATGCACTGGCGAAAATTGCGCGGTACTAGAGTGGCTAGCAAGGTGGAAGGGTGAGAGTGCGTATAATCCATGGACTCAACATTAGTCATAAAGAACTCACATACTTATTGCGAAAAATCTATTAGCCCTTGAAGCAAAATACTACGACGCATGCTCCTAGGGGGAGGTTGGTAGGAGTTAACCATTGCGCGCCCCCGACCTTCACACAAAGATAAACAATCAAAGTACAATGCGCGCCAAGTTGGTTGCATTGTTAGGAGACCATACGTGCATGCTTCGGGGATCACTAACCTTAACACCAATATTTTTACTAAACCACAATCATTCACTAGTACCTCCCACATATTATCATCTCTATATCGCAAAACTATTGCAAGGAATCAAACATATCATATGCAGCGACTACAAGTTTATGTAGGATTTTATGCCTAACCATGTGAATGACCAATCCCTCTCAACTCTCTAAATAGATATAAGTGAAGCAGGAGAGTTTTAATTCTTTCTACAAAAGATATGCCCACGCTCTAACAAATATAAGTGAAGCAAAAGAGCATTCTACAAATGGCGGTTTTCTATGTGAGGAGAAACATGCAATCCAAACTTCAAATGATATAAGTGAAGCACATGGAGCATTCTATAAACCTATACTCAAAAGATATAAGTGAAGTGCAAAGAGCATTCTATAAATCAACCAAGGATTATCTCATATCAGCATGGTGCATTTATTAAAGGAAAAATAAAAAACACATGATGCTCCAATAGTTTACGCATAACATGTGAATGAGACGAATCCGAAAACATACCAATACTTGTTGAAGAAAGGTGGGATGCCTTCCGGGGCATCCCCAAGCTTAGACGCTTGAGTCTCCTTGAATATTTACTTGGGGTGCCTTGGGCATCCCCAATATTGAGCTATTGCCTCTCCTCCTTCTTCTCACATCGAGACCTCGATCTTCGAATACTTCATCCACACAAAACTTAACCGAACTTTTAGTGGCGGGGTTAGTGCATATGATCAATGAAATCCCATCATGTACTACTCTAACATTATTGTACAATTATGAACAAACATTACCCATTGTATGTTCTCACAATTCTATGGCCCCAAGTCAATGAGGCTTCAACAAGAATTCAAACATATGCAAATAATGAAGCTATAACAGCAATCTGTGAAAATAGGACAGTCTGTAGTAATCTGAACATTAACCATACTTCTGTAACTCTAAAAATTCTGGCAAAATTAGGAAAAATCAAAAAATTGTATAGCAATACTTTGCAAAAAGTTTCAGATCCTTTCGACGTTCCAATAAAAAAAGTAAAATCGCCCACTACAGCCAAAGTTTCTGTTTTTGCACCACACAAACCAACAAGCAGTTTAATCATCCTAAAGGAAACTCTTGGCACATTATTTTCATAATACAATGGAATTGTACAAGGGGATAATTATTTTTGTTGAAAAGTTTATGTAATTCAAGATTTACAAAGTTTCCATGGGCATGAACAAAGTTCAAGGAGCTCCCCCATTTCAACGGTGCTCGTCCTTCTTACTTTCACTTTTCTTTTTGAAAAAAATTTAGGTTCCCCTCTTTATTTTTTTATTTTTTAAACTTTATAAAAGCACACAACAAAAATAAATGACTCTCTAAAACTTTTGGGTTGTCTCCCTGGCAGCACTTTGTTTAAAGCCATTAAGCTAGGCATATATTGCTCAAGTAATGGATCCATCCGGATCCCAAGCTATATCAAAGCCAATTTTAATTAGTGATGATTTGGCATTTAGTAGTGAGCACAAAGTGATATGTTTCATGCAAAAACGAAGTCTAACTCTCTTCCTATGCATAGGCATGTCATACAAGAACAATTCATGCACATCAAGTAAAGGCCAATGCATAGTATAAGCAGTTTCTTGCAATTTTATCGTGTTGGAAATGTAGAGAGGCGGAGATATAGTTCCTCTCTCATAATAATTGAAAGTAGGAGAAGCAAGCACATGCATATTATACTCATCAAAATCATCATGTGTAATGGAAAAAGGCAACCCATCAATATAATCCTTAATACGTGCAAACTTCTCCAATATAGTGTAGTTTGGAGAATTCAAAAAGATAATAGGACTATCATGTGTGGGTGCAATAGCAACTATCTCATGTTTAACATAAGGAACTATAGCAAGTTCATCTCCATAAGAATAATTCATATTGACATCTTGGCCACAAGCATAACAAGTATCATCAAAAAGGGATATTTCAAAAGAATCCACGGGATCATAACAATCATTATAGCATTCATCCTTCGGTAAGCACGAAGGGAAATTAAACAATGTATGAGATAAAGAGTTACTCTCATTAGAAGGTGGGCCCGGGTGATCGATCCGCTCTTCCTGCTTTTGTTCTTCGCTCTCCTCCTCATCTTTTTCATCCAATGTGCTCACAATGTCATTAATTTCTTCTTCCATAGACTCCTGCAAAATATTAGTCTCTTCTTGGACAGCGGAGGAGTCCTCAATATATGGTTTAACATAGGCATTACAAGCATAATTATCATAACAATATTTAAATATGGAAAAAAATCAGATTTGTAAAGAGTAGCATCATACTTTTCAATCAAAGAAGCAATTTCATAAGCACCCTTAAAAGCAACAAAATTTTCAGTTTATTGAACATCATAGTAACTATAAACACCCTTAGCATACGAAGATACGATTCCATTATCACTAAACTCACATTGGTAGGGAAGGTGTTTCTTAGGGTCTTCAGAACAACAAGTAAAATCATATATTTCACATAAATTCCAAGCATAGCATTGCAAACGATGAATTTGATCCAGTAAAAGTTACCCTTCTTGAGATAAGCGGTGTCGCACATAACAAGCATGCTCATCTAAAGATTTGCCCTCAACTAAGCTAGTTGGGGTTTCAGCATGAGCACATAGGGATCGAAGATGATCCAAGTAAAAAGCTTCAGGAGTGTGATAGATTTTGAGTAGTTCTTCAACCATTGGTTCAATAGGTACCACGATTTTTTTGGTATTTTGCGTTTCCTACCCATAACTAGATAGAGAACAACTTAGAACAGCAAATAAAATCTACTTAGTGATAAAGCAAACAAGCACACACGAGAATATTCACCCCACGCTATTGCTCCCCGGCAACGGCGCCAGAAAAAGGTCTTGATAACCCAAAAGTGTAGGGAATCAGTTGTAGACTCTTTCGATAAGTAAGAGTGTCAAACCCAAGAGGATCTAAAGGTATAAAAAATATTCCCTCAAGTTCTATCGACCACCGATACAACTCTACGCATGCTTGACGTTTACTTTACCTAGAACAAGTATGAAACTAGAAGTACTTTGTAGTTTTTGTGGGATAGGTTTGCAAGAATATAAAGAGCACGTAAATATAAACTAGGGGCTGTTTAGGTAAAGAAGCAATAAATTTAGTATAGCGAGTGTGGAAAAAGTGGTGGTAGGAGTTGCGAGATTGTCCCTAAGCAATTGACTATGTTACTAGAATGATAGCAAGTCTTATGTGGGAGAGGCCACTGCTAGCATGTCATCCCTGACTTGGAATTCTATGCACTTATGATCGGAACTATTAGCAAGCATCCGCAACTACTAACATTCATTAAAGTAAAACCCAACCATAGCATTAAGATATATTGGTCCCCCTTCAATCCCGTATGCATCAATTTCTACGCTAGGTTGAAGCTTCTGTCACTCTTGTCCTCCAATGCGTAGTCCTATCAACATACAACTAACCCTATGGTGTGATCCACGCGCGCTCATATGATGGGCACCAAAGGACAGCAACATAACCACAAGAAAATTAAACCAATCATAGCAATTCACCAATTACCGGTAGGACAACGAAAATCTACTCAGACACCATAGGATGGCAACACATCATTGGAAAATAATATGAAGCATAAAGCACCGTGTTCAAGTAGAGGGTACAGCGGGTTGCGGGAGAGTGGACCGCTGTAGATAGATGGGGGAAGGTGATGGAGATGTTGGTGAAGATGACGGATGTGTTGGTGTAGATCGCCGTCACACGATGATTGCCTCGGCGGTGTTCCGGCGCCACCGGGAGAGAGGGGGAGAGAGCCCCCCTCCTTCTTCTTCTTCCTTGACCTTCTCCCTAGATGGGAGAAGGGTTTCCCTTTGTTCCATGGCCTCCATGGCGGCGGAGAGCCCCTCCGAGATTGGATCTGTCTCTCTGTCCCTCTCTATTTCTGCATTCCGAGATTCTGGCCTTTCACCGTTTCTTATATTCCCGGATATCCGTAACTCCGATTGGGCTGAATTTTTGACACGATTTTTATCTGGATATTAGCATTCTTGTGGCGAAAGAAGGGCACGAACCGCCTTATGGAGTGGCCACAAGGGCCCAGGGAGCGCCTGACCCCCTAGGGCGTGCCCCTCACCCTCGTGGGCCACTCGGGCATTGTCTCACGTTGATTCCACTTCCCAAAATTCACATATATTCCAAAAAAAATCTATGTCCATTCTTATCCCGTTTGGACTCCGTTTGATATGGACATTCTGCGAAACAAAAACATGCAACAAAAAGGAACTGGCACTGGGCACTGGATCAATATTTAGTCCCAAAAATAGTATAAAAAGTTGTCGAAAGTATATGAAAGTTGTATAATATTGGCATGGAACAATCAAAAATTATAGATACGACGGAGACGTATCAATGAACCCGGCTTCAAGTAATTTGGCCAGCTCCTCCCCCATGGCTTGTCTTTTGGGTTCGGGAAATCATTGTAGTGATTGCTTGATCGGTTTGAACCCTTTGATGATGTTGAGGCTGTGTTCGGCCAGCCCGCGGGGGATTCTAGACATGTTTGAAGGGTGTTAGGCGAATATATCTCAATTTTCGCGCAGGAATGCGCGCAAAGCGGTGTCTTCGGTCTCGCTTGTAAAAAAAATCTTGGTTGTTGTTCCTTTGTGGAAAGGCTAAGAGCATCTCCACTCGCCCCCTCCCCCCAACAGCCCCCCAGGGCGCCTTTTTTAGTGTCGGCGGCGAAAAACGGCCTAGCCGCACCCCCGGACCCTTGTTTATCGCCGGATTGGGAAAAAATTACAACCAGCGAACCCAATCTGAACCAAGCGCGCCGAGGGGCTCCTGGGGGCGCCGGCTGGAGAGAAAAGGCATGTGGGCCCGCGTTGTCGGCGACGCCAACCGAGTTCCCGTCGGTTTCCTCCTCTTTTCCCTCCATTTCCCACTTGCTTCCCCTTCTCCACCGCTGCTCCCGCCATTCTCTCCCCAAACCAGCCCGCCATGCCGCCGAAGAAGTATATGGTCTCTCGGCTAGCCGCTGATTCCGCCCAGCCAAAGCAGAGGACACCGAGGGCGCCGATGCCAAGGCCCCCGGGCGTCACGAACTCCCAATGGAAGGCCGACATTGAGCACCAGGAGGCGGTCACCGCCGATCAGCGAAACAGGCTCATCATGAAGAAGGCCAGGGACGCGGCGGTGGTGTCAGGCCCAAGATGCGATTCTATCCCAATCACGTGACACTTACGTGATTGGGGCACAACCGCATTTCAGGCGCTTAGCAAGATGGATATCATTACATCGTACCATTACATACATACATGGGGGATACAACAATACATACAAGTCACATGAATACAACATCAAAACAAAGCATCCGACTACGGATGCAAACATGAAAAGAACAACGACATCCATCTGCTATCCCAGGCTGCCGACCCGGAACCTAACCCAAGACTGAAGAAGAAGAAGAAGAAGAAGAAAGAACTCCAACACAACGATCATCGCTCTCACGTCAAGACATCGGAAACCTGCACCTGCAACTGTTGTTGTAGTATCTGTGAGCCACGAGGACTCAGCAATCCCATAACCATGGGTAACAAGACTATCAAAGCTTAATAGGTAGGAAGAGGTAAAGTGGTGAGGTTGCAGCAGCGACTAAGCAAAAGTATGGTGGCTAACTTACGAGTACAAGAATAAGATGAGCATCTACGCAAACGGTCGCAACTAGTAGTGATTGCTAAAGATCCTGAACTACCTATGAGTCAAACATAACCCCACCGTGTTCTCTTCTCAAAGTGAAAAGAGACAGTCACGGTTACTCACACAGTTGTGTGTTTTACTTCGGATCCTCTGTCAAGTTTTCTACAACCGGACATTAACAAATTCCAATCTGCCACATAACCGCGGGCATGGCTTTTGAAAGATCATAACCCTGCAGGGGTGTCCCAACTTAGCCCATCAAAAGCTCTCACGATCAGCTGAAGTAATAATAATTATTACCCCTTATCTTAGGGAAATCCGATCAAGCTCGGCATCCCGGTGCACAAGACATTTCGACAATGGTAAAACAAGTCCAGCAAGACCTCCCGGCGTGCTGACACCCTGATAGTAGCCGCGCGTATCTCGTCTCGGGCCACAACCGGATGGGACATCCTACAGGAGCCAGATACCTCGAGTTTCCCCGAGGCGGTCCCGCAGTCTGCCCGTTTGGGACCAACACCATCAGCACTGGCCCCCCCTGCTATGTAGAAAGAATCCCCGGGGACGCGACCCCCTATGCAATTTTAATTAATTAATTAAGTTATCATTATGAGGCAAATTAAAACCAATGATGGGCCTTGCTGGAGGAGTTTTATTCAAAGACGAAGTGTCAAGGGGTCCCCATATACCCAACCGTGTAAGGAACGCAATATCAAGGAACATAATGCCGGTTTATCGGCACCTAAGGTGGCATGAGTGGAACAAAACACCGAGCAAAAGGCCAAGCCTTCCACCCATGCCCAGTATGTAGGTGTGTTAATAATAATAATAGATATTGTGATATTCCAACAACAAGTTCCCTCCTGGAACGATCTTCATCTTCACATGCAACTAACAACGCTATAAGAGGGGTTGAGCAAGCGGGTAACATAGCCAAACAAAGGTTTTTGTTAGGAAGGTGTCAAAGGTTAGAGGTTTCATGGCAACAAGGAGAGGGGCTGACAATAAGATGGGTAGCGCGACATGTAACGATAGCATCGAGACAACTAAGCATGGCAATGATATTTGAAATAATTTGAAATTAGTCCAGATCTGAACAAACCTTAAGTTAAAGTTGTTAAACAGCAAGTTAGCATGCACCATGATGATCTACACGAAATTCTAGTCAAGTTTCATATAAAGTTCATTTAATTTGGAGCTACGGCCTAGAAGATATGAGCAAAATAAGACAAACAAGGCAACGGTGCAAGATGCACCCAAACATCAAGCAAACTCACTCCAAACATGGAAACAACATGATATTATGCTTCTACATGCAAAATCACACAATTTTCATATAAAGCACACCCAAAACGGAGCAACGGGCTAAAAGATACACATGAAACAACATATAACAACAAGCTGAAGTTAACAGCCACATAGCAACTTTGGAGCAAGAAATATATACTCTACAGCACACAAACATGGTGATATGAAGCATGAACATGAAGTAGACATATCCTATAGCAAACAACTCCATTGGAGCAACTCCTTAGGAGGCATGGATCAATAGCAACAAGCTACAACATTTTGATCATGACACTAAAAACCTGACAACAATATTTTATAGCAACTTGAGAGCAAGAAATAAATAAGCTACAGCAGGTCATATGAGCAAGTATGGGCATGAATGGATAGACAACAACATATACAACAAGGAATGATCAATGGCCACCCCAAAACTAACATGGATTTGCCTAGGGCATCAAGCAAACATAGCATCAGGATAAGACAGATTCCAGACTTAGTGAAATTTCACTAAGTGTTAAAACAGTTAAGTTGGCATGGCATGTTTACAAGCATGTTTAAGTCAACACAAGGCATATCATGGCAATTGGTTTGCACCAGAGCAAAGAACACATGATGGGGAATCTAAAACATATGGGCATGTGACATGGGAACAAACACATCAATAGCAACAAGCTCCTCAACTAGGCATCTCGTAACAAGTTACAAAACCTAACAAACACATGCACTTTTGCAACAGAGATAAACATGGCAAAATGAACCCTAACATGCATGCTATAGCAACCAACATGTAGAGCATCTCATAATGAACATTTTGACATATCATATGCATCATTTGGATAAACATGCACCAAGTTATCATATCTCAAACATGGCAACAAAATAACAAGTAGCAGCAGTTTATAACAAGTAGCACTCTTGCAACAGAGATTAGAGCATCTAAGATGAACTCAAATGGGCATGGCACAATGGAACAAAGTGTAGAGCATGTCACCACGATCATTTTGACATATCATTCACTCAAAACGGAGCTACATGCAAGAAGTTAAGGCATGATAAACATGGCATCAGAGCATCTCCAGCCGTTGGCCCCCCTAGGACGCTAAAAAATCGCCCCCTGGGGGCGAGCCGGCGATACAATCGGCGCTGGGGGCGGTTTTGCGCCTAGTCGTCGCCCCCAGCTCGCCCCCAGGCGCCGAAATTGGCCCACTATGCGGCCCAATTTCGGCGATTAAAGGGCCCATATGGGCGAGAATAGGCCCATATTCTTATCACATATTTCTTATCACATATTTCATCACAGAAAAATTATTTCTTATCAACAAAATTATTTTTTATCACACATTTCATCACAGAAAAATCAAATACTTCAACAAAATAGTACAACAACAAATAGTTCAATAAAAATTATATAGTTCAACAAATAAAAACTCGTATTTCATCACACGGCGTCCCCCTTGAGCCTCCATAGGTGCTCAATCAGATCTTTCTGCAGTTGATGATGCACCTGTGGGTCTCGGATCTCCTGACGCATACTGAGATAGGCATTCCAAGTTGCCGATAGATGGTGATCAACTTCGGCTAGAGGACCCTGCATGTAGTATGGTTCAGTGTCAAACACTGGGTCTTCTTGCTCGCTCTCGATGATCATGTTGTGCAAGATGACACAGCAAGTCATAATCTCCCACATTTGATCTTTGGACCAGGTATGAGCGGGGTACCGAACATCAGCGAATCGAGATTGGAGCACACCAAATGCCCGCTCGACATCCTTCCTACAAGCCTCCTGAACTTTCGCAAACCAGGCGTTCTTGCCTCCTGCCGCAGGGTTTGAGATCGTCTTCACAAATGTCAACCATCTCGGATAGATGCCATCTGCTAGGTAGTACCCCTTGTTGTATTGGTGCCCATTGATCTCAAAGTTCACCGGAGGAGAATGGCCCTCAATGAGCTTGGCAAAAACAGGAGAGCACTGCAGCACGTTGATGTCATTGTGAGTTCCTGGCATACCAAAGAAGGAGTGCCAAATCCAGAGGTCATGTGTGGCTACCGCCTCAAGCACCACACTGCAACCGCCTTTGGCACCTTTGTACATCCCCTGCCAACCAAATGGGCAATTCTTCCATTTCCAATGCATGCAGTCGATGCTTCCAAGCATCCCAGGAAATCCTCTTGCTGCATTCTGGGCTAGGATCCGAGCAGTGTCTTCCGCATTGGGTGTTCTCAAGTATTGTGGCCCAAACACTGCCACCACTTCCCGACAGAACTTGTAGAAACACTCTATGCTCGTGGACTCGGCCATGCGCCCATAGTCGTTGAGTGAATCACCGAGAGCTCCATATGCAAGCATCCTCATCGCTGTCGTGCACTTCTGGATGGAGGTGAATCCAAGAGCGCCAGTGCAATCCATCTTGCACTTGAAGTAGTTGTCGAACTCCCGGATTGAAATCACAATCCTGAGGAAGAGCTTTCGGCTCATCCGATAATGGCGCCGAAATGTTTTCTCGCCGTGAAGTGGAGCATCGGCGAAGATGTCGGAGTAGAGCATGCAGTAGCCTTCAAGACGAAGCCGGTTCTTTGCTTTCAACCGCCCCGGCGCCGAGCCACCTTGCCGCGGCTTTTCATTGCTCGCCAGCAGCTGGGCGAGGGCGGCGAGCACCATGAGATGCTCTTCTTCCTCGACGTCGGCCGCGGCTTCCTCCTCCAGCAGCGCGGCGAGCTCTTCCTCGTCATCTGAGTCCATCGCCGAGACAGGCAAAACACCGAACACCTTGCGCTCGGTGGGCGCGTACCCACCGCTAAACCGCGCCTCCGCGACCGAAAACGGCGGCCGAAAATGCCCAGCTGCTGTGGGAGGGGTTGCCGCGGCGAAGCGCTGCTATTTTCCGGCGGGGAATGACTATCTAGCGGAGTAGGGCGGCGGCCGTCGCCGGGATATAGCTAGTGGTGGCCGAGGGCGCGGGCGCGGGGGGGTTGCGAGGCGAGTCGGGGGGAAGAAAACCTTGACTTTTCCGCTGTCGGTGTGGGCCACGCGTGCTTTTCCCTAGCGCCGGAGCCCCCAACTGCTCCCCAGCGCGCCGGGTTCGGCCTGTGACCGCCGGGCGGAAAAAAGGTCCGAACCGGCGATTTTCAGCGTCCTGGGGGCGCGACTGGGCCATTTTTTAGGCGCCGGCGCCGAAAAAGTGGCCTGGGGGCCTGTTGGGGGCGCGGCTGGAGATGCTCTCAGAATGCAACAAACTGGGGACTTAGCCGTTTTCACAGAAAATAAAGTGAGCGTAAAATAGCTATGCGTCGCCCGGGCTAGGGATAAGCTTCTCACCGAAACGGGCCGGATCTGTTGGCAGAAGAGGAGGAGGCCGACCTGGCCTAGGCCTGGCTGGGGCTGGGCCTTTGCCCGCTGCTGGAGCTAGGCCAGAGCTGGGCCGGGGCGCTGGCTCAGGCCCATGAGGAGGGGGCGAGGCCCAGGCGCTGGGGCGAGCGGGCGCCGTCGTCCTCCCCGATCCCGATCGGGACGAGGCAGGGACGGTGCGGCGGCGCCCTCACCAGAGGAAGAGGGAGGCGGGGCGGGGACCTGCGAAATCCGGCCGGGGCAGGCCCGCCGGCAGAGCTGGCCGAAGGAAAAGGCGGCGGACGGCGATGGCGAGGGCCTGGCGCATCGGGGCTCGGGCGGCGGAAGGCGGAGCTCTACTCCGGCGGCGGCGGAGCATCGAGGAGATGGTGGCGCCGGCCGGCGGCGAAGCAACGACGGCGGCGGGGCGCGGCCAGGCGAGCGGGCGCTCGGCCTGCTGCGCGGCGGCGGGGAGGCTTCGATCTGCGGCGGCGGTTGGGCTCGCGCGGGCCCGATCCGGGTCCCGCGGGCCGCGGCGGCGGTGGGAGGAGGTTGCGGCCACGTGGCGGCACGGGAGTGGTGGAGGGAGGCAGCGGGGCGACGTGGCACGCTTTCATTGGCTGCGGTGAGGTGGCCGGCGGGTGGACATGTCCAAAGACGGAGCGGACATGTCCGGCGGCGCGGGGAGGAGGATTTTTAGGGTTCATCTGCGCGAAAATGGAGAGGGAGGCACATATTTATAGCTAGAGGGAGCTAGGAGTGTCCAAATGAGGAGCTGTTCGCGGCCACGCGATCGTGATCGAACGGCCAAGAGCATGGAGGGGTTAGAATGGGCAAGGTGGGCTGTGTGAAAGGGGTGCTAGGCCAAAAGAGAAGAGGCTTCCGGCGGTTAACACGGTTAACCGTTGGGCTATCAAACGAACTCCGAACGCGACGAAACTTGACAGGCGGTCTACCTACAATATAATAAGACCACACGCCAAGTTTCAACCCATTCCGAGAACGTTTTTCAACCACTCATAAAATAAATATTCGGAGGCACCGCGGGCACGTGCAAGTGTGTTCGGGCTCAGAACGGACAACGGAAAGGACGAGGGGGCTCGGGCGGATGCAAGTTTTGAAAACATGCTGGTGCAACACACATGATGACATGGCAAGATGCAACACGCAAGCAGATGACATGGCGCTGACAATGAATAACTGGCTGACACCTGGCGCACCGGTCTCGGGGTGTCACAGGTGGCAGTAGCGGTTGTGGAGCATGAGGAGGCATCTCGCGCGAGGATGGCAATCCTTCCGCCTTAGCACCTCGACCGGTGCCCACAAGCCGTGTGGGGGAGCCAGCAGAGCGTCGCGTCGCCGGCTGTCGGGGGAAACTGTCCACCACGAGCACCTATGGGACCGGAGCCCCTTGTTCGTTACGGTGAGGGAGCGGAGGGAGCACAAAGAGCAGATCGTGGTGAGCACGCGGGCAGTTTACCCAGGTTCGGGCCGCGACGGACGCGTAAAACCCTACTCCTGCTTTGTTTGTATTGAGTTGGAGAGCTCGGGAGCTTGAAGAACTAGCTATACCGAGCGAATGAACGATCTAGGTTCCGAACCCTTTCTACGTTGTGCATGGGCCTCCTTTTATAGCTCAAGGGGTCACCGACAGGTGTCAACGTAGGAGAAAGGGGTAAAAACGTAATAGTGGTGGTAGTTGTAACAGTGCGGGAACAGTGGATGAACAGTGCATGAACAGTGGTCATCACCTACTTTGACAGTGGGGGACAAGAGCATTAAATGCCCGTCGCCGTCGACCCCAAAAGCGCCCGCCCTTGCGTCTCCGTTTGCCACGGCGATAGCTTCGTCACCGTGGAGTGCCACCGTGTCCCCCAGGCTGCACAACCATCCGCCACGCGTCCCTGGAATGGCCCCAGGGCGACGCGTGGACCGATGTGCTGGAGCGCGGGCACACAATGCAGACTCTTCCCCGGCAAGCACCTTGCCGGGGTCTTGACCTTGCCGGGCCCGGGAGCTTGTCGGGCTCTGCCGGGGCGCATGCTGCGCCGAGGCATATCCTCTAGATACAGTCTTCTGGTCTTCCTGGCAAGCTCCTCTTGCCAGGGTCTTGTGCTAGTGAGGTAACCTTGAGCCAGGGATGGCCTTCCCGGCAAGCTCAGCTTGCCGGGGTCTTGATCTTCTGTCTTGTATACTTTGTTTTTGAATGGTTTTATATGGAGCAGGAAGGTCTCCGGCAAGCACGTGGTAGGCCCTGCCGCGGGAAGCTGCTACTGCCCGTGCACAAGTTGGGGTACTGAGGTACCCCTACCTTAGTACACCGACAGGAGCCCCCGGGCCTGGGCCACACACGGTGCCGAGCGCTGTTGGGCCAGGCCCAAAACAATGCACGGGCACGCGTGGCCCACGACGCGCCGAATCCACTTCCGCATCCGCCGCGTCCCTCCGTAACGGCACGCGTCGATTGCGGCGTCGTGGGATGGGACGTGGCCACGTTCTTTTAATGGAAAAAGCGAAACGTCTCCCACTTCCCCATAAAAACAGAGGAAGCAGCAGCGGTTCCCCTCCTACGCTTTCATTGCTTCTTCTTCTATCTCCAGAAATTCCCCTTTGCGCTCTGCCTCCACACCTCCTCCGCCGTCTTCCGCATCTGCGGCGCCGCCGGACTCTTCGTCCCCCCTTCCCTCGCCGCCTCCGCCATGGCCCCGAAGACCGAGAAGTCGAAGGCGGAGAAGACCAAGAAGGAGAAATCCGAGCAGGCGGCGAGGCTTGCTCTTCTGCGGAAGAGGAATGTCGTCTTCGCGCCGCGGCTCAGCGCGCGGGAACTCTGGAACAAGTACTACTTGTTCTGGGCCAAGGAGACCAAGGCGCATCCTCGGACCAGAGCCTATCCTGCCGCCGCCAAGGACAATTACCCCGGCGGGTATTTCTTCTTCGCAGCTTTCTTCCATTGCGGCCTTTGTCCCCCTTTTTCCGACTTTTTCTGCGATATCATGCACACCTACGGCCTCCACCTTCTAGACTTCACCCCCAACGCCATCCTCACGATGGCGGTTTTCGCACATCTGTGCGAAAACTATATTGGGATCTATCCGAATGTAGCGCTGTTTAGGCACTTCTTCACCCCTAGAGTAGAGGCCGGCGCTCCCCTCTCCGGAGGAATCTCTTGGGTCTTTCGCCTGAACAAGAAAGAGTCCTACCTGCCCGGGGAGCTCCGCGGCAAGTGGGAGGAGTGGCGCGCGGACTGGTGCTGGGTAGTTGAGGACGAGCCGCAACCTTTCACTGCGCCGCGCACAACAGCCATCGTGCGCGGCAGGGACTGGAGTGAGTTGGACTCGGACGACATCAAGCTCAACGTCGCCCTCATCAGAATTCTTCGTCTCCGGGTAGCAAAGTTGTCCGTCGGAGAGGTAGGAGCAGATTTCCTCCGCCGCCGCATTGCCCCTCTACAGGATAGGAAGAGGCCAGCATGGGAGTACGGCAACGCGGCGGACATAATGAGGCTGCGCCCAGGGCTAAATTACAACTTCACGGCGCTGGAGCTGAAGGGGATGGTCCGGGAACTTTTTAAGCACGACCCGGCCCACCCAGAGTGGTTCAGAGCTCCCCGGGGAGTGGTGCCCCTCTGCAACAGCACGGCCCGGGATCCTCTTCGCGCCATGATGCCCGCATGCGACTCGCATGGCGTCGACCGCACATGGATACCGCCCAAGCCAGCAGACATCATGAGCTTCTTCGACAACCTGGTGGAGGTGCCGAAGAACAAGGATGAGATCAAGGGGCTCACCCGGGACACCACCGACCAGGAGATTGCTTATATAGCTTCTCGGGTAGAAGAGGCCGCTGCAGCCGCAGCGGCAGGAGAGTTTGGCTTCACAGTCGAGGAGGCAGAGGCTGCGGATGCGTCCTGCCAAGCAGAGGAGGCGGAGATCCGTAGGCTGCTGCAGCTTCCTCCCGACGAGCTCGCCGGGGTCCCTTCTTTGAGGCACTCCGGGATCCCCGGAATCGTGACCGAGGCCGCGGCAAGGGGCGGCGTTGCCGGAGGAAACAGAGGCGCCGCAGGGAGCGGAGGCGCCGGAGGGAGAACGGCCACATGGCAGGGCGCTGGGCCCAGCGAGCCAGCCGAGGAGGAGGAGGACGCTGGGGCCGGCGAGGACTCCGATGGATCCCTGGGGCTCTACAACGACGACCTTTCTTCGTCATCGGAGACCTCCCCGCCCCGGGCAAGTCCCAGGCGATCTCCGCTGAAGCGCCTCCGCAAGGCGACGACGGGGACGAGGGCGCAGGCGCCCCGACAACAACCAGCTCGCCAGGCGGCGAGAGCTACCCGGGGAAGCCAAGCTGCGACGGGAGCGCCCGGCGCACCAACCACGACAGGGGCGACCCGCACACGAGCCACGGCGGAGGCGCCCCGCACGTCAGCGCCAAGCGGAGGAGGGTCTTCACAGAGTGGAGCGGCTGCTCCGCCCGCTCCCCCGGCCTCGGCGTCCACAGGGGCGGGGTCTTCGCAGCCCCCAGCCCCGGGGACCGCCAAGCGCCCGAGGGAGCCTTCGCCTCCTGCTCCTCGCGCGGACGCGCCTCAGGTGGTGTTCGACTTCTCTGCTCTGAGCGACGACGACGGCGACGAGGAACAGGAGTAAGAACTTAAAGTTTTTGGCATCTTCTTTGGCTTTGTCTTGACTCTTCTTTTGTTGACTCTGATCTTGCTTCTTGCTTTGATTTCAGGACCCTGGCCCAGCGAGCGGCGAAGAAGGCCAAGGTTCCCGTCGTCGAGGTCGAGGACGACTCGCCCGTCGCGGCGACAGGGGACGCCCCGGCGACGAGCTTGCCGGACCCGAGCGCTGCTCCGAGGAGCAGCCCCCAGCGCAGCCCCCAGCGTAAGTCTGGGCTTGATCTTTCCACTTGTCGGGCGCGCTTGGTGAACTTGTTTATGCTAACATCTTATTGTTCTTGTTTTGTTTGTCTTGTGTAGAGGTGGAGCCGCAATCACAGGAGCATCCGGAGGTCGCTCCCGAGGAGCCGCAGGCCCCGCCGTCCCCGCCAAGGGCGAACTCTCCAGCAAGGGAGAGCGCTCCGCCAAGGGCGGGTACTCCGCCAAGGGCGAGTAGCCCGGCGAGGGTGGCCACTCTGCCAAGGCAGAGCTCCCCGGCGAGGGAGCCCGCCGTCGACGATGTCCGTCAAGGTAAGCTTTGTAATCTTGTCTTCTTGGACTCGTCTTTTTTGGATGTTTGCTTGAACTTCTTCTTCTTTTTCTTCTTCTTCTTCTAGGTCCTCCTCCCCCGAGCAGATGGAGACGGAAGTCGTCGTCGACGAGGAGGGCGCGCAGGGCGGCGGCGGCAACGCTCCTGTTGTTGAGGACGCGGCGGGAGCCGCCGAGCCGGCTGCGGAGGAGACCGCTTCGACCGCAGACGCAACGGCCGGGGAGGGGGACGGCGGCCATACTGCCGGCCCGGAGGCGGCAGGAGCGTCAAGCGCTGCGCCGGCCGCCGACCCCTCCACCGAGAAGGAGCCGTCCGCCTACTATCTTGAGGCCCCCAACGGCGTCTATATCCAGGTGCCGTGGGGATCTTCGTCGCGAGCCCCCGCGGAGGGAGAGGCCTTTGATGGGGAGGTCCTCGCCTCCACGGGTCCGAAGGTTGTCGAGGCGCCCGGCGAGAGTGACGAGCCCGAGGAGGAGAAGCTGCTCCACCGGCTCCTGGCCCTTTACCGGGCCAGGCAGGCGAAGCTCGCGTCTCGGGAGGCCCTCACCGCCAAGGCCGCCGCTGACATGGAGAAGCGCGCGGCGGAGCTCCGCGCCGCCAACCAGGCTGCCCTCCGCGACGTGGCGGAGGAGCGCGAGAGGCTCGCCAGGGAGTACCAGGAGTGGCTCCTGGAGAAAGCTGAAGCCGAGGAGCAGCAGCGACTCGCCGGAGAAGAGCTGTCTCGGCGAGAAGGAGAGCTCACCCAACGGAAGGTCAACCTCGACTCTCACGAGGAAGACCTCGCCGCCCGGGAGCAGGCCCTTGGCGGAGAGCTGAAGGAGGCGAAAGCCGCCGCAGACGCCGCGGAGACCGCCAAGAAGGAGCTCGAGGCCAAGGTTGCGCAGCTGGAGGAGTACTTAAAGGCGAGCTCGGAGAGGGTCACCGCGCTCAACATAGAGCGCGAGAAGGACGCGCACACCAATTCTGAACTCCAGGTGCGCCTCTCCAAGCAAGGCGACGAGCTGAAGGCCGCCAAGGATTCCATTGCAGATCTGGAGCTGAAGGTTTCCACGCTCAAGGACTCGCTCGACGCCGTCCGGGACCGGGAAACCAAGCTGAAGGAAGAGCTCCGCAGGGAGCGAGGCTTGGTGGAGAGCGCCACCACTGCGGCTGAGAACTTCCGCCGGACCGTCGAGGTATGGACCGACGACTTGGTGGCCTCTGCATCCAACATCGACAAGGAGCTGCTGGCGCTGAAGGTTGAGCATCTTATATACTCTCCGGATCCAAACCTCCCCCACAGCGCCAAGCTCAGCCTCTTCTTCAGAGGGATCGCGCCGGCCCTTGCAAATCTTCAGAAGAAGCTTCCCGCGCAACTGGCTGAGGAGTCACGCCAGCTCTGCGCGGGAACCTTGGAGCGCGTTCTGACGAAGATTGTGTACCGCAATCCTGGTATAAATCTCGTCAACGTTCTCCGAAGCTTGCCGGCCGACGCGGACATGGAGGCGCTGAAGGCGCAGGTCGCCCACATTATCGCCAAAGTGAACAAGATCTCTAGGATTGAGGGCGACCGCGTAGATTAGGCCTCCTCTTCTTCATCTCTTTTGTTGCTGCATAGTGTGCCATGAACTTATTAGTCATTGCGACAAGTTATCCCTTGTAAGATATTCATCTTATTTTTGATCAATTAGTTCAATGTTATCTCCCTTGTCTTGGCCCTTTACTTTGTATGCTTTTCACCCTATGCTTCCAGGGAGCTTGCCGGCAAGGGCCCTTTGCCGCGAGCGCTGAGTGCCGGACTCTGAGCAGCCCGCTGGCCAAGGTCTTACCGGCAAGCAACCTTGCCGCAGCCAGTCGCAACGCACTTAGCTTGTTGAGTGAACTCGAAAACGACACAAGGGCGCGACACTTGTCGCAGCTCACTTAAGTCGTTGAGCGTACTCGAAAACAAAATAAGGGTGCGGCTAGCCACGGGTAGGTTCCTCCGCGCACAGGTTTTCCATACAGAGTGTGGTTGTTCAAGGAAGACAACTAAAATTTAAAAATTTGAACAGCTCAAATTCTGATAACTTAGCTTTCGTATATTGCTTGCTTCTCCGACAAGGCTTCTCTTTCTTGAACAGCACTTAGTTCATCTTCCTTCTCCTTCCCCCCCCGGCAAACTTGTGCGCGAGGAACATTCCTTCTGCTTAAGAGGCAAGGAAAAAGAAGAGGGAAAAAAAGTATATGGCCTTTCGGCGTGCTAATGCTTACCGGATACGTGGGTTGCACAAGATGCCAAATAACATATGCAAATAGCGAAGAAAAGCATGGAAAAGGCAAATAGCGCAAAACACAAAAGCTTTACTGATGCACGGGGTCTGCGCCCGGCTTTGTACAAAGGGTTACATGCAACAACGGCAAGGCTTGTACAAAAGGTGGTTGCCGGAGCGGATCACGGCAACCGCGCCTTATGGGTGAAACTTGCGAAGATGCTCTATGTTCCAGGAGTTGCTCACCGGTAAGCCTTCTTCGGTCTCAAGGCGGACAGCGCCGGGCCTTGTTACTTGTCTCACCCGATAAGGGCCTTCCCACTTCGGCGTCAACTTGTTGGAATTCTTGGCGGACTGAACACGCCGAAGAACAAGGTCGCCTTCCTCGAGACTCCTGGCCTTAACCTTGCGGCTATGGTAGCGACGCAAGGCTTGCTGGTATCGAGCAGCTCGTACAGCAGCCTGGAGACGTTCCTCCTCGAGGAGCAATGCATCATCTTGTCGCAGTTGCTCTTGCTCGAGCTCATCATAAGCGAGCACTCGAGGAGATCCGTATACGAGTTCCGTGGGGAGAACTGCCTCTGCTCCATAAACAAGAGCAAAGGGTGTCTGTCCGGTGGCTCGACTTGGTGTCGTTCTGATTGACCAAAGAGCCGCCGGTAGCTCCTCTATCCAGTTTCTTCCGCACTTGTGCAGCCTGTCGAAGGTCCTTGTCTTGAGTCCACGCAGCACTTCAGCATTTGCCCTCTCCGCTTGACCATTGCTCCTCGGATGAGCAACAGAAGCGAAGCAGACCTTGGCGCCAAGGTCTTGGACGTACTGCATGAAGGTGCGACTAGTAAATTGTGTACCGTTGTCGGTGATGATCCTGTTAGGGATTCCGAAATGGCAAACAATCGTCCTGAAGAACCTGACCGCTGACTGTGCTGTCACCTTTCTCGCTGGTTCCACTTCTGGCCACTTTATGAACTTGTCGATTGCAACGTACAAGTACTCAAAGCCCCCGACGGCACGGGGGAAGGGGCCGAGGATATCGAGCCCCCAGACCGAGAAGGGCCAAGACAAAGGGATTGTCTGGAGAGCTTGAGCTGGCTGATGAATTTGCTTGGCATGGAACTGGCACGCTTCACACTTGGTTACTAGTGCAGTTGCATCTTGGAGGGCTTCTTGCCAAAAGAACCCTTGCCGGAAAGCTTTCCCGGCAAGAGCCCTTGCGCCAATGTGGTGGCCACATATGCCTCCGTGTATTTCTGCCAACAGCTTCTGTCCATCTTCCCTGGAGATGCACTTCAATCTGACACCATTGAGTCTTCTTCTGTACAGCTCGTTATCCACGAACTGGTACATACTTGACTGCCTTGTTATCTTCTCTATCTCTGCTGGGTCATCGGGAAGTTCTCCAGTTTGTAGAAAACGGACGATCTGCTGCGCCCATGCTGGAGCCCGAGGCTCGACGGCAAGGACTAAAGGCATGAGGGCCGCTGCGGGAACCTCAGCTTCCACGGCAAGAACCTCTGATTCTGCCGGAGCGGATGGTCCCCCGGCAAGCTCGCCGGGGCGAGGCTTGTCGGGAACGTTTGCTTCAACTGTATAGATCCGAGGATCTGCAGGAGCAAACTGTTCCTCAGCGTTCTGATCGTTGATCTTGGGGACCTTGGCGGCGGCTTCGGGGAGATCCGCCGGCAAGTAATCGCCGGAGACCAACTTTCTCTTCTTGGACTGCCCAATTGATGGTGTAACGGATGGCTGAGTTAGCTTGAGCAAGAAGGTCCCTGGTTCCACAGGTAACTTCATCGCAGCACACTTTGAAAGGCCATCTGCAATTTCATTCTGAGCTCTCGGGACGTGCTCCATTTGCAGACCTTCAAAGTGCTCTTCAAGCTTCCTCACTTCATCTACATAAGCTTCCATCAAAGTGCTCTGGTAACTCTTGTTAACTTGTCGAACCACCAACTGAGAATCTCCCCGCACAATCAGCTTCCTGATCCCAAGTTCGGCCGCAATCCTGAGGCCGGCAAGCAAACCTTCATATTCAGCAGTGTTGTTTGTTGCTTGCTCCCTGGGAAAGTGCATCTGGATAACATACTTGAGGTGCTCTCCGGTGGGCGCGATGAGTACCACGCCGGCACCGGCGCCTTGCAGCGAGAAGGCACCATCAAAGTACATGACCCATTCACTTGTCGCTTCTTGTACGGGTACGCTTGTTTCTGGAACTTCTTCATCGGGCGTCGGGGTCCATTCAGCTATGAATTCTGCCAAAGCTCGGCTCTGTATGGTTGAGGTACTTTCAAACTTGAGACCAAAGCTTGACAGCTCTAGTGCCCACTCGACGATCCTGCCTGTTGCTTCTGGATTGTGCAATATCCTCTTCAGCGGGGAGCGAGTGACCACTGTTATCTCATGTGCTTGGAAGTAATGGCGCAGCTTTCTTGAGGCCATGAGGAGGCCGAAAAGCAACTTTTGCACCCCAGAGTATCTTGATCTAGCCCCCTGCAAGAGGGAGCTTACAAAATACACCGGGCGCTGCACCATCTTCTTCCGCACTTCTCCTTGATCCTGCGCAGAGTTGTCCTTGTCGGGGCCAGAGCTTGTCGGAGGAGCCCCCTGCTTGCGCTTGCCAGTGGTGCTGATTCCTCGTCGGCCTCTCTCTCCGCTACTAACGCAGCACTAACCACCTGGTTGGTTGCCGCTAGGTACAGCAGCAACTTCTCCTGTGGTCTAGGTGCGACAAGTATTGGAGTGGAAGATAAGTACCGTTTCAAGTCTTGCAGCGCTGCCTCCGCTTCCGGAGTCCATTTCATAGGGCCTGCCTTCTTCAAGATTTTGAAGAAAGGAAGGGCGCGCTCTGCAGACTTTGAAATGAACCTACTGAGGGCAGCCACACAACCTGCAAGCCTCCTGACATCCTTGACGCGCTTCGGGGCTTCTATCTGCTCGATGGCTTTAATCTTGTCGGGGTTGGCTTCAATCCCTCTCTGTGACACAAAGAACCCGAGAAGCTTGCCGGAGGGGACTCCAAAGACGCACTTCTCGGGGTTCAACTTAAGCTGGATCTTGCGCAGGTTCTCAAATGTCTCTTCCAAATCTTGGATCAGTGTATCCTTGCTCTTGCTCTTGACCACGATATCATCCATGTAAGCCTCTACATTTCTGTGGATCTGTGGCTCAAAGGCAGTGTATACTACCCTTGCAAAGGTTGAGCCTGCATTCTTCAGTCCAAATGGCATGCGTATGAAGCAATAGGTGCCACATGGAGTAATGAATGCAGTCTTCTCTTCATCTTCCTTGGCCATGAAAATCTGATGGTAGCCTGAATATGCATCAAGAAAAGAGAGCAGCTCACATCCGGCAGTGGAGTCAACGATCTGGTCAATGCGCGGCAAGGGAAATGGATCCTTGGGACATGCTTTATTCACATCGGTGAAGTCTATACACAGCCTCCACTTCCCGTTGGCCTTACGCACGACAACTGGGTTTGCCAACCACGTCGGATGGATCACGCCTCTAACTAGGCCCGCTGCTTCTAACTTCTTGATCTCTTCGTTGATGAATTCTTGGCGCTCCACGGCTTGCTTCCTGACCTTCTGCTTGATGGGCCGCGCATGAGGACAAACAGCAAGCTTGTGCTCAATCACCTTCCTGGGAACACCGGGGATGTCAGATGGTTGCCAGGCAAACACATCGACATTCGCCCGCAGGAAGGCCACGAGCGCGCTTTCCTATTTGCTGTCAAGTGTGGCACTGATGGTGAAGGTTCCACCAGTGCCGTCCTCCTTGGCGGACACCTTCTTGGTTGCCGGAGGAGCGGCCATTCCCTTCTTACACTTGCCGGTGGAGCTCGATGGGACGTCCTCGACGGCAGCGCAGCACTCCGAAGAGGTACGTTTGCCGGAGTGGGCCCCAGAGCACTTACCGGACTTGGTCTTGGTCTTCTTCCCCCCGGGAGCTTCAGCGGCAAGTGTGTCCTTCTCTGCCGCGGCTGCTGCATCCCGGTAGATCTTGTCGGCGCAGACAAGCGCATCCTTCTTGTCGCCATGGACAGTGATGACGCTTATCGGCCCCGGCATCTTGAGTACGTTGTAGGCGTAGTGGGAAGCTGCCATGAACTTGGCGAGGGCGGGGCGGCCGAGTATCCCATTATACGGTAATGGGATATCGGCGACGTCGAATGTGATGCGCTCAGTTCTGAAGTTGAGCTCCCCGCCAAAGGTCACCGGCAGAGTTATCTTCCCCTTGGGCCTGCTCCTTCCCGGGTTTATTCCTTGAAAAGAACCGGTCTCTTCGAGCTCGCCATCTGGGATTTGGAGTTTCTTGATCACAGCAGAGGAGATCAAGTTCAGCCCGGCCCCGCCGTCAACCAACATTTTGGTGACCTTGAGGTTGCGGATGGTGGGTGAGACCAGCATCGGCAAGCACCCGACCGCTGTGGTGCGGTCAGGGTGATCCTCAAGATCAAAAATGATGGGCGTGCTGGACCATTTGAGGAGCCTGCGCGACTCCACAGGCGGCTCTGCTGCATTCACTTCCCGCACCCACTGCTTGAGTTGGCGGTGGGAAGTGTGCAGAGAGGCGCCGCCGTCGACGCACAGGACCTCCGTGGCCTTCTGGAACTCCTGCTCGCTGTTATCTTCATCCTCCATGTCATCGTCGTCGTCTTCTTCATCCTTGTCGCGGCCCCGGGGAGGTCGGTCACCTTGCCGCTGCTTGGCCTTGCCGCGGTGTCCTCCCCGGCCATTGAATGGCCGCTTCTTGCTGGGCTCTCCCCCGCCACCTTGGGCCTTCTCCTTGTCGCACCGCTCGTACTCAGCTTTCTGCTGCTCGACGAGGTACTCGACGCGTTTGCAGTTGGAGAGGTCGTGGCCCTTGGTGCGGTGGATCTTGCAGTATTGCTTGTCGGAGCCGTCCTGCTTGTCGGCCGCCGCCACAGGGGCAGGCTCCTTGCCGGACTTCTCGACGGCAAGCACTTCCTTCTTGTTCTTTCTCC
This sequence comes from Secale cereale, assembly GCA_902687465.1. Lineage (NCBI taxonomy): Eukaryota > Viridiplantae > Streptophyta > Magnoliopsida > Poales > Poaceae > Secale > Secale cereale. Next base: position 705,838,793 of record LR738713.1, read on the forward strand.
TGTTGTTCCGCCGCCGGCTCTTCTTTGCCGGGGCGGCGTCGTCGCTGTCGCTTCCTCCTGCGCCAGCATCCTCTCCGGGGAGTTTCCTCCCCTCTTCGGCGCGTGCACACTTATCAGCTAGAGCATAGAGCTCGCTGACATCCCGTATCTTGGTCATAGCCATCTCCTCACGCATGCGGCGGTTACGCACGTTCTAGTGGAACGCGCTGATAACCGTGGCAGGGTGGACGTCGGGGATGTTGTGCTGCACGCGGCTGAAGCGCTGGATGTACTTGCGCAGAGGCTCTCCTTCCTTCTGGGCCAAGATGTGGAGATCGCTCTCCTGGCCGTGGGGTTTGTGGCCGCCTGTGAAGGCGCCAACAAACTGGTGGCAAAGATCCGCCCAAGAAGAAATGGAGCCTTCCGGCAAGTGCATAAGCCAAGAACGGACATTTGGCTTAAGCACCAGCGGAAAGTAGTTCGCCAGTATCTTCTCGTCGCGCTCCCCGGCAGCCTGCACCGCGATGGTGTAAATGCTGAGGAATTCCGAGGGGTGCGTCTTGCCGTCGTACTTTTCCGGTACGTCGGGCTTGAAGTTCTTCATGCTGGGCCACTGGACACGCCGCAGCTCACGGGTAAACGCAGGGCAACCTGCCGCGTACGGCAAGTCGCCCGGTTCACCGGGCGCGTGTGTGTCGACAGCGGCTCCAGCTCGCTGGTCTGATTGTCGCCGAGCTTCTCGGAGGCGCTCGATCGTTGTTCGAGCGTCTTCTTGTCGCCGGTCGTCAAGGACCCGGCGCTGGTCCCGACGAGCCCGCGGATCCGACGACGCCGTGGAGTCGTCGTCGACGTTGATCCGGCGGGGAGGCGTCTTCTGCTTCCGCGGCGGGGAGTGCACGGTGGTTGCACCCCCGGCGGTCTTGTCGCCGTCGGCCTTCGTCTTCTCGACTTGCCGTGGCCGCGAGGTCGCCAGCTGTTGCGGCGCGTCGTTGTTGGCGAAGGCGATCAGGCTCTGGATGCTGGCCCTCCAGTCTTCGGCCTTGTCTGCCGCTGGAGGGAAGTCGAGGAGAAGTTGCGCCCTTGCGAGCGCTTTTGCTGGAGAGGAGGGAAGCGGGGGCGAGCGGTGCGAGGAGCGGGATATGCTCGGACTCCTAACTGGGTTAGAAGGAGCAGGGTCCCGCCCCGGCGACCGCCCCTTACTGGTGCCTGGACGGCGGTCCGGAGCGTCCCGCGAGCCTCCGGTTTGCCCTTGGCCCAGCAAGCGGATGCCACCTCCTGTGGCATGGCGCTGCTGGGTTGTCGTTTGTTGAGATGGACGTGGCGCATCCACGGAGACCGAGGCTCGGTCATCCGCCTTGTCCTTGGATTTGGTGGCGCCGCGAGTTTCCTCGCCGACGACCACCCTTCCAACGGCGTCTCCCCCGCCCACCGTTGGTTCCGGTGGCGGCGGATGAGACGCAGACGGGCCTGCGACCTCCGAAGCCTTCTTCTTCGGGGCCATGTTGCTGTTGTTGATGAAGCTGAAGAACTTGGAGAGGTTGATGAAGAGTGCGCCCGCGTGAACGCCGGATCAGGTTCGCACAACCTCGACGCCCCCTACCTGGCGCGCCAAAGATGTCGGGGGAAACTGTCCACCACGAGCACCTATGGGACCGGAGCCCCTTGTTCGTTACGGTGAGGGAGTGGAGGGAGCACAAAGAGCAGATCGTGGTGAGCACGCGGGCAGTTTACCCAGGTTCGGGCCGCGACGGACGCGTAAAACCCTACTCCTGCTTTGTTTGTATTGAGTTGGAGAGCTCGGGAGCTTGAAGAACTAGCTATACCGAGCGAATGAACGATCTAGGTTTCGAACCCTTTCTACGTTGTGCATGGGCCTCCTTTTATAGCTCAAGGGGTCACCGACAGGTGTCAACGTAGGAGAAAGGGGTAAAAACGTAATAGTGGTGGTAGTTGTAACAGTGCGGGAACAGTGGATGAACAGTGCATGAACAGTGGTCATCACCTACTTTGACAGTGGGGGACAAGAGCATTAAATGCCCATCGCCGTCGACCCCAAAAGCGCCCGCCCTTGCGTCTCCGTTTGCCACGGCGATAGCTTCGTCACCGTGGAGTGCCACCGTGTCCCCCAGGCTGCACAACCATCCGCCACGCGTCCCTGGAATGGCCCCAGGGCGACGCGTGGACCGATGTGCTGGAGCGCGGGCACACAGTGCAGACTCTTCCCCGGCAAGCACCTTGCCGGGGTCTTGACCTTGCCGGGCCCGGGAGCTTGTCGGGCTCTGCCGGGGCGCATGCTGCGCCGAGGCATATCCTCTAGATACAGTCTTCTGGTCTTCCTGGCAAGCTCCTCTTGCCAGGGTCTTGTGCTAGTGAGGTAACCTTGAGCCAGGGATGGCCTTCCCGGCAAGCTCAGCTTGCCGGGGTCTTGATCTTCTGTCTTGTATACTTTGTTTTTGAATGGTTTTATATGGAGCAGGAAGGTCTCCGGCAAGCACGTGGTAGGCCCTGCCGCGGGAAGCTGCTACTGCGCGTGCACAAGTTGGGGTACTGAGGTACCCCTACCTTAGTACACCGACACCGGCCAACTTCTCGCCGCCACCATGGGGGTACGTGGCCTCGCCTGGTTACGCCGACGTCGACGCGCATGGCGGCTTCAACCCGAACATCACCTTCCCGCATGATGCGCCTCCGCGCACGTCCCCATCCGGCTTCAACCATGATCCATGCACTCCCTCCCCCGCGTTCGCCAACGGCCTCATGACTAGTATCGGTACTTGTCGCTGATGTACTCTGGTTCGCATGCGCCACCTCTACGCCGTGACGCCCTACCCTTCGCACACAGCTCGGCGGCACCGTTCAGCAACACCGACGCTGACATGGACGAGATCATCACGAGTGGCTCATTCGCCGCTGATGTCTACTAGACAACTTGTTCTTGTAGACTCGTGTTGGGCCTCCAAGCGCATAGTTTTGTAGGACAATAGCAAATTTAACTCAAGCGGATGACTTAAGGTTTATCAATCTGTGGGAGGCGTAGGATGAAGATGGTCTCTCTCAAACAACCCTACAACCAAATAACAAAGAGTATCTTGTGTCCCCAACACACTCAATACAACGGTAATTTGTATATCAATCATATGTAAAACAATAGAATTTTATCACGTTCCAGCGAAGGACGGAAATTTCAACACTGGACGCAAAAGTTTCTGTTTTTTTTTTTGCACAGAATCAAGTCAACTATCATCCACACTATCCCAAAGGCTTTACTTGGAACTTTATTGAAACAAAAGCTATAAAACATGATTACTACAGTAGATTAATCACGTGAACACACAAAAACAGTAGGAGTAAATGTTGGGTTGTCTCCCAACATGCGCTTTTCTTTAATGCATTTTAGCTAGGCATGATGATTTCAATGATGCTCACACAGAAATAAAGAATTGAAACATAACGAGAGCATCATGAATCACATGGCAAGGAAATTTAAGTCTAACCCACTTCCTATGCATAGGGATTTTGTGAGCAAACAATTTTTGGGAGCAAGAATCAACTAGCATAGGAAAGCAAAAGAAGCAAAACTTCAAAACTTTCAACATCGAGGAAACTTGATATTATTGAAATAATCAAAAGCGTATGTTCTTCTCTCAAAATAATTTTCAGTAGCATCATGAATGAATTCAACAATATAGCCATCACATAAATCATTCTTTTCATGATGCATAAGCATAAAAAATTGCTACTCTCCACATAAAAATATTTATTCTCATGAATAGTAGCGGGAGAAAACTCAACAAAATAACTATCATGAGACACTTGATTGGCATGATCAATTTGAGCATTAAAACCATGATGACAAGTTTCATGGTTATCAATATTCTCTATAGCATACATGTCATCATCATAATCATCATAGATAGGAGGCATGCTAACATAACAAATTTGCACATCAAATCTTGGGGGACTAAAAGTATCATCTTCATCAAACATAGCATCCCCAAGCTTATGGCTTTGCATATTATTAGCATCATGGATATTCAGAGAATTCATACTAACAACATTGCAATCATGCTCATCATTCAAAGATTTTATGCCAAACATTTTATGCACAATTTTCCTTTCCATCATTTTCAAGAAAGAAATGATAAAGACGAATAATATGAGGCAACCTCGATTCCATTTTTTGTAGTTTTCTTTTACAACACAAAACTAGTGATAAAACAAGAAACTAAAAGATTTGATTGCAAGATCTAAAGATATACCTTCAAGAACTCACCTCAACGACAATGGCGCTAGAAAAGAGTTTGATGTCTACTACACAACGTGTTCTTGTAGACTCGTGTTGGGCCTCCAAGCGCAGAGTTTTGCGGGACAATAGCAAATTTCCCTCAAGTGGATGACCTAAGGTTTATCAATCCGTGGGAGGCGTAGGATGAAGATGGTCTCCCTCAAACAACCCTGCAATCAAATAACAAAGAGTCTCTTGTGTCCCCAACACAGCCAATACAATTGTAAATTATATAGGTGCACTAGTTCGGCGAAGAAATTGTGATAAAACTGTAATATGGATGGCAAAAATATATTTTAGAATCTGAATAAATAAAAACAACGAGGTAGCAAGTGATAAAACAGAGCACAAATGGTATTGCAATGCTTGAATACAAGGCGTAGGGTTCGTACTTTCACTAGTGAAATCTCTCAACAATGCTAACATAGTTAGATCATATGGCAATCCATCAACGTGCGATAAAGAATCACTCCAAAGTTCTTATCTAGCGGAGAACATAATAAGAAATTTTTTGTAGGATACGAAACCATTTCAAATGCTCAAAGCAATTCTTTCCGATCGATCTATCCAAGAGTTCATACTAAAATAACAATAAGTTATCCTTTCCGATCAATCTATAAAAAGTTCGTACTAATCATAACGCCAAACCAAATTCAGATTCATAACACTCAATCCAACACAAAGAACCTCAAAGAGTGTCCAAAGATTTCTGCCGTAGAAATAAAGACAAGAACATGCATCAACTCCTATGCGTATATTACCTAATGTCACAACGGGAATCTGTGAGTTGAGTGTGAAAACACGCATCAAGTGAATCAATATGATACCCCATTGTCGCCACGGGTATTCATAGCAAGACATGCATCAAGTTTTCTCAAATCCATAAAAGTATTCAATCCGATAAGAAATCACAAAGGGAAAAGTCAATTAATCACAACAAGATAAAGAGGGGGAAACACCATATGATCCAACTACATTAACAAAGCCCGCGATACATCAAGATCGTGCCATCTCAAGAACACGAGAGAGAGAGAGAGAGAGAGAGAGAGATTAAACAGATAGCTACTGGTACAAACCGTCAGTCCCGAGGGTGGACTACTCCCTCCTCATCATGGTTGCCGCCGGGATGATGAAGATGACCATCGGTGATGATTTCCCCCTCCGGCAGGGCGCCTCAAACCCGCCTCATACGCCCGGGTGGGCCGCCCGGTCACTCAACGAACATGATTTTTCAATCCATACGGATGCTTTAAACGAGCCTCAAATGCCTGGGCACCCCTTGTATCTAGCCCAAATATGGGCGGATATGGGAGCGCCTGGGCGCGTCCGCCACGTAGGACTCGGCCCACGTTGGCCCACCCGATCCCACATATATTCGTCCCCATCCGCTCGCCGGACCAAACCCTAGCCACTTCACACTTCTCTCCCCTCCACTTCCTCCATGTTGCTTTGTACTGGGCTGGACCCATGTAGCGATCACAACACTAGAATACCGCTGAGATCGTCTCGTGCTTTTCCCAAAAAGAATCTCTCCTTCCAACTGTGGCGCTTAATCTTCGGGATTGTGTGCTTTTCCTTATGCAGCGGCGGCGTGCTCTAAGCAGCGGTGACGGCTACGTTAGAAGTCGAGGGGCTGGGCAAATCGGTAGGCTGTATAGGGTTCTACGACAATAAGCTAACGGGTGTGCCATGCTTATCTGACTAATCGGCTGAGTGGGGTTCTGCTGGGTCGACCACCAGGTAACAACATGAGGTTCTAGCATTCTGTTGTGGTTTCTTTTCCGCTAATTCTGCATATGATTCGGATGATGACATTAATTATTGTTATGTGAATTTATGTTGAACTGATGCTAAAAATCGATGGTTAATCCTCCGTGTGTATTATATCAGCTTCCCACATTAACTCTGGTTTTGTCAGATTGATCCAAGTCTAACCGTCGGGTTATGCATGTAGAAATACTACAAACTTGTACTAGAAGTTTTTTTCGAAAAGGAGGTTATCCCCCGGCCTGTGCATAAAAAAAATGCATGCGATCATCTTATTAAAAAGCAAATAGTCCAACAAAGTCATCAGGTCTCGAATTACAAAAAGGCTCACAAAGAGCTAACTGCAAGAAAATGGAATAGCCACAACCGGCGGACTAAAAAAAGATAGGAAACTAAACACCTATCTTATTACATGACTGCCATCCAATCCGGTTGAAGATAGCCCATGCTACCGTCTCCCAATGGATAGACCCAGTAACAATACGCTTCCTGACATCCGTCGGAGTGAGTAGCGACCACATACGGAGCAGTGTAGTGGCCCGAAAAATAACCTACAAGAAATGAATATGCGTTGTTCTGTTAAAAACCAAATCGTTCCAGCAGTTCCAAGTCTCTCACGTTCTTCATCCAGATTCGGACTAAACAGACATACCTGACTCAAAACGGCAAGAACTCCTTCATACGGACTCCGAATTGGGTGATTTTTTTTGTTGGAAACTAGATTTCGTACACTTTCCAATCCAATTGGATTCACCTTCAAATTCGTCCGGAGCATTGAGATATCGACGAAACAATCTGACGTTGAATCCGAGTCAAACTACAAGTCCAAAGGTGTTGCATCACCTTCACTTGGGCCCATGAGCCTTGTATGACCTATGGTTAGTTTTAGGCTGTCTTTGGACGTCCTCCAACCTCCTTGGCCACCACCCCTTGCTCCTATATAAGTAGATCCATCTAGTAGCGGGCGCTGCTATCTCGCGCACGAGCGCTGCGACGCGCGAATTCCAATAGGGCACAGTTGCTCGTTTTAGCAAGTCTAGGCTATTGTTTAATGTAAATATGGGCCCCACCCCGGGCCCCACCCGTTGAAATCAGGGGGCCGGTGAGATTAAGTTTTACGGGCAAGAGAGAGTAGGAGGGTCCAGGGCACATGTGGGCTGATGGGTCTTCGTGGGTGGGCCCATCTGTCGTCGGCTTCCAACAGTGCGAGGCAAGGAGATCGCTCGTTGCGACGCTCGCTCGCGAAGGAGCGTTACTGTCTAGTAGCTTTTTCTTTGGGATTTGTTTAGTCAAAAGTTTGCCATTGCAACTTTGTGTACTTCGTTTGTGTCCAACGACCAGACCAGGACCGCTTACGGATCCCCATCTTTATCAATACTTCATCTATATTTGCAATATTCAGATTGATTTATCATATTCTTGCTTGTTCTTCGATTGCATGCAGGAATTAACCTTCGTGGTCAGGCTGATCATGCTTCTGGCATCATCAGTAACCCCTGGAGATTGGTTTAGCGATTGCTAAGGCGCAACATCGTGCTCATTTGTAGTCGGATCATCAAAGTCGTCTCCACCAAATCGATAGTTATCATCTCATCGAAAGATCGGGCCCCTCGTCTCTATCAGTGCTGCTGCCCTAGTCCCGGCTCCCCTTCTTCGTTGTGCAGGCCATCTTCGCGGTGTCGTGGTGAAACAGCATGGGAAGCTTCATCTCCGTGTTGGCGCAGGGTGGTGGTCGGTTTGGTGACAAGCTCCGGAGTGCCTGAGGTGGAGGATGGGATCGGGAGAAATCCTTGTTGGCTTGGCCGACGCCAACGTGGTGATGCTTGTGGGTACCACCGGACCTTCCTCGAGAGCGTCGGGGCTACCCTTCCTCTCTCCTCACCGCATACCGGGGGAAACCCTTGGCAGCAGCGTCGTCATCGTCGCGTCCCTTCTTGGAGGTGTTGATCGGTATCGGCGCTTCGGTGTCTCGGAGCTTGGGGGACAATTTCCGATGGACGCAGCGGTCGCGAGGCTTCGTCGTTTTTGTCGATCCGCCATTATCGGCATTTGTTTCTTTTCTTTTTTTCTCTCTTTTTCTTTTCTTTTGGGCGTGATTGTGCTGCTTCCGCCCCAGCACCTATCATTGGTTGTATCGGATGGTTGCTTTGCAGGGGCGGAGCCCATTGGGCCGGCCCGTATGCACAGGAATACGGGTAATTTTATCGATCCAGGATCCCATCCATCGATCTATTCTACAGGTGCGTTACACGTACAAAGCCAGCCTACCGTATGCGCCGCCGCCTCCGCGTATACAGGCGGCAGCAGCAGCGCCCCACCGCCGGCAACGCATCCTGGGTCCTCTCCTTGGGCAGTGGGATGGTGATGACACTCACGAGTGATGCTTTACGCCGTTGGCCGGGCCCGCGGTCGGTAACTAATTTCGCAGCATTTTTTTCTTGAATCTTCGTCTCCATCAGGCCTGTTTCTATTCATATAGATTAGAAAAGGGCACAATTTAGGTAACGGCTTTATCTTAATTCTCCTAATTTTTCTTACACACTGAAACAATTTTGTATAAAGTCGTAGTGAATATAATAGAGATTACTATGTTTTGACAAAGCGTGAGGCATTTTTCATGGTTATAACTTCTAATTAGGGTGTATTTTATTTATCTCTACAAGTCTCATTTGTAATTTGTATTTGTAATATACTACTAGATACTATGGACAAATTTCTTCTCAAAAGAAAAGCACAATTATTGCAGGTGCCTTTCAACTATGAAACTGGTCAAAACTGGCTTGTGCAATCAGCTCAATGATGAAAGTTTGAGTGATGATTGTGACACCCCGAGACCGGTGCGCCGGGTGTCAGTCAGTTATTCGTCGTCGTTGCCATGTCATCTGCTCGCGTGTGCATCTTTGTCTTGTCATCATGTGTGTTGCATCCTCATGTTTTCAAAACTTGCATCCGTCCGAGTCCGCTCGTCCTTTCTGTTGTCCGTTCTGAGCCCAGACACACTTGCACGTGCCCGCGGCACCTCCGAATATTTATTTTATGAGTGGCCGGAAAACATTCTCGCAATGGGTTGAAACTTGGCGTGCGGTCTTATTATAGCATAGATAGACCGCCTGTCAAGTTTCGTGGCGTTCGGAGTTCGTTTGATAGCCCAACGGTTAACCGCGTTAACCGCCGGAAGCCTTTTTCTCTTTTGGCCCAACACCCTCTCCAACAGCCCCCAAGCCCATTCTAACCCCCTCCATGCTCTTGGCCGTTCGATCACGATCGCGTGGCCGCGAACCGCTCCTCATTTGGACTCTCCTAGCTCCCTATGCCTATATAAACAGCCACTCCCCCGAAATTCGCGGTGCAACCCTAGCCATCTTCCTCCTCGCGCAGCCGGACACGTCCGTCCCGCGGCGGACATGTCCAGCCTCCACCTCATCCCAGCCAATCAGATCTTGCCACATCAGCACCGTCGCCGCCTCCAGCCAATGGGCATCCGCCACCTCGCCTACTCTCCTCCCTCCACCTCCCGTGGCCCGCCAGGCCCGTGCGGAGCCCGCTCGGCC
>LR738713.1:705848414-705881317 GCA_902687465.1 Secale cereale
CCCGCAGCTTCCTCGCGCCTGGGTCGCGCCTCGCCTCCCGTCGGCGAGCGTCGTCGCCGGCAAGCTCCGCAGCCCCGCCACCGCGGCACTACTCCGTCGTCGCCGCCGCCGCCGCCGCCCCGACAACCTCTGGCCGGATCCGGGCCCGGCGCCCCCGGATCTGCCTCGCCCCGCCGCCCTCGAGCTCTCCTCGCCGAAGACCGGCAAGTAGCGCCGCCGCCTGGAGCCCTGACGCCGCCGCACCTCTGCCTCGCTCGTGGTCGAGCGGACGACCGGATCCCCTCGTGCCTGGGCCACCTCCTCGCCGCGTGGGCCACGTGCGCCCGTCCCTGGCCCAGTCCAGTCATGGCCGAGCAGGCCCATCTCTCGCCTCGGTCTGGCCGGCAGCCACGGCCCAGCCGCCAACCGACCTCCTCACCGACCTGGGCCTCGGCCCGCTAGGTGAGAAACCCCTAGCCCAGGCCCACTGCTCTATCCCGCACCTTGTGCGTCCTATAGCTATCTTGCGATCACTAGTTTTTCCAGTAAAATTGGCTAAGTCATTTTTTTGTCATATTTTGTTGCATACTTTGTGATACTGTAACTTTTTGTGTGGTTGTCCAAACGATGCATGTAATATGTCAAAATGATCGTGGTGATATGCTCTTCACTTTGTTCCATTGTGCCATCCTTGTTTGAGTTCATCTTGATGCTCTAATCTCTGTTGCAAGAGTGCTACTTGTTTAAATGTTACCTGTAATTTTGTTAGCATGTTTGCAATGTGATAACTTTGTGCATGTTTATCCAAATGGAGCATATGATATGTCAAAATGTTCATTGTGAAGTGCTCTACATGATGGTTGCTATAGCATTCATGTTAGGTGCCATATTGCCATGTAAATCTCTGTTGCAAAAGTGCATGTGGCTGTTAAGTCCTGAAACTTGTTGTGAGATGTTGATTTCACTTGCTCATTGCTATTGATGAGTTGGTCTTCATGCCACATGTCTAGATGTTTTAGAAGCACAATCATATGGTATTTGCTGTGGTGCAATCCATTTTCCATGTTATGCCTTGAGGTGACTTAAACAAACTTGTAAACATGCCATGTTGTTGTTGCTGTTTTATACTTAGTGAAAAAACTGCTAAGTCTGGAATCTGTTTAACCTGATGCTATGTTTGCTTGATGCCCCACTCAAATCCATGCTTGCTTTGGAGTGGCTTATGATCATATCTTGTTGTCCATGTTATTGTCTATCCATTCATGCCCTTATTTGCTCATATGGCTTGTTGTAGCTTATTTATTTCTTGCTCTCAAGTTGCTATAAATTTACGTGTCAGGTTTTTATCAGCATGATCAATTTGGTGAAGCTCGTTGTTATTGATCCATGCTTCCTATGGAGTTGCTCCAATGGAGTTGTTTGATGTATGACATGTATACTACATGTACATGCTCTTTATATACTTAGTTGAGTTGATATGCTTGTTGTTTTGTGCCTCCGAAGGCAGCATCGTGATGATGTTTTTGCCTTCCCAGATTTTGACTAAGTCTGGATAATTTTATTGCAACTTGCCATGCTTGTTTAAATATGTTCCAGCAAGCTTTTGGGTGTGTTCTAAGTTCATGATTGTTAAGTAACATGTCTAATTCACATCCATGCTTCTTGTTAACATGTTTGAGTGTTGTAGCATATATTTACCTTGCTCCAAAGTTGCTATGTGGCTGTTAACTTCAGCTTTGCATTGTAACTTGTTTTGCTCGTATCTTTTAGCCCGTTGCTCCGTTTTGAGCGTGATCTATATGAAACTTGTGTGATTTTGCATGTAGAAGCATAATATCATGTTGTTTTCATCTTTGGAGTGTGTTTGCTTGATGTGTGGGTACATCTTGCACCGTTGCCATGCTTGTCTTGTTTTGCTCATATCTTCTAAGCCGTAGCTCCGATTAAATAAACTTTATATGAAACTTGACTAGAATTTCGTGTAGATCATCATGGTGCATGTTAACTTGCTGTTTAACAACTTTAACTTAAGGTTTGTTCAGATCTGGACTAATTTCAAATTATGTATATGAGGACTTACCGGATTTGTTATATGTTGATTCCGGCCTCATTTAAACTTGTTGGGTGATGTTGATCTTGAGTGCTTCATCCCTTGCCATGTATTGCATCATATATAGACTTGTCTTGCATCGTACTTGGTTGAGCATCTTGTCATGTCTTGTGTGGTGTGTTTACCGTGTTGTGTGTTTTCTTCTCGCTAGTTCTTTTCTGTTGCGATCGTGAGGATTCGTTCGTCTTCGCGTGGTTCGTCTTCGAGGCTTCTTCTTCGTCTTCTTCAAGGACTCATTCTTCTTCCTTGCGGGATCTCAGGCAAGATGACCATCACCTTGGATACCTTTACTATCATTGTCGTGCTTAGTTGTCTCGATGCTATCGTTATATGTCGCGCTACCCATCTATTTGTCAGCCCCTCTCCTTGTTGCCATGAAACCTCTAACCTTTGACACCTTCCCAGCAAACCATTGTTTGGCTATGTTACCCGCTTGCTCAGCCCCTCTTATAGCGTTGTTAGTTGCAGGTGTAGACGAAGATCATTCCATGTTGGAACTTGTTGTTGGAATATAACAATATGTCTTATATATATTAACACACATATATACTTGGCAATGGGTGGAAGGCTTGGCCTTTTGCTCGGTGTTTTGTTCCACTCATGCCACCTTAGGAGCCGATAAACCGACATTATGTTCCTTGATTTTGCGTTCCTTACACGGTTGGGTATATGGGGACCCCTTGACACTTCGTCTTTGAATAAAACTCCTCTAGCAAGGCCCAACATTGGTTTTAATTTGCCTCATAATAATAACTTAATTAATTAATTAAATTTTCATAGGGGGTCGCTCCCTCGAGATTCTTTTCTACATAGCAGGGGGGCCAGTGCTGATGGTGTTGGTCCCAAACGGGCAGGCTGTGGGGCCACCTGGGGGAAACCCGAGGGCTGGTTTTACTCGTAGGATGTCCCATCCAGACATGGCCTGAGACGAGATACGCGCGGCTACTATCAGGGTGTCGGCACGCCAGGAGGTCTTGCTGGACTTGTTTTACCATTGTCGAAATGTCTTGTGCACCAGGAATTCCGAGTCTGATCGGGCCTTCCCTAAGATAAGGGGTAATATTATTATTACTTCTGCTGATCGTGAGAGCTTGTGATGGGCTAAGTTGGGACACCCCTGCAGAGTTATGATCTTTCGAAAGCCGTGCCCGCGGTTATGTGGCAGATTGGAATTTGTTACTGTCCGGTTGTATAAAACTTGACAGAGGATCCGAAGTAAAACACACAACTGTGTGAGTAACCGTGACTGTCTCTTTTCACTTTGAGAAGAGAACATGGTGGGGTTATGGTTGACTCGTAGGTAGTTTAGGATCTTTAGCGATCATTACTAGTTTGCGACCGCTTGCGTAGATGCTCATCTTATTCTTGTACTCGTAAGTTAGCCACCATATATATTGCTTAGTCGCTGCTGCAACCTCACCACTTTACCAATTCCTACCCATTAAGCTTTGATAGTCTTGTTACCCATGGTTATGGGATCGCTAAGTCCTCGTGGCTCACAGATACTACAAGAACAGTTACAGGTGCAGGTTTCCGATGACTTGACGTGAGAGCGATGTCCATTGTGTTGGAGTTCTTTCTTCTTCTTCTTCTTCTTCTTCAATCTTGGGTTAGGTTCCTGGTCGGCAGCCTGGGATAGCGGATGGATGTCGTTTTGCTTTTCATGTTTGCATCCATAGTCGGATGCCTTGTATTGATGTTGTTGTATTCATGTGACTTGTATGTATTGTTGTATCCCCCATGTATGTATGTAATGGTACGATGTAATGATATCCATTTTGCTAAGCACCAGAAATGCGGTTGTGCCCCAATCATGTAAGTGTCACGGGATCGGGATAGAATCGCATCTTGGGCCTGACAAGTTGGTATCAGAGCCTCGACCGACCATAGGAGCCCCCTTGATTGATCGTAGTTTGGACGTTGTCGAGTCTAGCAGAAAACTTTTTCGGAGTCTAGTTATATCAGAGAGTAGGAATTATTTTTACTCCCCTGCCCCTTCGTCGCTCTGGTGAAGAATCTTGACGTAGGTGTTTTGAATTACTTCTCTTCCCCTACAAATTTTTTTAGGATCACGGTTAGTTTTCGTTTGTTGCGTTGTCAGTTCTTTCATCTGGTGCATCTCTCGTCAAGTGGACTTGACCCTCTTCTTCTTGCAAGTTCAACCTCAGTTCTTTTCAACCGACGGTGTTTCCCCGTCCGATGTGGTTTTTTTTTTCTTTCCCACCCTCCCACCCTTTATCTTCTCGGAGTCGGAGTCCTTAATCGAGTATCCATCCGAATCATGTGAAGTCTTTGATTTCTTTCATCAATTATTCCAAACTGGTGAATTCTCGTCTAACTCGTCATCATTCTTCCCTTTTCTTCTTCGATGAATTCTTCTCTCGTTTGATATTCTTCATCTCTTTTCTTTTCCGGTGTAATCAATTCAAGTTTTCGGTGTTGATCTTATCTTTTCCCTCGGCTCAGATGTTTCCCTTGCTCATTCGTCTCTCGCCATTTGATTATCTGGAGTTCTGCAGGCATCTCAGATTCTTCTGTGTTCCAATTAATTCGAGGTTGTCACCTCATTCGAGTCTTTTAATCGTTCCGGTGCATCACCTCCTTTCAATCTTTTCAACGGTGTTTTCTCTTCGGTGGGCTCATAACCCACAGGTCCTTTCCCAGGATCTTACCTGACTCTTCTAATTTTCCAGAGTTATTCTCAAATTCTTTTCAAAGTGTGACGTAAGTATGGATTCCATCAGTCATATGCCTTCTCCAAGATTGTTTTCAAATTCTTTTCAACGTTGGTTCAACCTTTCCTATTTTTCATACTTCCGGAGTATCCCAATATTCCTTGGTGGTATTTCTCCTCATCATTTCAAGTCCGAAGAAGAGTTTTACTCTATTTCTTGTCCATTCTCTCGAAGATTCTTCGTTCAAGATCGTTGCTATCTCCTTAATTGTTCCGATCATCAAGACTTCTTTTCTTTAACCATTCAGAGTATTTCATGAATTCTTTTCTTTGTGTTCCTCCGAAGGCCATCATTTCAGAAGATTTCTTCGTTCTCAGTTTTCAACTTCGTCCTCCAAATATTCTTCAGTGATGCATTTTCGTTCGTCTCACATTCTTCCGGTGCTTCGTTCAAGTATTCTCTAATCAGTTCACGATCTCTTCGTTCCCGTCATTCAAATTTTCCGCAAGTGCTTTATTCTTCCTGGTGATTCATTCTCTTATGTTCACTCAATGTCAATTCTTTATGGTGGTTTGTTCTCTTTCATCACTCGACTTTAATTCTTCCCGGTGGTTCGTTCCTTTCTCTTCATTCGGCTTTAATTCTTTACGGTGACTCGCTCAACAGTTCTTTCCGGTGTTATCTTATTAATCCATTCAATTTTATTCCAATCCTACCGGTGTTTCATGAAGATTTTCGCAAGTTCGCGATATAACCCTCTTAATCTTTTTCAACGCGAATAAGTGATATGTGAATCCATTGCTTTCATCAATTGAATTGATGAGGGATAAGCATAACAGAATTCTTATTCTTCAAGTTGATTTAATTCCTTCCTTCGGAGTTTATTCTTCATGAATAAATTCTAGTACCAAGTCCTTTCATCTTTTATTTTTTTCTGGGGTTCAGGTTTTCTCGGCTATCTCGTCGGAACCCCGACTAATCATCGCAAGGCTTAATCTTATTCCTTTCAATTCGTCATTTCTAAATCATCGTCCTTTTGTTACCGCAGTTCTTCAGGGTGGTTCTTCATCATTTAATTCATTCTTCTAGTGTTCATCAAATTCTTTTGGTTCAAGCTCAAGCATTCTTATTCTTGCCTCTTGAGTGCAAATAGATTCTCTGTATTCTTTTGATATGGAGTTGTGCATTCTTTCTTCATTCTCATCTATTCAATCTTTTGGTTGCGGCATAATTCACCTCAAGTTTCGGGATGATTTCAATAAGTCGACAACAAGCTCATTCTTTTGTTGTTGATTTTCTCAACAACTCTGTTCAAGTCTATCTCTGATAAATTCTCGTTCATGTCACTCGCGCTCAAGTTGTCATCTTCTTCTTCGTTCTTTTCTTTCCATTATTCCAATTCTTCCGGAGGCATTGTGTTGTTGCTCTTGTCGAGTATCATTTCATCTTTTCAAGATCTTGTTCCATTCCATTCATGTTCAACCGGTGTGCTATTTCTTTCAGTTTCAGCCGAAGTGCTGCCCGAATTACTTCGTTCAAATTCCTTTCAATCTCTTTTAACCGGAGTGGTTTCAATGTCTCTCTTGTCATTTAAGCTCTTGATTTTCGTCGTATGCCTTGTTTCCTCATTTTACCAAAGTCTTGCAACTTCGTTCATCTCTGTTGTATCCTTCTTTCATATTGTTCAACCTCTCAATATTCTTTTGTTTCACTCTTTTGTCCTTGAAGAACTTTGTTCTTCCTTTTTCACTTCCGTCTCGTTCCTAAGATCTCGGGACGAGATCTCTTGTTAGTAGGGGAGTGTTGTGACACCCCGAGACCGGTGCGCCAGGTGTCAGTCAGTTATTCGTCGTTGTTGCCATGTCATCTGCTTGCGTGTGCATCTTTGCCTAGTCATCATGTGTGTTGCATCCTCATGTTTTCAAAACTTACATCCGTCCGAGTCCGCTCGTCCTTTCCGTTGTCCGTTCTGAGCCCAGACACACTTGCACATGCCTGCGGCACCTCCGAATATTTATTTTACGAGTGGCTGGAAAACGTTCTCGGAATGGGTTGAAACTTGGCGTGCGGTCTTATTATAGCATAGGTAGACCGCGTGTCAAGTTTCGTCGCGTTCGGAGTTCGTTTGATAGCCCAACGGTTAACCGCGTTAACCGCCGGAAGCCTTTTTCTCTTTTGGCCCAACACCCTCTCCAACAGACCCCCAAGCCCATTCTAACCCCCTCCATGCTCTTGGCCGTTCGATCATGATCGCGTGGCCGCGAACCGCTCCTCATTTGGACTCTCCTAGCTCCCTATGCCTATATAAACAGCCACTCCCCCGAAATTCGCGGTGCAACCCTATCCATCTTCCTCCTCGCGCCGCCGGACACATATGTCCCGCGGCGGACATGTCCAGCCTCTACCTCATCCCAGCCAATCAGATCTTGCCACGTCAGCGCCGCCGCTTCCTCCAGCCAATGGGCATCCGCCACCTCGCCTACTCTCCTCCCTCCACCTCCCGCGACCCGCCAGGCCCGTGCGGGGCCCGCTCGGCCCGGCCGCCGCCGCCCGAACCCGGAGCGCTTCCCCCCACCCCCCGCAGCATCCTCGTGCCTGGGTCGCGCCTCGCCTCCCGCCAGCGAGCGCCGTCGCCGGCAAGCTCCGCCGCCCCGCCACCGCGGCACTACTCCGTCACCGCCGCCGCCGCCCTGGAAGGCCGCCGCCGCCGCCCCGACTCCCTCCGGCCGGATCCGGGCCCTGCGCCACCGGATCTTCCTCGCCCTGCCGCCCACGAGCTCTCCTCGCCGGAGACCGGCAAGTAGCACCGCCGCCTGGAGCCCTGACGCCGCCGCACCTCTGCCTCGCTCGTGGTCGAGCGGACGACCGGATCCCCTCGTGCCTGGGCCACCTCCTCACCGCGTGGGCCACATGCGCCCGTCCCCGGCCCAGTCCAGTCATGGCCGAGTCGACCGATCTCCCGCCTCGGCCTGGCCGGCAGCCACGGCCCAGCCGCCAACCGACCTCCTCACCGACTTGGGCCTCGGCCCGCTAGGTGAGAAACCCCCAGCCCAGGCCCACTGCTCTATCCCGCGCCTTGTGCGTCCTATAGCTATCTTGCACTCACTAGTTTTTCCAGTAAAATTGGCTAATTCCTTTTTTTGTCATATTTTGTTGCATACTTTGTGATACTGTAACTTTTTGTGTGGTTGTCCAAATGATGCATGTAATATGTCAAAATGATTGTGGTGATATGCTCTTCACTTTGTTCCATTGTGCCATGCTTGTTTGAGTTCATCTTGATGCTCTAACCTCTGTTGCAAGAGTGCTACTTGTTTAAAACTGCTGTTACCTGTAATTTTGTTAGCATGTTTGCGATGTGATAACTTTGTGCATGTTTATCCAAATGGGGCATATGATATGTCAAAATGTTCATTGTGAAGTGCTCTACATGATGGTTGCTGTAGCATTCATGTTAGGTGCCATATTGCCATGTAAATCTCTATTGCAAAAGTGCATGTGGCTGTTAAGTGTTGAAACTTGTTGTGAGATGCTGATTTCACTTGCTCGTTGCTATTGATGTGTTGGTCTTCATGCCACATGAATAGATGTTTAAGAAGCACAATCATATGGTCTTTGCTGTGGTGCAATCCATTTTCCATGTTATGCCTTGAGGTGACTTAAACAAGCTTGTAAACATGCCATGTTGTTGTTGCTGTTTTATACTTAGTGAAAAAGCTGCTAAGTCTGGAATCTGTTTAACCTGATGCTATGTTTGCTTGATGCCCCACTCAAATCCATGCTTGCTTTGGAGTGGCTTATGATCATATCTTATTGTCCATGTTATTGTCTATCCATTCATGCCCTTATTTGCTCATATGGCCTGTTGTAGCTTATTTATTTCTTGCTCTCAAGTTGCTATAAATTTACCTGTCAGGTTTTTATCAGCATGATCAATTTGGTGAAGCTTGTTGTTATTGATCCATGCCTCCTATGGAGTTGCTCCAATGGAGTTGTTTGATGTATAACATGTATAATACATGTCCATGCTCTTTATATACTTAGTTGAGTTGATATGCTTGTTGTTTTGTGCCTCTGAAGGCAGCATCGTGATGATGTTTTTGCCTTCCCAGATTTTGACTAAGTCTGGATAATTTTATTGCAACTTGCCATGCTTGTTTAAATATGTTCCAGCAAGCTTTTGGGTGTGTTCTAAGTTCATGCTTGTTAAGTAACATGTCTACTTCACATCCATGCTTCTTATTAATATGTTTGAGTGTTGTAGCATATATTTACCTTGCTCCAAAGTTGCTATGTGGCTGTTAACTTCAGCTTTGCATTGTAACTTGTTTTGCTCGTATCTTTTAGCCCATTGCTCCGTTTTGAGCGTGCTCTATATGAAACTTGTGTGATTTTGCATGTAGAAGCATAATATCATGTTGTTTTCATGTTTGGAGTGTGTTTGCTTGATATGTGGGTGCATCTTGCAGCATTACCATGCTTGTCTTGTTTTGCTCATATCTTCTAGGCCGTAGCTCCGAATTAAACAAACTTTATATGAAACTTGACTAGAATTTCGTGTAGATCATCATGGTGCATGTTAACTTGCTGTTTAACAACTTTAACTTAAGGTTTTTTCAGATCTGGACTAATTTCAAATTATGCATATGAGGACTTACCGGATTTGTTATATGTTGATTCCGGCCTCATTTAAACTTGTTGGGTGATGTTGATCTTGAGTGCTTCATCCCTTGCCATGTATTGCATCATATATAGACTTGTCTTGCATCGTACTTGGTTGAGCATCTTGTCATGTCTTGTGTGGTGTGTTTACCGTGTTGTGTGCTTTCTTCTCGCTAGTTCTTTTCCGTTGCGATCGTGAGGATTCGTTCGTCTTCGCGTGGTTCGTCTTCGAGGCTTCTTCTTCGTCTTCTTCAAGGACTCATTCTTCTTCCTTGCGGGATCTCGGGCAAGATGACCATCACCTTGGATACCTTTACTATCATTGTCGTGCTTAGTTGTCTCGATGCTATCGTTATATGTCGCGCTACCCATCTATTTGTCAGCCCCTCTCCTTGTTGCCATGAAACCTCTAATCTTTGACACCTTCCCAGCAAACCATTGTTTGGCTATGTTACCTGCTTGCTCAGCCCCTCTTATAGTGTTGTTAGTTGCAGGTGTAGATGAAGATCGTTCCATGTTGGAACTTGTTGTTGGAATATAACAATATGTCTTATATATATTAACACACATATATACTTGGCAATGGGTGGAAGGCTTGGCCTTTTGCTCGGTGTTTTGTTCCACTCATGCCACCTTAGGAGACAATAAACCGGCATTATGTTCCTTGATTTTGCGTTCCTTACATGGTTGGGTATATGGGGACCCCTTGACACTTCGTCTTTGAATAAAACTCCTCCAGCAAGGCCCAACATTGGTTTTAATTTGCCTCATAATAATAACTTAATTAATTAAATTTGCATAGGGGGTCGCTCTCTCGAGATTCTTTTCTACATAGCAGGGGGGGGCCAGTGCTGATGGTGTTGGTCCCAAACGGGCAGGCTACGGGGCCACCTAGGGGAAACCCGAGGGCTGGTTTTACTCATAGGATGTCCCATCCGGACATGGCCTGAGACGAGATACGCGCGGCTACTATCAGGGTATCGGCACGCCGGGAGGTCTTGCTGAACTTGTTTTACTATTGTCGAAATGTCTTGTGCACCAGGAATTCCGAGTCTGATCGGGCCTTCCCTGAGATAAGGGGTAATATTATTATTACTTCTCCTGATCGTGAGAGCTTGTGATGGGCTAAGTTGGGACACCCCTGCAGGGTTATGATCTTTCGAAAGCCGTGCCCGCGGTTATGTGGCAGATTGGAATTTTTTAATGTTCGGTTGTAGAAAACTTGACAGAGGATCCGAAGTAAAACACACAACTGTGTGAGTAACCGTGACTGTCTCTTTTCACTTTGAAAAGAGAACACGGTGAGGTTATGGTTGACTGATACGTCTCAAACGTATCTACTTTTCCAAACACTTTTGCTATTGTTTTGACCTCATTTTTGCATGATTTGAACTAAACTAACCCGGACTGACGCTGTTTTCAGCAGAGCTGCCTTTATGGTTTTATTGTGTGCAGGAAAACGGATTTTTAGGTATCTCAGAAAATTCCACAAAAAATCACAGAAAATCCACGCACCCGAAGGAACCTGTTGCCAGAAGAGGGGCCAGAGGGGGGCCAGGGGGGCTCCAGGCGCCCTGGTGGCGCGGCCCACCCCCTGGCCGCGCCGGGAGGCCGCCTGGGTGGGCCCCACCTCCCCTGGTGCCCTACTTTGACCCGTATTTAGCCCGTGACGTGAAAATCCCAGATCAGAAGTTGTTTTCCCAGTTTTCGTCGCGGAGCCGCCGCCGCCCTCTGTTCTTCTTCGGGAGGGCTAATCTGGAGGCTGATTTGGCCTCCGGAGAGGGGAGATCGTCGCCATCGTCATCATCATCACCACTCCATCTTCCCTCCATGACTTCTCCTTCCATGTGTGAGTAATTCCCTGCTGTAGGCAAAGGGGATGGTAGGGATTGGATGAGTTAGATCATGTAATAGTTTGTCAGATCGTTGGGGGCATGTTGCCTATCATCTACTATGGTGTTTATCATCTTTGCTTCAACTTGTTACTCTTAATGCTTGTAACTTAGGGCCCGAGTGCCATGATTTCAGATCTGAACCATATGTGTTTGCATGAATATATTTGTGTTCTTGATCCTACCTATGAGTTGTTTGCACCTATTACGGTCCGGAACCGGCGATCCCAAAAGTGACAGCTTGGGACACCAAAGGGGATGGTCCATAGTTTGAGGATTACATGTATCCATTGAGTTTATTGCTTTGTTCCGGTGCTCTTTGACAGGAGCACCTTAATCTCCATAAGTTCCTTTTGGCCCCGTTCGTAGCGGGATGGTAGGACAAAACATGTTGTGCAAGTTCTTATTGCAAGCAGATACAACTACCTATGGGATACATGCCTAGTGTTTGATAATTGCCTAGATGATCATTACTTTTCCGTGTGCCTTGCCCCAAGTTAGATTCATGATATATCTCATCCATGCAGCGCCCAACCATCCATCTCCCTAGCCTACAGTGTTTTAAATCCTGCTGGTTACTAGTTGCTACTTTTGCTATTTTACTTTTGCTGTTTACTTTTACTATCACCATCATCACTATCATATCACCGTTACCACTTATCTTTTGTTGCAAGTAAGTATATTTCAGGTGCGGTTGAATTGACAACTCAACTGTCAAAGCTTATAAATACTCTTTGGCTCCCCGTGTGTCGAATCAATAAATTGGGTTATTCTTACCCGCGAAGACTATCTCGATCCCTTACGGTTGAGGGTTATCAAGTACCGTTTTCTGGCGCCGTTGCCGGGGAGCATAGCAATATTTACAAGTCTACTTGAAGTATCCTACCTGCTGCACTTCATCCGCTATGGGTAAGAAAGGAGACCCCAAGGTTCCGATCTTACTATCCACTACAAGAAGAGGTACTGTTCTGAACACTAGTGCTACGCTTGATTCACCTTCTGTTATGAGTAAGTTTGCCTCACCGCCACCACATGATGCTCCTACTGAATTTGTTACTATGTCCGATACTCTTGATGATGCTTCTACTACTCTTGATGATATTAGTTCGCTTGGTTATGCTCTTGAGAAACAGATCGCTGCTGCGGCAAAAAAATCTGGAATTGAAATTCCTGTTGCTCGCTACCCTATTGGTGGAACTTATGATTATCCTGATTTGAGTGAACTCAAGGAGAGACTCCTTGATGATGATTACATTATGCTTGATGATGATTTATGCAGGGAACTGACAGAGTTTGCCGGCTCTGACCCTGAAGCTATTAAGAAGCTGCTTGAAAAACACTCTTTGAAGAACAAGACTGTTCCTGATCCCGAATTTGCTACATCTCCTATATGCATCGATGATCCTGATTATGATTTCTCTGTTGATCTTTCACTTATACCTATGGTTGAAGCTGACCCCTTTTATGGCAGAGAAAATGATGATGCTATTGCACACCTGACCAAACTCACTGAGTTGGGTGGCTTGTTTACCACAGATGAGAAGAAACGAAACTTTTATGTGACTAAGCTTCTTCCTTTCTCTTTGAAGGAAGGTGCTAAAACATGGTATGATTCACTCCCATATGGTTCCATTAAGAGTCCTCAAGACTTAGCTCACTCTTTTGTTGATAAGTACTTTCCTGCTCATATGCAACATGCTGCTTTACAAAGAATTTATAACTTCAAACAGTTGCAGGATGAGCACCTCCCTAAAGCTTGGGGAGGTACTGTGGTCTGATTCGGGCTAGACCAGGACATGGAGTCCCTAAGAATGAATTAATCGATATATTTTATGCTGGTCTAACTGATGAATCCAGGTCCTATTTGGACAGTTGTGCTGGTTGTGTTTTCAGGAAAAGAACACCGGACGATGCAGAGGATTTGATGGGCAGGATTGCCAAAAACCATGAAGATTGGTCCGTCCCTGAACCACCTCCACCACCAAAGAAGAGGGCATGTTTGTTCTAAGTCCCGAAGATATGCGAGAAGCAAAGAAGTCTATTAAAGAGAAGGGTATTAAAGCTGAAGATTTGAAGAATCTACCCCCTATTGAGAAGTTGTGTGAGCCTACCACTCACCCTCCTATGGTAGAGGTACACTCTCTTTTAGATTTCAACGCAAGTGACATCCCTCATGGTAAGCCTCCTGATCAATGTTTAGATGAGTTTGATAATTTTATGAAACAAAATCATTTTAATGAGAGGATACAAAGTCAATTGCATGATGATTCCCGTGCTATCAAAAGTTTGCTTGATGTTCTAGGTAGAACAGTTAATGATGTTAAATGTCTTGTGAAGCATTTTCATATGGTTCAAACTCAGCTTGAACAAATTTCTAATGTGCAAAAGGATTTGCTTGCTAACAATGCCAAACAAGATGATTTGCAGGCCTTCGGGATTAAGACCTGAGGAGGAACTAGCACTCAAGATCCTCTCTATCCAGAGGGGCATCCGAGGAGAATCGAGCAAGATTCTCAAATGCAGGAAGAAGAAATTGTTGGCTCTCCAAAGAAGAAGAAGAAGAAACATAAGGAGGCTGACAATTCCAATGATCCTATTGCAGTTGAAGAGCCAGCTGTTGATCCCAACAGTGTATCTATCTTCGATGCTGAGACTGAAGACGGTGCAGAACCTGAAGGTAAGGATAATGAGAACAACGATCCGCCTGAAGTTCGAGAAGAAGACGCACCTGACAAACGTAAGAGGTACACTAGAGAAGACTTCATCGCAAGAAAACATGGGAAGGAAAGAGAACCATGGATACAGAAACCCATGCCCTTTCCAGGTAAGTCTATCAAATCTAAAGAAGAAGAGCATTACAATAAGTTTTGTGAGTGGATTAAACCTCTTTTTCTTAAAATCCCTTTGACTGATGCTATTAAGTTACCTCCCTATTCAAAATATATGAAAGATATTGTCACTAATAAAATAAAAGTTCCTAATGAAGCAATATCTACTGTGCTTGCTAACTACTCTTTCAGTGGCAAGATTCCTGAGAAGCTTGGTGATCCAGGTATACCCACCATTCCTTGGTCCATAAAGAATAATTATGTCAAAACTGCTTTATGTGATCTTGGAGCAGGAGTGAGTGTTATGCCTCTCTCTCTTTACAAGAGGCTTTGTTTAGAGAAACTAATTCCTACAGATATCTCTCTTCAGATGGCTGACAAGTCAACCGCCGTTCCGATAGGTATTTGTGAGGATGTTCCCGTAGAAGTTGCTAATTGTTTGATCCTTACTGATTTTGTTGTGCTTGACATGCCCGAGGATGGGAGCATGTCCATTATTCTTGGTAGATCTTTTCTTAACACCGCAGGTGCTATTATTGATTGCAATAAAGGGAAGGTTACCTTCAATGTGAATGATAAAGAACACACGGTGTATTTTCCAAAGAAGACCGACAGGAGGCATGGCCTCAACTCTATAGAAAATATCGAGACCGTGAAGATTGGAGAATGGGACTGTCCACTACATGTGCACCACAAATACAAAACTATTATGGTGGGGACAATGTCCATCAAAATAAAGGTGCAATGATCACTTCGTAAGAAGTGAGACTTTTTGCTTTATATATCGCCTGTTTGTTGGTAAGACTTGATCAACCTTACTAGTGAACATGTTTTATATAGATAAAAAGTTGAGCTTGTTATGTTTTCATTTGTTTTAGTTTTTGTTCTCCTTGTTGTACCAAGTGTTTATGTTTTGAAGCTTCACAATACTAATCACTGCTTTAAGTTTTCAGAAAGTCTTGCAGCCTTTTTGAACTTCGAAAAAATTTCAACAGTGAAGTTTTCAGAAAAATTCCAGAAAAATAAAAATAAAAATTTCCATGTCGGGAGTGACCCAGAGGTACCTGGGGCCGACCAGGGGGACCCACCAGTGGCCCAGGCGGCCAGCTGGCGCGGCCTGCCCCCTGGCCGCGCCCACAGGGCGCCTGGGGCCCACAAGGCCCCCCTCTAGGTAAGTCTTATTCCTCCCTCTCTCTTTCTCTCCAAAAACACGAGTTCTGCACTTGTTCTTGCGTTCTTGCTGCTCTTGGAGGCGATTCTTCGATCTCTCTCTACAGCCTATCATTTGAGCTGAGATTTTAAACAAATACTCCCTGGTATGTAACTCCTCCACCCCTCCAATTAGATTTCTGATTGGTGGCTTCATTTGTGAGTATTTAGTAGTTCTTGGTGCTGTGTAGATGAGCTTGCATGCATATGTAGATATTTATTTTCCAAGTTTTGATGCAAGTTTATGCCTTAGGTAAGTGAGTTGAGTAGTTTGCCTTAACCCATTTTGTTTTAATCCTCGTTTTTGTAATTTGCCAAAAATTTCAGAAATGAGTTTGTTAGGAAGGGCAAAGGGGTGGCTTGAGAAGAAGAGGCATACGCACTCCGATCGAGTTACTAGAGCCGCGGCTTCACCCTCGACTGCTAGGGTGAGCTACAATGAAGATCATGTGCCCCTAGAGTTGTTGGAAGACACAAGTCCGGCACGTGCTATGATGTTTCCATGTGATGAATTCCTTGAAGCTGCGGGAATCAAGGATGAGTTTTATAATCTTTGTGCTAATGCAGGTCTGACACGGCTCGTCACGTGCCGTGTTACTCAGTATCAAAAACTCACCTCCGGTTTCATTAACAGTTTTAGATATAACCCTGATTCTGGTGCTATTGAGTTTAAAATTTACAATGATCTTATCACCATGCCCTTGGGAAAGTTTTGTGAAATAATAGGTGTGACAAACGTTGGGCGGATGGCTAGGATGACCTCTCAGCCCTCCGAGCTGAAAACGGTCTTCAACTCTCTCTGCAGCATGGGTACGAGGGATATTCATCGGTCAAAAATCTCCAGCATTTTATTCCCTCACCTCAAGTATTTTGCATATTATGTTGCTAGAGGGGTGTTAGCTCGTGACAACACGAGCAACACTTCTGCGCCGGATATTGCTATCCTGGCAACCGCCCTCTCAGGGAGGTTTGATTATAATCTGGGTGCCTTAATTGCTCGACGCCTTGCTATGAACGGTAACAGGGGAGATTTATTTGGTGGCGTTTATGCCACACTTATCTTAGAATATCTTGAAGGCACCCCATACCCCAATGATAAGCCTTTTACTTATTTAAGTTTTGATCTTGCTGCTATGAAAAGGCATAAGTTCGTTACCATGACTTCTGAGCTTGATAATCTTGTTTATATCTTGCGTTTCGGAACTACCGCGGAACGCGAGATCCGTCTACCTGCACCTCTTTTGTTTGATTTTTCTCGCAGGAACGGATGGTCCTTTGATGTTGTCCAGTTCGATGAGTTCATGGCCCAGCATCAGTTTCATAACCCCATGGAGGGGGTTGTGCCCGACGAGGAGGAGCACGGTGAGTTACCACCTTTTCAGGGGGAGACCGTCAACCAGTTTGGTGAAGGGTCTTCCTTTGCTTGGAGTACGAACCCTTCCTCGTGGGAGGATCCGAGGAGTTCGGTGTACGCGCTGGAATCCTTCTACGACCCTTGGGCTCACCACCATTCCCCCGGAGCAGGAGGCTCCTGGGGGCAGTAGCTACTACCAACTTAGGCCAAAAGCCTAAGCTTGGGGGAGTACGTGCCCTTCTCACTTTTCCATTGTATTATCCGTTTTATTCACTTTGATCTTTTCGAAGTTTTTGCCCGTTCTTCTTTATTTATTTCTTTGCAAAAACAACAAAAAGATTTTCTCTTTCTTTTGCTCTCGTTCAACCTTTGAAATAATCCAAAAAGATTTCCTTTCTCTCTCTAGTTTGCTTTGTTTTCAGAGTTCAGCTCGAGTCCGTGATGGCATTTAATTATATTTCCTACGTTCGATCGTGCAAGTGACGAGGCAGTAATGACGAAGATCGACTGAAGGGAAGCAACAAGGGAAAACCGGTATGAACTCTTTTTGTTTCTACTTTTGTACATATGCCTGTACTTATGATCTAGAGACCAGCTTGTAGCGACATAGTGCTATGTTTACAATGCTCTCCCAGTGGTTCATGCTTTCCTTGTGTCTAGTCTCGAATAGCTAGAGTATATAATGTGTTATTGAAATGATTTACATGCATTGCACTGTTCATAGTTTGGTATACTAAGGTGGTATTTCCCTTTGGAGAATTCTTGGATTGACTTGGCACATGTTTACACATGTTTAAGACTAAAAAGTCTGCTCTGCCTTGATGATCTTTGAGTTTTAGAATAGTTATATCACTTTCATGCCCGATTCAATGTTGCTTTGTCGCTCTGCATGATTATGGCCGTTATTACTCTCTAGTTGGTCGCTTCCCAGTCTTTTGCTAACCTCCACCTGTACTAAGCGGACTGACTGCTTGTGCATCCAAAATCCTTTAAACCAGTTATGCCATATGAGTCCACCATACCTTCCTATACATGGTATTTACCTGCCATTCCTAACGAAGACTATCTTGTACCATCTCGAAATTATTCAAAAAGGCATTTCTCTTTTGTGCCTCTGTTTTAGCTCATGAGGAAGTAGTAGTTAATTCATGATCTTTTTAAGTTGGACAAGTTTCACCCCGGGATTGCATGTCTAATGTGCAAACCCCTAATACGAGAAGGAACTGGCATAGAGTGCGCCCAGCTCATAAAAGATAATACAACAAACAAACCCTCCTTCACGCTTTGTTCATGAGAAATCAGAAAAGTTTGGCAGTGATAAACAAAGGAGATTAAGGGGATGTGATCGTCCTCGTGCGGGAGCCGTTCCTCGAAACTTGTCCAGCTCGAGAAGTAATTGAGTTATCTGCTAGCATTCGTTGACGAAATATGCATTTCTAAAAAATATTTTTACCTCTGTTTTTAAAACCAAGAGCTCTGGTACATGTTTAGTTTTTGTTTCCGACCACGGGTTTTCAACCTCGCCATCAAAAGCCACGGTTCGAGAGTCTCCACCCTCTTTCTTCAAAGCACCAACTAGGAGAGCATAATTGTCATTCTGAGTGTAATGTGCATTGTCCCAAAGTATTACATTGTCTTCTGCATGCTTGTGATATTATTTATTCAGAAATTCTTAGTTCTAGTCTCCTTTAAAACTCTGGAGGAGTTTCTGCATTTATGTTTTGCGTCACTCATGGAGGCTAGCGAGATACCACTCTAGTATATTCAAGCTATGTGCAATGTAATCTTGTCTTGATCTTCAGTAGTATATTATTTACTTTTGGTTATTTGTGATTGGTCACTTGAAAGAAGGATTGCTTCGTGCATTGTCCTCATAGCATTGTTTCAATACCCGCTAGACTCTTTTCGTAGTACATGCTTATATACATCTAATGAAGCAAAAGAGTTTGTCAAAGTTTTCTTTGTCGCATCCAGTTCGTTGAACTGAATTGCTTGGGGACAAGCAATATGCTAAGCTTGGGGGAGTTGATACGTCTCAAACGTATCTACTTTTCCAAACACTTTTGCTATTGTTTTGACCTCATTCTTGCATGATTTGAACTAAACTAACCCGGACTGACGTTGTTTTCAGCAGAGCTGCCTGTATGGTTTTATTGTGTGCAGGAAAACGGATTTTTAGGTATCTCAGAAAATTCCATGAAAAATCACAGAAAATCCACGCACCCGAAGGAACCTGTTGCCAGAAGAGGGGCCAGAGGGGGGCCAGGGGGGCTCCAGGTGCCCTGGTGGCGCGGCCCACCCCCTGGCCGCGCCGGGAGGCCGCCTGGGTGGGCCCCACCTCCCCTGGTGCCCTACTTTGACCCGTATTTAGCCCGTGACGAGAAAATCCCAGATCAGAAGTTGTTTTCCCAGTTTTCGTCGCGGAGCCGCCGCCACCCTCTGTTCTTCTTCGGGAGGGCTAATCTGGAGGCTGATTTGGCCTCCGGAGAGGGGAGATCGTCGCCATCGTCATCATCATCACCACTCCATCCTCCCTCCATGACTTCTCCTTCCATGTGTGAGTAATTCCCTGCTGTAAGCAAAGGGGATGGTAGGGATTGGATGAGTTAGATCATGTAATAGTTTGTCAGATCGTTGGGGGCATGTTGCCTATCATCTACTATGGTGTTTATCATCTTTGCTTCAACTTGTTACTCTTAATGCTTGTCACTTAGGGCCCGAGTGCCATGATTTCAGATCTGAACCATATGTGTTTGCATGAATATATTTGTGTTCTTGATCCTACCTATGAGTTGTTTGCACCTATTACGGTCCGGAACCGGCGATCCCAAAAGTGACAGCTTGGGACACCAAAGGGGATGGTCCATAGTTTGAGGATTACATGTATCCATTGAGTTTATTGCTTTGTTCCGGTGCTCTTTGACAGGAGCACCTTAATCTCCATAAGTTCCTTTTGGCCCCGTTCGTAGCGGGATGGTAGGACAAAAGATGTTGTGCAAGTTCTTATTGCAAGCACGTACAACTACCTATGGGATACATGCCTAGTGTTTGATAATTGCCTAGATGATCATTACTTTTCCGTGTGCCTTGCCCCAAGTTAGATTCATGATATATCTCATCCATGCAGCGCCCAACCATCCATCTCCCTAGCCTACAGTGTTTTAAATCCTGCTGGTTACTAGTTGCTACTTTTGTTATTTTACTTTTGTTGTTTACTTTTACTATCACCATCATCACTATCATATCACCGTTACCACTTATCTTTTGTTGCAAGTAAGTATATTTCAGGTGCGGTTGAATTGACAACTCAACTGTCAAAGCTTATAAATATTGTTTGGCTCCCCGTGTGTCGAATCAATAAATTGGGTTATTCTTACCCACGAAGACTATCTCGATCCCTTACGGTTGAGGGTTATCATTGACTCGTAGGTAGTTCAGGATCTTTAGCGATCATTACTAGTTTGCGACCGCTTGCGTAGATGCTCATCTTATTCTTGTACTCGTAAGTTAGCCACCATATATATTGCTTAGTCGCTGCTGCAACCTCACCACTTTACCTCTTCCTACCCATTAAGCTTTGATAGTCTTGTTACCCATGGTTATGGGATTGCCAAGTCCTCGTGGCTCACAGATACTACAACAACAGTTGCAGGTGCAGGTTTCCGATGACTTGACGTGAGAGTGATGTCCTTTGTGTTGAAGTTCTTTCTTCTTCTTCTTCTTCAGTCTTGGGTTAGGTTCCTGGTCAGTAGCCTGGGATAGCGGATGGATGTCGTTTTGCTTTTCATGTTTGCATCCATAGTCGGATGCCTTGTATTGATGTTATTGTATTCATGTGACTTGTATGTATTGTTGTATCCCCCATGTATGTATGTAATGGTACGATGTAATGATATCCATCTTACTAAGCGCCCGAAATGCGGTTGTGCCCCAATCACGTAAGTGTCACGGGATCGGGATAGAATCGCATCTTGGGCCTGAGAATGATGCTATTTGTTATATGAAGAAAGGAGAAATGAAGAAGGTTAGCAATGCTCAAGTGGTTGATTATTTCATGGCTCGGAGGAATAGAGCGTACTAAAGGTAATTTTCGGATTTCTAGCCATCTAAGTACTTTTATTTGGGCGTTTTGTTATGTTCTACTAGTAAGTTTAATTCCATCTGTATGTTGTTGGTTACCAACCTTGTTGTCAGACAATGTATGTTGCAATTTGGAAATGCCAGACATCCTTTTTAAGTAATTTTGTCCCTTATTTTATTATTATTGTAAGCATTTTGATGGCTACGTTTTGTGTTTACAAATGGCCTTTGATTATATTCAATAATGTGTGGTAGAAGTTATGAAATACACCTTTATTCAATACATCGTTGCTTAAAAAAATTATGCCTTGTTAAAGTGGTGCATTGGGTAACATTTGCTCCAGCTCCACCCCTGTTGTTTTGTAATACAAAGCGGGGGGAAACCCTTTTTCTCAAACCGTGCGACGCGGTCGTATAAAAATTATTTCCCCGTCCTCAAACCGTGCGTACCAAAAATTGCGGGGTGCGGCAAATTCTCCCCTAAACCTATAGAAACACGGGGCGGGAGGCCGGCCCAAGGGTGACCCCTATCGCTAGCGAGATTTGGCGGGAGGGACATTTCCGCGCGGCAGTTCTCGCTCTGCGTTCCCTCCACCACCATTGTTCTTCCTCCGCCCGCTCCGGACCACCTTCGTCGGCTCTGTAGCACCGCCATGGATGCCTCCCAGTCGTCTCCCTTCATCGTTGAAGTCATGGACACGCCAACCCCTCAAGAAGATCTCGTCGTCGGCCGTGTCGTGCCTATCGTTGTTAAACTTGTTGGAAATATGCCCTAAAGGAAATAATAAAATCGTTATTATCATATTTCATGTTCATGGTAAATGTTCATTATTCATGCTAGAATTGTATTGACCAAAAACTTCAATACATGTGTGGATACATAAAGAACGTTGTGTCCCTAGTATGCCTCTACTAGACTAGCTCGTTGATCAAAGATGGTTAAGGTTTCCTAACCATAGACATGATTTGTCATGTGATAAACACACTCAACCGTAAGCTTAGCATCAGATCATTTAGTTATTTGCTACAACTTTCTTCATGTCAAGTATCAATTCCTTAGGCCATGAGATCATGCCACTCTCGGACACCGGAGCAATACTTTGTGTGCTATCAAACATCACTTCGTAAATGGGTGATCATAAAGGTTCTCTACAGGTATCTCTGAAGGTGTTTGTTGGGTTGCATGGATCGAGACCGAAATTTGTCACTCTGTGTGACGAAGAGATATCTCTGGGCCATCTCGGTAATACAACATCATAACAAGCTTCTTGTGACTAATGAGTTTAGTCAAGAGATCTTGTATTAAAAACGAGTAAAGAGACTTGTCGGTAACGAGATTGAACTAGATATGAAGATACCGAGAATCGAATCTCAAGTAAGTAACATATCACCGGACAAAAAAAATTGTATACGGGATTAACTAAATCCTTGACATCGTGGTTCAAGCGATAAAGATCTTCATGAAATATGTGGGAACCAATATATGGGCATCCAGGTCCCGCTATTGGTTATTGACTGAAGAGGAGTCTCGGTTTATGTCTACATGATTCTCAAACCCATAGGGTCGCACGCTTAGCGGTAGTGCTAGGGTAGTATTGAGCTATTAATAGTTGAAAGTCCAAAGGTTGTTCTGAGTCACGAATGGGATCCGGGACATCATGAGGAGCTCTAGAATGGTCCGGATGTAAAGATTTATATATGGAAATTTGTTGCCGGGGTTCCGAGAAAAAATCCGGTTTTTTCAATATTGTATCGGGAAGTCACCGGAAGGTTCCAGAGGGTTCTAGAGGTGTCCGGAAGTCCTCGGAGGGTTCCACCATGTCCCAAACAGTAACATGAGCTGTAGGGGGCGCCATGGCCTTATTGGGCTAGGCGCACCAGCCCCTACTTGGGCCATGTGCCTAGGGGAAGGGCCCTTCACTTGGCTTGGAGGGCACTCCTCCCCCCTTGGCCGCTGCCCCCTGCCCTGGGAGGGGGGCTAGGGCTGGCACGCCGCTCCCTCAGCCCTATATATAGTGGGGAAGCGCAGGGGGCAGCCAACCCTTCCACGCTTGCCCCGTCTCCCTCCCGTTACTCCTCCTCCACATTCGGTCAGCGCTTGGCGAAGCCCTGCCGAAATTCCACTGCCACCACCACCACCACGTCGTCATGTTGGTTCAGATCTCATCTACCTCATGTCCCTCACTTGCTAGATCAAGAAGGAGAGGACACCGCCGAGCTGTGCGTGTGCTAAACTTGGAGGCGTCGTTCGTTCGGCAGCAGATCTGATTGGATCGCGATTGGATATCAATCGCGCTACGATGCTAATGCTTTCGGTCTACAAGAATACGTAGACACGCTCGCCTCTTGTTTATTTGCATCTCCTAGATTATATCTTGGGTGTTCGTAGGATTTTTTATTTTCATGCTTCGTTCCCCATCACAAGCATCCACCGCCCATCCCCGCAAGCGCCAAGGCAACTTTGTCGTCCAGAGCGGCACTCCCGCCATCACCGCCGGGAAGGCACGCGCGTCCGCCATTGGCGCCGCCGCTGCGAATCCGTTCCAGGCCGTCCCCACCCCGTCGGTCAAGATGCACAAGGTGGCGGGGGTGAAACGCAAGAAGGCGGCCAAAAAAAGGTACTGCAAGCACCGCGCCACCACCACCTCTGATCACAACTACAAGAGCTTCCCCGAGGACGCCTGCCGATGACGTTGCTGCCGCCGCCCCTGAGGTGTTCGATGGAATGGGCGCAGGGTATGGAACTATGATTTTCTTCAAGTTGTTTTCACTTTTCGCTATTGCGATTGTTCGTGACATGTGGAGCGAAATTGTAGCGCCGGTTTACATGATGCGACTGCCTAGTTTGTGCACATGTTGGACGACAACACCGTCGACATTGATCAAGCCTCGATTAGTTATTATGGCTACAATAAGATGGATGGTGGTGTGGACGGTCACAGTGAGGAAGAAGATGAGGTGGAGCCGTGGAGGAGATTGGGGTGGGGGTGTTAGACCAAGTGCAAGAAAAAGTGTGCGCGAGATTGAAGAACTACACGCAATTGAAAGATCAAGTCTTAATCAAGGCTTGGGAATCTATGTCTCTTGATGCGTGCACCGGCACTGACGAAACCGGCAAGCGGTATTGGCAAAGGATAGAGGACCAGTTCTTCCGAACGATGGCAAAGTATCCCTCGAAAACGACACGCACCTATAAGTCACTTCACGGTTGTCGGGGTGTGATCAAGCCGATTTGTATCCATTGGAGTGGCTGTTTTGAGCAAGTCCGTGATGCACCTCCAAGTGGTACCGTTGAAGCTGATTATGTGAGTTTGTTTTTACGTCCCAAGTAGTGCAAATGATTTGTAGCATTTGGAGTGGCTGCATGTGACATACTTTGACATTGTTTTTGTTTTGTAGGACAAAATTGCGCAAGAAAGGTACAAGGGCGTGGAAGCTTCCAATGGCAAGTCATTTACACTTGAGCATTGTTGGAAATTGCTTCAAAGTAGCGAGAAGTGGAAGTTGATTGACAAAGAATTCCCACCTAAGAGAGGTTCACTCACCAAGATGGATGATGATGATGAACATGATGATGGCCCAAGAAACAAGAACAAGCCCGATGGAAACAAGAAGGTCAAGGACAAGATCAAGAGGGAAGTGGAAGCATCAAGCTTGCGGGACAAGATAGATGTCATGGTGCAATCAAATGAGTTGATGGTGGCCAAGACATTGGAGGCAAAGTAGGAGTTGACTAACAAGAAGGCCCGAGAGAAGCAAGAAAAGTGGCAAATACTCAAGGAAGAGGGGTTGCACAAGACCGCCATTGAGGAGAGAAGAGCCCTTGCCGAGGAGAACAAGGCCTTGGCCAAGCTTCTTCAAGAGGAGAACACGATCATGACGATGAACCACAATGACATGGACGACATCACCAAAGAATGGCATGACATTGCAAGGAGGGAGATCTTGGAGAGAAAGAAGCGTCGACGGGTGGTGGCTTTGGTGGCAGTGGTGACTTTGGTGACGATGGTCATGGAGGTGGTGGTGCCTTTGGTGGCGGTGGTGGAGAGTGATGATGATGGTCACTGAGGTGGCGGTGACTGCGAATATTCTGTTTTATCGTCCGACCTGGCAGGGTCTGTTCGGCCGCAGCCCACGGCAGCCCTCAAAACACATTTTTTGCGGTCCTTATACTCACTTTCAAGGTTCGCACGATAAGGGTCTGATAGAGATGCTTTGAGCCTTCCAAGATTTGATTACCGTAACCATGCGGTAGGTGTGGGCAGCAATTATCAAAGGGTCCTGATAACGCTCACACGTATGGCATACTAGACATCCGTCCACACACCGTGTGTGGTGTGAACAGGAGGCAGCCCACACGCGCGCGTGTGGACGCAGCTACTTCGTGCCACATGTCCAACAAATACTACTCATCCCATCCGCGTGTGTGGCACGAAGCAAAAATGTCCACACGTCCTGGCGCAGCTATGTTAGGTACCCGCGGGACGAAGCATTAGTTGCCATCCGGGATGGCAAATGTAGTTGTAAAAGCATGGCAACTCTCTCTGTTTTGGTTAATTATAGTTGCCATGTCTAACTTATGGTAGTTGCCGCGTGCAATTAAACCGTAGTTGCCGTGTGTGATCAACTACTTGCCACATATGGTCAAAGCATAGTTGCCACGTATGGTTAATCATAGTTGCCATGTGTGTTTACCCCGGTTGCCACGTACGCGCAACTGCAGTTGCCATGTGTGTTTACCCTAATTGCCGCATACGGGCAACTGCAATTGTAATCTATCACCATACAAGCGTCGTGTGGGCGAAGGGCAGTTCACCCACACGCGCGTGGACTGGTTGGCGACTGGGCGGGAACTGGTTTGCCCACACAACACAGCTGGCAAACCGCGCGCTGCGGGTCGTGTGGGCGAGCGCTCTAACGCCCACACATCATGTTATGCCTACGTGGCACTCAGATTCCTTTAGGATTCGTGCAAAATAGAATTAAGGTGGATCAAGTAAGGATTCATGCAAAATAGAATTAAGGTGGATCAAGGCGTGTGGGCGATGTACAAAAATACCACACGTGTGGGTGTTAATTTTTCCCTTATCAAATCATTCAAACCAAAAAGGAAAGGGCAGTGATACGCGTCGGTGCGCCGGCCGAAATTTCGGCCGGTTGCACCACGCCCGTACGATTTGTTTAAGTTAGAGCCGCATGATGTATAGCCTTTCCAATCGCTAACTGCTTTTTTAGAGAGTAGTCAAAAGAAAACTTGCTTCCTTAGAGAAACAAAGCAAAAGCCATGACGCCCCATCGTGTGTAGCCAGTAGTCCTTAAGGTAGCCAGCTCGCTGGGCGTCCTCATCACTTGCCTCAACGCCGGTCGCCGCCCTCGTCGCCGATGCTTGCCCACATAGCACCCGTCCTCGCCGGTTACAACAGTACGTCGTCGCCCCTCGTAGCAAAATCGTGCCGCCCGAAGTCTTTGTTGTTGCAGCACCTAGCGGCCGCCATCACCGTCGTAGCACGTCCATCGAAGCACCACCGTACCACCGGCTACAGCTCTCAGCGTCACAGCTCGCACCTCACTTTGAAGCTTTTTCTCATGCCCATTAAAGCTTTTATCCACCCTGTCGTCGAAGCTTTCCCCCGCACCAGTTGAAGCTTTTATCCATGCCCGTTGAAGTTTTTTTCGTCAACGCTCGCTGCACGGGGTTGCACGAACGACTGCCACCAGTCAACGCCATGTAGCAAAAAAACATCGCCAGTCGTAGCCAAAAACAACGACGGTTGCAGCAAAAACAAGGCAGCGCCGCTGTCGACCAACACCGTCGTGCATGCATGTAGCAAAAAAAGTCACTGGTGGCAGCAAAAACGGGCTACGGTTGTAGCAAAAACATCGCTGTTCTGGTAGCACGAACTCCGGTGGCAGCATTTTGGGGTGCTGGTTCCAGCAAACCTCCTCGCTGGTTCCAGCAAACTTGGTCGCCGGTTGCAACATCCCGTTAGCCCTGTCACAACTCCAGGTTGTGGCTTGCTCCATCGCAGGACGCGGCCACTGCTCTGCGGCGGTGCACCGGCGTCTTCTTGTTGAAGCTTTTGCCGTCGTTGGTTGTAGCTTTTGGGTCGCCGGTTGCAACATCCCGTTAGCCCTGTCACAACTCCAGGTTGTGGCTTGCTCCATCACAGGACGCGGCCACTGCTCTGCGGCGGCGCACCGGCGTCTTCTTGTTGAAGCTTTTGCCGTCATTGGTTGTAGCTTTTGGGTCGCCGGTTGCAGCATCGGTGGAGGAGCATGTTTTGGGTTTCGTTGGGGAAAGAAGATACTTGCCGCAGTAGGGTAGGAGAAGTTCATGAAGGCAGCAGGGGGTCGCGCCGCTTATGCTGGCGAGCTCATACTGCAGGAGACGGTATGGGATTAGACGGACCGGAAGGAAGCAGAAGCAGAGAAAAAGAAAAAAAGAAAGTGAAAAAGAGAAGAAAAACATTTGAGTCCACTGAGCGCGTGCGTGCCAGCGTGTCCTGCGAGTGAGAAAAGGAAGCGACCGGCCGAGCACTTCGGCCGGCGCTCCGACCCCAAACATTTACCAAAAGGAAAAGGGATTGCTTCCCGCGAAGGTTGAAGAGCTTGCAAGAGGATGGCAACTCCATCGTATTGATTGATCCACATGGTGGCTTGGTTTCAGAGAATTCATGGACCACGTTTGCATCCTTCGTGACATCAACCCTGAACCCCTGGCCTCCGATTCAATTTCCTGGAAATATATGAACGAGCACCATTCGATCTCACGAATGTCATGCAGTTCAGTAGATTCTTCCGTTGGTAAATACCACAACATGACCCTGAACCGCCGACGTGCTACTGCGCTAGAGCCTAGGGAACTTCAGTC
The DNA here is from genome assembly GCA_902687465.1 of Secale cereale. Classification (NCBI taxonomy): domain Eukaryota; kingdom Viridiplantae; phylum Streptophyta; class Magnoliopsida; order Poales; family Poaceae; genus Secale; species Secale cereale. Next base: position 705,876,075 of record LR738713.1, read on the forward strand.
AAGGGGCCTGGGGCCTCGCTGTGCACTGGACAGACATTCTAGGCCCCTTTTGCCTCACCCAGCCAGCATCTTCAGGAAATAAATAAAAACCAAAACGAGAGAAACCACATTGCAACATGTATACCTCCGAATTCCTATTTCATTTCTATTTATTGTTCCTTTTCATCATCCCTAATTCCATACTAATGAATTTGGTACAAGAGATGAATCATCCGCAAAGTTGGTGCTCTAGCTCAAAATTTACAGTTGGAGGAAGCGAGTAATGCGGTTATTCCAGCTATTCAGGACCCAACAAGACCCTTGTGCCGAGCATAAGCGACAATCGTGACGAACATGAAAGCACAAAACAGCCCTGATACAATAACCACCTGCAACATTGCAAACACAATGTTATGGACGAGTGAGGCGATCGCCATAATAATTCACAATCATAGCACACTAAATAGAGCATGTTATGAAAAAGTGATGCCATTTACCCATTTGAAGACATATCCATGGCCGTCGTTCCAGGTGTAAGGTATGTTCATACCAAAGACTCCAGCAACCAATGAGTAAAGTGACAAGCAGACGGTCCCAGAACTCAAGAATAGCTCTAGCTGCACGAAGCAAAGAGAAATTAAATTTTACTCTGGCAGAATGTTTAACATGTAACGAGCCAATGAGTATTCAGACTAGAATTTTGCAATGCAATGGGACCACTGTGGTAACTAGCAGGAAATATGATAGTTATCTACATCAAACAAGTTTATGAAACCTTTACTTGACATGGGGTTGCCCATTAAGATTTGTTGTAATTAAGCATATGTTTATTACAAGCACAAGAATATCTAAAATGAACTGTTCGGAAGTACGGAGTACTAACATATTTCACAAAGCAAATCACAAGGTTTGAACTTTCAAAATTACCTGAATCAACTGATTACGGTGATTATCAAGCTGCAAAGAAGAAGAAAAATAAGCGGTGCTCCGAGGGTGAAAAGGTCCGCATCAAGAACACATATATTTTACTAGGAAGCTTACCTGAATGTTAATATAATCTTCTGTGTCATCAATATACTCTCTCAGCTGAAAATAAAGTTGCAGACAAATACAACATCAACAAAATGCCAGATCCTAGGTTTTAAACAAGGCTTAACAGAGCTTCAGTGGTACTGTAACCATAAGTCCTGATTTTTCTAGCCTATTATGATACTGTGTACTTGACTTAGCTGCCCCAACTTACCGTTGTCAATTTGTTTAATGTGCCATCTATCTGCATGAAATATGCCTGCAAGTATATGTAAATTTCAGTACTCTGCCCTAGAGTGTAAACAAGAGATTTTAAGGCAGAGATCAAATAACAACCTCCAGCAACATCTCCAGCTCTTCCACATCATTCTCATTTCCATGTATAGTTGCTGCACTGGCTCTACTAGCTCTTGATATTTTTGAACCAATAGTTGGGGATGCTGGGAACCAATTTGGTCCACCAGAACCACTGACAGGGGATGATGCCCCGGCCAACTTTCTAGACAAGTAAAGATCAGCCATGTCATCGTCATCATCCAATAATTGTTCAAGCTCATCTCTCACCTAGAAATTAAAATACACCTTGTGATATGCTAGAAAACCATAAACAAGGAAAATAATCATAGCAGTCCATAGGAGCTACTCACAAAATAAACTAATATACTCCCTGCGTAACTTAATATAAACATCTTATATTAAGTTACGGAGTATATTTCAAGACAAAAATAGCATAGAGAGCATACTCATCCATGAGAAGTATGTGATCAGAGGAAAAAATATTAGCTGGAGCACTATATAGATTCTAGAACAGCTCATGAATTCCTGAGGTTGCATGAAGACAATTCCACCCCATCAAGCTTTTTAAGATACACACAAAGGGCCGAAGACAATACATAGAAAAGCTAGGATAATGTTCCAATGAACTAAGCAAGAGAATAAATAAAAAGGCGCAGTTTAAGCAGTGATTAGAATAAAAACAAAAATAAACAGAAAGAATCTACATTATGAAATATAGATATACCATCTGGTACTAGAAATGCTCTTCCAGATGTTTTGGGTTGTTTACTTCTGCTCTAAATAATCGCTTGGGTACATTAATTATGAATCATATTCCTTGTTGAGAACTTGAAATAGGGTGTGCGATATAATAGACAAGGGAAAAAGGAAAAGCACGGCGATGCCCATCAGACATTCAGAACTGTATGGCCTCTTTAATTCACATGACTTGCTCATAATCGGAATTTGGCGTATACATGGTAGTGGAATTCAGATGACAACATGACGTACAGAACATCATAAGAAGTCAGTGGTTGAAGAATATACATAGAAGTCACTAAACAATGAAATGTCAGATATAACAACTAAATGAAACAGAATGAACAAGAAACCAGACCTTCTGGACCCTTGCAGTCAATCTCGTCATGCCACTTTTTAACTTCCGTACCTTGTCCAAGTTGTGGCTACTAATCTGTGGTACCAGTAGCAGAGAAAATTAATATGGAGAAAATAGAAGAACAGGCCAATAAAGAGTTCGGAGATATTTTAGCCTGACATGCATTCATGCGTGCATGGAAAATTAATAAGCATATGAAGGCATTTACACAGATAAGCGTGCTAATGTGCTATATTATTCCTCAATGAAACTTTGTGTTATCATAAGTTTTCAACAAGCCAACAAGGATTTAGAGATAATTTATCCTGGCGTGCTTTAATGGGTGCATGGTAAGTTGTTAAGCATATGAAGGTGTTACAGAAGTAGGTAGGCTAATGTGACATTTTATTCCTCAATAAAACATTATGTCATCGTAAATTTCTGCAATGCTACTTTAGCTACTATTATGTTTGGTGGTGAATGAAAATCATATGGCAGACTGACTACCTGTTATTAACAGTTATACAGAGTAAATAACACTTTCTAGCATTTTCTACCATGCACTCCTTTCAAAAGTAAAGTGCACTGTCTAGCACCTTAATCTTATTCTCACCATATAATTCTACGGACACTAAATGGATCCTGAAACATATATGACCAAAAGTGTCGTCTAGGAGAAATGAGATACCTACTATGACATGTTTCTATCATTCTATGAAAAAGTTCCTACTCAACGATGTTACCATAAATGACTAAAATTATTAGTTTTATAATGCAATTACAATATGATGTGGCAGCATTATTTACCTATCCATTGTTCATAGATATTTTTTCACTGCTGAAAATAAGGTGAAGGCAGCGTATTTCGGCATTTTGTAATTTAATAAAAAAATCACACCGCGTGTTTGCTTCAAATGTCACATACACGACGTATCCAGAAGGTGTTAATCAAATTCATACTAATAAAAGAATAAAGTAGAGTAAGCATGTGTTTACTCACCTTGGATGTCAGGTCATCCAAAGCTGGGTAAGCATTAGTCTCCAGCTCAGTAGTGCGCGCATCAAGAAAGCTGCAGATTGCTTCCAAAGTAACCTCAAGTGCACGGAACTCAAAGGGAGATTCTGGTGTTCATATAACGAGATTGCAGGGCATGAAAAAAAAGTGCATAAGTATGCGACCTTATTTCCATGGATATGAATTAAAGATAACTGGCAACTAAACCAGAAATAAAGAAGCAATAAAATCAGTAAGATTGCTATTCTGGAACATGGGTATGATTTTACAAATGTACCAGCTGGCATGAACCAATTGGACAGAAAATATGCTTCTGAGTCATTTTGATCTAAGAATCAGGATGACACAACAATTATCGTATATAGATTATATACGACATACCAAATGAAAAGGTGGTAGCATTGTTGTAAACAATCAGAATGACAGTGACACCATTATGTGTGACTGGTTTGTATGACTGTCAGTCTGTCACCATGTGGGTTAAACTAATCAGTCATGGGTCCAGTTGTAGCCTATAATAAAAATGTAAATGTCCTTTGGTCAACCATAGTAATCCTTATTAAAAGGAAGGGTAGCCACTTGTCTCCACTAGATAAATATTGTAGTATCTCAAATTTTTCTCAGCAGATTACCTGGTGAATAAAATTGCATAACATAGAGTGCCATACAATGTAATTGGTCTAGTACTAGAAGACTCGGATAGGCATCACGATATAATAGTAAGGTGCCAAGACTGTACACTTCAGAGTTTTCTTCTTGGACAGGTGGTTGTATTTTTGCCAAAAGATTGTCCAACTGACATGGACATACGCTAAAAAGGAAAACAACAGAACGGTGTGGACAACTGGCCACATCCCAATCAGAGTTTTTATGTCCATAGCTTTCTTTCACATGTTTGCATTCCTTTAAAACTTTTTTACCCTTATTTGTTCCGATTATTGAGGAAATTGGCATACTATGCATACACATATGTGATACTCCCTCCGTTCCTAAATATTTGTCTTTCTAGAGATTTCAACAAGTGACTACATACGAAGTAAAATGAGTGAATCTACACTCTAAAATATGTCTACATACATCCGTATGTTGTAGTTCATTTGAAATGTATAGAAAGACAAATATTTGGGAACGGAGGGAGTAGAAGTTACTACAATCAATATTACAGAGATAGAGCAACCTGACAAAGAAAAGAGCATGCTTCTCAGCCTCTGACATCTGTAGTTTCAAGAAATGGCAACTAAACTTACCATCTTCTTCAGCAGCTTCCGCATCATGCTGGCCACTTAAATTATCCTTTCCATCATGCTGAGCAGCACTTGAAGGTGCTAGTCGTCTCCGGAGCTCCTCTACAACAGGAATAACATTTTCATCTGAAGGATCCCTAAGCAAAACCTGAGCCCAGCAAAAACCAATAACTGTGAGTATATCACCAACATTGCAGGACAACTAAGAATATACTTAGATGCACACAGTACAATGAAATAAGCCATGGCTCCCAGGATATTGTGTAACAAACTGATTTGAAACTTCCACATAGTGCTTATTGCAGGTAGAGGTTTAAAATTGGCAGATCACGTCAAATTCAGCATTGTATGGAGGCTACAATTGTTTCATTTTGTGCCAGAACCATACTCTATTTTCGAGTTGCTCGACTAGTCGATGAGTCGCACTTCCAAGGTCGACTCAACCTCTCGACTCGACTCTTGGGATGAGTCGAGCGACTAGTCACGACTAGTCGTGGTTTCTGGGTCGAACGACTCATTTTTTTTAGCCCCACCTGTCATGTTTTTCTACTGTATTTGTTTGCCAATCCCCCCTGGAAACCTAGATCGAACCAGCCCCCCCCCC
>LR738713.1:705881381-705914783 GCA_902687465.1 Secale cereale
CTGCTCCACCCTCCCACCTGGTTGCTGCTGCTGCTGCTGCTCCTCCCCTGGTTGTAGCTGCTGCTGGTCTGCTCCTCCCCTGGTACCTACTACCAGACCTCCCCTGGTTGCTGCTGCTGCTGGTATGCTCCTCCCCTGGTTGCTGCTGCTGCTGGTCTGCTCCTCCCCTGGTTGCTCCTCCCCTAGTACCTACTGCCTACTGCTTAACTCATGTCGACTCAAAAACCTTGGAACCATATAAAATCCCCTAATTCCCTGATAACTATTTCACGATTATAGATACCTAATCATTCTAGTCAGAGAGTAAGTGAAATTTGTGCATATACTCCCCACAAAATTCATGAACTAGTCCAGCTCATGAGAGCGAATAATTGAAAAATCCTACCATGACAAGTATTCGACAGTGAAAATAGACTAGCAGTTAAGATCACCTCTTCAGAAGTAACGATCGCCTTTATGTGCTGATCCACCCGCCGATGAGAGTTCCCCCAAAACAGACAGAGGAGTCGTCAGAGATTACCAGGAGCGAATGAAACATGAATATCACTATATTGTCAGATAAAAAAAATCGGGCAGCTGTATCAGCTCCTTTGATCCATGGAAACAGAAGGCCGACACCACACTAAAATCGTCAAAACGAACAATTAAACTATAATAAGTTCAGTACACACGTCTACTAGAATTGAGTAGAAACGACAGCACCACTATGATGAGCCCAAATCAGCACACGATCCACCTAAAAAATCCTCAGCCAAAATAGGGAAACCGAATATGACTTCCGGGAGGAAATTCGTGCCGCTCCATGATCCCCATCCATGTAGCGAAATTCCCGACGAAAAGCAGAGCGCCGTGAATAATCGACCGCGCAATTCCGCCCGGAAAGGGGGAAAAAAAACTCAGGGCCGGCGGCGGGAAGGGGAACGCGGGAGGTCCTCTCACCTCGAGATTGAGCACGATGGCGCGCTCGCGGCCGAGGATGGTGGAGGGGTAGGAGAGCAGCGGGTCGAGGATGCGCAGGTCGCGCGCGTTGATGTCGACGCGGTGCATGATGGCGTACTTGTCGGCGTCGAGCTCCCGCTCCTCCCCCGCCGCGTCGAACAGGATCCAGCTCCGCGACGCCGCCCGCTTCTTGGCCGCCGCCAGCGCCGCCGCCGCGGCCTCGCCGCCCGCCGCCGCCATCTCGCAGCGGGCAGTCTCTCACATCTCCGGCGGCGCCCCGCCTCCTAAGCCGCCGCCGCCGCCGCCGCCAGCCCCCACGCGGACGGCGGGATGGGCCTCTACTTCTACCGCGCGGCTCTCTTTTAATCGCGCGGAAAGGAAGGCTTTCTGGTGACGCGGGCAGGTAAATAAATCACGAGGAGGCCGGGGACGGGGTGAGGAGAGGGGAGGGGGAGAGAGCCAGAGACGCCTGGTCGTTTGATCCGCGATAGGGCGGAGGCGGACGACCCACTGGCGATCTACAGAGACGGGGAAAGGGGCCCGTCTGTTAGAAGAGGAATAACACTGGAGGGTGGAATATCCCGATTATGTTACTGTACTAGCTTTTCTTCTTCTAACTGTAATAATCGTTGCCAAATCATATTTATTTCTTTAATTTTAGTCATTTTATTTTTATTTTTATTTATTTATTTATTTTGCGGACAAAAAATTAGTCCGCTAGTCATTTATTACTAAGGCCTTGCTACCAACTCCTGGTCAACCTTAGATTTGCAAAAAAAAATATCCGGTCAACCTTCCTAAAAAACAATCAAGTCAACCTCAGGAAAAGTAATCGGTTATTCTATACAGCTTTGTCAAAAGGGTCGTGTGCATGTTTGGGTGGAGCTCACATTCACCCTGGCAAAAGTTGTGCTTGGCATGGTTTTTTTTCTACTGATGTTATTTAGTTGGTTTTGAACTGATGCTTGACGAGGTATTAGTCATCTATAATTTGGCTAGTGTTGAAAAGAAAATGACAGAGTAGGCGGATTAGTATGCGTGATTCCAATGGCCTTCCCTCGAATAAAAATATATGGGTGATTTCAGGATATTGGCAGTAATCCAAATAGAGGCCATTAGACGCTACAACCACAGTTGCCAAATTGACTTCTAAACATATGTAAAAGTCACGTAAACACGTGATCTGACAAACTTGAAAAGACAGTAAACCTTAGCATTTGCCTAAAAGACCATCAGCTCGCAAAAAAATCAAGGCCGAAGAATTCTTTGAGCATGACACCAACACACGTCACCTGTCTCCGGCATCATCACAATAACCACCAAAAGAAATAGTGGCAGATCACCTCTTCACCTGCGGTCCATTGTTGGTATGCAGCTATTTGGATCTTCAAAGTAGCTTATCAAAGACGAAGTCATTGTCATCGAAATAGTCTAGTCGGGGCAGCACCCAGACACACCATCGAACTTCATATTTAGGACCCCCGCTCGACCATGGTATCGGAGGAGGAAACCATACCTGCCAACCGCCAACAATGAACCCAACACATGATCCGCCCTCTTCGAGTCGTCGGCGGCGCGAACTACTATCTGCATGCTCTCCTACAGTACCTCTCGAGCTCTATGCCGACGTTGTAGCAAACACCGTCGCAGCAACGGAGCGTGATGACACAATTCCACCATCGGGATGTCGTCGTCACAGCATCCTCACTTGAACGGAGTAGCAACCAGATTCATCACCCACGAGTGAGTTGACCGCCGCGTCGAGGATGAATGTGAAGCATTATTATTCGGTGCATCCATCGCCCTTGCCAAAGTCATGATGTTGAACAGTCAAGAACCTCCTCGCCACCAACGATCAAGAGGCCGTCGGCGAAGGGGAGCCGCCGAAGGGCACGCTGGAAGGTGGTTCCCCTCGATACCCTAGCCGCCGCCACCGACCCACTGGTTGAGGCAGCGGCTCTTGCTGTAGCGTTTTGTGTGGTGTCGCCGTGTAAGGTCATTTTTAATCCTGCTTAATACTCGAGGAAGACATACGGTACATATGGCGACCTGTACGCCTGTGTAGTGTGCCGGAGTACCGGAGGGTGGTCCCAGGTCGGCTCTCCACGACGTGGCGCGGCAAGCAGAGGCGAAGGTCGAATTCACCGAACCGAGCCGCAGGTACGGGATGCCGGTCGCGGATGGCGACGCGGGCGGCCGGTGGCGCTGGCGTTGGTGCCGGTGCGGCGCGCGTGTTCTTTTCCGGGCACGGTGGGTGGGGGATGGCATCGAATCGGATGCCGTCGCCACGCGCCGATCGCGTCCAAGCGCCGATCGATCGCGTCCGTTGGACCACGCGTTTCCCGCCGCGCGCGCCGCACGGCACGGCACCCACCTGCGCCGCCCGGGCGGATCCTCCTCCGCTGCTCCGCTGTCCTCCCCACTTTCGTGTCCGTCCGTCCATCCAAATCCGCAGTCCCGAGCGCCGCCACGTACGACCCCGCCTCCGCCGCGTGCCCGTGCCCGGGCCTGGACGCGCGGGCCGTGTACGTGTGCCCGGCTGCGGCTGCTTGTGCTGTGTGATCGGTGGGCGTCGCGCTCGGAGACGTTGACGCTGGCTCAGCTGCAACCCGTGACCCGTGCGCTCGATCGGCAGCGAAAAGCGACCGGTCGCGCGGCCGAATCGGGCCGTGCTGTACTGTACCGGCATCTTTTTTCTTCCTCCGTTGATCTGGTCGGCCCGATTCTGGTTCACCCGTCCATGGGTTCTTGCGGCGGGTGCGCTGGTCTTTTCCTTCCGCCTGCCGTGGACCCTCCACGAGCATACAACGCAAAATGCAATGTTTGTTTAGTTAGTCGGGCCATTTTGTGCGCCACATCGAGTTTTTTTTCCACACAGTTACGTCTTAGATGAAGATGAATGACCTCGCACTGGATCGAATCGAGTGCCTAAAATATGTTGACACGAGATCCAGGCCTTGGCAGAGGCGCCCGGGGGATCTTACGAGATTCCACTGGTCTAAACCAAGTCAGATACAGCTAGTGAACGTCTGATTTTTTTTTAAATTTTTGTGTGTGTGACACTGGTGAACGTCTGATAGTCACGTACATGGAAACATAGTACGTAGTACAATTTGTTGGCATAATCGGTACAAGGAAGGAAACACAAAACTAAACTATCTGCACGTCCACTTTCCTAGTACCGTACGGTATGGAAGACAACAACCTTGCATGAACGTGACCGTTCGGCGGACCAAAGAAGGAACGATGCTGCCGGTGTGGTTCCGAGAAATGAGTGGTGTGGCGTTACAGCATGAGAAATAATATGCTTTTTTTTAGGATTGAGAAATAATATGCCGACTCCATGTATGGTGTAAAAAACTAGTTTGAGCTCAACCAGCTACTTATGATTTGGATTTACAGTACTTGATTTGGATTTTATCCGTGGCTCGGTATGAGCTCGGCTTAAGCCCTAAACTAGTCGAGCTCGAGAGGGGTAGAATAGGGCTCGTGGGATTTCGAGTGTTTTGGTTGGCATTCTCGAGGCCTGGGTTTTTTCAAATTTACTATGTTTTGTAAAAAAAAATAGTTTAGAATAAAATGGGGACTTATTTTGGTTGGACATTGCATTCATGCATCTAAAATTAGGGATAATTCAAAGCATCCTTATTCAATCAATAAGTGTTTGCTCAAGTGTGGAAAATTTGGGCATCACCGTTGCACATTTTCTCACATTTAGCGTAACAATATAAATAGATCACACCACAAGGTATTAAGTGCTTAACCATGACTCAATAAACATTTGAATTGGAAAAATGAAATTGCAATAAATAATAAAAGTATTTCTTACTAATGATAAAAGAGAGTTCAATTACCAATGACATTTTGCATTGATCATATACATATATAGACCATTCATATAAATGAGAAGAAATGAAGAACAAGTAATCTTATTGATAATGAGATATGATACAATGCTTCGTCATAATGGTTAACAGAAAGAATAAAGGAAGAAAATGCTAAATCCAAATATATGTAGTTCTTCTCTTCCCATTTCCTTTTTGACTTCTCCTTTGTATCAAAACATGGAAGAAGGTCTCAGTTAAAATGTATGCACCTCCTATGGGCATGCATTTAGTTAGGAGCTAGCACACGGGGACTTGATAATAGTTCTAGATTTCCACAGAAATAGGGTTGGTCTTAAAGTGAAGTAACAAAAGGTATCATGCAACATGTGTTCAAGTTTTTGATCAAGTGAGTAAGCCGACACTGTTCAGCCAACCAGCAAAGGCAACCATCCACTGAAGCCAACACAAACCAACCACTAGATAAACACTAAGCTAGCCCAAGCTCCTTAACAAAAGCCCCAAAATGAATCCATATACTGCGAAAAGAAAATGTCAGGTGGTTCGAAAAACATTCATCTCATGTTAAAAAAATGTCCGTGAGTTTTAAAAGATAAATACGAAATTTTTAAAATTAGTGATTTGAAAAATTGTTCACAAAATCCAAAAATTTTAAAAATATACATATATTGAAATATTCTACATATTAAAAAAATCATGAGTGCATACAGAAAATAATAATATTTTTTCAGGAAAAAATTACGAAAAAGTAAGTAAAAACAAATGAATTGAAAACAATGACGACAATTTGAAGAAACAAAGCATATAAGAAAATACCAGCAGACGAGAACAACAAAATCATCGGGGGAATATTTGGAGGAAGAAAAACACGACATGGATTGCCCCGTGTAGTATATGGTGTAGTCATGTAAGTCGAAATCGCCTACACCATAGTGTTTTGCCGCAGCGACTATATCCCGCATTCACCGATACAGTAGAACGCAGCTAACGACTTCGCCCGCTTACAGTTACTGGTTAGTAATAGGATCACGGCCTACTAGAGACGAACCCAGCCGGTCTTCTCCGTTTTTTCATTCTTTTTTTCCTTTTCTGTTGTTTCATTTCTTTTTTCTTCTCTGATTTTTCAATTATTTTCATTGTTCTTCTCCTATTTGTTTTATTCTTTTTCGATTTTCTTTTGTTTCTTTATTTTTTATTTTCCAATTATCATTCTCTTTTTCTACTCTGATTTGTCTCATCTTCTTGCATTTTTTTTTCAGTTTCCAGGTTTTTCCTTATGGTTTATTTATTGGTTTTATTTTTGGTCTTTATCTGTTTATATCATTTTGAATCTACAGTTTTTATATATATCGACAAACTATAACCAATAGAATGGACAACATTTTTTAATACAATTTTCAATTAAAACACTAATACATTTCGAATACATTGTCAACATTTTTCCTTGGCACGGCTTTAAACCTTTTCAAACGTTTGATTAACATTTTTCAAATACAAGAGTAAAATTTTCTAATACGTGATAAACATTTTTCCTATGCACATTTATCATATTTTCAAATGCTTGATAAATATTTTTCTAAATGCAATATTAACATTTTTAACACATGGTCAACAGTTTCTATATACAAATTTAACAGTTCCAAATATTTATTAACACTTTTAAAATACTTGTTTAACATTCTTTCAAATGCATGATTACATTTTTTATATTCACGATAAAAAAAAACCACTTTTCTAATACATGGTCAGCATTTTTACGATACACATTGAACATTGTTCAAATGCTTGATCAACATTTTTCAAATACTTGTTCAATTATTTTCAAATTCTTGTATTAAAGTTTGTATATACATTATAAAAACATTCGTCATTTTCAATACATGGTGAAAATTTGTTTTCTATAGACATTTAACATTTTTCAGATGCTTCATGAAATTTTTTCAATTACTTGTTCAATATTTTTTCAAATGATCCATTTATATATTTATATACATGATAAAAAATAGTCATACTTTTTTTAATACTTGATCAACAATTTTTCTATACACATTTAATATTTTTTAGAAAAATTGGTCAATGTTTTTTTAAATGATTAATGAACATCTTTATATACATGGCCAACAGTTTTCTATACACTTAAAAAAATGCTTGATCAACATTTTCCAAATTCTTGTTCAAATAAATTAAAAATTATTTATTAAGATTTTTCGAAATATATGGTCAAAAAATTATAGTCATTTTTCATAAGTTTTAAACATAATTTTTTATACACATTCAACATTTTTGTAATGCTTGGTCTAAAAATTTGAAATACTTTTATAGAGTCTTAAAATTTGAAATATATGACCCAAAAAAGGAACAGGGAGTATATATTTAGAACATTTTAAAGTATAAAAAAGTAAAGTAAAAAAGGAAACAGAAAAAAGGCAGCGCTTGTGGGGCGGCTCATTGCGGTCTCCCCTTCAGCGAGGGTTCCTATCCTCGCTGAAGGCGAGACATAGATCCTAATTGGTTTGGTGCCAACAATTGGCATGCCAATTGTTGGCAAGTCTAAAAATTTGGCTCTCAATTGGTTGGCTACCAATTTGTTCTTGTCCACCTCTCAAAAAGTTGCGAATTTTTGTCAACTTTTGGTTTTGCCAAATGTTGGCTTGCCAAATATTGCCAGTGCCAAAATTTGGCAGCGACCCAATTAGCCTGATAGTCGCGCCCGTGTTTCGCTCACACAAAAAAAAACATACACTACAATGTAGATTGGTTGGCCCAGATACTGTGTGACGCTTGTTCGCTGGTTTATTTGGCTTTTTTATTTCATTTTTCTTCTTTCATTTTACTTATATATGAAAAATATTATATATGTATATAGATTTCATAAATTACTTTACTTAATTTTAGAAATTTTATCAAACATAAATATTTATTCACGTAATTTAAAATATTGTTCATACCATTCAAAAATAATGTTGGTGAGATTAAAAAAAAATGTTCACACATTTTCAAACATGTTCATGGCATTTAATAAAATTCAAATCTTATTCCATTAACTTCTAAAGAATTTTCATAGCATTGAGTAAAATGTTCATGTCATTAGTAAATGTTCACCGTAAAGAACATGTTCATTCGATTTTTGATATAAGTTTAAGAAATGTGAAAGAAAACATACCATTCAAAAATGGTTCAAGACATTTAGAAAAATGTTCGCAAATCGAAAAATATCTGACATATAAAAAAGTTCTACTGGTGTTTACAAATGTTAACCATGGATTTGGGAAATGTTCAAAGTGCAATTGGCAAATGTTCAACGTATATTTGAAAAATGGTTGATGTGCATCTAAAAAATGTTTGACATGTATTCAGAATATGTGGGACTGGTATTTGCGAAATGTTAACCATGGATTTGGGAAATGTTCAAAGTGCAATTGGCAAATGTTCAACGTACATTTGAAGAATGGTTGATGTGTATGTAAAAAATGTTTAACATCTATTCAAAATATGTGCGACTTGTATTTGCGAAATGTCACCGCATATTTAAAAATAACAACAAGTAGAAAAACATAAAATAATAAAAAGGGAAATAATGCACATGAAAAAACCCAACATAACAGATAAGGAAACTGGTAAACCAGTAAAGAAAAACATTAAAAAAAGGTCGAAACTTCACAAGACCGCACCGATGGTTCCCGTAACCGCTAGCAACAGTGCTCACTTCCCACTATTGGGCCACGCAGCGGTAGGAGGCGAGCCGTTCTTCGGCCTCGTGCTAAGCGAGATATAGCCTTTGCGGTCTGTTGTAATGACCGACAAATAGCAAATTATTCAATAACAGGCCGCACATTTATTCTTAAAATGTACTAACCCACTTCGGCTAGTCTCTGTGCCCATCTACTGTAATTCTTAAAATCTACTCCCTCCGTCACAAAATACTTGTCATCAAAATTGATAAAAGGAGGTGTATGTAGAACTAAAATACATCTAGATACATCCCCTTTTATCTATTTTGATGACAAGTATTTTCGGACGGAGGAAGTACTTTTTAATAAACAAAGGAAGCAAAAGATGCCACATGGACGGACCGATGAGACAATGCCACTAGCCAGTTCATCACCTTGTCCACCGGGAATCATATCATGGTTTGTGCGCATCACCTGAATGAAAAAGGATCCGTGCATACATAGTGACCGTCAAATCCATCCAGTAAAGCTCGTTCAATGTTGAGCAGCCGTATCTTTAAGTCTGTCAGAGCTCAGAGCCATCTCAACCAGAGGAAAACAAAGTCACACTTTCAGAGTTCCATCATGTCATGTTTGCCTTTCTATCCAAGACACATCTCTCTAACTCGAAGTGACAAAAGCTGTGCGCCATGTGTCCATCCACGGCCGTTCTGATCGACATGAAAAGAATATCATGACTCGCTTAGTTAACCTATGGTTTGGAGCTCTTATTTCCATTCTCCGGTATCATTTAAACAAAGCTAGCAAGGTGCAATTAACTAACAATAAGCCCAAGTACACGTAATAGTGGTTAAGCGTGGTCCTGTCCTGCATGGATCGATGGTTTTGGCATGATGGACGTGGTTAAGAGTGTCACATAGGATAAATGATGAGGTGAATGAGGGAGAAATCACACTACTAGGAAAAGGGCTATAGATAGGATGGATAGATAGGATGGACACTAATGGCGCACCAGACATGCGGTGCGTCATTAGTATATACTAATGGCACCGGGCTCATGGTGCGCCACTAGTAACAATTTATTTTTTCAAACATACTAATGGCGCATCCACACACAGTGCGCCATTACTAGTTGTAACTAGTAATGGTGCACCAGCCAAAGAGTGCGCCACTACTATTATTTTTTTATTCTTTTTTTTTGCAAAACTACTAATGGCGCACCGTGCCACAGTGCGCCATTACTAGTTTAAACTAGTAATGGCGCACTATCCCACAGTGTGCCATTAGTATATATATATATATATATATATATATATATATATATATATATATATATATATATATATATATATATATATATATATATATATATATATATATATACAGCCGGTCTATTCTCATAACATTATGAGAATAATATTCTCATAACACTTCCGAACTGCATTGGAAAGCTATGCGCACTGCTTCCTCCTTCTACTGCGAACCACATAGAGGTGCAGCAGGAAACATTCATTTAGCAGCGTTTCTGGCTAGGTTGATCGATTTCTACTGGTTTAGTTGCGCGTGCGCTGATTTAATATGTGGTTAAGCACTGAATTCAGCGAGAAAACGACGGAAATCCTTGGATTTGGCGGATCTGCGTCCGTTCTTCCGGTGGTGGAGGAGTTTCGGATCTTGCTGTTGGCTGTTTGTATTCTATTGATGTTTGTGTGTTACCATTATGGCGTTGATGTTTGTGTTATTTCGCGACAGATTAATCTGCTAATAGGATTGAAATTTCAGTATAATTTGTCGAGAATCTCTCTGTTCTAGCGGAAAAACCTCTGTTCTGTGTTCTTCGCCGTGCGGATCGAAATTGTTGCGTTTTGTATGTAATATTCTGTTGTTTTCGGCAATTACGGGCTGCTTTTGATCTATCCGTATGAATTGGAGCGGATTAAGTTGTTAATTTTGAAGAATTTAAGTTTTTTGTCCATGTTTTTTTGCGGCGCGACTGGCTCTGGTCGTTTCTCAAAGATGGTTTTTGAGATTTTTTGCATTTTACAGTTGTTAGAACTGCATTGCAGGCTGTGTTTTTCGACTGTGAATCACGGTCAAGAGCGGTGGCCTGCAGTAATATGCAATGCGCGGTGAATTTTTGTAGTGCGGCGAACTGCATTAATATGCAATGCGAGCCTGTATGAACTGCATTACAGCCACGGGGGTGTGGGGGGACTAGTTTGATAAGTTTTTTTGATTGGTCAAGCGCGGTGGACTGCTTTTTTGCGTTGCTTCTAGTGTATTTTCTTTATGAGAATTCTGAGTATAAGTGAACTGCTTTTTTACATATAGTTTTTCATGTGCATCCTATCAGCAGCAGCAGTTGAAGAACATCCATACTGGAAACCCCCACCGAGTTTTTCCTTTTTTTTAACCCAGATACAGAACTAGAGTTTTTTTAATAAAAGAGGACTGCATCAACCTTCTTAATAGGAGCACTTTTGTGAAAGAATACTCTATGTGAACTGCTATGATAGTTTTGTTTTTTATGTGTATCCTAGCTACAGCAGCAGTTTTGAAGCAATATACATACTGAAAACAGACTACTGAGAACTGCATATAGTTGATAGATAGAAACCACGGTTCTGCGCTCATAATTAACATAGTACATCATGAAGCAATCTAACGCAACATAAGCAAATGTTGTCCCAAAGCAAACTACAACGAAAGGAAACTAATCTACATACGCAGAGGGAAACTAATCGAGCACTTCCGAGAGGAATCCTTGGGTTTCAGCATCTGTCCTGCTTCACTAGTTTCACCCGTTGGAGTTGGAGGTGGAAGTTGATGCCCCCTTGCCCCACCCCCTCCAGGATGACCTCGGGCGCTTCCTGGTCTTCTCTGTTTCAGCGCGCGCGAGGCCTTTCTTCATTGTGGTGATTCGGTTCCATACCTCGAACGCAGTGTAGGCGTCCTTGGCAGCATACTCGACGTGCTTGGTGCTGAGAATGGCAGTCCACAGGTTGTGGTCGTGGTCTATCATCTTCATCTTCATGTCTGCATACTCGTCGTCGATGATGGCAGCAGCTACATCGCCAAGCGAGTCCAGTGGCTTCGTTCCATCAGGCACCCTCCAGTTCGTCTGGATGTCGACGAAGTTGGGGATGTGGAGGTTGCAGCGTGCGAGCTTCTCCTTGTCCTGCTCGATGGCGAAGCCAGCGAACTCGAACCTAAGGAAAGTGAACCGCAAGTTATACCTTTCGGAACTGCATTCATAGGCATATAGAACTGCAACACGTAATCGGCAGAGAGAATTGCTTACCTTGGGTCGCCGAGGAACCTGTCGAAGAGGACGCATCTCTCGCCCAATGTACCACATACCTGGAAAAGAAGCACTGGGTGGTACTTGCCGATGGATAGTTGAACCAGGGCCGCTCTGCTCTTGTTGGGTGTGTACTCCACGTCGATGCCGACGATCTTCTGGCGGCGCCGCTGGAGAACTGTCTTGAACTCTTCGACGTACGTCGCCATGGCGGCGACGTCGGTGGTGTAGATCACCTTCAGCTTCGTGTTCCCGTGCGCATGCACGCCGTCTTAGGTCCTGCTGAACCCCATGGCTGCAAAGAGGAGGTAGAGGAGGAGGAAGGGGCAGCGTCGTGTGTTTTTGTGCGGACGGTCTGGTAGATGGAGCGCGGGATTTAAATGGGAGCGGCAGCAACTTCTGCCGAGGCCACGATCTCGTCTCCCAACCGTGTTTGCGATCGTGGGTTCGTGATGATCGTTGCAGTTCGTGCGGCGTGCAACCGGCGGGATAGAGGAGGGGTGGGGGGCGCGGGCGCTTCGGGCGATGGTGGGCGCATTTATTTTAGGGCAGGCGAACCGAATCGTCCGCCGTAAGCGAACTGCATCGCTTCAGAAGCGGAATCGTCCGCCGTAAATGAACTGCAACGCTTCAGAAGCCGAGGCAGTTTTTCGTAAGCGAACTGCATCGTGTTACAACACCGAGACGTTTTTTATTTTTGTCTATGACCTATGGGCCTGTCGGACGGGCTTTTATTCATTAAGTCTCTCTTGCAGCCCCCTTGCCCGCTTCCACTTCCCTCTCCCCCGTGCCCGCACAGAAATCCCCCCCGCCCTCGTGCTCTCGTGGTGGAGAGCGACGACGCCCGCAGCCGCCGCCGTCCGTAGGGGCTCTCTGGTGGTGGAGGGCGACGACGCCCGCAGCCGCCGTCGTCCGTAGGGCGCTTCCTCCGCCGTTGCCGTCCGCACCCGCCTCGTCCGGCCGTCACTTCGTCCCACGGTGAGCCCCAAATCGCCCCTAATCCGTTCCAGATCTTGTGCTAGGGTTATTTTTCGTGCCAGCATTCTCTTCTTAAGGTTGTTTTGTATGCTTGAAATTGGAACTCCCTATGTATTGAAAGTTTTTCTCTGCCTGAATTTGGGGTTTGCTGTCTAGGGTTTAATTATTATCCCTTGCTGATTGGAGGCACAGTATGGCTTCTTCCTCACCAATTGATGCGTCACCAGTTAGAACGGCTTCTCCATCTGGTAACTACATCATAGTGAACTGCAGTTTTCATTCAGGGTCAATTTACTTCTTTTTGTTGAACGAAATAGTGCACTGCATCTTAGATTCCTTTTTAGTAAGGCCTTTTTTTAAGACACGCGTGGCAAACTGATATGAACTGCGTCAAGTTAATTGTTTTTTACTTTTTTGGAAGGACATTAAGTTAGTTGTTATGTTTTTTTTGTTAAACATAAACTGCTAAAAGAGCACTGCATTTTGGAGACTGCTTTGTATTTTTTTTGTCTATCCACTATGCGGTTTTTGCGAAATCGATATGAGCTGCATTAAGTTTTAATTTTTGCCTCTCACAGAACTGCATGAATTTGTTTTGTTTTGCATATCTAAGCGCACTTCTTTTTTTATATGCGGTCAATTGGTCACTTGAACGAATTAGTGCACTGCATCATATAACCCTGTGCCAATGTCCACTTTCAGACACGCGTGAATATGATATTCAAGCGACATGAAATGCATTTTTTTGGTTTACTGTTATGTTTTTAATTGTTAAACATAAACTGCTGGAAAAGTGCACTGCATTTCTACATTTTTTTTGTTTTTCCAAGTTGATATGAGCTGCATTAAGTTTAGGTCTTCATCTCACACACACATCTTTTCTTATGTTTTTTCTCACCCACAGTTTTATCTCCTGGTGGGTCAGGGGGTGGTGGCGTTAACTATTTGATTACACGTTATTTCACAGCCGATGTTGTCGGTGGCGGTACATCTGATCAGGTCAACATTCCACCTGAGTTGAGTGAAACCCAGTCGCAATCTGTTGATGGCACAGAGCCAGTTACACAGGATTGGATGGTCCCTGATCAGATTGCAGCCGATGTTGAGAGGAGAAGGCAGAAAGCTATTGCGCTCGGTAATACTTTTGTGAAGGCTCATAGGGCGAAGCAAGTAAAGTTTGAGGAGGGTAAGGAGATAGGAAGGAGGATTGCAGATTCAAAGAAGTCTGCTAAATTTGCCCCCGCAAAGAATCCCGTGAAGAGGAAACTCAACACTATCGCAGAGCAAGGTTTAAGTTCTCCACGCTGGAGCCCGCGTGTTGATTACTCAAAGAGACCTAATTACGCCGAGGTTGATGTGGGTGGGATTCAAGGAAAGCGGAGACGGGCGGACGATCACTCTCGTGTTGATTCTGAACGTCGATCTAAGCTTGCGCGGGAAAATGCAGCTGAAGAAGCTCTGGAAAGTGATTCTGATGAGGAGGATGTTGATGTTAGTAAGGTATACACTATTTATTTACTTTTTCTTCTGTTTTTTTAAGTTGTTTTTGCATGAGTTTTTGCTGATGTGAACTGCATTTTTTATTCTTTTGTTTTTTTTGTAGGCTGCTAAGAGTACGAAGAGGAAGAGGTCTGAAGACGATGCTGCGCATGAATGGCGTTTCAACAAGACTGTTCGGCTGTCCATTCCAAATGTAATCAAAGCTGTCGCTTTGCTGGGTGAGGTGCACAGAACTTTGGTGCGGCAAGCAGGTTTTGGCATTGTCTTTGACCTGAAATTAGAGAAGAATGTTTCTCGTGTTTTGATGTGCAAGCTGATGGGAAAGATCGACCCCGACACGATGAGACTGGACTGTGGGCCAAACAAGGTTCTGGAAATCAATCGCGAGGCTGTCCATCACATTTTTGACTTCCCTATGGGTTCTCACACTGCTCCCAGGCCTGCTGCCAGCGGCCATGATGATTCGCTGACTAACCTGAAGGATGAACTCGGGTTCAACCGTTCTCGGAGCATAGATGCGAAGGACCTACTTACCTTACTTCGCACGCTGGCTGCGGACCCTGCGAAGGTTGATAAGACGGTGAAGGTTTTTTTTCTCATTGTCTTCCAGTGCTTGCTTTGTCCTAGCCCCGCAACTCGGTTGTCCAGGGTAGCTGCTATGGTTGAAAACTTGGATATTGCATCTATGGCTAGCATGGATTTTTGTCAGCTTGTTGTCGACGAGCTGCAGGCCGCTGTGTACAAGTGGAATTCTACAGGGAGCAAGCAGAACTGCGCTGAGGGTTGCACCATCGTTCCCCTGTTCATGTACCTGGATTCCTTGAACCTTCGAAAAGTATCGGTGATGGATAAACGCACTCCACGCGCCGCAATACTGTCCCATGTGCAGTTGAAGAAGATTCACAACGCCGACATCGTTGTCAGGGGAAAGATACACCTGGACTCTTACAAGTTTGGCAAGCTGCCGGTGAGTTCATAGCCATGTTTTGTTTTTGTTTTTATTCCTTTTTTTTTCGCGCATGCTAAATGTGAACCTCTTATGTACTTTTTTTTGTGAACTGCATCTCTTTTTTTTGTTAATTTTTTCAGTGGAAGGCGGAAGCGGACATTGTGTATAAGCGGACTGCAGTTGCCGAAGCCCCTGAAATGTTTTGTGAGCCTCTTGCTAGGGCGGCTCCAATTCGACGGGGTCGTGGTTTTGCTAGGGCGGCTGCTAGAGGTTTTTGTGGCCGTGCTTTTGCTGATCATAATAAATTTGTTCAGGTCGATGAGCTTCTCGATAGGGTCATCAATATAACTAGTGATTTCCCAACATCCGGCTCCAGGATGAGGAATATTGCCGGTTTGTTTCCTGAAGGCAAAGGCCCTTCTGAAGCAGAAATCGAGGCCGCTCATAACTTTGACCGTGGGCAGCTTGAATTCCTTAAGCAGGCTGTAACGAATATCAGATCTTCATTCGTTCAGTTGAAGCAGTCTCAGGATGACAGGTGTGCTACGTATGAGCAGGAAGCGGATGCAATCGTGAAGGAAATGAACAGGCATGAAGATGTTGTCCGGCCTTCTCTGCCCGACCCCGCAGATGTGGATGTATGTCTTTTTTCCATATGTGAACAGTTTTTTTTACCCATATTTTGTTATCTTTTTTTCTGTGCGTTTGTGGCATTGACTATTTGTTTTTTCTATCCTTTTGTTATTTTCACAGTGTGTTGGAGAATCTTCCAAGGCTAACGCTGGTCGTGTTGATGAGCACCAGGACCACGATGGTGTTGATTCTGATTACTTGTTTGACAGGTCATTATCCCCCGTTGATGAAGCTGCCAAAGACAATCCTATTGACGAAGTTGTCATCGACAAGGTTTGATTTCTTCCTATTATTTTTTTGTTACAGTGAACTTCATTGTTTGATTTTTTTGTAGTGTCCAAAACAAACAATCATATTTTTTTTTGCACCAGCAGTGGCAGCGAACTGCAGTTTTTAACTTTTTTTTGTATTTTTGTGCACCAGAAGTGGTAGTGCACTGCAGTTGTTGTTTAGAGAAGAAGCATCATCTTTTTTTTAGCAGTGAGCTGCATGATCTGGTGTTGGTTTTTTAGTTGTAGAACTGCAGATTTGGATAATAGTTTTATTTATGTTTTAATGTTTTTTAGGTTGCCGAATCAAACGTGGAGATACATGGGAAGGGTGCAGATGGTGACGACGCTGGCAAGGATGAGGAGGCTGACAAGTGTAAAGAGATGGAAGGCGACGACGCTCCCCTGGTGAGTATAGAGATTTTTTGCATTTTTGTGTTTTATTTTTTATTTTTCGTGGTAGCTTCATGGTCCGTTTTTATTAGTGAACTACATTCTAGCTTTTTTGTGTAATGTGTTTTATTTTTTTTACTCATCAGAATTGCGGATTAAATGTTGAAATCCAAGCGGAGCGCAACATCGGGGATGTTAACGTGGAAGGGAGAGGAGGGCAGGAGCCTGATGCGGAGGTTGATAAGGCAGAAGGTAGAGAAGGAGGGGAGTGTCCTGTTGAGGCTGACAAGGCACAAGAGAGAGAAGGAAGGGAGGACATCGTGGATTGTGATAAGCATGAAGAGAAAGAAGGAGCTCCTGGTGTTACAGTTGAAGTTGCAGAAGAGACAGAAGGAACTCGTAGAGTCGGATTTGATGATGCCGGGACATCCGCTGGCATCGATGGTGTTGTTGGGCCTACTGTTTTGTTGGTTGGCGACGAGCTGCCTGAGAAAATTTGTGTGGTCCCTCGCGCCCCTGAGCAATCTGTCGGCAATCTGGCTTTCCTAGCCGATACAACCAAATTCCCATCTGAGACAGTTTCGATTGATTCTGAAGAGGAACAGCCAAGACTCTCTTAGGACATGAGCAATCAAGCGCCGCTTGACGATGATATTATTGGGCTGGAGCACTTGACGCTCAGCGAAGATGTATATGAGCAGCAGAAGGAAGTTTATTCTGAAACCGAAGGTAAGCAAACTGCATTATTTTTGTTCTTTTTCCTGGGGGCGAAATGGACCGTGTGTGTTTTATAATCTGATATCGTTCCCACTCTGTATGCAGATGAGGAATTACCTGTTGTTACTCCTTCAAGGATTGATCCAGCTCTTATGAGGAGATACAATGAGTTGTATGACGCTGTTACGAGGGCGAGGGACAAGAAGAAGCAGTATGACATTTTCTGTCTTACGCCCCGGTTAATTAATATGTTATTTTTTCAGGGACGCTCCCATCTTATCACTTTTTGCTGTGCTTTTTTCTTCTTGTCTGAAGGCATCTAGTTGCGTTCAAGGGCGAGTTTGGTGATATTACTATCGGCCATGTTGGCGAGTCTTTTGGTCGTATGGAACGCTGAGCACGCGCCTCGCAAACATTGGCGTCTCTATGCTAGCTGAAAGGTTCAAAGGATCTCAAACTATGATTGTCCCGTACAACCTATGTGTAAGCATTTTCATTAATTTATATTTTATCCCCCTCGTCCAATTTTTATTTGTGCTATAACAATTTTTCATTAACTATCTGGTTTTGTCTTTTTTGCAGAATTCCATTTGGAACGGCAGTGCCACAAATAGGGCTTTGAAAAAGATGTTTTCTTCAAGCGCAGATGAACGTGTGGACAAGAAAAACTTGGTAACGCATCTTGACCATTTTTCGTCATCTTGAAAATAAGTTTTCTGTTTTTTCTATTTTCTCTCACCTGGTTTGTTTTATTCTTTTTTTTTCAGATTATGTTTGCAACATTTGACCCTCCTCCCGCAACAGTGAAGGACGTGATAGGCCACTACTGCTTGGTCACTTTGAACCTGCGAGAGAAGAGTTTTGAGCTTCTGGACTCATTGAACGAAGGAGACAGAGCTGCCGCAAGTGTTGTCTTCAGGAAAATGGTCAGGAACATCAAAAAAGTCTGGAAAGATGGCAGCGCAAGCTGCGACGAGCCGTTGAACCCTCCCACCCTGGACGGCTATGCGCTGACTCATATTAACGTCCCGCAAGAGGGAAACGGGTTTGTACCTGTTCTCCTTTTTTCTTTTTCCTCCTTCATTTTTTCTTGTGTAAGTGAGCTGCATTGTTTTTACTAAATTAGAAGCACCTTTTCCCTTGAGCGAACTGCATTACTAGTGTGTTATTGGTTGTTCTCCCTCGGTTTCTTGTGTGTATGGAGCTGCATTGTTTTACTAACATCAGTAGCACTTTTATTACTGAGTGAACTGCATTGTTAATGTGTTTTGTGTTGGTTTTCTTTTTGCAGGCATGATTGTGGATTTTACATGTTCCAGTTCATGCAGACCTGGGATGGTGAAACGATTGCCAAGTTTGGGAAGGAGCACATTGGCTACATCAGGAAGGCTATGCTCTATAGTTGGCTGACCTCGTCGCATTGCTGTCTGGACCTGACATCACTTTTAATTTTTAAAGAAGGTTATTACATTTTTTTTCAGTCCCACACCTTTTTTATTAAGTGAACTTCATTGGTACAGAGAGGGGAGGTCGACTACTTTTGTTAAGCTTTTTAGTAGAACCCCATTTGTGTGTTTAAAATGACTCTTCCGTAGGGAACTTGATGATTCTTTTTCACTACTTTTGCTTATTATCCATTTTTTTGTGCAGGCTTTGATGAAGGCGCACACCAAGGTGGTGTTTCCTTGTTTGAAACTCAGGTTCATACTCCAACTATTCAGAAAGTTGTCCTTGATGAACCTCCCGTTAAGGTTGTGAAAGAACCTGTTTGTAAGAGGTTGAGGAGTGGCGCCGGCACTTCGAATGAAAAAGCTCTTGAGAAATCTCCTGTCAATGTTAAGCATGTGAAGAAAGCTGCGAGCCCTCCGAATGCTGAAGATAGCGATGATGATTTTGAGAGGCCACCACCAGTGCCTAGGAGGACCAGGAGCGCAGCTGTGGAACGCCCGATGGACAGCGAGGCACTAATTCTATCAAATAAGAGGCCTGTGCAGAAGCCATCAAAGTTTCGATCTCCTGTATAGAAGTTGAATCCTGCGAGATTCAGCCATCTTGTGGAGATGAGGAAAGTCTTGCAACTCATCACGAGCACACAATTCAGGCAGAAATACAGCGAGTCAGTTCTTTTTTCGTTAGTTTTTTATATTTTTTGATTTTTAATGTGTGTAATGTTCTTTCTGTGTTTTAGCTTTTGTGCTACTAACCCCCCCACCTTCGCCGTTTCTTTTGTGCAGGTGCGCGCTTTTCATGCACAGGAATCCTATCGAAGTCTACACTGTGACTGTGGACTACTTGTTCTTAACTTTCACCAAAGGTGGTTTTATGGACTCGGAATTGATGGATCATATCATCAGGTACTGGAAGAATGACGAGAGTATGAATGTGGTTTATCGATCTGGCGAACGCGTTCTGCTGTCCCCTTTGTTTATCACGGTATTTCTCTTTTTTTCTTATTTTTTTTTTCTGCTCGAGTGAACTGCAGTAAATAGTGTATAATAATTTGTTTTTAGAATGTACTGAACTGCATACATTTTTTTTGTGTCTTAGCCCATGCATCTTAAAACGAAACAAATTATGGTGAGAATTTGTGAACTGCATACTGTTTTTTAGAGAAGCGTGATCCGTTTTTTTATTAAGCGTCGGAGTGAACATCTTTTCAAGGTGAACTGCATTAACTTTCTCTTGTGAATTACCCACACGCAGTATGTGCTTCAAATGAATGATCACGCGAATAGAGATGAAGATGGAAATGTTGTGTTGCCTTTTGTCCACGGCAAGTTTAACGTCGAAGATGCAGCACAGCAGTTCGAACTTTATGTCCGTGATGACGAGAACCTTCTTGATTGCAAATTAGTAAGTTATCAGATTTGCTTTTGTTCAGCTTTTTTGTATTTATTTTCTCTCCCAATTTTTTCCAGTAATCCCTTTTCACTGATCGAACCCATAACAAATTTGATGAAACAAAATCAGATTCTGTTACCACGGATGAAAGACTAGCATTATTCGCTATACACGATGAATAGGCACCGCGAGACCCTTGACATTCATGACACTAGGAGGTACAGCGGACCGGTTGATCAAACGACGAGGTGGCATAAGTCTGAATAGCACAGCGACCGCACTGAAATGGTAAAATTTTTCCTTTTTTCACCTTTCTTGTTTTTTTTTCATGCGTGGGCGTGTTGAACAATTTTTGTTGTGATGTGTATTTTTATTTTTTTTTATTTTCCACCAGATGATCAGGATGACTGCATTGTTGAAGAAGGTTTATGGAGAAAAAGAGTACAAGAGAAAGGAGTCGGTAGACTGGGTGGATGTTTCAAAGAAAGCTAGCTATTTGGGCACCCCTGAGCAGGGCCCCAACGAGTGCGGCTTTTATGTTCTGAAGATGGCTCAGTATTACGACGGCAAAACCTTTGTTGTGAAAATCGCAAAGCGTAGTGTAAGTATCTTCTTTTTAACCCAGCAATATCTCCTCATTCCTTGATATTTTTTTCGTTAGTTTCTTTTTTTGTAGATGATGTTGTATATTTGTTTATTTTATTTTTTTCTTCATTGCAGGAAGCTGTTATTCAGGATTGGAAGGCTGAGTTTTTGTTCCAGATTCTGTTCCACCCAGAAAACATGGTCGTTGTCACCGAGTTCCCGGAGGATCTAAGAAATCTCTGCATTTCTCTTGGCTTCTCTCCAAGACTGCATTCGCAGGAGCAGGATGAGGCATAAATGATAGCAGATCTTTTTCTACGTGTGTTGATGTCTTTTTCGTGGGTGCTCCAGAACTTTATGTAAACAGTAATGTATGGTCGCTGTGTGTAGTTCTCGATGTGCAAAGCTGTAAACACCATGCTGTGTGCTTTTGTATATATCGGTCTAGTTAGTTTTTGTGTTTTTTTTGGTGGCAGATGGTGACAATGTCAAATATGTACATAATGGAGCTTTCAGCCAACTCCTCTTTGTGAGTTGTAACATGTTCGCAGCGCACTGCATTATCTCATATGATTAGCAGCCAAGTTTTTTTTAAATATATGCATCCGCACTGCATCTCACCTTATCACATGGGACTGCAAAGACGAATTCAACGTGTTTGTCGTCGAGTTTCAAAATTCATCCGCACTGCAGCCAAGTTTTTGTTTTCACATTTTTTTGCACTAAGCGCACTGCAGTGTGTACTCGAAGTGTACTGCAGTGCAATCATTAAACGCACCACGCACGCACTGCAGTGTACGCGAATCCTAGTCTGACTCTACATTTTTTGTCTTCTAACTGCATTCTATATTGATTCATGGTCATGTCAGATTTTATACGACGAAGAGAACTGCATTCTCCAAATGACATTCCGATCTCAGAGTTCTTATACAGAAGAGAACCGCATTCTGAGATCTTATTTTCTTTTTCGTATAGAAGAGAACTGCATTTTATCAAACATATTACAAGTTAATATGTTTTTTAAAATGTAAAACTGCATATGTGTTGATCTACGTCCTTTTCCTGGTGCTTCTTCTCAGATTGTGCACTGCAGTTCGCATCCACGACGAATGCGATGGAGTAGTCATCCTTGCAGTTCGCTTTCCCCTGTCATGCATGACTGAGGCAGGATGCTTCAGCGGCGGATCCCCCAGGTGGTCTTGGGGCGAAGGTGAGATGCGCCGTCGCTTCCTAAACGCCGCCGCGGAAATATCGTCGCCGCCGGACTGCATTGCCGGCCGTTTGGCTCGCGCTCCGTGGTGCTTGGCGCGGAAGAAGGCGGGTGAAAGTGCAACTAATCCCCGGGTGGTTTTGGTAATTAATAACAACATATATATCATTGAACTAATATTCTCTTGAGAATCATTTCAGAAAAGTTCGATGATGTGGGTTGGAAATGTCTGAAGAAGTGGACCCCTCAAAATGCTAAGACAAGCATTGGCAAAAGCTCAAGACTCCATTTTTGGTTTAGTGATCAAAGATCACATTGAGTCCATAGGAAAAGCCAATACTATTAAAAGGGGATGAGGTTGTGTTAATGTTCTTGTTGCTCAAGTGCTTGGTGATCTAGCTCCCTCAACTATCAGCACTATTCACTACTTAACACACACCCATAAGTAATCTCGGTCAAACCAACTCTGTCCCACCGAGATGAAGTTATTCCTACAAACCCTAACATCTCGGTCACACCGATTTCTCCAACTCAGTCCCACCGAGATGAACCACTTCAGTTGTTTCTCCAAACCCTAGCTTCTCGGTCAAACCGATTCTGAGTTTCGGTCTCACCGAAAAAGGGCTGCCAACCTTCTGTGATCAGTTGACATCAATTCGGAATATCCGAGTTTATATTTTCGGTCTCACCGAAATGGCAAACCCTAACCTTTGACTCACTTCGGTCTCACCGAGATGGTATTTTCGGTCCCACCGAAAATCCCAACGTTCACTATATTTGAACTTTCGGTCTGACCGAGTTTTAACTTCGGTCTGACCGAGATTGGTCAAATGTGTGTGTAACGGTTGGATTTTGTGTGGAGGCTATATATACCCCTCCACCCCCTCCTCATTCGTGAGGAGAGCCATCAGAAAGTACCACCATTCCTACCATACACTTTCTGAGAAGTGAACCACCTACCCTTGTGTTGAGATCAAGCCATTCCATTCCTACCATATGAAACTTGATCTCTAGCCTTCCCAAGTTGCTTTCCACTCAAACCTTTCTTCCACCACAGCCATATCAGTGAGGAGAGTTGAGTGTTGGGGAGTTTATCACTTGAAGCACAAGAGCAAGGAGTTCATCATCATCAACACCGTCTATTACCTTTTGGGGGGTGGTGCCTCCTAGATTGGTTAGGTGTCGCTTGGGAGCCTCCGTCGTGATGTGGAGTTGAACCAAGAAGTTTGTAAGGGCAAGGAGATCGCCTACTTCGTGAAGATCTACCCCGAGTAAGGCTAGTCCTCCGTGGGCGTAGGCCGTGATGGAATAGACAAGGTTGCTTCTTCGTGGACCCTTTGTGGGTGGAGCCCTCCGTGGACTCGCGCAGCCGTTACCCTCCGTGGGTTGAAGTCTCCATCAACGTGGATGTACGATAGCACCACCTATCGGAACCACGACAAAAATCTCCGTGTCACCAAACTGCGTTTGATCTTCTCCACCTCTCTTTTACATGTGCAATTTACTTTCCGCTGCATATACTCTAGAATTGCATGTGTAGGGTGTTACTTGAACTGATCTTGTTTGTGAAACTGCCAAAAACATTGCATGATCCAAAGGCAGATTTTTATATTGTCAAGTAGTCTAATCACCCCCCCTCTAGACCTACTTTCGATCCTACAAGTGGTATCAGAGCTTTGGTCTCCATTGCCTTGGTTTCCATTGCATTGGACTCCATAAGCTTGGTTTCACAACCTAGGAGAGTATGTCGTCTAGTGAGGGTAATTATCGTAGAGGTCCTTACTTTGATGGTACAAATTTTGCTAGTTGGAAGCATAAAATGAAAATGCATATTCTTGGTCATAACCCAGCCGCATGGGGCATTATTTGTGTTGGCATGCAAGGTGATTTCTTTGAAGATGGAAAAGTTCCGGATCGCGAAGCTACACCCGAAGAATTGAAGATGTTGCAAAACAATGCTCAAGCTTGTGACATTCTCTTCAATGCTTTGTGTCCCGAAGAGTTCAACAAAATCAGCCGTCTTG
This sequence comes from Secale cereale, assembly GCA_902687465.1. Taxonomy (NCBI): domain Eukaryota; kingdom Viridiplantae; phylum Streptophyta; class Magnoliopsida; order Poales; family Poaceae; genus Secale; species Secale cereale. Next base: position 705,905,237 of record LR738713.1, read on the forward strand.
AGAATGCTAAAGAGATTTGGGATACTTTGGTTGAAATGCACGAAGGTACTGAATCTGTGAAGGAATCAAAGCTAGATATTCTTCAAGGTCAACTTGACAAGTTCAAGATGAAGGATGGTGAAGGAGTCGCTGAAATGTACTCTAGGCTTGCTCTCATCACAAATGAGATTGCTGGCTTAGGAAGCGAAGAAATGACCGACCGATTCATCATTAAGAAGATTCTCAGAGCTTTGGATGGAAAGTATGACACCGTGTGCACTTTGATCCAAATGATGCCGAACTACAAGACTCTCAAGCCAACTGAAGTCATTGGAAGGATTGTTGCTCATGAGATGACACTTAAGGATAAGGAAGAGCTTCACAACAAGTCAAGTGGTGCTTACAAAGCTACAAGTGATGCTCCTACTACCTCAAGTGACAAGCAAATTTCCAATGAAGAGATAAGCCTAATGGTCAAGAACTTCAACAAGTTCTACAAGAATAGAGGCAAAGAAAGAAGCTCAAAGTCTAGATCATATGATGAAAAGAGATCTTCTAGTCGTGATCGAAACTGCTACAATTGTGGAAGACCCGGACACTTCTCAAATGAGTGTACGGCTCCCCGCAAGAGAAGAGAAGAATCTCCAAGAAGAAGAGCAAGAGATGAGTCACCTCGGAGAGAGAGAAGGAGTAGAGATGATCGTTATGAACGAAGACCTTCTCGGAGAAGCAAGGATTCGGAGAGGAAAGACAAGTCATCAAGGAGCTATACAAGAAGAAGACATCAAGCTCATGTTGGTGAATGGGTCTCCGGCTCCGACTCTGACAGTCAATCCGATGGAAGCTATCACTCCGACTCCGACTATAGTCAAGATGAAGGTGTTGCCGGACTTGCACTCGTATCCTCCAACTCCAACTCCTACGACTTGTTTGATTCACCAAATGAGGGAATTGGAAGATGCTTCATGGCTAAAGGCCCCAAGGTAACACACCCTGAATTCATTGACTTTGATAGTGATGAGGATGACTTACTTGGTGAAGATGAGCTCTTGCATGATAAATCTAGTGAGCTTAGTAATGATGAAAATGCTAGTAGTCTTTATAGTCGAGAAGAGTCGAATGACAATGCTATGAAGGAGATTGAGCGCCTAACTAAAGAACTAAACACTCTTAAGTTAGCTCATGAAACAACTCAAGAAGATCATAGAGAGCTCCTAAGATCTCATGAGAAGCTACGCTTCGAGAAGCTCACTCTAGAGCAAGAACATGAGTTTCTAAAAGCGATCAATGACGATCTTCGAAAGAAGAGTTCTTCATATCTTGCCAAACGACTTCTCTTGTCTAATTTCTTGCCACCTATTAAGACTAAGCATGACAAGCATAAGAAAAATTCTTCCTCTAGTAGTAACAATAACAATGTCAAATCAAATGTTGTTACTTCTAGTAGTTCTCTTGATTCCACTAACAATGTTTCAAGCCAAGTTACACTTGAGCAAGAAAATAGCTTATTGAAGGAAATCATAGAGAAAGGTGTCTACAAGAGTCTTGCCGGAAGCAAGAACTTTGAGGAGATTGTTCGCAAACAAGGAAGACACCGGAAGAATCAAGGGATTGGTTTTGAGCGAAAGTTCAACGCCGAAGGTGTTGAGTGGGAAGAAGGTCAATACCCTACTCCACAGTTTGTCTCACAAAAGGAGAAGTATGATCCTACTTCTTCCAATGTGGAACAAGCTCAAGATGACCTTCCACCACAAGACCACAAGCTAAAGGCCAAGGACAAGCTTCAAGAAGAGATTGATGCATTCATTGAAGCACCTCAAGCCATGGTCAAGTGGGTTCCCAAGGACACTTCAAGTTCTACTTCGTCAAGCTCAACTACAACACCAAGGATTCCCATCAAGATGATGTGGATCCCAAAGAAGAAGAACTAGTAGGTTCTTGAGGGTGACTCCGCCAACAAACTTCATTCATATTCATTTTGGCAAGAACTTGTGCAATCAACTTCCACATCATGCACTTGTTCATGGAGTCACAAACCCTCTTGTTGGTAAGTCAAGGGACAAGGTAATCATTGCTTTCATGGACATCATTTTTTTTGTACTTCACTCTATGTCTATGGATATTCTTGTTTGTTCCTTGTGGGACTAACCCATGTAGGTATTGAAAGTGCCCTAATCCAAAGGATTGCTCCTAACTCATGATGATCTACATCAACATTGAGCATCCACATCTTCAACATCTACATGAAGTCTTCTACGACAACCCAAGGTTAGTTTGACCCTTTAAAAGGGGTTCTCACATCTAGGGGGAGCTTTGCTCTAAAAATTGAGCTAAAGCATCTCCAAATGATGTGAACACATAAATGCTTTATGTAAAAGTGGTAACCCCACTTGTGCTTAAACGATGAGTATGACCTATGATCAAATGTTCTCATTTGGCTCCTAAGTCAATATACTCATATATAGATGACCTAGTCATCGACAAATTGTGTGCTAGTAGCTAGAGTGATTGGTTGTGCATGTTTGACACATATTTCAGTTGCTATCTTATTGTGTGAGCATGTTGAATGCATGATTTTATTCATTCAAGGACATCCATTTGTTGTTTTGATTGTTTTGGTTTCTTCTTCTGGCCAAATGGATGGACAAGAATGCCTAAGCACCTTCCCTAGCTATCTATGCTATCTTGTCTCAAAATTCTATTCATGCTTATATCACAACTTTGAACAAGTCTTTTTCGGACAGTCCGAGTGAGGAGCACTCGGAACCACCGATTCGTCTAAGGCTGACTTCCAAAACCTTCTAAGTCCATTTCGGTCTGACCGGTTTCTCAATCTCGGTCCAACCGAAACACTTAGATTGATCTAGGTTTCATCTCGGTGAAACCGAGTTCAAAATCTCGGTCTGACCGATATGTGTAACTGCTAGCAGATATACATCTCGGTGACACCGAGTTTTTCAACTCGGTCCCACCGACAGCACGGGGTTATATATACTGAGGGCTGCGCGCGATCTATTCCTTTCAAACCGTTCGCCCTCCAAGACCCCTGCTGCCGCCGCCCTGATCTAAGGATCGTCGCCGTCGTCGCCTGTGTGCTCGCGCCGCAGGTCTCCGCCGCCGTCAACGGTAATCTTCTCCGCCGTTGCCGCCGTAGAGGGACACCACCAAGTTAGGGTGTGTCCCGATCCCTTTCATGCTCCACTTCTGATTCTTGCATGATAGGACTGCCCTGATTCATTCCACGTTTGATATGATCCCAATACATTGTTCAGATCGTTTAGTTTCGAGGAAAATTCTTAGGTTTAAGTTTCCACGGAATGCATCTCGGTGAAGCCGATTCCTGAAACTCGGACTGACCGATTTGGTCTCTGACCATTGCACTACATAGTTCGGTCTGACCGAGTTGTGAAAATCGGAATGTCCGAATTGAAGTTTCTGTGAAACCCTAAGTTTTCGGTAGGACCGAAACCCATTTCGGTCTGACCGAAAGTGGTGTGTAGGTTCTGTTGAACACTTCGGTTACACCGAAACTTGAAATCGGTTTGACCGAAATACATTCTGTGAAAACTCAAAACTAAGTCTTTAACTCATTTTTTTTGCAAAAACTTCTGCAGTTGTGATAACTCTTCTACTCTGCCTATACCTTATCTATTCACAGGTCTTTCAGCCATGTCAGATGTCAGTGACAGCCAGAACAGGTCTGAGTCACCGTTTGCTGATATTCCAGAGGCAGGTACAAGTCCTGAGGCTAGCAGCTCCAGTGATGATGGTGAGAGGAGCACTCCTAGTGGTCTGCCTCCTGCAGCCACGAGAACCAGGAAGAAGAGAACGTCTGATTCTGAGGATTCCGACTTTGTTGCTGAGGAAGTTACCTCCAAGCCAAAGAGGCAAGTGGTTGCCAAAGAGCCCCAAGGGCAGCAGCCAAAGAAAGGCACGAGCAAGGTAAAGCAGTCTGCAGTCGCTAAGAAGCTCAACTTGGAAGAGCCTGCTCCAAGCAAGGTGAAGAAGACTTCCAAAAGGAAGAGAGTTGTCTATGCTGAACCTCAAGTTGATGATGCTGAAGAAGAAGAAGAAGAAGAAGCACCCCAGCCTCCTCCTCAGAAAGCTAAGTTCATGGGTGATGCCATTCGGGCTCAAGCCTCCTCCAAGCCCAAGAAGCCTGCTCAAGCTAAGGCAGCTCCAGCCAAGCCCAAGAGGACAACCAGAAGCATTCCAGCTTCTGAGAAGAACAAAGGTGAGATGCCACAGTCTGAGTCAGATGAAGAGCATGTGTTGCTCAAGCTCCGTCCCAAGTTGCCACTCCACAATGATGCACATCCTCAAGCTGAGGATATGAAGGCAAGAAAGGACAAAGGTCTCAGGCTATGGAGACAGTCTGATCCATATGCCGTAAGAAGAAGGACTGCTGTGGACCCCAGATTCCACACCAGAGAGCAGCAGGATTTCTATGAGACCGTGCTAATGGATAAGAAGCCCATTGTTGCTGACACCAGGTATGTTGACTGGAAGTACATTGACAGCAGAGAGCATCGGGACTTCTTTCCCCATGTGCATGAGAGCTTTACTGCATGTGGAGTTGCTGATTTTGTGGGTCAAGAACTGACAGCTTGGAATGACGAGATGATCATGCAGTTCTATGCCACAGCCCATTTCTATCCTGATGGCAAGATCACCTGGATGACTGAAGGTCAACGGTTTTCTTCAACTGTTGCAGAATGGGCAGAACTTCTGAACGCTCCATTGCAGAGAGAGGACGACATTGATGTCTATGGGATTCCTAAGAAGAGTCATGATTCCATGAAGAATATGTACAAGGAGATCCCAGCTGCTGATTTAGAGGGATGGAAGCTCGGCTCAGTGTATTATCTCCAGGCAGGTCTGACCACCACTAACACTATTCTGAGGCATACTTTGATGCCTAAGTCAGGTGACCACCGGATGATACGAGGCTATTCTATCAACATGCTGCACATTCTCGATGAGAAGGCACCTTTTAAGGTGATGGACTTGATGGTAGAGACCATTAAGAGGACTGCAGCTGACCAGAAGAGGTCATGTGGGTTTGCACCGCAGATACAGATGCTCATCAACGCCAAGTTTGGCACGGGCAAATTCATGTTGGATAGGAAGCACTTGCCACTGCAGCCAGAGCATGAGGACAACGTAGTTGTGATGGATGAAGAGGATCCCACCTCAGTTGAAGGGCAAGCCAAGATCGAAGCTGCAAAGAAAGCCAAAGCTGACAGAGCAGCAGCAGCAGCAGCAGCTAAGCCAAAGAGCTTTGGAGAACAAATTCTTGAAGCAACCCAGAGAATTGAACAACGCCTGGCCAGCATTGAGCAATCTCAGGAGAGCCTTGAGAGGATTGTCGAGGACAAGATCCACGCTCTAGACGTGAAGCTGACTGAGATTCAGGTGTCTGTCAACAAGCTTGAGGCAGACTTGGAGGAGACTAGGCAGGAGAGAGCAGAGCTTATGCAGGATGATATAGTCCAGGACTCTCATCGCCAGACTGCTCCGGTTCCCAGAGGATCCAGATCTGCAGCTATCCCAGTGACAGACTCCAGGGCTACCACTTCAGCTCCAGCCACAGCTCCAGCAGCTCCAGCTCCAGCATCCACTCCTCCAGCGCAGACATCAGCAGAAGTCTTCGCCGACGCAGCTATCTCTACACCGACATCGACCCAGACGGGAGCCGCCAGCAGAGCCCGCAGTGACGTTTAGCTCTATACCTTTTCGAACTTTTTGGTAACTTGTTGCCAAAGGGGGAGAAATTGCTATAGATCATAGGGCTTCGAGAGAGAGAGTGCTCTTTCGTCTTTTCGTTCTTTTGCCGGTTTTCCCTTGAGATACATTGGTTTCTTTTGGTTCCAGATACTTTATGTGTGCTTGCTACCTCGTTTGATGCTACCTTAATGAGTGCTTAGTCATACTATGCTTTGATGTGTGCTTATTGCTTATCCTATGCTATTTCTTATTGTATGGCTATTTACTCTTGTCTTGGTGATTGAGTGCATGTTACTCATTCTTATCATTTTGTGCGCTCCACCAAGATGTATGTGACATGGAAGAGTGACCCATAATCCTAATCGATTGTGCATTTGCATTCAAACGCAAATTTTAAATAATGCACAAATTTAGGGGGAGCTCTTGTTTATCACATACTTCTCAAAGCGACGATATTATTCATTGATTATACCTTTTGTCGAAGCTTTGATCTATATGTTGTCATCAATTACCAAAAAGGGGGAGATTGAAAGTGCAACTAATCCCCGGGTGGTTTTGGTAATTAATAACAACATATATATCATTGAACTAATATTCTCTTGAGAATCATTTCAGAAAAGTTCGATGATGTGGGTTGGAAATGTCTGAAGAAGTGGACCCCTCAAAATGCTAAGACAAGCATTGGCAAAAGCTCAAGACTCCATTTTTGGTTTAGTGACCAAAGATCACATTGAGTCCATAGGAAAAGCCAATACTATTAAAAGGGGATGAGGTTGTGTTAATGTTCTTGTTGCTCAAGTGCTTGGTGATCTAGCTCCCTCAACTATCAGCACTATTCACTACTTAACACACACCCATAAGTAATCTCGGTCAAACCAACTCTGTCCCACCGAGATGAAGTTATTCCTACAAACCCTAACATCTCGGTCACACCGATTTCTCCAACTCAGTCCCACCGAGATGAACCACTTCAGTTGTTTCTCCAAACCCTAGCTTCTCGGTCAAACCGATTCTGAGTTTCGGTCTCACCGAAAAAGGGCTGCCAACCTTCTGTGATCAGTTGACATCAATTCGGAATATCCGAGTTTATATTTTCGGTCTCACCGAAATGGCAAACCCTAACCTTTGACTCACTTCGGTCTCACCGAGATGGTATTTTCGGTCCCACCGAAAATCCCAACGTTCACTATATTTGAACTTTCGGTCTGACCGAGTTTTAACTTCGGTCTCACCGAGATTGGTCAAATGTGTGTGTAACGGTTGGATTTTGTGTGGAGGCTATATATACCCCTCCACCCCCTTCTCATTCGTGAGGAGAGCCATCAGAAAGTACCACCACTTCTACCATACACTTTCTGAGAAGTGAACCACCTACCCTTGTGTTGAGATCAAGCCATTCCAATCCTACCATATGAAACTTGATCTCTAGCCTTCCCAAGTTGCTTTCCACTCAAATCTTTCTTCCACCACAGCCATATCAGTGAGGAGAGTTGAGTGTTGGGGAGTTTATCACTTGAAGCACAAGAGCAAGGAGTTCATCATCATCAACACCGTCTATTACCTTTTGGGGGGTGGTGCCTCCTAGATTGGTTAGGTGTCGCTTGGGAGCCTCCGTCTTGATGATGTGGAGTTGAACCAAGATGTTTGTAAGGGCAAGGAGATCGCCTACTTCGTGAAGATCTACCCCGAGTAAGGCTAGTCCTCCGTGGGCGTAGGCCGTGATGGAATAGACAAGGTTGCTTCTTCGTGGACCCTTCGTGGGTGGAGCCCTCCGTGGACTCGCGCAGCCGTTACCCTCCGTGGGTTGAAGTCTCCATCAACGTGGATGTACGATAGCACCACCTATCGGAACCACGACAAAAATCTCCGTGTCACCAAACTGCGTTTGATCTTCTCCACCTCTCTTTTACATGTGCAATTTACTTTCCGCTGCATATACTCTAGAATTGCATGTGTAGGGTGTTACTTGAACTGATCTTGTTTGTGAAACTGCCAAAAACATTGCATGATCTAAAGGCAGATTTTTTATATTGTCAAGTAGTCTAATCACCCCCCCTCTAGACCTACTTTCGATCCTACAACATATATATCATTGAACTAATATTATCTTGAGAATCATTTCAGAAAAGTTCGATGATATGGGTATGGAAATGTCTGAAGAAGTGGACCCCTCAAAATGCTAAGACAAGCATTGGCAAAAGCTCAAGACTCTATTTTTGGTTTAGTGATCAAAGATCACATTGAGTCCATAGGAAAAGCCAATACTATTAAAAGGGGATGAGGTTGTGTTAATGTTCTTGTTGCTCAAGTGCTTGGTGATCTAACTCCCTCAACTATCAGCACTATTCACTACTTAACACACACCCATAAGTAATCTCGGTCACACCGATTTCTCCAACTCAGTCCCACCGAGATGAACCACTTCAGTTGTTTCTCCAAACCCTAGCTTCTCGGTCAAACCGATTCTGAGTTTCGGTCTCACCGAAAAAGGGCTGCCAACCTTCTGTGATCAGTTGACATCAATTCGGAATATCCGAGTTTATATTTTCGGTCTCACCGAAATGGCAAACCCTAACCTTTGACTCACTTCGGTCTCACCGAGATGGTATTTTCGGTCCCACCGAAAATCCCAACGTTCACTATATTTGAACTTTCGGTCTGACCGAGTTTTAACTTCGGTCTCACCGAGATTGGTCAAATGTGTGTGTAACGGTTAGATTTTGTGTGGAGGCTATATATACCCCTCCACCCCCTCCTCATTCGTAAGGAGAGCCATCAGAAAGTACCACCACTTCTACCATACACTTTCTGAGAAGTGAACCACCTACCCTTGTGTTGAGATCAAGCCATTCCATTCCTACCATATGAAACTTGATCTCTAGCCTTCCCAAGTTGCTTTCCACTCAAATCTTTCTTCCACCACAGCCATATCAGTGAGGAGAGTTGAGTGTTGGGGAGTTTATCACTTGAAGCACAAGAGCAAGGAGTTCATCATCATCAACACCGTCTATTACCTTTTGGGGGGTGGTGCCTCCTAGATTGGTTAGGTGTCGCTTGGGAGCCTCCGTCGTGATGTGGAGTTGAACCAAGAAGTTTGTAAGGGCAAGGAGATCGCCTACTTCGTGAAGATCTACCCCGAGTAAGGCTAGTCCTCCGTGGGCGTAGGCCGTGATGGAATAGACAAGGTTGCTTCTTCGTGGACCCTTTGTGGGTGGAGCCCTCCGTGGACTCGCGCAGCCGTTACCCTCCGTGGGTTGAAGTCTCCATCAACGTGGATGTACGATAGCACCACCTATCGGAACCACGACAAAAATCTCCGTGTCACCAAACTGCGTTTGATCTTCTCCACCTCTCTTTTACATGTGCAATTTACTTTCCGCTGCATATACTCTAGAATTGCATGTGTAGGGTGTTACTTGAACTGATCTTGTTTGTGAAACTGCCAAAAACATTGCATGATCCAAAGGCAGATTTTTATATTGTCAAGTAGTCTAATCACCCCCCTCTAGACCTACTTTCGATCCTACAGCGGGGAGGGGTGGGGGTGGCCGCCGGCCGCCGGGGCGGTGGCGCGGAAGAAGGCGGGGAAGGGTGGGTGTCGCCGCCGGCCGCCGGGGAGCTGGCGCGCTAGGAGGCGGGGAGGGGTGGGGGAGGAGGCCCGCCGCCGGGGCGCTCCCGCGCTAGGAGGCAGGGAGCGGTCGGGGAAGACGCTGGCGTCGGGGGCGCTCCCGCGCTAGAAGGCGGGGAGGGGTCAGGGAGGTCGCCGGCGTCGGGGCGCTCCCGCGCTAGAAGGTCTGTAGGGGTGGGGGAGGGTTGTTAGGAGAATAAGCCTGTTGTTAGG
>LR738713.1:705919878-705978869 GCA_902687465.1 Secale cereale
CACGCCGAGCGCACCACCCACCCCCTCCCTCCCCCCAGAGCGCCGCCTCCTCCCCGAGGGAGCGCTCCTCACCTTCACCGTCGGCGGCCTGAGCGCCATCAACGCCGTCGCCGGCGCCTGCAGCGAGAACCTCCCCATCATCTGCGTCGTCGGGGGCCCCAACAGCAACGACTACGGCAGCAACCGGATCCTGCACCACACCATCGGCATCCCGGATTTCACGCAGGAGCTCCGCTGCTTCCAGGACGTCACCTGCTACCAGGTACGCCTCCGTGCGTGCGTAGCCCTCTTTTTTTTCTTACTCAATGCATAGTTGTTCAGGTTTAATGTCATTTCTCAAGAAGAAATGCTCTGATTTTGTTAGGGATTTTGGAACTGCTTAGATTTTAGGGGAAAGTTTACTTCAGTTTTAGTTTGGTCTATGGACTAGATCTGTGGTCTAATTCTCAACTCCCTTTGTGATATGTTCATTTTGTGATACTATCTAAATGTTCCTTCATGTCTAGTAGTAGTCTGGGTTTTGGGGTTTAGTTGATTGTCAGGGAATGGCTCTGCTGCAGTTCGACCACTGTCTGTCTAAACAGTTGTCTGTCTAAATGGTTTTGGGGTTAAGGAAGGGTAGATGGTGGGGGTGGTCCTTGTAGGGAGATAGATTCATGCGAGAGCTTTTCGTGAGCCATTGTACCCCGCGGCCCCCAATTGTTTCTCCCGATTACTGAACAACACAGCAGGAAACAGAGAGCAGAGAGATCCCTGCTGTGGAAATGCAGGTTTTCATTTGCACAGGAGAGGTAACGTATTTGTGTCCTTGCTTAATTTAGGGACCAATTTCGTTTTTCTGTCAGTTATACCAGTGATTACTAAATTTGTCAACCAGAAGTAGGCAAGTTTAGCTACATTTTTTGCCCCAGAGAGGCAAGTTCACAGTACTGGGTGTCCATTTTTGGTTGCGTAGGCAACTATATCAGACAACCAACACATACGTAGGCAAAATTTCACATGGGATAGTCATTTCAGAGGAGTTTATTCTAGGCAATCATCTCTGGGCGTCTGTTTCCTTTGTGTGCTTATGTAGGCAAAACAATTGTTGTCAATTTTGATTTTTTAGGCATTTCAATTATAATTATAGGCAATACTGCATGTTTGTGCATTTTTAAAATTTTGTAGGCAATTTATATCTTCATAGTCAATTTATATCTACCTATTTACATGTTGACTTCCTCCCAAAATTTTGCAGTAGGAATGTGACTAGAATGTTTGCTGCTACAGTAATCAAACACTGCAGTGCTGCTTCTCAGTAAACGATTTCCTCTCTTAAAAGGAGAACATGAGAGTCAAAATTTCACAGTAGGAATGTGACTAGAATTTTTGCTGATACAATAATCAAACACTACTGCTTCTCAGTAGAAGATTTTCCTATCTTAAAAGGAGAACATGAGTCAAAATTTCATAGTAGGAATGTGACTAGATTTTTTGCTGATACAGTAATCAAACACTGCTGCTTCTCACTTCTCCGTAAAAGATTTCCTCTCTTAAAAGGACAACATGAGAATATTTTGCAACTAATGCCCTATGTATCTCAGTGAATGATTTCCTCGCATAAAAGGAGAACATGAGAACCTGTGATTAAAGTCATGACAATTATCATATCTCTGAGCAGCTTGGCGCTGGACATTATTAAAACACTGCTGCTGCTTCTCACTTCTCAGCTTGGTGCTGGACATGAGAACCTGTGCTATCTTAAAACACTGTTGCTTCTCACTTCTCACTAAACAAGATGGTGTTTACTGTACTGCCTTTTATGCACATTTGGTGTAGTATTATCTTATGATCTGCTCTTGTCATGTACACATAGAAGGTGAACTATCTTCACTGAAATTTACGGTTGGATTTGTGATAGTTGCGGCAACCTGAATCTGCGTAATAGCGCGGAAACAATAATTGTAATATGCCAGTGGTATTTTTGCTGGGTTTTGTCTCCGACCATCGTGTCGTGATGATTTTGCAGGTACCCCGAGAGGCCCTTGAGTTTGCTGGAATGTCGATTAACTTCCGTTCCGGCAAATTCGGGTACTCCATATGTCCTATTTTCAGCAAAGGTCATGCTGAAATTTTCCGTGAATTTTAGCATGACTTTGCTAAAAATAGGACATATGGGGTACTTGTGACTAATGCATGGGCCGGGGTATCTTAGTACTTAATTAAGGAGGATCAACTGCCCCTTTATTCTTGCTGCATTAAACCATAGGCGGCAATAGAGCCAAGTGATTAGGCCCAACTTAGAATTCTCCTTCCCAACTTAGATTTTAGGATGCCTCGGTGTCGACAAACCATAAATTATAAAACCTTGGCTTTTAGGGTGCCTCGGCGTCGATAAAAACCTAAATGATGAAAGCTTAGGCTTTTAGGGTGCCTCGGCGTCGAAAAACCCTCAATGATAAAAGCTTAGCTTTTAGGATGCCTCGGTGTCGACAAACCCTAAATGATGAGACCATGATCTTGTTCCTTGACAATAACCAACTTTTTGACCAAACTTTTTTCCTATTTAGAGAGAAACATGGCCCACAACGATGAGGCCGACGGTTCGGGCGGCAAGGCATTCTGGGAGCTGTCCCAGGAGATGGAGGAACAACCTCACTTGTATGAGGACGCCGCGAAAGACACCAATCCTGACACCACTGATGGTGCCGCCGAGGATGACCCCACTGATGGTGCCGTTGGGGATGACACCACTGATGGTGCCGCCGAGGATGCCACCACTAATGATGGCGGCACACGCACATATGGCAGCCAACCAAAGAGGCAACGGAAGGACCGGCGCCCGACCGTGCTCCGCACCGTCAAGGAGGTATTTACTGAAGTGGACTCCGACGGGAATCCAACGGCGCCCGAACGAATAGTCAAGGGATACTCGCTTCAGCTCGGGTGCATTCTCCGGAGCACCGTTTCGATCAACACCGAGAACCTAAGGCATAAGGACCGAGGGAATTTGCGCAACCTCCTCTTCACGAAGCTGCACGAACGATACAAGTTCCCCGCTGAATTTGAAAACACCAGCCTGTTAGGACCGGGTTTTTTCAGTAAAATAATTACTGAAAGACCGACCTTTTTATTAAACCAGCGAGGAAGAGTACTTCTTGCTGGTAGACAATTCCTTGATACAGAATTCCAGAATACTGAATAATTATACAAGGTTGAGCTGAGGTGGCTCAACAATTTTATTACAAGTACGCCAATATAGCACATAAAGGCATATATGACACAATGGCAGGGTGGCTTACTACTAACTCGTAATAAAAAGATGGTGGATATGTCACAGTGAAGTGGGTGACGTGACTCCAATATAATACAGTTCATCGAGTGTCGGAGTGAGACCCGATGAATTTATTTGGTGGTTGGCGGAAGCGGTTATATCATAGTGATCAACTCCAGGATCGCAAGAGACTGACTGGGACTCCACTAGACGTCGGACTCGCTATCGAACTCTTCATCCATGAGATCGCCTTCGTCCACATCTGGCCAAATCAACAAGCCAGGTGAGTACTTTGAATGTACTCGCAAGACAGTTCGGACTTAAGATATAACAAATGTAAGCATGGTGCATAAGAGTATTCTAGAAAAATGCAACCAGATAATAATATTACTGAGCTGTATGCAAAAATAGAAGTCCGGCGGTAATCCTCCCGAAATCCATGAGATAAATAAAAAGAAACCAAACGAGTGTCTGTGTGACGCCTCGTGAGGAATAAACAAATGAAAACATGCCACAGTCGGGCGTCAGAGCGACACCACATAAAGGGCTTATAGCGAAAATAAATGGCAAGAATGCCTCAGTCGGACGTCTGAGCGACATCACATAAAGGGCTTATAAATAACAAGAATGCCACAGTCGGACGTCTGAGCGACATCTCAAAAGGGCTTATAAATAACAAGAATGCCACAGTCGGACGTCTGAGCGACATCACATAAAGGGCTTATAAATAACAAGAATGCCACAGTCGGACGTCTGAGCGACATCACATAAAGGGCTTATAAATAACAAGAATGCCACAGTCGGACGTCTGAGCGACGTCACATAAAGGGCTTATAAATAACAATAGTATAACGATGAAATACTTCAGGAAGTAAATCAATGCAGAGACAATTGGTTAGTTCATCTACCGAATGAATCTGAAAGAAAAAGAAAGGTCACTACTCTCATTACTATCAAGAATATACCAAAGACGGTCACCGGGTTGACACAAAGATTGACCCTAGGCCATAAACATGGCTACTTGAAGGATTTAACTCTGCAGGGCTTGTACTATTAAATCATAGCCAACGGATTCTACTAGCCACATGGACTAGTTCCGTCTACGGTGTTTTAGCAGAAACCCAACTGACCAGTACACACCCATTTCACATCCTGCTGTTCGGAATCATCCGTGATAACGTTCACGAAAAACTTTAAGACGGGGAGGCTACAACCTCGAATAGCATGGGATCAAATTTATATATGCGCGCTCTAAGGGGTGCCCCCCTCTCGGTCCCAACCGGAAACAACCATGCCCCCTGACCGGATGATGGGCTTTAATCCAGGGCCATGGAACCCTCATCCCGACCCCTCTACTTGGTGTGTACTCGGAAAGTGGTTTACAACTGACTAGACCGCAATCACAACAGATGGCATATGACAGTACCAAAAGAAGGTCAGCGGGATCATGACTCGATCCACGCGGATACTAGGTTAACCAACTACTGGCATGCTTCAACAATACCAGTACTCCACCCATCATGTCACCACATGATCGGGGTGGTTCAATCATTATCATACGGGGCTCACCCGAAGCTTGCTTGCATGAAATATAACCATACACAAATGCTTATATAACCATGCTTATGAAAAGAACTACTCGATCAAACATGCAACACATCCATCATATCAAAGGTTCAAACATGCTTGCCTGGTTCGGAGTAGTCGGAGTCTAATTCGGTGAGGTTCGCGGCTCCGTCACGTCCTTCGGAATCTACGTATTCAAACAAAACGGATACTAACATAAATACCGAGCGTGCAAAGAAAGTTGCTCCAAAAATTTTCACATAAATGTGACAAAAAACTAGACAGAAAACTAAAGAGGACAGAAAAAGAATCAACTCAAAATTATCTTTAGTTAAAAAGATATTAGAGTTTCTGTCCAGGGACTCATCTGTAATGAAACAGAAAATTTCCAGGGGCTAGAATAGAAAACAGAAAAGTGAACCGGTACGCAGTACACCAATTGAAGATGAAGACGTACTTTGCCCGAAGGCGCTTTCCAAAAAAACGATTCGGGGGAAAACAAGAGGCTGACGAGGGGGTCCCACTCGTCGGGTTTAAACTCTGGAACAGAGTCGCGCCGACGCCAGCAACTGTGGTGGTCGCCGGCGCCGATCCACGACGAGTTAGGGGAGGGGAGTGGTACGTACAGCTTCCTGGTGTTCTTCCGCGTCGATTGGTGGTGGAGTTCAGCGTCGGCGAGCCCCACGTCGACGGCGACCCTGTCTCCGGCGGACGGCGGCTCGGGTGGTCGTGGGCCTCGTCGGAGAGAGCTCCTGGGGTCAAATTGGAGTGGGGTTAGGTTTAGGTAGGTGCCAGGGTGCCACGCTCGAGTCCAGGGCGGCGGAGGAGTTCTCACCGGAGAGAACGCTGCTGGAGCCCGAGGCGGACGGAGTTGGCCGGAGTTGGGGAAGAAGGGCCCCTCGAGGCTCTTCCTGAAGGAAATATGCCCTAGAGGCAATAATAAAGATGTTATTTGTATTTCCTTATATCATGATAAATGTCTTTTATTCATGCTAGAATTGTATTAACCGGAAACTTGATACATGTGTGAATACATAGACAAAATAGTATGTCCCTAGTATGCCTCTACTAGACTAGCTCATTGATCAAAGATGGCTATGTTTCCTAGCCATAGACATAAGTTGTCATTTGATCAATGGGATCACATCATTAGGAGAATGATGTGATGGACTAGACCCATCCGTTAGCATAGCACTATGATCGTTTTGTTTTACTGCTATTGCTTTCTTCATGACTTATACATGTTCCTATGACTATGAGATTATGCAACTCCCGAATACCGTAGGAACACCTTGTGTGCTATCAAACGTCACAACGTAACTGGGTGATCATAAAGATGCTCTACAGGTGTCTCCGAAAGTATTCGTGGTGTTGGCATAGATCAAGATTAGGATTTGTCACTCCGAAGTGTCGGAGAGGTATCTCTGGGCCCTCTCGGTAACACACATCACAATAAGCCTTGCAAGCAAAAAGACTAATGAGTTAGTCACGAGATGATGTGTTACGGAACGAGTAAAGAGACTTGCCGGTAACGAGATTGAACTAGGTATAGAGATACCGACGATCGAATCTCGGGCAAGTAACATACCGGTGACAAAAGGAACAACGTATGTTGTTATGCGGTTTGACCGATAAAGATCTTCGTAGAATATGTAGGAGCCAATATGAACATCCAGGTTCCGCTATTGGTTATTGACCGGAGATGAGTCTCGGTCATGTCTACATAGTTCTCGAACCCGTAGGGTCCGCATGCTTAACGTTTGATGACGATCGGTATTATGAGTTTATGAGTTTTGATGTACCGAAGGAGTTCGGAGTCCCGGATGAGACCGGGGACATGACGAGGAGTCTCGAAATGGTCGAGACGTAAAAATCGATATATTGGACGACTATATTCGGACATCGGAAAGGTTCCGAGTGATTCGGGTATTTTTGGAGTACTGGGGAGTTACGGGAATAGAAGAGAGAGGCCAAAAGGAAGGAGGCGCGTGCCCCCCTTCTGGTCCGAATTGGACAAGGGGTGCAGCCCCCTTTTCCTTCTCCCTCTCCCCCTCTTTCCTTCTCTCCTACTCCGGAAAGGAAAGGGGAATCCTACTAGGACTTGGGAGTCCTAGTAGGACTCCCCACACTTGGCGCGCCCCCTCTAGGGCCGGCCTCTCCCTTGCTCCTTTATATACGGGGGCAGGGGGGCACCCTAGGTGTCGGGGGAAACTGTCCACCACGAACACCTATGGGACCGGAGCCCCTTGTCGTTGCGGTGAGGGAGCGGAGGGAGCACAAAGAGCGGATCGAGGAGCGCACGCGGGCAGTTTACCCAGGTTCGGGCCGCGCGGACGCGTAAAACCCTACTCCTGCTTGGTTTGTATTGAGTTTGTGAGCTCGGGAGCTTGAAGAACTAGCTACACCGAGCAAGAAAGCTATCTAGGTTCCGAACCCCTTCTACGTTGTGCATGGGCCTCCTTTTATAGCTCAAGGGGTCACCGACAGGTGTCAATCGTAGAAGAAGGGCAAAAATGTAACTTTGGTGGTAGTTGTAACAGTGCGGGAACAGTGCATGAACAGTGCGTGAACAGTGGTCTTCACCTAACTTGACAGTGGGGGACAAGGGCATTAAATGGCCGTCACCGTCGACCCCAAAAGCTCCCGTCCATGCGTCTCCGTTCGCCACGGCGGTAGCTTCGTCACCGTGGAGTGCCACCGTGTCCCCCAGGCTGCACAGCCATCCGCCACGCGTCCCTGGAAGAGCCCCAGGGTGACGCGTGGGCCGATGAGCTGGAGCGCGGGCACACAGCGCAGTCTTCCCCGGCAAGCACCTTGCCGGGGTCTTGATCTTCCCGGGCCCTGAAGCTTGTCGCTCCCCGGGCCCCTGCCGGGGCGCATACTGCGCCAAGGCATGTCTTCTGGGATGCAGTCTTCTGGTTTTCCTGGCAAGCTCCTCTTGCCAGGGTCTTGTGCTAAATGTGATAGTCTTGAGCCTGGGACGGCCTTCCCGGCAAGCTCCACTTGCCGGGGCCTTGATCTTCTGTCTTGTATACTTTGTTTTTGAATGGTTTTATAGGGACCAGAAAGGTCTCCGGCGAGCACGTGGTGAGCCCTGCCGCGGGAAGCTGCTACTGCCCGTGCACAAGTTGGGGTACTAAGGTACCCCTATCTTAGTACACCGACAGGAGCCCCCGGGCCTGGGCCACACACGGTGCCGAGCGCTGTTGGGCCAGGCCCAAAACAGTGCACGGGCACACGCGGCCCACGGCACGTCGAATCCCCTTCCGCATCCGCCGCGCCCCTCCCTAACGGCACGCGTCGATTGCGGCGTCGTGGGAGAGATCGTGGCCACGTTCTTTAATGGAAAATGCGAAACGTCCCCCACTCCCCCCTTAAAAGCAGAGGGAACAAGGGCAGTTTCCTTCCTCCGTCTTCACTTCGTCTTCAACCTCCAGAAATCCCCCGCTGCGCTTTGCCTCCACACCTCCTCTGCCCTCTTCCGCACCCGCGGCGCCGTCGAACTCCTCGCCCCTTCCCCCGCCGCCTCCGCCATGGCTCCGAAGGCCGAGAAGGCGAAAGCGGAGAAGGCCAAGAGGGAGAAATCCGAGCAGGCGGTGAAGCTCGCCGCCCTGCGGAAGAAGAATGTAGTCTTCGCGCCGAGGCTCAGCGCGAGGGAACTCTGGAACAAGTATTACCTCTTCTGGGCCAAGGAGACCAAAGCTCATCCCCGGACCAGAGTCTACCCCGCCGTCGCCAAAGATCTGCTTCCCGACGGGTACTTCTTCTTCGCTGTCTTCTTTCACTGCGGCTTGTGCCCTCCGTTCTCGGAGTTTTTCTGCGACATCATGAATACATACGGCCTCCACCTCTTAGACTTCACCCCCAACGCCATCCTTACGATGGCGGTTTTCGTACATCTGTGCGAAAACTATATAGGGATCTATCCAAACGTAGCGCTTTTTCGCCATTTCTTCATGCCTAGAGTAGAGGCCGGCGCTCCCCTCTCCGGGGGTATCTCCTGGATCTTCCGCTTGAACAAGAAGGAATCATATCTGAAAGGAGAACTCCGCGGCAAGTGGGAAGAGTGGCGTGCAGATTGGTGTTGGATAGTGGAGGACCAGCCGGAGCCTTTCACAGCGCCGCGCACAACAGCCATAGTGCGCGGCAGGGACTGGAGCGAGTTGGCCCCGGATGACGTCAAGCTCAACGTTGCCCTTGTCAGGATACTCCGTCTCCGGGTAGCTAAACTGACCATCGGAGAGGTAGGGGCAGATTTCCTCCGCCGCCGCATTGCCCCTTTATAAGAGAGGAAAAGGCCAGCATGGGAGTTTGGCAATGCGGCGGACATTATGAGGCCGCGCCCGGGTTTGAACTTCAACTTCACGGCTTTGGAGCTGAAGGGGATGGTCCGGGAGTTTTTTAAGCATGACCCGGCCCATCCGGAGTGGTTTAGATCTCCCCGGGGAGTGGTGCCGCTGTGCAACAGCACTGCCTGGGACGCCTTGCGCGCAATGATGCCCGCGTGTGACTCTCACGGCGTCGACCCCACCTGGATAGTGCCCACGCCGGATGCAATTATGAGTTTCTTCGATAACTTGGTCGAGGTGCCGAAGAACACCGAGGAGAACAAGGGTCTCACTCGGGCCACCACAGAGCGGGACATAGCCTATATTGCTTCCCGGATGGAAGAGGCCGCCGCAGCTGCAGCAGCAGGAGACTTCGGATTTACCATCGACGAGGCGCAGGCTGCGGATGAGGTGTGCCAAGCAGAGGAGGCTGAGATCCGCAGACTGCTCAAGCTTCCGCCCGACGAGCTTGCCGGGGTCCCTTCCCTGAGGCACGCCGGGATTCCCGGAGTCGTGAGTGAGGCCGCGGAAAGCGAGGTCGCCGGAGGGAACAGAGGTGCCGGAGGGAGCGGAGCCACCGGAGGGAGCGGAGCCACCGGAGAGAGCGGGGCCGCAGGACAAGATGCTGGACCCAGCGAGCCCGCCGGGGAGGAGGAGGAGGACACCGAGGCCGATGAGGACACCGGTGGGTCTCTGGGTCTTGACGACGACGCCTCATCGTCCTCGGAGAACTCCCCGCCTCGGGCAAGTCCCCAGCGAACACCGCTGAAGCGTCTCCGCAAGGCGGCTACAGCGACAAGGACGCAGGCGCCCCGACAACAGCCTGCTCGCCGGGCGACGTGCGCCACCAGAGCGAGCCAAGTCGCGACGGAGGCGCCCCGCGCGCCAGCCGCGGCGGAGGCGCCCCGCGCACCAGCTGCGGCGGAGGCGCCCCGCGCACCAGCGCCAAGCGGAGGGGGATCTTCTCAGAGCGGAGCGGCCGCTCCGCCTGCTCCTCGGGCCTCGGCGTCGGCGGAGGCTGGGTCTTCGCAGCCCCCAGCCCCGGGGACCGCCAAGCGCCCGAGGGAGCCTTCTCCTCCTGCTCCTCGCGCCGGAGCAACTCAGGTGGAGTTCGATTTCTCCGCCCTTAGCGACGACGACGAGAAAGAGGAGTAAGCATCTGTAACTTATAGCTTCTTCAATTCTGACTTGATCTTTCTTCGTAATTCTAATCTTGTTCTTGTTTTGCTTCCAGGACCCTGGCCCAGCGGATGGCAAAGCGGGCCAAAATCCCCGTGGTTGAGGTCGAGGACGACTCGCCCGTCGCGGTGACAGGGGACACGCCGGCGACAGGCTCGTCGGACCAACCTGCTGCTCCGAGGAGCAGCCCCCAGCGCAGCCCCCAGCGTAAGTCTGGGTTTTAGATTTTTTGTTCTTCGGGCGCGCTTGAGGTTTTGACTTGTACTGATATCTTGCTGCTTCATTTGTCTTGTGCAGAAGTGGAGCCGCAGCTGCAGGAGCGACCGGAGGTCACCCCCGAGGAGCCGCAGGTCCCGCCATCCCCGCCAAGGGCGAACTCCCCGGCGAGGGAGAGCGCTCCGCCAAGGACGGGTACTCCGCCAAGGGCGAGTACCCCGCCAAGGGCGAGCAGCCCCGCGAGGGTGGCCACCCCGCCAAGGGAGGACTCCCCGGCGAGGGAGTCTGTCGTCGACGAAGTCCGTGAAGGTGAGTCTTGTAACTTCGTCTTCTTGGACTTGTCTTTTTTTTGGATATTTGCTTGAACTTTTTCTTTTCTTTTCTTCTTCTAGATCCTCCTCCCCCGGAGCGGATGGAAACGGAGGTCATCGTCGAGGAGGAGGGCGCGCAAGGCGACGCCGGCAATGCCACTGTCGTTGAGGACATGGCAGGAGCCGACGAGCCTGCCACTGAGGAGACTGCCCCGTCCGCAGACGCCGCGGCTGGGGAGGGGGACGGCGACCACACTGCCGGCCCGGAGGCGGCAGGAGCGTCAAGCGCTGCGCCGGCCGCCGACCCCTCCGCCGGCAAGGAGCAGTCGGGCATCTACCTTGAGGCCCCCAATGGCGTCTTCATACAAGTGCCGTGGGGGTCCTTGTCGCGAGCCCCCTGTGGAGGGAGAGACATTTGATGGAGAGGTCCTCGCCTCCGCGGGGTTGAAGATCGTTGAAGCGCCTGGCGGGAGCGATGAGCCCGAAGAGGAGAAACTTCTCCGCCAGCTCCTGGCCCTTTACCGGGCCAGGCAGGCAAAATTGGAGTCGCGAGAAGCCCTCACCGCCAAGGCCGGAGCGGACTTGGAGAAACGCGCCGCAGAGCTCCGCGCCGCCAACCAGGCAGCTCTCCGCGACTTGGCGGAGGAGCGCGAGAGGCTTGCCGGAGAGCAGCAGGAGTTTCTTCTGGAGAAAGCTGAGGCCGAGGAGCAGCAGCGACTGGTCGGTGAAGCGCTGTCCCAGCGAGAAGGCGCGCTCAACCAGCGAAAGGTCGACCTCGACGCTCACGAGGACGACCTTACCGCCCGGGAGCAGGCCCTTGGCGGAGAGTTGAAGGAAGCGAAAGCCGCCGCAGCCACCGCAGAGACCGCCAAGAAGGACCTTGAAGCTAAGGTGGCGCAGCTGGAGGAGTACCTGAAGGCGAGCACGGAAAGGGTCACCGCGCTCAACATAGAGCGCGAGAAAGACGCCCACACCAACTCTGATCTTCAGGTACGCCTCTCCAAGCAGGGCGACGAGCTCAAAGCCGCCAAGGACTCAATTGCTGATCTGGAGTTGAAGGTCTCCACGCTGAGAGATTCACTGGACGCCGCCCGGGACCGCGAGACCAAGCTGAAGGAGGAGCTTCGCAAGGAGCGGGAGCTGGTGGAGAGCGCCGCCATCTCCGCAAACAACTTCAACCAGGCGGTGGAGCAATGGACGGAGGACCTGGTCACCTCCGCTGCCAATATCGACAAGGAGCTGATGGCGCTGAGGGTGGAGCACCTTGTGTACTCTCCGGACCCAAATCTTCCCCACAGCGCCAAGCTCAGTCTTTTCTTCAGGGGAATCGCGCCGGCGCTCGCACGGCTGCAGGAGAAGCTCCCCGTGCAGCTGGCCGAGGAGTCGCGCCAGCTCTGCGCGGGTACCTTGGAGCGTGTCTTGACCAAGATCGTCTACCGCAATCCTGGTATTAATCTTGTCAACGTCCTCCGCAGCTTGCCGGCCGACGCAGATCAGGAGGCGCTGAAGGCGCAGGTCGCCCACATCATCGCCAAGGTGAACAAGATCTCCAGGCGTGAAGGCGATCGCGTAGATTAGGCCTCTTTCTTCTTATTTCCTTTGCTGCTGCAAAGTGTGCCATGAACATGAATCTATTAGTCATCGCGACAAGTTATCTCTGTAATATATTATCTTATTTCCGAGCAATTGACGCATTGTTATCTCCCTTGCTTTGGTCCTTTACTTTGTATGCTTTTTACCCTACGCTTTTAGGGAACTTGCCGGCAAGGGACCCTTGCCGCGAGCGCTGAGTGCTGGACTCCGAGCAGCCTGCTGGCAAAGGCCTTACCGACAAGCAACCTTGCCGCAGCTAGTCGCAACGCACTTAGCTTGCTGAGCGAACTCGAAAACGAAGTAAGGGCGCGACACTTGTCGCAGCTCACTTAAGCCGTTGAGCGTACTCGAAAACAAGATAAGGGTGCGGCTAGCCACGGGTAGGTTCCTCCGCGCACAGGTTTTCCATACAAAGTGTGGTTGTTCAAGGAAGATAACTAAAATTTTAAAAATTTGAACTGCTCAAATTCTGGTAACTTAGCTTTCATAATCTGTTCGTTCTCCGGCAAGCTTCCCTTTCTTGAACAGCACTTGGTTCGTCCTCCACCTCCTTCCCCCCCGGCAAACTTGTGCGCGAGGAATGTTTCTTCTGCTTAAGAGGGAAAGAAAAGGAGAAGAGGGAACAAGTATAGGGTTTCTCGGCATGGTAATGCTTACCGGATATGTGTGTTGCACAAGATGCCAAACAATGCATGCAAATAACAAAGAAAAGCATGAAAATGGCAAATAGTGCGAAACACAAAAGCTTTGCTGATGCACGGGATCTGCGCCCGGCTTTGTACAAAGGTTTACATGCGACAGCGGCAAGACTCGTACAAAAGGTGGTTGCCGGAGCGGATCACGGCAACCGCGCCTTATGGATGAAACTTGCGAAGATGCTCTATGTTCCAGGAGTTGCTCACCGGTAAGCCTTCTTCGGTCTCAAGGCGGACAGCGCCGGGCCTTGTGACTTGTCTCACCCGATAAGGGCCTTCCCACTTCGGCGTCAACTTGTTGGAATTCTTGGCGGACTGAACACGCCGAAGAGCAAGGTCGCCTTCCTCGAGACTCCTGGCCTTGACC
This sequence comes from Secale cereale, assembly GCA_902687465.1. Lineage (NCBI taxonomy): Eukaryota > Viridiplantae > Streptophyta > Magnoliopsida > Poales > Poaceae > Secale > Secale cereale. The sequence goes on from LR738713.1 coordinate 705,933,387, forward strand.
TTGCGGCTATGATAGCGGCGCAAGGCTTGCTGGTATCGAGCAGCTCGTACAGCAGCCTGGAGACGTTCCTCCTCAAGGAGCAATGCATCATCTTGTCACAGTTGCTCTTGCTCGAGCTCATCATAAGCGAGCACTCGAGGAGATCCGTATACGAGTTCCGTGGGGAGAACTGCCTCTGCCCCATAGACAAGGGCAAAGGGTGTCTGTCCGGTGGCTCGACTTGGTGTCGTTCTGATTGACCAAAGAGCCGCCGGCAACTCCTCTATCCAATTTCTTCCGCACTTGCGCAGCCTGTCGAAGGTTCTTGTCTTGAGTCCGCGCGGCACTTCAACATTGGCCCTCTCCGCTTGACCATTGCTCCTCGGGTGAGCAACAGAAGCGAAACAGACCTTGGCGCCAAGGTCTTGGACGTACTGCATGAAGGTGCGACTAGTGAATTGTGTACCGTTGTCGGTGATGATCCTGTTAGGGATTCCGAAACGGCAAACAATTGACCTGAAGAACCTGACCGCTGACTGTGCTGTCACCTTTCTCACCGGTTCCACTTCTGGCCACTTTGTGAACTTGTCGATTGCTACGTACAAGTACTCAAAGCCCCCGACAGCTCGGGGGAAGGGGCCGAGGATATCGAGCCCCCAGACCGAGAAGGGCCAGGACAAAGGGATCGTCTGGAGAGCTTGAGCTGGCTGATGAATTTGCTTGGCATGGAACTGGCACGCTTCACACTTGGTTACTTGTGCAGTTGCATCTTGGAGGGCTTCTTGCCAAAAGAACCCTTGCCGGAATGCCTTCCCGGCAAGTGCCCTTGCGCCAATGTGGTGGCCACATATGCCTCCATGTATCTCTGCCAACAGCTTCTGTCCATCTTCTCTGGAAATGCACTTCAACCTGACACCATTGAGCCTTCTTCTGTACAGTTCATTGTCCACGAACTGGTACATACTTGACTGCCTGGTTATTTTCTCTATCTCTGCTGGGTCGTCGGGAAGTTCTCCAGTTTGCAGAAAACGGACGATCTGCTGTGCCCATGCCGGAGCCCGAGGCTCAACGGCAAGGACTAAAGGCATGAGGGCCGCTGCGGGGACCCCAGCTTCTACGGCAAGAACCTCTGGTTCTGCCGGAGTTGATGGTCCCCCGGCAAGCCTGTCGGGGCAAGGCTTGTCGGGAACGCTTGCTTCAACTGTACAGACCCTTAGATCTGCAGGAGCAAACTGTTCCTCAGCGTTCTGATCGTTGATCTTGGGGACCTTGGCGGCGGCCTCGGGGAGATCCGCCGGCAAGTAGTCGCCGGAGACCAACTTTCTCTTCTTGGGCTGCCCAATTGATGGTGTAACGGATGGTTGAGTCAGCTTGAGCAGGAAGGTCCCTGGTTCCACAGGTAACTTCATTGCAGCACACTTTGAAAGGCCATCTGCTATATCATTCTGAGCTCTCGGGACGTGCTCCATTTGCAGACCTTCAAAGTGCTCTTCAAGCTTTCTCACTTCATCTACATAGGCTTCCATCAAAGGGCTCTGATAACTTTTGTTCACTTGTCGGACCACCAACTGAGAGTCTCCCCGCACAATCAACTTCTTGATCCCAAGTTCAGCTGCAATCCTGAGGCCGGCAAGCAGACCTTCATACTCAGCAGTATTGTTTGTCGCTTGTTCTCTGGGAAAGTGCATCTGGATAACATACTTGAGGTGCTCTCCGGTGGGCGCTATGAGTACCACGCCGGCACCGGCGCCTTGCAGCGAGAAGGCACCATCAAAGTACATCATCCATTCGCTTGTCGCTTCTTGTACGGGTACGCTTGTCTCTGGAACTTCTTCATCCGGCGTTGGGGTCCATTCAGCTATGAATTCTGCCAAAGCTCTGCTCTGTATGGTTGAAGTACTTTCAAACTTGAGGCCAAAGCTCGACAGTTCCAGTGCCCACTCGACGATCCTGCCTGTTGCTTCTGGATTTTGCAATATCCTCTTCAACGGAAAGCGAGTGACCACCGTTATCTCATGTGCTTGGAAGTAATGGCGCAGCTTTCTCGAGGCCATGAGGAGACCGAAAAGCAACTTCTGCACCCCGGAGTACCTTGATCTAGCCCCCTGCAAGAGGGAACTCACAAAATACACCGGGCGCTGCACCATCTTCCTTCGCACTTCTCCTTGCTCCTGCGCAGAGTTGTCCTTGTCGGGGCCAGAGCTTGCCGGTGGAGCCCCCTGCTTGTCACTGGACTTGCTCGCCGGAGGTGTGGGCTCTTCCTCTGCCTCCCTTTCCGCTACCAACGCAACACTAACCACTTGATTGGTTGCCGCTAAGTACAGCAGCAACTTCTCTTGTGGCCTAGGTGCGACAAGTATTGGAGTGGAGGACAGGTATCCTTTCAAGTCCTGCAGCGCTGCCTCCGCTTCCGGAGTCCATTTCATAGGACCTGCCTTCTTCAAGATTTTGAAGAAAGGCAGGGCGCGTTCTGCAGATTTTGAAATGAACCTGCTGAGGGCAGCCACACAACCAGCAAGTCTCCTTACATCCTTGACGCGCTTCGGGGCTTCGATCTGCTCGATGGCTTTTATCTTGTCGGGATTGGCTTCAATCCCCCTCTGGGACACGAAGAACCCGAGAAGCTTGCCGGAGGGGACTCCGAAGACGCACTTCTCGGGGTTCAACTTGAGCTGGATCTTGCGCAGATTTGCAAATGTCTCTTCTAAGTCTTGGATCAGGGTATCTTTGCTCTTGCTCTTGACCACTATGTCATCCATGTAAGCCTCTACATTTCTGTGGATCTGTGGCTCAAAAGCAGTGTGCACCACCCTTGCAAATGTTGAGCCTGCATTCTTCAATCCGAAAGGCATGCGAATGAAGCAATATGTGCCACATGGAGTAATGAATGCAGTCTTCTCTTCATCTTCCTTGGCCATAAAAATCTGATGGTAGCCTGAGTATGCATCAAGGAAGGAGAGCAGCTCACATCCAGCAGTGGAGTCAACAATCTGGTCAATGCGCGGCAAGGGAAATGGATCCTTGGGACATGCTTTATTCACATCAGTGAAGTCTATACACAACCTCCACTTCCCGTTAGCCTTACGCACGACAACTGGATTTGCTAACCACGTCGGATGGATCACGCCTCTAACCAGGCCCGCTGCTTCTAGCTTCTTGATTTCTTCGGCAATGAATTCTTGGCGCTCCACGGCTTGCTTCCTGACCTTCTGCTTGACGGGCCGCGCATGAGGACAAACAGCAAGCTTGTGCTCAATTACCTTCCTGGGAACGCCGGGGATGTCAGATGGTTGCCACGCAAACACATCGACATTCGCCCGCAGGAAGGCAACGAGCGCGCTTTCCTATTTGCTATCAAGTGTAGCACTGATGGTGAAGGTACCACCAGTGCCATCCTCCTTGGCGGACACCTTCTTGGTTGCCGGTGGAGCGGCCATCCCTTTCTTGCACTTGCCGGTGGAGCTCGATGGAACGTCCTCGACGGCAGCGCAGCACTCCGAGGAGGTGCGTTTGCCGGAGTCGGCCCCAGAGCACTTGCCGGACTTGGTCTTGGTCTTCTTCCCTCCGGGAGCTTCAGCGGCAAGTGTGTTGCTCTCCACCGCGGCTGCTGCATCCCGGTATATCTTGTCGGCGCAGATAAGCGCGTCCTTCTTGTCGCCAGGGACAGAGATGACGCTTATCGGCCCCGGCATCTTGAGTACGTTGTAGGCGTAGTGGGAAGCTGCCATGAACTTGGCGAGGGCAGGACGTCCAAGTATCCCATTGTATGGCAATGGGATATCGGCCACGTCAAAGGTTATCCTCTCCGTCCTGAAGTTGAGTTCCCCGCCAAAGGTCACTGGCAGAATGATCTTCCCCTTCGGCTTGCTCCTCCCCGGGTTTATTCCTTGGAACGAACCGGTTTCTTCGAGCTCGCCGTCTGGGATCTGGAGTTTCTTGATCACAGCTGAGGAGATCAAGTTCAGGCCGGCCCCGCCGTCAACCAACATTTTGGTGACCTTGAGGTTGCGGATGGTCGGTGAAACCAACATCGGCAAGCACCCGACCGCCGTGGTGCGGTCAGGGTGATCCTCAAGATCAAAAATGATGGGCGTGCTGGACCACTTCAGCAGCCTGCGTGACTCAACGGGCGGCTCTGCTGCGTTTACTTCCCGCACCCACTGCTTGAGTTGGCGGTGGGAAGTGTGCAGAGAGGCGCCCCCGTCGACACACAGCACTTCTGTGGCCTTCTGGAACTCCTGCTCGCTGTTATCGCCTTCATCCATGTCGTCGTCGTCGTCTTCTTCCTCATCCTTGTCGCGGCCCCGGGGAGGTCGATCACCTTGCCGCTGCTTGGCCTTGCCGCGGCGTCCTCCCCGGCCATTGAATGGCCGCTTCTTGCTCGGCTCTCCTCCGCTACCTTGAGCCTTCTCCTTGTCGCGACGCTCGTATTCAGCTTTCTGCTGCTCTACGAGGTACTCGACGCGCTTGCAGTTGGAAAGGTCGTGGCCCTTGGTGCGGTGGATCTTGCAATATTGCTTGTCGGAGCCGTCCTGCTTGTCGGCCGCCGCTACAGGGGCAGGCTCCTTGCCGGAGCCGCCAGCCTGTGTTGTCTTGGCGGGAGCCTCCTTGCCGGACTTCTCGACGACCAGCACCTCCTTGCTCTTATTCTTCCTGTTGTTCCGCCGCCGGCTCTTCTTTGCCGGGGCGGCATCCTCGCTATCGCTTCCCCCTGCGCCAGCATCCCCTCCGGGGAGTCTCCTCCCCTCTTCGGCGCGCGCGCACTTGTCAGCCAGAGCGTAGAGCTCGCTGACATCCCGTATCTTGGTCATGGCCATCTCTTCCCGCATGCGACGGTTACGCACGTTCTGGTGGAACGCGCTGATAACCGCGGCGGGGTGGACGTCGGGAATGTTGTGCTGCACGCGGCTGAACCGTTGAATGTACTTGCGCAGGGATTCTCCATCCTTCTGGGCCAAGATGTGGAGATCACTCTCCTGGCCGTGGGGTTTGTGGCCGCCCGTGAAGGCGCCAACAAATTGGTGGCACAGATCTGCCCAAGAAGAAATGGAGCCTTCCGGCAAGTGCATAAGCCAAGAACGAACGTTCGGCTTAAGCACCAGCGGGAAGTAATTCGCCAGTATCTTCTCGTCGCGCCCCCCGGCAGCCTGCACCGCGATGGTGTAGATACTGAGGAACTCCGAGGGGTGCGTCTTGCCGTCGTACTTCTCGGGTACGTCGGGCTTGAAGTTTTTCATGCTGGGCCACTGGACGCGCCGCAGCTCACGGGTAAACGCAGGGCAACCTACCGCGTACGGCAAGTCAACTGGTTCACCGGGCGCGTGCGTGTCGACAGCGGTCCCAGCACGTTGGTCCGATTGTCGCCGGGCTTCTCGCCGGCGCTCGATCGTTGTTCGAGCATCTTCTTGCCGCCGATCGTCAAGGACTTGGCGCTGGTCCCGACGAGCCCGCGGATCCGACGACGCCGTGGAGTCGTCGTCGACGTTAATCCGGCGGGGAGGCGTCTTCTGCTTCCGCGGCGGGGAGTGCACGGTGGTTGCACCCCCGGCGGTCTTGTTGCCGTCGGCCTTCGCTTGGTCGACTTGCCGTGGCCGCGAGGTCGCCGGCTGCTGCGGCGTGTCGTTGTTGGCGAAGGCGATGAGGCTTTGGATTGTTGCCCTCCAGTCTTTGGCCTTGTCCGCCGCTGGAGGGAAATCGAGAAGCAGTTGCGCTCTTGCGAGAGCTTCTGCTGGAGAGGAGGGGAGCGGCGGCGAGCGGTGCGAGGAGCGAGATATGCTCGGACTTCTAACAGGGTTAGAAGGAGCAGTCTCTCGCCCCGGCGACCGCGCCTTGCTCGTGCCAGGACGATGGCCAAGAGCATCCCGCGAGCCTCCGGTTTGTCCTTGGCCCAGCAAGCGGATGGTACCTCCTGTACCACGGCGCTGCTGGCCTGTCGTCTGCTGAGATGGACGTGGCGCATCTACGGAGACCGAGGCCTTGGAGTTGGTCCGGTCGTCCGCCTTGTCCTTGGACTTGGCGGTGCCGTGAGTTTCCTCATCGGCGACCACCCTTCCCCCGGCGTCTCCTCCACCCACCGTTGGTTCTGGTGGCGGGGGAATCGACGCAGACGGGCCTGCGACCTCCGAAGCCTTCTTCTTCGGGGCCATGTTGCTGTTGCTGATGAAGCTGACGAAATTGGAGAGGTTGATGAAGAATGCGCCCGCGTGAGCGCCGGATCAGGTTCGCACAACCTCGACGCCCCCCTACCTGGCGCGCCAAAGATGTCGGGGGAAACTGTCCACCACGAACACCTATGGGACCGGAGCCCCTTGTCGTTGCGGTGAGGGAGCGGAGGGAGCACAAAGAGCGGATCGAGGAGCGCACGCGGGCAGTTTACCCAGGTTCGGGCCGCGCGGACGCGTAAAACCCTACTCCTGCTTGGTTTGTATTGAGTTTGTGAGCTCGGGAGCTTGAAGAACTAGCTACACCGAGCAAGAAAGCTATCTAGGTTCCGAACCCCTTCTACGTTGTGCATGGGCCTCCTTTTATAGCTCAAGGGGTCACCGACAGGTGTCAATCGTAGAAGAAGGGCAAAAATGTAACTTTGGTGGTAGTTGTAACAGTGCGGGAACAGTGCATGAACAGTGCGTGAACAGTGGTCTTCACCTAACTTGACAGTGGGGGACAAGGGCATTAAATGCCCGTCACCGTCGACCCCAAAAGCTCCCGTCCATGCGTCTCCGTTCGCCACGGCGGTAGCTTCGTCACCGTGGAGTGCCACCGTGTCCCCCAGGCTGCACAGCCATCCGCCACGCGTCCCTGGAAGAGCCCCAGGGTGACGCGTGGGCCGATGAGCTGGAGCGCGGGCACACAGCGCAGTCTTCCCCGGCAAGCACCTTGCCGGGGTCTTGATCTTCCCGGGCCCTGAAGCTTGTCGCTCCCCGGGCCCCTGCCGGGGCGCATGCTGCGCCAAGGCATGTCTTCTGGGATGCAGTCTTCTAGTTTTCCTGGCAAGCTCCTCTTGCCAGGGTCTTGTGCTAAATGTGATAGTCTTGAGCCTGGGACGGCCTTCCCGGCAAGCTCCACTTGCCGGGGCCTTGATCTTCTGTCTTGTATACTTTGTTTTTGAATGGTTTTATAGGGACCAGAAAGGTCTCCGGCGAGCACGTGGTGAGCCCTGCCGCGGGAAGCTGCTACTGCCCGTGCACAAGTTGGGGTACTAAGGTACCCCTATCTTAGTACACCGACACTAGGACACACAAGTTGAATTCTTTTAGCCGTGTGCGGTGCCCCCCTCCACAGAAACACACCTCGGTCATACCGTTGCAGTGCTTAGGCGAAGCCCTGCGCCGGTAGATACATCATATCCGTCACCACGCCGTCGTGCTGACGTAACTCTCCCGTGAAGCTCAACTGGATCAAGAGCTCGTGGGACGTCATCAAGCTGAACGTGTGCTGAACGCGGAGGTGCCGTACGTTCGGTGCTTGATCGGTTGGATCGCGAAGAAGTTCGACTACATCAACCGCGTCACTTGACGCTTCCGCTTCCGGTCTACGAGGGTACGTAGACACACTCTTCCCTCTCGTTGCTATGCATCTGGTAGATAGATCTTGCGTGATCGTAGGAAAATTTTACAATACTACGTTCCCCAACAGTGGCATCATGAGCCAGGTCTATGCGTAGATGATATGCACGAGTAGAACACAATGAGATGTGGGCGATACTAGTCATACTACTTACCAGCATGTCATACTTTGCTTCGGCGGTATTGTGAGATGAAGCGGCCCGGACCGACATTACGCGTACGCTTACCCGAGACTGGTTTCACCGTTACGAGCACTCGTTGCTTAAAGGTGACTGGCGGGTGTCTGTCTCTCTCACTTTAGCTGAATCAAGTGTGGCTACGCCCGGTCCTTGTGAAGGTTAAAACAGCACATACTTGACGAAACATCGTTGTGGTTTTGTATGCGTAGGTAAGAACGGTTCTTGCTAAGCCCGTAGCAGCCATGTAAAACTTGCAACAACAAAGTAGAGGACGTCTAACTTGTTTTTGCAGGGCATGTTGTGATGTGATATGGTCAAGACATGATGAGTTATACGGTTTTGTATGAAATGATCATGTTTTGTAATGTTATCGGCAACTGGCAGGAGCCATATGGTTGTCGCTTTATTGTATGAAATGCAATCGCCATGTAATTGCTTTACTTTATCACTAAGCGGTAGCGATAGTCGTAGAAGCAATAGTTGGCGAGACGACAACGATGCTACGATGGAGATCAAGGTGTCGCGCCGGTGACGAAGGTGATCATGAAGGTGCTTTGGAGATGGAGGTCAAAAGCACAAGATGATGATGGCCATATCATGTCACATATTTTGATTGCATGTGATGTTTATCTTATTATGCTTCTTATTTTGCTTAGAACGACGGTAGCATTATAAGATGATCCCTTACTAAATTTCAAGGTATAAGTGTTCTCCCTGAGTATGCACTGTTGCGAAAGTTCGTCGTGCCGAGACACCACGTGATGATCGGGTGTGATAAGCTCTACGTTCAAATACAACGGGTGTAAGCCAGTTTTTACACACGCAGAATACTCGAGTTAAACTTGACGAGCCTGGCATATGCAGATATGGCCTCGGAACACTGGAGACCGAAAGGTCGAGCGTGAATCATATAGTAGATATGATCAACATAAGATGTTCACCATTGAAACTACTCCATCTCACGTGATGATCGGACATGGTTTAGTTGATTTGGATCACGTGATCATTTAGATGACCGGAGGGATGTCTATCTAAGTGGGAGTTCTTTAATTAATATGATTAAATTGAACTTTAATTTATCATGAACTTAGTCCTGGTAGTATTAGCATATCTATGTTGTAGAACAATAGCTCGCGATGTTGCTCCATGTTTATTTTTTATATGTTCCTAGAGAAAACTAAGTTGAAAGATGTTAGTAGCAATGATGCGGAATTGTTCCGTGATCTGAGGATTATCCTCATTGCTGCACAGAGAATTATGTCCTTGATGCACCGCTAGGTGACAGACCTATTGCAGGAGCAGATGCAGACGTTATGAACGTTTTGACAAAAGCTCGGTATGATGACTACTTGATAGTTTAAGTGCACCATGCTTTAGGCTTAGAACCGGGACTTCAAAAACGTTTTGAACGCCACTGAGCATATAAGATGTTTCAAGAGTTGAAATTAGTATTTCATACTCATGCCCATGTCGAGAGGTATAAGACCTCTGACAGTACTTTTCCTACAAGATGGAGGAGAATAGCTCAACCAGTGAGCATGTGCTCAGATTTTCTGGGTACTACAAATACTTGAATCAAGTGGGAGTTAATCTTCCAGATAAGATAGTAATTGACAAAGTTCTCTAGTCACTATCACCAAGTTAGTAGAACTTCGTAATGAACTATAATATACAAGGGATGACGAAAGAAATTCCCGAGCTCTTCGCGATGCTGAAATCGGCGAAGGTAGAAATCAAGAAAGAACATCAAGTGTTGATGGTTAATAAGACCACTTGTTTCAAGTAAAGGGCAAAGGGATAGAAGGGGAACTTCAAGAAGAATGACAAGCAAGTTGTCACTCCCATGAAGAAACCCAAAGCTAAACTCAAGCCTGAAACTAAGTGCTTCTACTGCAAAGGAAATGGTCACCGAAAGTGGAACTGCCCTAGATACTTGGTGGATAAGAAGGATGGCAAAGTGAACAAAGGTATATTTGATATACAGATTATTGATGTGTATTTTACTAGTGTTCATAGCAACCCCTCAGGTATTTGATACCGGTTAAGTTGCTAAAATTAGTAACTCGAAACGAGAATTGCAGAATGAACAGAGACTAGTTAAAGGTGAAGTGACGATGTGTGTTGGAAGTGGTTCCAAGATTGATATGATCATCATCGCACACTCCCTATACTTTCGGGATTAGTGTTGAACCTAAATAAGTGTTATTTGATGTTTGTATTGAGCATGAATATGATTTGATCATGTTTGTTGCAATACAGTTATTCATTTAAAGTCATAGAATAATTGTTATTCTGTTTACATGAATAAAACCTTCGATGGTCATACACCCAATGAAAAGAGTTTGTTGGATCTCGATCGTGGTGATACACATATTCATAATATTGAAGCCAAAAGATGCAAGGTTAATAATGATAGTGCAACTTATTTGTGGCACTGCCGTTTAGGTCATATTGGTGTAAAGCGCATGAAGAAACTCCATAGTGATGGACTTTTTGGAATCACTTGATTATGAATCACTTGGTGCTTGCGAACCATGCCTCATGGGCAAGATGACTGAAACTCCGTTCTCCGGAACTGTGGAGCGAGCAACAGAGTTGTTGGAAATCATACATACTGATGTATGCAGACCAATGAGTGTTGAAGCTCACGGCGAGAATCGTTATTTTCTGACCTTCACTGATGATTTGAGCAGATATGGGTATATCTACTTAATGAAGCACAAGTCTGAAACATTTGAAAAGTTCAAAGAATTTTAGGGTGAAGTGGAGAATCATCGTAACAAGAAAATAAGAGTTTCTACGATATGATCGTAGAGGTAAAATATTTGAGTTAGCGAGTTTGGCCTTCAGTAAAAACAATGTGAAATAGTTTCACTACTCACGCCACCTGGAACACCACAGTGTAATGGTGTGTCCGAACGTCATAACCGTACTTTATTAGATATGGTGCGATCGATGATGTCTCTTACCGATCTACCACTATTGCTTTTGGGGTTATGCATTAGAGACAGCTACATTCACGTTAAATAGGGCACCATCTAAATCCGTGGAGATGACACCGTATGAACTGTGGTTTGACGAGAAACCTAAGCTGTCATTTCTTTAAGTTTGGGACTACGATGCTTATGTGAAAAAGTTTCAACATGATAAGCTCGAACCCAAATCGGAGAAGTAAATCTTCATAGGATACCCAAAAGAAACTGTTGGGTACACCTTCTATCACAGATCCGAAGGCAAGGTCTTTGTTGCTAAGAGTGGATCCTTTCTAGAGAAGGAGTTTCTCTCGAAAGAAGTGAGTGGGAGGAAAGTAGAACTTGATGAGGTAATTGTACCTTCTCCCAAATTGGAAAGTGGAACATCACAGAAACTAGTTCCAAGTGATTCCTACACCAATTAGTGAGGAAGCTAATGATGATGATCATGAAACTTTAGATCAAGTTTCTGCTGAACTTCGTAGATCAACCAGAGTTCGTTCCGCATCAGAGTGGTACGGCAACCCGGTTCTGGAAGTCATGTTACTGGACCATGATGAACCTACGAACTATGAGGAAGCGATGATGAGCCCAGATTCCGCAAAATGGCTTGAGGCCATGAAATCTGAGATGGGATCCATGTATGAGAACAAAGTGTGGACTTTGGTTGACTTGCCCGATGATCGGCAAGCCATCGAAAATAAATGGATCTTCAAGAGGAAGACTGACGTTGACGGTAATGTTACTGTTTACAAAGCTCGACTTGTTGCGAAAGTTTTTCAACAAGTTCAAGGAGTTGACTACGATGAGACTTTCTCACCCGTAGCGATGCTTAAGTCTGTCCGAATCATGTTAGCAATTGCCGCATTTTATGAAATCTGGCAAATGGATAACAAAACTGCATTCTTTAATGGATTTATTAAAGAAGACTTGTATATGATGCAACCAGAAGATTTTGTCAATCCTAAAGGTGCTAACAAAATGTGCAAGCTCCAGCGATCCATCTATGGACTGGTGCAAGCATCTCGGAGTTGGAATATACGCTTTGATAAGTTGATCAAAGCATATAGATTTATACAGACTTGCGGTGAAGCCTGTATTTACAAGAAGTGAGTGGGAGCACTACAACCTTTCTGATAAGTATATGTGAATGACATATTGTCAATCGGAAATGATGTAGAATTTTCTGGAAAGCATAAAGGAGTGTTTGAAAGGAGTTTTTCAAAGAAAGACCTTGGTGAAGCTGCTTACATATTGGGCATCAAGATCTATAGAGATAGATCAAGACGCTTGATAAGACTTTCGATGAGTACATACCTTGATAAGATTTTGAAGTAGTTCAAAATGGATCAGTCAAAGAAGGAGTTCTTGCCTGACTTGTAAGGTGTGAAGTTGAGTAAGACTCAAAGCCAGACCACGGCAGAAAAATATAGAGAGAATGAAAGTCATTCCCTATGCCTCAGCCATAGGTTCTATAAAGTATACCATGCTGTGTACCAAACATGTTGTGTACCTTGCCATGAGTTTGTCAAGGGGGTACAATAGTGATCCAGGAGTAGATCACTGTACAGCGGTCAAAATTATCCTTAGTAAATGGATGACTAAGGAAATGTTTCTCGATTATGGAGGTGATAAAGAGTTCGTCGTAAAGGGTTACGTCGATGCAAGCTTTGACACTAAATCCAGATGACTCTAAGTATCAATCTGGATGCGTATTGAAAGTGGGAGCAATTAGCTAGAGTAGCTCTATGCAGAGCATTGTAGACATAGAAATTTGCAAAAATACATACTGATCTGAATGTGACAGACCCGTTGACTAAACTTCTCTCACAAGCAAAACATGATCACACCTTATTACTCTTGGGTATTAATCACATAGCGATGTGAACTAGATTATTGACTCTAGTAAACCCTTTGGGTGTTGGTCACATGGCGATGTGAACTATGGGTGTTATTCACATAACGATGTGAACTATCGGTATTAAATCACATGGCGATGTGAGCTAGATTATTGACTCTAGTGCAAGTGGGAGACTGAAGGAAATATGCCCTAGAGGCAATAATAAAGATGTTATTTGTATTTCCTTATATCATGATAAATGTCTTTTATTCATGCTAGAATTGTATTAACCGGAAACTTGATACATGTGTGAATACATAGACAAAATAGTATGTCCCTAGTATGCCTCTACTAGACTAGCTCATTGATCAAAGATGGCTATGTTTCCTAGCCATAGACATAAGTTGTCATTTGATCAATGGGATCACATCATTAGGAGAATGATGTGATGGACTAGACCCATCCGTTAGCATAGCACTATGATCGTTTAGTTTTACTGCTATTGCTTTCTTCATGACTTATACATGTTCCTATGACTATGAGATTATGCAACTCCCGAATACCGTAGGAACACCTTGTGTGCTATCAAACGTCACAACGTAACTGGGTGATCATAAAGATGCTCTACAGGTGTCTCCGAAAGTATTCGTGGTGTTGGCATAGATCAAGATTAGGATTTGTCACTCCGAAGTGTCGGAGAGGTATCTCTAGGCCCTCTCGGTAACACACATCACAATAAGCCTTCCAAGCAAAAAGACTAATGAGTTAGTCACGAGATGATGTGTTACGGAACGAGTAAAGAGACTTGCCGGTAACGAGATTGAACTAGGTATAGAGATACCGACGATCGAATCTCGGGCAAGTAACATACCGGTGACAAAAGGAACAACGTATGTTGTTATGCGGTTTGACCGATAAAGATCTTCGTAGAATATGTAGGAGCCAATATGAACATCCAGGTTCCGCTATTGGTTATTGACCGGAGATGAGTCTCGGTCATGTCTACATAGTTCTCGAACCCGTAGGGTCCGCACGCTTAACGTTTGATGACGATCGGTATTATGAGTTTATGAGTTTTGATGTACCGAAGGAGTTCGGAGTACCGGATGAGACCGGGGACATGACGAGGAGTCTCGAAATGGTCGAGACGTAAAAATCGATATATTGGACGACTATATTCGGACATCGTAAAGGTTCCGAGTGATTCGGATATTTTTGGAGTACTGGGGAGTTACGGGAATAGAAGAGAGAGGCCAAAAGGAAGGAGGCGCGTGCCCCCCTTCTGGTCCGAATTGGACAAGGGGTGCAGCCCCCTTTTCCTTCTCCCTCTCCCCCTCTTTCCTTCTCTCCTACTCCGGAAAGGAAAGGGGAATCCTACTAGGACTTGGGAGTCCTAGTAGGACTCCCCACACTTGGCGCGCCCCCTCTAGGGCCGGCCTCTCCCTTGCTCCTTTATATACGGGGGCTGGGGGGCACCCTAGGACACACAAGTTGAATTGTTTTAGCCGTGTGCGGTGCCCCCCTCCACAGAAACACACCTCGATCATACCGTTGCAGTGCTTAGGCGAAGCCCTGCGTCGGTAGATACATCATATCCGTCACCACGCCGTCGTGCTGACGTAACTCTCCCGTGAAGCTCAACTGGATCAAGAGCTCGTGGGACGTCATCAAGCTGAACGTGTGCTGAACGCGGAGGTGCCGTACGTTCGGTGCTTGATCGGTTGGATCGCGAAGAAGTTCGACTACATCAACCGCGTCAATTGACGCTTCCGCTTCCGGTCTACGAGGGTACGTAGACACACTCTTCCCTCTCGTTGCTATGCATCTGGTAGATAGATCTTGCGTGATCATAGGAAAATTTTAAAATACTACGTTCCCCAACACTTCCAGAGGCTGGGCGCGGTCTAAGGAGATGGTGGAGGTGTGCGGGCTCGAGAACGATCTCGGGGACGCTTTATATAGCCGGCCCGAGGCGGTTGCCGTGAACGGGATAAGTCCGGCGAGCGATTACGGCGATGCATTGGCTGGACGGCGGGTTTAGGGGCTTGAGCATCGACTAGGAGGTGTACTGGTTCCATTCCCGTGCCTAACTCAGCAGGGGAGGGGTGATTACGGGCTGCCCTCGACGGAACGGCCGTGCGGCACGTCGGCGGCAGAGAACGCGCTCTGTGCACGCCAGGCCACAGCGATGGTGCTGCAGGCGTGCGCTGGCAGTGGAGAAGGCCACGCGGAGCGCTGGGGTGACTTGGGTGGCGCCAAACGGCGTCGAGCTGCAGGATCCTCCCTGTCGGCCGCCACGGGAGGTTCTGTTGCCGTGGAAGTCGCCGGCGTGGTCGGGCTAGGGCGCCACCGACGCACGGAAGCCGCCAAGCAAGCGTGCGGCGTGCTGGATAAGTAGGAGGTGCAGTGAGCATCGATCCAAGGCGGGCACTGGTGAGATTGACGCTGCGGCTCTGACGAACTGACGAACTGCACTGTCGACAGTGAATCTTCAGTTAGCAGTTTCTGAAACTGACAGCATAGTGTAAGCCAGGTGTTCGATGAAATGATTCTGGCATGATGGAAATGTTTCTGGGGCTGATATTTGGTGGAGTGGCCTCTTGATGCATCTAGAGGCTGCCTGAATTTTCACAGAATTTTTGGAAGAAGATAAATATGAATTTCACCAAATTTTGCAAATCTGGTCCAAACTTGCAGTAGGTAAAATTTGAAAGTTTTGAACTGTGGACCAGTGAAACAAGATGGATTTAGGTTGTGGGTACTAAGGACTATCTAGGGAAGTTAGTTTGGAATCAAATAACAAGATGGATATGGTGGTTCCTTTGTAAATCACCAAGGTCCACTATAAATGACAAAAATAGAATTTGGAGCAAAATAAATAGAGAATTTTTTTTCCAATAAGGTTGAAACACACTGGAATTGATGAGAGACTTGTCTTAAGGTGTAGAGGGGGTCTTGGAGAGCAATATCTCTGTTGGGGTCATGGCAAGATGAAGGTTGGAGAGGAAGATAACCCAAGGTTAAACCTGAGGAGTCTAAATCATGAAGGAAAAGAATCAAACAAATTTCTAAGAAAATAACTTGTGTTGAGCTAACACCAGAAGAATCTTTCAAGACCAAAAACCAAGCTTGAGAAAAACACACAAACTTTGGCCAGAAGAGATTTTAGAAGGGTCTTAAGAGAAGATCAAACAACCCCCTTCCAAAAGACCAAAAGTTTTGGAGGAAAAACTAAACCCAAAAATTTGGAGTGTTACAACACCTACCCCCTTAGGAAAAATCTCGTCCCTGAGATTTCAGCTGATCCTCAAAAAGGTGTGGGTGTTCTGTCCGAAGGAAATCTTCCCTTTCCCACGTTGCCTCATCCTCTGTGTGATTACTCCACTGAACCTTGAGAAATTTAATAGTCTTCTGACGGGTTCTCCTTTCAGACTCCTCCAAAATTTTTACTGGGAGTTCCCGGTAGGTGAGATCTGGTTGCACGTCAAGACTTTCATGTGACACATACTTCTCTGGGTTGCTTACACACTTCCGTAGTTGCGAGACATGGAACACGTCGTGGACGTCTGACAGTTCCTTGGGAAGGTCTAGCTGGTAAGCCGTTGTGCCTCTCCGTGCAATTATACGAAAGGGTCCGATGAATCGGGGTGCTAGTTTCCCTTTGACCTTGAATCGTTGCAGTCCTCTCATAGGTGATACACGTAAGTATACGTCTTCACCGGGCTCAAAACTTATTTCCCGAAGCTTTTGATCGTAATAGCTCTTCTGTCGGCTTTGGGCTGTTTTGAGTCGATCACATATTATTTTTACTCTTTCCTCAGCTTCTTTCAACATATCTGGGCCGAATATGCGAATGTCCCCTGTTTCCGACCAGTTTAATGGAGTACGGCATCTTCATCCGTACAAGGCTTCGAACGGTGCCATCTGCAGGCTCGCTTGGTAACTATTGTTATATGCAAACTCGGCATACGGTAAGCTTGCCTCCCAACTGGTCCAATATGTGAGGACACATGCCCTTAACATGTCTTCAAGTATTTGCTTTACTCATTCCGTTTGTCCTCCAGTCTAGGGGTGATAAGCTGTACTGAACGTTAGTTGCGTTCCGAGGGCTTGTTGCAACTGGTCCCAAAATTTGGAGACGAACTGAGTGCCTCTGTCGGATATTATAGTCTTTGGAACCCCATGTAGGCATACTATACGGGCGAGGTAAAGCTTGGCAAGCTTTTGGGTGGTGTGGGTTGTCTTGACTGGTATGAAGTGTGCTACCTTGGTCAGTCTATCTGTGATGACCCATATGGCATCATTACCGTGCTGTGACCGTGGTAGTCCAACAATAAAATCCATTCCAATATCGTCCCATTTCCACTCTGGTATCCTGTTTGGCTGTAAGAGTCCTGCGGGTTTTTGGTGCTCAGCTTTAATGCGTTGACATGAGTCGCAGCATGCAATATATATGGCTATATCCCTCTTCATGTCGTGCCACCAAAATCTTTCCTGAATGTCCTTCTACATTTTTGTCCCTCCAGGGTGGATTGAGTATGGAGCGGTGTGGCTTTCTGCTAGAATTTGCTGTTTAAGGTCGTTGCTATTTGGTACGCAAAGTCGGTCTCCGAACCATAATATTCCCTCACCGTCTGTGGTGAATTCTGAGGCCTTGCCCGGACTTAATTTTCTTTTTATACCTTCGATACTGGGGTGTCCATGCTGAGCCTTCTTTATTTATTCTATTAGTGTAGGCCGTATTCCAGGTTTGACACTTCGCCTTCAGTGACCATCATTAGGTTGAGTTTGGCGAATTCTCGCTGAAATTCGGATCTCAGGTTCTGTAGGCTGCCGTTGTTCGGGCTGGGGTTACGGCTGAGAGCATCCGCTACCACGTTTGCCTTTCCTGGGTGATAGTGGATACCAACGTCATAATCTTTTACCAGTTCCAGCCAGCGCCGCTGTCGTAAATTGAGTTCTGGTTGCGTGAAAATATATCTGAGGATCTTATGGTCCGTATATATTTCACAGCGATTCCCAAGCAAAAAGTGCATCCACTCCTTGAGTGCATGAATGACTGCTGCCAACTCCAAATCGTGAGTAGGATAATTTTCTTCATGTTTTCGCAGTTGCCGGGAAGCGTAGGCGACTACTTTGCCTTCTTGCATTAGTACGCATCCGAGGCCTTTTCGGGATGCGTCGCAATATACTTCAAAACTCTTGTGTATGTCTGGTACAACCAATACTGGGGCTGTTGTTAACTTCTTTTTGAGTTCTTGGAAGCTTTTCTCACATGCTTCGGTCCATACGAATTTCTTATCCTTCTTGAGTAACTGTGTCATCGATTTGGCTATGGTGGAAAATCCTTCAATAAACCTTCTGTAATATCCAGCCATACCGAGGAAACTTCGTATGTCTGTTACACTGGCTGGTGACTTCCAGCCAAGTACAGCCTTAACTTTATCCGGGTCCATAGCAACTCCCTCTTGTGTTAATACGTGTCCTAGGAAACCCACTTGCCTCAACCAAAATTCACATTTGCTGAACTTGGCATAGAGTTGGTGTTTCCTTAATTCTCCCAGTACAATGCGGAGGTGTTCAGCATGTTCTTCCGGTGTCTTTGAATATACCAAGATGTCATCAATAAATACCACCACAAATTTGTCCATGAATTTCATAAATACTTTGTTCATGAGGTGGACGAAATATGCGGGGGTGTTGGTCAGTCCAAACGGCATTACTGTAAATTCATAAAGTCTGTATCTGGATGTGAATGCTGTTTTCGGGATATCTTCTGTTCGCACTTTTAATTGATGGTATCCTGACCTTAAATCAACCTTTGAGAAAACCTTGGCTTGCGCGAGCTGGTCAAATAAATCATTTATCCGTGGCATCGGATATTTGTTCTTGATTGTGACCATGTTGAGCGCACGGTAGTCTATACACAACCTCATAGTCCCATCCTTCTTTTTGGCAAATAAAACCGGCGAACCCCAAGGTGAGGAGCTGGCCCGTATAAATCCTTTGTCCAGCAATTTCTTTATTTGTTTCTTTAGTTCAACCAACTCAGATGGTGCCATTCTGTACGGCTTCTTGTATATGGGGGTGGTTCCAGGCGCTAGCTCAATATTGAATTCTATTTCTCTGTCTGGTGGCATGCCTGGTAGTTCTTCGGGAAATACGTCCGGGAATTCACATACAACTGGAACTTTGCTTAACTCAGAAGTGTCTACCTTGTTTAATTTTGGTTGCCGCGATACTGGTCTTTCCTGAGCTGCGACTCTTATTGTCTTTCCGTGATGATGAGTAAGAATCACTGTCCTGTTGAAGCAATTGATAAATCCTTTGTTGGTGGTTAGCCAATCCATACCCAGGATAACATCCAGTCCCTTGTTTTCTAACACGATGAGGTTTGCGTGAAACTGTAACCCTTCAATTTCAATTGTCAAACCTTGGCAGTAATTCTGAGTGATCTGCTTACTTCCGGGGGACTTGATGGTCATTGATTTTACCAAGGGAAGTATTGAAAAACCGTGTTGCAAAGCAAAACTCTTCGAAATGAACGAATGAGAAGCTCCAGAATCAAACAAAACCGTGACAGGTATTGTGTTGACAGGGAACGTACCGAGTACGATATCCGGGGCATCCTGTGCTTGCTCCTTGGTCACATGGTTCAGATGGCCTTTCTTGTGGTTGTTATTGGGGTTGAAGTTGTTACGCTTGGGCGCGGAATTGTTTCCATTGCTGTTAGGCTTCGATGCTGAGCTTCTTCGCTTTGGGCACTGTTTAGCATAGTGTCCCTCTTCTCCACATGCGTAGCAAGTAACACCTCAGTGATACGTGAAATCCTTGTCCCTTGCGTGAATATTCTTGCTTGGACGAGTGTCATTTGTCATGGGTTTGTTCGCCCCGTTTTTCTGGAAACTTATCTTATTCCTGTTTTTGCGAGGGTGGTTGGTCTGATCCCTTTTTCTCTTACGAATGTCTTCCAAACTGCGATGTTCATTTTCCAATGTAATAGCCTTGTCCACCAGTGTCTTGAAATCTGGAAAAGTGTGTACGACCAACTGGCATTTAAGTGCTGGTGCGAGTCCGTCCAGGAATTTTTCCATCTTCTTATTTTCAGTCATACGCTCTTCGTTGGCATAACGGGATAATTGCGTAAACTGACTGTTGTACTCAGGTACTGTCATGCCCCTTTGCTTGAGGTCATCAAATTCTCTTTTCTTGATCTTCATAATGCTCTTAGGGATGTGTGCCCCGCGAAAGCCTTGTCACAACCCTAGTTCTGGTATGCACTAGGTTAGCCTTGTGGTTTGCATCATGTTTAATTTTCAAATGAAATTGAAATGAGGACTTGTGAAACCCTCAGAAACCCTTGAAAATGACCCAAATAAAAGTTGCTCCAAAAGGGTCCAAGAAAATGTTCATGTGGCCCTCTAAAAATATTGGTCAGAGATAAAAATCAAGCCAATATTATTAGGAGCTCATAAGTATTTATTTTGGGCTTTTGGAATTAATGCAATAGCTATTTGCTTGGATATATATATATATTATATATTTTATATATGTCCAAAATTCTGATTGTTTATTTTTAGGGGCTTGGGTTAATTTCTAGGTCCCTGCAAAATAAATATGTCAGGAGAAAATAATTGATTTAATTTAGATATTAAATCAAAACAAATGTCAGAAAAATAGAAAACAGAAAGAAATAAAAGGATAGAGCTTACCTGGGCCACTTGCTGGCCTGGCACTGGGCCGGCCCAGTTGCCAGTCGTCGTCCTCCTGGCGACGACAGGAGGCCGAGCGTGTGGCCGGCGCACGCTCGCGGCGGGAGCGCCACGCCACCTGCCTGCCTCACTCCCCTCGCCGCCTAGCCGCTTCTGGAGGAGCCACGCGATCTCCCCGATCCTCCCTCACTCTTCTGGATCCCTCCCCTCTTCTCTATCTCCCTCTCTCGCAGCTCCCGAACGCCGCCGTCGCCGTCGATCGCCGTAGCCGTAGCCACTGCCCTCCCCTCGCCCCTCCGAGTAGCCCGAGAGCTCCGCCACTTCACCCTCGTCCTCTCCGTCAAGCCACCAGACGCCGGACGCCCTGTGGAGCCGCCGTCGTCATCGTCTTCCTCCTCGGACGCCGACGATCGCCGCCGTCGATTCGCCGTAGCAGAAGCGTCCCCGAGCCCACTAGGCTACTCCGTCGCCTCACCGTGAGCTCCTCTATCTTTCCCCCCTGTCCTCGCCGTCGTCTGCGGCCTCTAGCCCCTACCACCGCAGTTGCCCGACCTCACCGCCGCCGGTGATGCCGCCGCCATGGCCACAGCCACCCAAACTCCAAGCGGAGCACGCCACCGCGTCCGCCGTTTCACCAGGAGCCCGTAGCGCCCCTCCGTAGGTCTCCCCGTGCCCTGTAGCCCCAGACCCGACGAGGGCCAAACTCCGGCGCCGCCGCGAGCTCATTTCCGGCGAGCTCCGGCCGTCCCAGCTGCTGCCGCTTGCGGAAATGAACGCGGGTGAGCTCCAGCTCCCCGTAGGTGGTCTCCGCTGCCCAGAAGACCCCCGGAACAGGAATCCCGAAGCCCTCCGCCGCATTTGCTGCCGCCGGCGGCTAAACGCAGGCGTGCTAGCCGTAGTTTGACCAGGATTTGACCCCCTGGGTCAATGACAGGTGGGCCCCACCCCTTTTAGTTAGATGTCTGTTTAGTTAATTTAATTACTTTTGGTTAATTAGTTTAGACACTGACATGTGGGCCCAGCCCTGCTAATATTTCTGTTAGAATTAGTTTAGAGTTAATTAACTCAGTTAATTAACTAAGTCACTGACCAGTGGACCCCACTGTCAGGTTTGACTCTGGAACAGCCCCTTTGACCTGGTGACGTCATGCCTGTGTCATGCTGACGCAGTAATCCAGTTCTGGTTTTTAAATAAATCTTAAATGATTTATTTATTTCAGAAATTGGCTTAAACTTCAAAAAATCACAGGAATTCAACCGTAGCTCAGAATGAAATAATTTATATATGAAAAATTATCAGAAAAATTCAATCTATCCATCTGTACCATTTTCATGCATGACAAATGAAGTTAAACTTACTGTTTATATGAAAACACATATATGGCATTTAGAAATACTTATTTTAAAGTTGCATTTGAGCCTTTGGTTCAAATGGACTTCTTTCAATTGAATGCTAGTTGCATTAGCTCAACAACATCATATTTTCATGCCATATTCATGCATCATATTGTTGCATATGCTTGTGTTTGATTGTCGGCACCGTTCTTCTCGATAGGTCCAGCTCCGGAGACCGATCCAGAGTACCTGTCAGAGGAGCAGTGCTCTGCACGTTGTTTTATCAGGCAAGCAAACCCCCTTGTTCATTCCGATACAACCTCTCTCTCGCTCCTGCTCCCTGTTACTGCATTAGGACAACAACGATCTCAACTGCTACTTTATGCTGCGGTAGTTGAACCCATTCCTCTGCATGACCTGTCTTTCCACAGTAAATAGTTGAAACCCACTAGCATGTGTAGGAGTTGATTGAAGCCATGTTGTGATCTTACCATGCCTTGCTTGCTATTGCTTAGAGTGTGTCAGGTCTGATTCATCGGGAATGAATTGGAGTGAAATGATATGTTCTGATGCTGAGGGTTAAGCGTGTGAACGCGATTTGGTAAAGGTAGCGGTGAGAGGCCATGTAGGAGTACACGGTGGGTTGTCTCACTGGAACCGTCCCTAAGAACTGAGTTCTGTGTATGTTGTCCAATGACCAGCTACTACCACGCATTGGAATGCTTAAGTGCCCCTTCGACTTATTAACCGACTTGGTCTCTGTCCAGGAGTTGCAACTAGTTTCTGGTGTTTGTAGGTAGTGTTAGTAGTCTACCAAGTGGCACTCGACCAGTGGGCTTGGGACAGACTAGGCACCGTGGCACGGTGTACCAAGCGTAGATCCACTCGGCGAGGTGGGCTTGGGAACCCTGCGCACATCTTTTGGGGCCGTGAGCGACACCCCGGCCGGATCTCCCCACGGATGGAACCCGAATAGGCGATAAACCTGGACGAGAGACTTGTGTGGTTAGTCAGGTCGTGGCCGACACCCTTGCCAGGCTTCCGCTTGAAGGTTGCCGAGATACACGAGATGTACCTGGCGGTAAGTGGCGAGAGCGTGTGTGAAGAAGTACACCCCTGCAGGGTTAACATAATCTATTCGAATAGCCGGGTCCGCGGTTATGGACTTCTTGGATGCTTACGTGGTACATAGACAACTTGAAGTGGATACTCTAAAATACTCAAGACAAGTGTGAGTGCTATGGATGGCCTTCTCGTAGGGAGACGAGAATGAATCCATAGTGGTGTATTGCGTGGTGCTTAGTGGACTCGTGTGCGCCACCTCAAGAGAGTTACCAGCAATCGTAGAATAGGATAGCCACTGAGTCAAAGCTGGCTTGCTGCAACTAAACCCCACTTTGCCATCTTGATACAAGTGCATGTATGATAGGATTTGATGTAAGTCTTGCTGAGTACCTTTGTACTCATGTTTGCTTATTTATGTTTTGCAGATAGGATTGATGTCTCACTAGTAGTTCCGCTTGGACTTCGACAAGTAGCTTGTACCTCAGCTACGATCTTGGACGAGTGTTGTA
The DNA here is from genome assembly GCA_902687465.1 of Secale cereale. Taxonomy (NCBI): domain Eukaryota; kingdom Viridiplantae; phylum Streptophyta; class Magnoliopsida; order Poales; family Poaceae; genus Secale; species Secale cereale. Next base: position 705,956,543 of record LR738713.1, read on the forward strand.
GATAGTCAGGCTCTTCAGCCTTTTTCATTTGTAGATGTCTGTACTCAAACATGTAGTGCTTCCGCTTGTTGCTTGTATGCTCTGAATGTTGGGTCATGAGACCCATGTTTGTAATACTTGGCTCCTCGGAGCCTAATGAATAAATACTTGGTTTATTAGAGTCTTGTTGTGATGCCATGTTGTATTTGCACATATTGAGCATATTGTGTGTATGTTATTGAAATGCTTGGTATGTGTGGGATCCGACACCTAGTTGTTTACCCTTGGTAGCCTATCTTACAGGGAAATGTCTCCTAGTGCTTCCACTGAGCCTTGGTAGCTTGCTACTGCTCCGGATCACTTAGGCTGACCGGCATGTGTCCTTCTTCGTTCCTGTGTCTGTCCCTTAGGGGAAATGTCACGCGTTGTTCCTTTAAGTCCTTGTAGCTTGCTACGACTTGGGTTCATACGTTGATGACCGACACGTTCGTTGCTGGGTCATGAATGCCTGTCTCTGTAATTTAGTGCCACTTTTGGTTTATAACTGGTCATGTCGGCCCGGGTTCTCTGTCATATGGATGCTAGCGACACTATCATATACGTGAGCCAAAATGCGCAAACGGTCCCGGGCCAGGTAAGGTGGCACCCGTGGGGATACCGTGCGTGAGGCCGCAAAGTGATATGGTGTGTTACATGCTAGATCGGTGTGACTTAGGATCGGGGTCCCGACAGCGTTGGTATCAGAGCCTGACTGCCTGTAGGATTACCAAGCCCAAAATGGTCGAAGTTGAGTCTAGAAATTCTTTAGTTATATAAGGGAATTGATTGTGGAAGGGAACGTAAGGCTCTTTTTACTCCTTATACCTCATGTTTTCTGATCTGAGTCATCTTACCTTTCCTACGGGGTTAAGGAACTAGGCTTTCTCTTCCGTCTATCAGGATCACGAGTTACTACTCCGTAGTCCCTTAAGATTGGTTGCTCAGAGTCCTACTCCTGTTTTCAAGTTTTTTTTTGGTGCAGTTGTTTTAGTACTATCACAGTACCTTGAGTGATGATGTTGAGATGTTGAACTACCCTTTGTTAGCAGGATGTCTCATTCTGAGCATTTTACTGCCGTTATGCTGCCGGAATTATCCTAGTAGTTCGAGAGATACTAATTTCTTGTTCTACCTTATGCATCCTATAGTCGTTGATGTTTCCGTCTTCGGTTTCGCTTCTCAGGATGTCTTCAGTTAAGCGAAGCTCAGCTGCTCGTAGACAGAACCACGGAGATGGTAGGGATGAGGAGGATCCTCCCGACCAGCCTTCGTTGGCAGAGTTAATGATAGAGATGGAGAGAAACAAGCGTGAGTCTAACCGCCTGTTGGCACGTATTGAGGAGAACACCGCACAACAGTGCAAGGAATCAACCACCATCCATGACTTCATTCGTTTGAAACCACCCACCTTTCATCATTCCATTGAGCCACTCGATGTAGATGACTGGCTCCGTAGTATCACTCACAAGCTGCGTTCTGCGAACGTAGCTGAAGATGACAAGGTCATCTATGCCACTTATCACTTGGAAGGTCCTGCTAGTCTTTGGTGGCAGAACTATGAGGCCATGATTCCAGCTGACCAGATTCCTACCTGGAGAGATTTCACCGAGGCTTTTCGTGAGCATCATATCCCTCAAGCCCTTATCGATCGTAAGAGAGAAGAGTTCTGTAGTCTTACACAGGCTAAGATGGCTGTTGATGCTTATAGTCGAGAGTTTGAGAACCTCGCCTGCTATGCTACAGAAGAAGTGTCCACGGACGCCAAGAAGCAGGCTAGGTTCCGGAAGGGTCTCAACCCCAAACTGCGTCGTGATCTTCACTTGCATCATTGCAACACATTCCAGGCTCTTGTGAACAAGGCCATCAATGCAGAGACAGCTCAGCTCACTTACGATGAGTCTCGTAAGCACACCCTTGATTTGGGAACTTCCTCCGGTTCTAGTTCTCAGAAGCGCCGGATTTGGGTTCCGAACTCTGTTCTTCCACCCATTTATCCTTCGAGGCCATCTCGTATGGTACCTCTTCCAGTTCAGCAGTATGCTCCACCCGGGTCTATTAATGGACCGTTTGTCAATACGGGTCCACGTCCTAATCCCAGGATTTGTTACAAGTGCGGAGAGCCGGGCCACATTGCTCGTATTTGCACCCAGACCCGTGTTGCTCCATCCCAGTCCGAGAAATCTGTTAGACGTGATAAATCATCACGCAAGATGATCAGTGTTAAGTCAGCTCCCATCGAACATGGACGTGTGCATCACGTCTCAGCCAATGACGCTCATGATGATCCAGATGTCGTTCTTGGTACACTTCTTGTCAATTTTCATCCGACATCGGTTCTATTCGATACTGGAGCGTCTCATTCTTTCATTTCCGAAAGTTATGCCCGTTTGCACGACTTGTCATTTTGTGATATACCTTCCCCACTACTTATTCAAACTCCTGGATCCAAATGACAAACTTCTAGTGTAAGCCATGGTAATGAAATCCTTGTCGTCAGACTTGTGTTCCTTGCATCACTTGTAGCTCTCAAGTCTTCAGATATTAATATCATCTTGGGTATGGACTGGATGACAACTCATCATGCCAAGATTGATTGCTTCACTAGGTCTGTTCAGCTTACACACCCATCTGGCAAGACAGTCACCGTCACCACTAGAGTTGCAAAGCGTCAACTCTATTCTCTTAATGCCAGCCCTCTCCCAGATCTTGAAGATGTTCCGGTAGTCCGTGACTTTCCGGATGTCTTTCCAGAGGAACTGCCAGGTGTTCCACCTGACCGAGATGTAGAGTTTGTTATAGAGCTTATCCCAGGAACCGCTCCAATCTCTAGGAGACCCTACAAAATGGCACCCTTAGAGCTAGCCGAGCTTAAGAAACAACTTGATGAGTCCTTGCAAAAGGGTTTCATCCGTCCTAGTTCTTCTCCCTGGGCTTGCCCCGTCCTCTTTGTCAAGAAGAAGGATGTTACGGATCGGATGGTTGTAGATTATCGTCCCGTTAATTTGGTCACGGTAAAGAACAAGTATCCGCTTCCCAGGATCAACGACCTGTATGATCAGCTCGCTGGATCCTCAGTCTTCTCCAAGATGGATTTGAGGTTAGGATACCATCAAATCAAAATTAGAAATGGGGACATCCCCAAGACGGCTTTCGTCACTCGTTATGGTCAGTACGAGTACACCGTCATGTCCTTCGGTTTAACAAATGCTCCAGCCACCTTCTCCCGCTTGATGAACTCGATCTTCATGGAGTACTTAGATAAGTTCGTCGTGGTTTACCTTGATGATATTCTTATTTACTCGAAAAACGAGGAAGAGCATGCCGAACATCTTAGACTTGTTCTAGAAAAACTCAGAGAGCACCGCCTTTATGCCAAGTTCTCCAAGTGTGAATTTTGGTTGCCAGAAGTGACCTATCTCGGTCATGTAATCTCTGGTAAGGGCATTGCTGTCAACCCCGAGAGAGTTTAGGCCGTTCTTGATTGGACTCCACCTGAAACAGTTAAACAAGTTAGGAGTTTCCTTGGTCTAGCCAGTTATTGTCGCCGCTTTGTTGAGAACTTCTCTAAAGTGGCCAAACCTCTCACGGAACTTCTTAAGAAAGATAAAAAGTTTGAGTGGTCCCCACAGTGTGAGCACAGTTTTCAGGAACTGAAAAGACGCCTGACTTCTGCTCCCATACTTGTGCCACCGGATTTCACTAAGGACTTTGTTATCTACTGTGATGCCTCACGACAGGGACTAGGTTGCATTCTTATGCAGGAGCGTCGTGTGATTGCTTATGCATCTCGACAGTTGCATCCACATGAGGAGAATTATCCTACACATGATCTAGAACTTGCAGCCGTAGTCTATGCACTTAAGACCAGGCGACATTACCTTCTTGGTAATCGTTGCGAGATCTACACCGATCACCAGAGTCTCAAGTATATCTTCACCCAACCAGATTTGAACCTTAGGCAAAGACGTTGGTTGGAATTGATCTCCGATTACGACTTAGGGATTACCTACACCCCGGGCAAGGGCAATGTCATGGCTGATGCGCTAAGTCGTAAATCCTATTGCAACAATCTCATGTTGCAGCAGGGCCAACCACTCCTCCATGAGGAATTATGTAAGCTTAACCTTCACATCGCTCCTCACGGATTCCTTTCTACCTTGGTGGCGAAATCTACCCTTGAGGATCAGATTATTTCTGACCAAAAGTTTGATAGGGGTGTTATCCGCATCAAGAGGAACATTAAAAAGGGAGTTGGTGGATGTTTCGCTATGGATGATCGAGGTGTTGTTTTCTTTGAGAATCGCTTGGTAGTTCCCAAGAAGCAACATCTTCGGCAATTGATTCTTAAAGAGGCTCATGAATCTCCTCTCACGATTCATCCCGGTAGTACTAAGATGTATCAGGATCTACGCCAGAGATTCTGGTGGACTAGGATGAAGAGAGAAATTGCTGAGTTCATTGCTAAATGTGACGTTTGTCGTCGCGTTAAGGCAGAACATCAAAGACCTGCTGGCACCCTTTAGCCTCTAGCTATTCCTGAGTGGAAATGGGATAAAGTTGGTATGGACTTCATCACCGGCTTTCCCAGGACCAAGAAAGGGAATAATGCTATCTTCGTAGTCATTGATCGTCTCTCCAAAGTGGCTCACTTCCTACCTGTTCGAGAGAGTATCACTGCTAGTCAGCTTGCTGACTTGTATATCTCTCGAATAGTGTCACTTCATGGTGTTCCACTAGAGATCAATTCAGACCGTGGTAGTCTTTTCACTTCTCATTTTTGGGAGAGTTTCCAGACTGCCATGGGCACCCATCTTTCTTTCAGTACCGCTTTCCACCCTCAGTCAAGTGGTCAAGTGGAACGGGTTAACCAAATTCTCGAAGACATGCTTAGAGCTTGTGTTATCTCTTTCGGTATGGATTGGGAGAAATGTCTTCCTTTCGCCGAGTTTGCTTATAACAATAGCTATCAATCCAGTCTCAAACAAGCTCCTTTTGAGATTCTTTATGGACAAAGATGTCGAACACCTTTGAACTGTTCAGAAACCGGTGAAAGACAATTCTTTGGACCGGATATGATCCAGGAAGCAGAAGAGCAAGTTCGCATCATTCGTGAGAATTTGAAAACAGCCCAGTCTCGTCAAAAGAGCCAGTATGATCGTCATCATAAGGAAGTGGCTTATGAAGTTGGTGACAAAGCTTATCTTCGGGTTCTCCTTTGAAAGGTACCCATCGTTTCGGTATCAAGGGCAAGTTGGCTCCTCATTATATTGGTCCTTTTCGTATTCTTGCTAAACGAGGAGAGGTTGCCTACCAATTGGAACTACCCCCACATCTTTCTCGAGTTCATGATGTCTTCCACGTCTCTCAACTCAGGCGTTGCTTCTCGGATCCCATCCGCGGAGTGGACCACGAAACGCTTGATCTCCAAGATAACCTCACATATCGAGAGTATCCCGTTCGCATTCTGGATCAAGCAGAGCGTGTCACTCGACGTCATAACATCAAGTTTCTCAAAGTACAATGGTCTCATCATTCCGAGAGAGAAGCTACTTGGGAGCGAGAAGATCGTCTCTGACTGGAGTACCCCACCTTCTTTCCGCCTACTCCTGAATCTCGGGACGAGATTCTTTCGAGTGGAGGCGAGTTGTCACAACCCTAGTTCTGGTATGCACTAGGTTAGCCTTGTGGTTTGCATCATGTTTAATTTTCAAATGAAATTGAAATGAGGACTTGTGAAACCCTCAGAAACCCTTGAAAATGACCCAAATAAAAGTTGCTCCAAAAGGGTACAAGAAAATGTTCATGTGGCCCTCTAAAAATATTGGTCAGAGATAAAAATCAAGCCAATATTATTAGGAGCTCATAAGTATTTATTTTGGGCTTTTGGAATTAATGCAATAGCTATTTGCTTGGATATATATATATATATTATATATTTTATATATGTCCAAAATTCTGATTGTTTATTTTTAGGGGCTTGGGTTAATTTCTAGGTCCCTGCAAAATAAATATGTTAGGAGAAAATAATTGATTTAATTTAGATATTAAATCAAAACAAATGTCAGAAAAATAGAAAACAGAAAGAAATAAAAGGATAGAGCTTACCTGGGCCACTTGCTGGCCTGGCACTGGGCCGGCCCAGTTGCCAGTCGTCGTCCTCCTGGCGACGACAGGAGGCCGAGCGTGTGGCCGGCGCGCGCTCGCGGCGGGAGCGCCACGCCACCTGCCTGCCTCACTCCCCTCGCCGCCTAGCCGCTTCTGGAGGAGCCACGCGATCTCCCCGATCCTCCCTCACTCTTCTGGATCCCTCCCCTCTTCTCTATCTCCCTCTCTCGCAGCTCCCGAACGCCGCCATCGCCGTCGATCGCCGTAGCCGTAGCCACTGCCCTCCCCTCGCCCCTCCGAGTAGCCCGAGAGCTCCGCCACTTCACCCTCGTCCTCTCCGTCAAGCCACCAGACGCCGGACGCCCTGTGGAGCCGCCGTCGTCATCGTCTTCCTCCTCGGACGCCGACGATCGCCGCCGTCGATTCGCCGTAGCAGAAGCGTCCCCGAGCCCACTAGGCTACTCCGTCGCCTCACTGTGAGCTCCTCTATCTTTCCCCCCTGTCCTCGCCATCGTCTGCGGCCTCTAGCCCCTACCACCGCAGTTGCCCGACCTCACCGCCGCCGGCGATGCCGCCGCCGTGGCCACAGCCACCCAAACTCCAAGCGGAGCACGCCACCGCGTCCGCCGTTTCACCAGGAGCCCGTAGCGCCCCTCCGTAGGTCTCCCCGTGCCCTGTAGCCCCAGACCCGACGAGGGCCGAACTCCGGCGCCGCCGCGAGCTCATTTCCGGCGAGCTCCGGCCGTCCCAGCTGCTGCCGCTTGCGGAAATGAACGCGGGTGAGCTCCAGCTCCCCGTAGGTGGTCTCCGCTGCCCAGAAGACCCCCGGAACAGGAATCCCGAAGCCCTCCGCCGCATTTGCTGCCGCCGGCGGCTAAACGCCGGCGTGCTAGCCGTAGTTTGACCAGGATTTGACCCCCTGGGTCAATGACAGGTGGGCCCCACCCCTTTTAGTTAGATGTCTGTTTAGTTAATTTAATTACTTTTGGTTAATTAGTTTAGACACTGACATGTGGGCCCAGCCCTGCTAATATTTCTGTTAGAATTAGTTTAGAGTTAATTAACTCAGTTAATTAACTAAGTCACTGACCAGTGGACCCCACTGTCAGGTTTGACTCTGGAACAGCCCCTTTGACCTGCTGACGTCATGCCTGTGTCATTCTGACGCAGTAATCCAGTTCTGGTTTTTAAATAAATCTTAAATGATTTATTTATTTCAGAAATTGGCTTAAACTTCAAAAAATCACAGGAATTCAACCGTAGCTCAGAATGAAATAATTTATATATGAAAAATTATCAGAAAAATTCAATCTATCCATCTGTACCATTTTCATGCATGACAAATGAAGTTAAACCTACTGTTTATATGAAAACACATATATGGCATTTAGAAATACTTATTTTAAAGTTGCATTTGAGCCTTTGGTTCAAATGGACTTCTTTCAATTGAATGCTAGTTGCATTAGCTCAACAACATCATATTTTCATGCCATATTCATGCATCATATTGTTGCATATGCTTGTGTTTGATTGTCGGCACCGTTCTTCTCGATAGGTCCAGCTCCGGAGACCGATCCAGAGTACCTGTCAGAGGAGCAGTGCTCTGCACGTTGTTTTATCAGGCAAGCAAACCCCCTTGTTCATTCCGATACAACCTCTCTCTCGCTCCTGCTCCCTGTTACTGCATTAGGACAACAACGATCTCAACTGCTACTTTATGCTGCGGTAGTTGAACCCATTCCTCTGCATGACCTGTCTTTCCACAGTAAATAGTTGAAACCCACTAGCATGTGTAGGAGTTGATTGAAGCCATGTTGTGATCTTACCATGCCTTGCTTGCTATTGCTTAGAGTGTGTCAGGTCTGATTCATCGGGAATGAATTGGAGTGAAATGACATGTTCTGATGCTGAGGGTTAAGCGTGTGAACGCGATTTGGTAAAGGTAGCGGTGAGAGGCCATGTAGGAGTACACGGTGGGTTGTCTCACTGGAACCGTCCCTAAGAACTGAGTTCTGTGTATGTTGTCCAATGACCAGCTACTACCACGCATTGGAATGCTTAAGTGCCCCTCTCGACTTATTAACCGACTTGGTCTCTGTCCAGGAGTTGCAACTAGTTTCTGGTGTTTGTAGGTAGTGTTAGTAGTCTACCAAGTGGCACTCGGCCAGTGGGCTTGGGACAGACTAGGCACCGTGGCACGGTGTACCAAGCGTAGATCCACTCGGCGAGGTGGGCTTGGGAACCCTGCGCACATCTTTTGGGGCCGTGAGCGACACCCCGGCCGGATCTCCCCACGGATGGAACCCGAATAAGCGATAAACCTGGACGAGAGACTTGTGTGGTTAGTCAGGTCGTGGCCGACACCCTCGCCAGGCTTCCGCTTGAAGGTTGCCGAGATACACGAGATGTACCTGGCGGTAAGTGGCGAGAGCGTGTGTGAAGAAGTACACCCCTGCAGGGTTAACATAATCTATTCGAATAGCCGGGTCCGCGGTTATGGACTTCTTGGATGCTTACGTGGTACATAGACAACTTGAAGTGGATACTCTAAAATACTCAAGACAAGTGTGAGTGCTATGGATGGCCTTCTCGTAGGGAGACGGGAATGAATCCATAGTGGTGTATTGCGTGGTGCTTAGTGGACTCGTGTGCGCCACCTCAAGAGAGTTACCAGCAATCGTAGAATAGGATAGCCACTGAGTCAAAGCTGGCTTGCTGCAACTAAACCCCACTTTGCCATCTTGATACAAGTGCATGTATGATAGGATCTGATGTAAGTCTTGCTGAGTACCTTTGTACTCATGTTTGCTTATTTATGTTTTGCAGATAGGATTGATGTCTCACTAGTAGTTCCGCTTGGACTTCGACAAGTAGCTTGTACCTCAGCTACGATCTTGGATGAGTGTTGTAGATAGTCAGGCTCTTCAGCCTTTTTCATTTGTAGATGTCTGTACTCAGACATGTAGTGCTTCCGCTTGTTGCTTGTATGCTCTGAATGTTGGGTCGTGAGACCCATGTTTGTAATACTTGGCTCCTCGGAGCCTAATGAATAAATACTTGGTTTATTAGAGTCTTGTTGTGATGCCATGTTGTATTTGCACATATTGAGCATATTGTGTGTATGTTATTGAAATGCTTGGTATGTGTGGGATCCGACACCTAGTTGTTTACCCTTGGTAGCCTATCTTACAGGGAAATGTCTCCTAGTGCTTCCACTGAGCCTTGGTAGCTTGCTACTGCTCCGGATCACTTAGGCTGACCGGCATGTGTCCTTCTTCGTTCCTGTGTCTGTCCCTTAGGGGAAATGTCACGCGTTGTTCCTTTAAGTCCTTGTAGCTTGCTACGACTTGGGTTCATACGTTGATGACCGACACGTTCGTTGCTGGGTCATGAATGCCTGTCTCTGTAATTTAGTGCCACTTTTGGTTTATAACTGGTCATGTCGGCCCGGGTTCTCTGTCATATGGATGCTAGCGACACTATCATATACGTGAGCCAAAATGCGCAAACGGTCCCGGGCCAGGTAAGGTGGCACCCGTGGGGATACCGTGCGTGAGGCCGCAAAGTGATATGGTGTGTTACATGCTAGATCGGTGTGACTTAGGATCGGGGTCCCGACAAGCCTTCCTTGAAATCTTCCCAGGTGATATTATTTATGTCGGGGTGCATAAGTAGAAATTTTTCCCACCATGATGCGGCTGCTCCAGCAAGATAATGTGGTGCGTAAAGTACCTTTTCACGGTCTGAGCATTGTGCCACAATTAATTTCCTTTCAATATCTCGAAGCCAATCATCGGCCTCAAGAGGTTTGTCTGTGTGCGAGAACGTTGTCGGATGTGTCTTCTGAAATTGAGATAATTTTGAGTGCTGCTGGTATGGCTCACGGTGATTTCCCATGTTAATGACATGGTTCATCATTTCCTGGTGTTGTTGCTGACTTTGCTCGTAAAGACGGCATACTTGAGAAAATGCTGTTTCGCTGCCCTGCTGACTTGACTGCCCCTGTGTGAAATTGTTATCTGTCTGCGTGCCATAATTTTCCTGTGACGGACTTGGCATGGAACGCGTCCAGGGACGAGTCATTTCTTACTCTGGGGTATTATTTGCAGAAATCATGAGAAGAACCAGGCAGCAAAATAAACCAAGATTTTCAAAAGCAACAAAACACGAGCTCCAAAGAGATTTTTAAAATAAATCGCTTGATTGCGCATGCAGAAGGACTGCTTAGTACATATCTTACACGCGGGTTCTAATTATACATACGTCACTCAGGGTGTGCGTACACATTCCTGACATGTTATTTATGCTAGTGCACTTCTCCAAGATCCTACATGATGCGCAAACAGACTACTTCCCATCAACCTATTTTACATATCACACACATAATACAAGCGAGCACAATGCGTCGTGGATAAACGCACTAGTTGGAGATGTTGAAGATTTCCCTCGGCCTACCGAGGGTAAGGCCCAGTGGTGTTGGAGACTCAATTTCCTCCTCACTAATAGGCTCCAAGCGTGGAGTATGGGTACGAGGTGTTGATGCAGGTGCGGCAGGTGGTGCAGCTCTGACTGGGGGTAGGAGCAATGACTTGGTCAAATTCCTCAGTGGTAGGCAGACGGCGAGCGGTGGCTAAGATGTAAGGTGCATAGGATGCGGCAGACGAGACAAATGTCATTGGTGGCGCAGTATGGAGTAGCTCCCTCCTGTTGGCGGAGCCACTCTGGACCAAGTCCATACGAGCAGCCACCAAGTCGTCCACAAGATTATCAAAGGCTGCCTCAAGTGCCTTGAGGTACTCAACCATTGATTCAATGGCTTCATCATGTTCCCCATTTGCGCAAGCAAACGCATAATGGCAAGTGTAGGGCACGTGGCATGGGAGGTAACGATAGCGACGAGTCTTCATTGAAGGAACGATGTCCCGGAGATGAGCTATCGCCTCACGGGCAGCCATTTGCATGGCATGCCTCTCCGTAGGCATGGCTCTGCCCACAAATCGGAGGCGGCGCGCTTTAGAACGCCCTCCCTTGAAGTGCACCACAGCCTGGTGCATTGACACGATGTCGTTGAGCTTGTGACGGTAGAGTGTAAACTCTGGACGGGTTGATGGCCCAATCGCGACTTTGGTGATGGCGAAGAGGAGCTTGACAAACCCCTCAGGAATCTTGGCAAACACCTGTGCATCACAGTCGTTGCTGGCCATCTACAAAAGTAGACAAAAATTCCGAATAGTCAAGTCATAAATTTATGATGACCAACAGAAAATTGCTACAGATGTAAAAATGCTGAATAGCAATTATTACGCTAATAACCGATTAGCGATCGCACCTAGTGGCTTCCTACAGTCAGCCTGGCTCTGGTACCAAGGTTGTCAGGACCGGTTTTTTTAGTAAAATAATTACCAAAAGACCGACCTTTTTATTAAACCAGCGAGGAAGAATACTTCTTGCTGGTAGACAATTCCTTGATACAGAATTCCAGAATACTGAATAATTATACAAGGTTGAGCTGAGGTGGCTCAACAATTTTATTACAAGTACGCCAATATAGCACATAAAAGCGGATATGACACAATGGCAGGGTGGCTTACTACTAACTTGTAATAAAAAGGTGGTGGATATGTCACAGTGAAGTGGGTGACGTGACTCCAATATAATACAGTTCATCGAGTGTCGGAGTGAGACCCGATGAATTTATTTGGTGGTTGGCGGAAGCGGTTATATCACAGTGATCAACTCCAGGATCGCAAGAGACTGACTGGGACTCCACTAGACGTCGGACTCGCTATCGAACTCTTCATCCATGAGATCGTCTTCGTCCACATCTGGCCAAATCAACAAGCCAGGTGAGTACTTTGAATGTACTCGCAAGACAGTTCGGACTTAAGATATAACAAATGTAAGCATGGTGCATAAGAGTATTCTAGCAAAATGCAACCCGATAATGATATTTCTGAGCTGTATGCAAAAATAGAAGTCGGGCGGTAATCCTCCCGAAATCCATGAGATAAATAAAAGGAAACCAAACGAGTGTCTGTGTGATGCCTCGTGAGGAATAAACAAATGAAAACATGCCACAGTCGGGCGTCGGAGCGACACCACATAAAGGGCTTATAGCGAAAATAAATGACAAGAATGCCTCAGTCGGACGTCTGAGCGACATCACATAAAGGGCTTATAAATAACAAGAATGCCACAGTCGGACGTGTGAGCGACATCTCATAAAGGGCTTATAAATAACAAGAATGCCACAGTCGGACGTCTGAGCAACATCACATAAAGGGCTTATAAATAACAAGAATGCCACAGTCGGACGTCTGAGCGACGTCACATAAAGGGCTTATAAATAACAAGAATGCCACAGTCGGACGTCTGAGCGACATCACATAAAGGGCTTATAAATAACAATAGTATAATGATGAAATACTTCAGGAAGTAAATCAATGCAGAGACAATTGGTTAGTTCATCTACCGAATGAACCTGAAAGAAAAAGAAAGGTCACTACTCTCATTATTATCAAGAATATACCAAAGACGGTCACCGGGTTGACACAAAGATTGACCCTAGGCCATAAACATGGCTACTTGAAGGATTTAACTCTGCAGAGCTTGTACTATTAAATCATAGCCAACGGATTCTACTAGCCATAGGGACTAGTTCCGCCTACGGTGTTTTAGCAGAAACCCAACTGACCAGTACACACCCATTTCACATCCTGCTGTCCGAAATCACCCGTGACAACGTTCACGAAAAACTTTAAGACGGGGAGGCTACAACCTCGAATAGCATGGGATCAAATTTATATATGCGTGCTCTAAGGGGTGCCCCCCTCTCGGTCCCAACCGGAAACACCCATGCCCCCTGACCGGATGACGGGCTTTAAACCAGGGCCATGGAACCCTCATCTCGGCCCCTCTACTTGGTGTGTACTCGGAAAGTGGTTTACAACTGACTAGACCGTAGTCACAACAGATGGCATATGACAGTACCAAAAGGAGGTGAGCGGGATCATGACTCGATCCACGCGGATACTAGGTTAACCAACTACTGGCATGCTTCAACAATACCAGTACTCCACCCATCATGTCACCACATGATCGGGGTGGTTCAATCATTATCATACGGGGCTCACTCGAAGCTTGCTTGCATGAAATATAACCATACACAAATGCTTATATAACCATGCTTATGAAAAGAACTACTCGAGCAAACATGCAACACATCCATCATATCAAAGGTTCAAACATGCTTGCCTGGTTCGGAGTAGTCGGAGTCTAATTCGGTGAGATTCGCGGCTCCGTCACGTCCTTCGGAATCTACATATTCAAACAAAACGGATACTAACATAAATACCGAGCGTGCAAAGAAAGTTGCTCCAAATTTTTTCACATGATTGTGACAAAAAACTAGACAGAAAACTAAAGAGGACAGAAAAAGAATCAACTCAAAATCATCTTTAGCTAAAAAGATATTAGAGTTTCTATCCAGGGACTCATCTGTAATGAAACAGAAAATTTCCAGGGGCTAGAATAGAAAACAGAAAAGCGAACCGGTACGCAGTACGCCAATTGAAGACGAAGACGTACTTTGCCCAAAGGCGCTTTCCAGAAAAACGATTCGGGGGAAAACAAGAGGCTGACGAGGGGGTCCCGCTCGTCGGGTTTAAACTCTGGAACAGAGTCGCGCCGGCGCCAGGAGCTGTGGTGGTCGCCGGCGCCGATCCACGGCGAGTTAGGGGAGGGGAGTGGTACGTACAGCTTCCTGGTGTTCTTCCGCGTCGATTGGTGGTGGAGTTCAGCGTCGGCGAGCCCCACGTCGACGGCGGCCCTGTCTCCGGCGGACGGCGGCTCGGGTGGTCGTGGGCCTCGTCGGAGAGAGCTCCTGGGGTCAAATTGGAGTGGGGGTTAGCTTTAGGTAGGTGCCAGGGTGCTACACTCGAGTCCAGGGCGGCGGAGGAGTTCTCACCGGAGAGAACGCTTCTGGAGCCCGAGGCGGACGGAGTTGGCCGGAGTTGGGGAAGAAGGGCCCCTCGAGGCTCTTCCAGAGGCTGGGCGCGGTCTAAGGAGATGGTGGAGGTGTGCGGGCTCGAGAACGAGCTCGGGGGCGCTTTATATAGCCGGCCCGAGGCGGTTGCCGTGAACGGGATAAGTCCGGCGAGCGATTACGGCGATGCAGTGGCTGGACGGTGGGTTTAGGGGCTTGAGCATCGACTAGGAGGTGTACTGGTTCCATTCCCGTGCCTAACTCAGCAGGGGAGGGGTGATTACGGGCTGCCCTCGACGGAACAGCCGTGCGGCACGTCGGCGGTAGAGAACGCGCTCTGTGCGCGCCAGGCCACGGCGACGGTGCTGCAGGCGTGCGCTGGCAGTGGAGAAGGCCACGTGGAGCGCTGGGGTGACTTGGGCGGCGCCAAACGGCGTCGAGCTGCAGGATCCTCCCTGTCGGCCGCCACGGGAGGTTCTGTTGCCGTGGAAGTCGCCGGCGTGGTCGGGCCAAGGCGCCACCGACGCACGAAAGCCGCCAAGCAAGCGTGCGGTGTGCTGGATAAGCAGGAGGTGCAGTGAGCATCGATCCAAGGCGGGCACTGGTGAGATTGACGTTGCGGCTCTGACGAACTGACGAACTACACTGTCGACAGTGAATCTTCAGTTAGCAGTTTCTGAAACTGACAACATAATGTAAGCCAGGTGTTCGATGAAATGATTCTGGCATGCTGGAAATGTTTCTGGGGCTGATATTTGGTGGAGTGGCCTCTTGATGCATCTAGAGGCTGCCTGAATTTTCACAGAATTTTTGGAAGAAGATAAATATGAATTTCACCAAATTTTGCAAATCTGGTCCAAACTTGCAGTAGGTAAAATTTAAAAAATTTGAACTGTGGACCAGTGAAACAATATGGATTTAGGTTGTGGGTACTTAGGACTATCTAGGGAAGTTAGTTTGGAAACAAATAACAAGATGGATATGGTGGTTCCTTTGTAAATCATCAAGGTCCACTATAAATGACAGAAATAGAATTTGGAGCAAAATAAATAGAGAAAATTTCCAATAAGGTTGAAACACACTGGAATTGATGAGAGACTTGTCTTAAGGTGTAGAGGGGGTCTTGGAGAGCAATATCTCTATTGGGGTCATGGCAAGATGAAGGTTGGAGAGGAAGATAACCCAAGGTTAAACCCGAGGAGTCTAAATCATGAAGGAAAAGAATCAAACAAATTTCTAAGAAAATAGCTTGTGTTGAGCTAACACCAGAAGAATCTTTCAAGACCAAAAACCAAGCTTGAGAAAAACACACAAACTTTGGCCAAAAGAGATTTTAGAAGGGTCTTAAGAGAAGATCAAACAACCCCCTTCCAAAAGACCAAAAGTTTTGGAGGAAAAACCAAACCCAAAAATTTGGAGTGTTACAAAGCCTCACAGGGAATAAAGTGAACAATGCCGTCCTCACGAGGATGAGCACGGCCCTGTCTACTTGGAGAAGCTCGGTGAAGAGAATGATTGACAAATGTTTTAGTTATGAGAAGATCAAGGAGAAAAATTCTTCGATCACCGAATATGACTACAACGACTTCAAGATCAAGTGCAAGAGCACCGCAACCTCCGAATCAAGTCAGTGGGGGAAAGAAATGCGGGAGCTGAACTTAGGGGAACACACACTCGGTCCCGGCGGTTACAGAGTGGCGGAGCCTATATGGGACAAGGAGGAGGCGGAGCATGCCGAGCAAGGCCTACCGCCCCTCTTCGATAAATACGGTGACAAGCAGACCATGAACTTTGTCAGGGCCCGGTACAAGAAGGACCCGAAAACAAAGGAGCTTACCACGGATCCGAAGACCAGGGCGCTTGAGCTTGTTCTGGTAAGGAATACACCCCCGCGTAATTAGCTCCATATGGTTGCATTTTAATTAATGAAGCCAAATTTCTAAATGGTTCACATTCCTTCCGCAGGCGACTGAAAGCAGTAGCGCGGGGTCGACTCAGAGAACTCCTTGGGACACAACTCTAAATAGGGCGTTGAATGTAATGAAAAAAAAGGATAAGCTCAGTAAGCCGTCGTCAGCTGGTCGTGTGGCCGGCAAAGGCTTGTCCACAAAATGGTCGTCATACTATAACGCTGGTGGGCGAAAGGAGAAAAAGACCAGCTCGGAAAGCCAGTCGCGCGAGGTTCAAGAACTCAAGGCACAAGTGGCGCGGATTCCGGAGATTGTCCAAGAGAAAGTGCAACAACAACTGGGATTGACGCTCACCGGCATTCTGCCTACCTTGATTCAGGGGCTGACGACGTGGATTGCGGGCGGCCAACAGGGGCCGCCCCCGATTCCCAGCTTTACGACCAGCAACTCGTAGAACGCGATGGCGGGGCCATTGGTGTCTCCGGCGGAGGCGGTATTGGTGTCTCCGACGCCGGCACGGGAGCTTAATGCACCCGGGTGTATGCCGGTCGGCACCTCTGCAGCAAGCGGCCCCTCCGTCAATTGCACGCCCGCCGTTGGCGATGCCTCGACATTAGCCGAGCTCGACGCCATCATCACGGTAACTAATTAAGCCTCTCTCGGCCGAGGACTTCATCTCCTTGCCTTTGACTGGGCATCCCTGACGCCCTACATGTTTTCGCAGGGCGCCGCCGACGTTCCGTGCACTCTCCTGTACTTCGTGAACAACGAGTTGGTCGATGTCGCCAAGGGCAAAATCGTTCAACTGGGCAACCCCGTGTTCCACGGTACTCCGATGCCACCCACCTCGTATAGGGTTCAACTGGTTCGGGTGCTGCCAGGCTGCGACGAGTTGTTACCTTCGGTTCGACCCATCGGGGCCGACGAAGATGATGTGATGACCCTCAGCGCCTGCCTAAGCTGGCCCCTGCTTTGGCCGAAGAGCCAGATTCGTTTGGGGGCGGGGGACACCACCCCAAAGACAACACCGCCAGTCGTTCCGGCGCCAAGCCATGGCAAGACCGCCGCAACGGTGCCGGACATCCCTATGCCACTGGATCTGAACATGCATATGGCACAGGATCCGAACGACGACGACGATAACGACGACGATACATTTGCCAACGTCGATGAGTACTTTGCCGATCATGGGTACAATGGCGAATTCATGGGGCCTCCTTCTCAAGAACCTAACCCTACAAAAGACGTGGGCGATCTAGCTGGTACCGCGGAGAAACCAAGTTGTAACAGGCGTCGTCTGCCGTTCAGTTCTCAGGAGACGCCTCCAGCTGCCGACTTCACCGAGCCTCAGATAGCCGAGGTGCGAAATATTATCAGCCCCAACACACTCAAGAAGGCGGTCTGTGAGCAGAACTCGGTCCCATTACAGGAGAAGAAGAAGGCACGGAAAAGAAAGAGTAACAAGGGTGCGAGCCAGCCGGCACCGAGTACGATCCGTGCTCAGGACGGGCCACCTTCACCTAAGGATATAATGAGGAGGGTGCATGTGGCGGGTAGGCCGATGCTACCGACTAATATGCTCAATGCTGCAACCGGTGCTATGCGGAGTCTGCATGACAGTGTTCTTTCTTTGGAGAAGCGGCGTCTCAGAGAGAAGGATGTGGCATACCCGGTTTTCGTGGCCAAGGTGCCAGAGGGCAAGGGCTTTGTGGATAACTCCATCGGGGGTACGATCGTCCTGCGATTTGATGACATCTTCGCTATGTTTAACCTTCATCCGCTGCACTACACCTTCGTTCGGCTATTTTTGCTGAGTATGGAGATGCGGATCATTAGAGACAAGACCCCGGACATCGTGATAGTCGACCCCTTCTACATGCGTGCCAAGATCTTGGGCAGCGCTGGGAACCGGCAAGTCGCGAGTTCTTACCTCGAAGGCGTCATTCTGGCAAACCGAGATAAGGATAACTTCCTCGTGCCTTACTTTCCCGAGTAAGTCGTCCCCTCAACCGCCCCGTAACATATGAATTCTTAGATTTCGATCGTTTTTCTTTCAACATTCCGTGTTTTGTGCAGTGACACACATTGCACACTCATCCTCCTAAGCCTGAAATATTCCATGGCCACGTATTTCGACTCGGACCGTCAGTCGAAGGTAGACTACACAAATGTCAAGAAAGTTCTTGATGATGTTCTCCCCGGCTACGCCAAATCTGGAGGCACCTTCACCAGGCCTCTTAGTAAGTACGGCAAGCACGTGTTCGCCCACAATACGACGTTCTGCTGCGTCAAGCAGCCGCCTGGCGGTCAGAAGGGTGCCTACTACGCCATCCATCACATGCGGGCGATCGTACGGGACCATCATCACCTTCTGCTACCAAGTAAACTCAAAGATTGGGCCGCGAGCGTGTCGGCAATCCAGGACGCGAACATCAAACAAGAATTCTTTCGCATCCAGTCGGAGTTTGTGGAAATCATCCATCAAGATGTCCTTTGTACCTCGAGGCAGTTCTACCTCAGAAATCAACCGTCCAACAGTGACATAGACACAATGCTACAAATGTAGGCTGACAACGCCCGCGATTTCATGACTCCCACGATAGACGGCGGCTTCATCCACGCTCCGGTCCCTTGAGTCGAGTCGAAAGTAGTGATGCCATGTCTAGTTTTGAAACATCGGTTGGCTCATGTTGTAATTAAACTTTAATGAACTTGTAGTATGTCTCTTTGGTTTCGAGAGTCGTTCAACTTAGATGTAATCGATGCTATTAATGTCTTGTTTTTCTCTTCCGATCGTTCTGTTGCATACTTATATATTGCTTATGTATTGTCTGTGAATTGGTACTAACGTTTCATTTGGCTAGTGCATAGCGATGCCGTCGTATGTCGTGTACAAGGGTAAGGTTCACGGAGTCTACGACGACTGGGAGGAGTGTCGGAGACAGGTTCACCGTTTCAGCGGTAACAGTTACAAAGGGTACACCACTAGGGCGGAGGCGGAATCTAGATACGCCCGCTATCTAGCGGGAGAGGGGAGGGAGCGTTGGAGGAACCGGATGAAGACGAGTTTCATCGTGATGATGCTCATCGTGATGACCGCAACTCTCTTCTATGTGATGGTAGTTTAGATGATCGATATCGACTTGTAATGTGAAGACAAACTCGCTACTCGCGGTCTCGAGACTTGTAATATAATGTTCTATCTTTGTTCGGTCTTTTGAATTCGGAGACTAATATGATAAATTGTATTCGGAGACTAATATGATGAATTATATTCATAGACTAATCTTCTATTGTATTCGATAAATCTGTTGGTGCTGTGTGCTGCTGTCTATATTCTGTCCAATAATACATTTTGTAACCTGTGCAAAAAACAGAAAAGTAAAAAAAAACTTAATATTCATACTAATGGCGCATCACATCACAGTGCGCCATTAGTATGCCAAAGGATACTAATGGCGCATCATCCCACAGTGCGCCATTAGTATGCCAAAGTTACTAATGGCGCATCACGCAAGAGTGCGCCATTAGTATGCCAAAGGATACTAATGGCGCATCATCCCACAGTGCGCCATTAATATGCCAAAGTTACTAATGGCGCATCACGCAAGAGTGCGCCATTAGTATGCCAAAGCACCTGGGTATATATGGCCCCCTGGGAGGCATACTAATGGCGCACCGTGGTCTATACTAATGGCGCACCTGGCGTGGCACTAATAGCGCACCGGTAGTGCGCCATTAATGGCCAAAATAGATGCGCCATTAGTAGGCATTTTCCTAGTAGTGTCATAAAAGAAGGCTTGTTTTCTCTTATTTAAAAAA
This sequence comes from Secale cereale, assembly GCA_902687465.1. Taxonomy (NCBI): domain Eukaryota; kingdom Viridiplantae; phylum Streptophyta; class Magnoliopsida; order Poales; family Poaceae; genus Secale; species Secale cereale. The sequence goes on from LR738713.1 coordinate 705,976,382, forward strand.
AGAAGACAAAAGATGATCTCTTAGCATAATTTGTCTCACCATATTTTTAAGAACAACTAATTATTAAAGATAAGACTAAGAGATGATCCATTGTAGACATCTTTTTTTGTCATATCTAATTTACATGCAAAATTTAAGATAAAATTATTTTATCAATCATTGTACATGCCCTAAGACGATCACAACCATTGTACATGCCCTAAACCGATCCCCACGGCGCCCGCGCGTGCACGGTGCGGTGGGACGAGCGCCGCGCCGCGCTTCTCCGGCCCCACGAGGCGGAAGGAGAAGGAACCAGCCCATGCATCGGCACGTACGTACCGCACCTTCCATTCCGTGGCGCCGGCCGGCATGCTGGTCCACGCACGCGCGCCATGCCGCCATGGCCGTACTTGCAGGTCAAGCACGTACCATGCACATGTCTCCGCCCCGCCCCGCCCCATCAAGCACATATCGACCGGCAAGCATGCGAATCATGCACGGAGCTGCATGTCTATCTCGATGGCGCCGACCGGCAAGCGTGTGAATGATGCGCACGTGGACGTGTCTCGCCAAGAGCGGCATGTCTATCTCGGTGTCGATCGATCGTCCCGTCGCCCGTCCGTGCGTGTGATCGATCGGCCACAACTTACCCGTTACATGCTCGCACGTCCGCGTCGGCTGCGATGCGTTCGTGCGTCTGAAGATGGGTCGGTGGGGCCTCCGAGGTTTTAAGTCCTTTCATGTGCGCTTGCTGGGATAGCGAGGCAGGCAGGCGGCGTAGGAGCGCCACCGTACCTGCATGCATCTAGCGTGCGATTGCGCGTCGGGGTCGCGGTCGCCGGCGGTCCCCCGTCCGGCCGGACTCCGATGGCGCAGTGCATGCACGCTCCTTTCGTGCCTTCCTTATAAGAGTACTGGCTAGCTAGCTGTTCGATCATGTGATGTCTCGCCAGCCTGGCTGCAACCTGCAAGCCTACATGCCTGCTGCTAAGTTATAGTAGCATGATGAATGCACGGTCATATGTGTCGGCGAGGCACTTGCTGGGAGTTTAGACACTGTCTGCGGCATGACACGTGCGGTTAGCTTTGATCAATCAATAATCGGCTCCTCCTCGTGCACAAGCTAGGTCGAATCAGAACGCGTCGGTTCTTTTTGGTAGAGTAGAGGAGGGCCAGCTCGATCGCCAGAGCAATCATCACGTACGGCGACGGCCGACGAGGAGAGGAAGAAAAGGCAAAAGCCCCCATTAACCGACGTCGCGAGTGGGCGCGGACGGCGACAGGGGAGCGGCACGGCCGGCCGAACCGGCTGCACACATGATCCTTGGCTCCCCGTCCACCCATGCCATCACCGAGATCCATGCACCGGCAGTGCCGTCCCTGTCTCGGGATCTAGAGGAGGGTACGGACCACTGAGATCCGGGGGCGTGGGCGGGTGACGGTGAGCTGCACGCACGCACGGCGCGTTCCCATGCATGCGCCGGTACATGGGTGGGTGCGGGCCGTGTCGTCGTGCACGCGGCCGTCTACTCGGGGGCAGCGGGTAGTGGCACGCAGGCAGCTCAGCCATTCTTTGCTCCACCCACACTCGACATCCGCCGGCCGGCCGGCCCTCGTCTCCCCAAGCTCCCTTCCCTTTCCTTCAGCCGCACTTCTACGACCGATCTACAGTTGGAGGCCAGAGGCCAGAGTACACCACGTTACTCTCGCGGTATAATGTTACTTAAATATTTTGCTCCCGCAAAGCTTCAAAACGAGTACTCCTCTTTGATCTTGGGGACCAACACTCCCATCGGAATTGCAGTGTTGCGGAAAACTCTAGCGTTACGTTCCTTCCAAATTTCCCAAGAGATAGCATCATCAATGAGACAAGTGGCTTTCTCGACGGAGTATGCTTTGTGGCATTCCGACTCCACCAATCCTTAACTGCGTCCAAAACAACCCACTCGTCGGGTTGTACATCATGAAGAGCAAGCCAGGCTTTGATCATGCACCAAACTCGTATGGTGTACGGACATTGAAAAAGGAGATGAATATAGTAATGTGCATGATGGAGATGAATGGAACCTCCAGCCACAGTTTTAAAAGAGAACTTATTAGTTTTTTACAGCACCAGTAGGTTGGACTTGAAATTGGATTATAACTAATTTGTAAAGGCAAGTGATAAATGTGTAGCTGATTTTGCATGTTATGTGTCAACCAGCACAGGCTGTGGGTTGGCCACCAGTCCGGTCATACCGCAGGAACGCCATGATCAAGGAGGAGGAGGAGACCGAGAAGCAGCAGCCTGCTGCTGGCGCCACTCCAACTTTGTCAAGGTGAGCATGGAGTCATGGACGGCGCGCCCTACCTGCGCAACGTGGATCTCAAGATGTACAACACCTACAAGGACCTCTCCATTGCTCCGCAGAAGATGTTCAACACCTTCCACCGCAACTGGTAAGATCCGTCACCATCGGCATCAGAACCTGCAAAGAGCATATTATCAACCCATGTTAATAAAAAA
>LR738713.1:705978950-705998986 GCA_902687465.1 Secale cereale
AAAAAAAAATAATAAAAAAAAAAAATCAACCCATGTTAATGATTTTGCCTCAACTCGTATGGATGGAGCTTAGTTTGAATTAACAAGTGCCGCAATCATCAACTATTTTTCACCCAGGGAATGAGGGGAAGATGGTTGAGGCAGTGAACGGTTCATGTTGTTACTACTTACGAAGACAAGGATGGAGACTGGATGCTTGTTGGAGACGTCCCATGGGAGTATGTTACTTCACTCCTGCGCCCCCTTATCTACTCCCATATTTACGACCTCTTGATTAGAATGCAATTAAGCGAGATGCACGGTTCAGTTTCTTTCCTCGGCTGATGATCAATTACCCCTATATGTGCTATGTTTGACGGGTGCCGATCAACCCCTACATTTAGGCTGGTTACGAGGGGTCTTGTTGGGAAAATGTCCAGCAATGGTTGGGCTGTCCGCCCAAACATTCTGGAAGGGTTTGAGACGGTCCAGTTGTAGACGCCTTTACTTATGACTAAAACAAGCAGTAAAATTTAGGCTGACATCATGCAAACATGTAAATAATGACACCAATTAGGCGTGGAACTGGCAATTTGTGCCTAGGATAACTATTTTCACTTCTGTTTTTTGCATAGTAAGTCACGTAAACAAAATTGAGAAGACAGTAGAGCCTTAGCATTTGCTCAAAAACCATCAGCCTAGATAACAAATCAAAACCGAAAAATCCTATGTGCATGACACCAAGGCCCATCACCGGCAACCACCAAAAGAAATCGTGACAGAGCACCTCTTCACCCGAGCTCGACGCGTCTTCATCGTCGATATGCGGTTTTTTGGACCTCCAAAATAGCCGTTTATAAATGGTTATTACCAAAGAGGGAAGGGGTGGGGGAGAAAACGCTAAAGCTAAATCTATGTTAGTTCTACTTATCTCCCCATTTCCTTTTTTCGACTTCTTTGTATTAAAACATGTAAGAAAAAAGAAAAGAAAAAAGGAAAAGTTTTATGGCTAAAATGCATGCACCTCCTGTGGAGATGCATTTAGTTTAGGAGCTAGCACTTGGGGAACCTAAGAACTGGTCTAGATTGACAATGAAATAGGGTTGATCTTAAACAGTAGGTATCATGCAACATGTGCCCAAGTTTCCGATAAGTGAGTAAGCCAGCACTGGTTCAGCCAACCAGCAAAGATAACCATCCATTAAAGCCAACGCAAACCAGCCATTAGACAAACCCTAAGCTAGCCACAAACAGTCAGCTGCATTGACACAAACTGCATGCGGACGACTTCTGACAGAATTACAATATAGACTTCTAACACTTCGGCTTTGCTTAGACTCCATCGACACAAATTGGACCACACCGCATTACAGACAGCCGTGCCCAAGTTCCGGCTTGCTCCGCAGCCTGAGCGCCTTGTCCACAACCCGACGAGGCTGCAGCACGCGTTGATGCAAAAGGTGAACGACGACGACCTTCGGATTCCTGCTGATGTAGCTCACCAGGGTACGGTCGTCGTGCAGCAGTGGCTTCCCGGCGAAGAAGAGGCGCTGCTGGGATGGGGGAATCCCCTCCTCCTTGTGAATAATCGCCTTGACATCCTTAATCGTGTGTCCAATGCTAACGACAGGAACAATGGTCTTGCCAGTCAGCGTCTTGATGCGAATCACTCTATTCCAACGGAAGCTCAGGACAAGGTGAAACGTGAGGTAGTTACGAATGTCGTAGTCCGCCAGGGTGCGTTCATCCTCGAGCAGCCAGCTGTCGGCAAAGAAGAATTGCTGCATGTACGAAGGAATGCCCTCCTGATAAAAAATCATTGCCTTGACATCCTCGATTGTATCCGAACTCAAAACCGCAAGATCAATGGTCTTGCCGGCCAGCGTTTTAACTATCAGATGCAGGAAAGGGACAAGCTCAAAGGTGCACACAGTCTCAATGTCGTAATCTGCCAGGGTGCGCCCATCCTCCAACCGCTTGCTGCCAAATACGAGACCCTGCTCGTCCCAAGGAACGTCCTTCTGACTCTGAATTATCGCCTTGACATGCTTGATGGTATCTGAACTCTTAACCACAAGATTGATGATTTCGCCAGTCAGCGTCTTGACAGATATACGCAGGTGAAGGACAAGCTGTAGGGTGCTCAGATTCTTAATGTTGTAATCTCCCAGGGTGCGGCCATACACCAGCTTCGTGCCAGCAAAGATGAGACCCTGCACGTCTAGACAGTGATCACGCATTTTAGCCTCGACATCTTTGATCTTATTTGAACTCTTGACCTTAAGAGTGTAAGTCCTGCTATTTGTGGTCTTGACAAAGATTTGCATCTGTTGAACAAGCATACAAAACATGAGCTATTTTTAGCCTAACACAAATGCCATCATGGACTAACTAGGGACGTTTACAATACACATGGACTAAGAATGAACAACCAACATGAATATCAGGACTATCTTTGTTTATCCTGTTATACTTCTTCCACACATATAAAACACACAGAAAAATGTGAAGCTAAAAAACACACACACACACAAAATTGCGAAGCTAAAAAAACTCACACAAAATTGTTAAGCTAAACACACACGCACACACACACACACACACACACACACACACACACACACAAAATCGCGAGCAATCAAGTGTCTCACACAAAATTGATAGATAGACGAGGACAGACTACTCAAGAATAAATGCAACATATCATGTCTCTTCTTACAGATAGGAACAGAAGATGGAGTATTTTGACAACCTCCATCTAATAGTCTTTCCGTTCGGAAATACATGACGTGGTTTTAGTTCAAAAAATTTTTGAACTAAAACCACGTCATGTATTTCCGAACGGAGGGAGTAATTCCTAAGGTCTGATCCATCATATGAGATCAGCCACATATTTATGAGTCAACCCTCTAAATTAATCCACAGATAACAAATACATCAGGAAGAAGTTCAATTTACTATCCCTGCCTAAAGTATTCCTCCTAAGTATTTTTTTGGTCTCTCCACTTAATCCCCAAAGTATTTTTTTGGGTCCATTTTATTCCTCCCAAGGATATGTTATCTGTATGTGGTCAGTGCACCCCCCTCAGACCGGTATTTGACAGCGCCATGCGTATCAGTACCCATGCGGAGGAGAAATGGGTAATTCAAGGAGGTGCAAGAGAATGACAGAGGAACAAGATCACTCATCCAGACGTAGTGGATGAGGTATTTATAATTTAGATGGATTAAATGGACTACAAGAATACTTTGGTGGGTTAAGTGGGCAAACCCAGCACTTATAGATAGTAAAAGGAGTAAAGGACCTTTTCCAAGTATAATCCAATACGTTCTAGATGCCATCCACATCATGAATTCGTATGCTACTAGTATCATCAACAACTGTATTACTTGGAACATATAAGCATTAACAACAGTGTATGCTACTAGTATATATTGGAACATATAAGCATTAACAACGACATATTATGATATAACGTCCCTTAATTCATTATTGTCCAGCATAAAACGTCAATGATTTATGAAGTTCCTCGGATCAGTCATTGTTCAGAAACAAGATTGTACAAGGCAATGCCAAGTGCTGAACAGGTACAACAAGATTTTGAGGTGATATAATCGTACAAAACATATATCATTGTGCAAAAAAAAAAAAAAATCAGATAGCAGATACAGAACATGAATACAAAGATCTAGTTAATTCTAGACAAGGCACTGCAAGATTGTTTAGCAGGAGAATAACAAATGAAATTCACTAGAACTTGAGGAGATTAGCAACAAGAATGTGGATCTGGGATGCACAGTGCAAAGATGGAGTTGGGAGCGTAAATGGTGAGTGAAGGGAGACTTACAGTGCGACGTTCAAAACACTGCCGGCCAGACTTGCATCGCCGAATAGAAGCTATATGCATCCCAACGATATCCCTCCTGCGCTTTTGACTAGTCTCCTGTTACAGAACAATATTCATTAGCACTCTCCACAAGAGCATTATGATGGTCCTATATAGATACCAGATACGAGTATATCATATAAAGCAAACCCAATACGTCCACTTTATTCTCGGTCAGCGTTTCCAACAACACATAGCTGATGCATGCATCCAACGAAGAATTTGGATGCTCATATCCATTCAGCACATAATTACAGTGGCACATTATAAGAATATGATCATTGGACTATAAATAAAAACTAGTCTATTTGACTAAATATATTACTTCCTCCGATCCAAAATAAGTGTTGTGGTTTTAGATCAAATTTGAACTAAAACCAGGGCACTTATTTTGGATCGGAGGGAACAGAAAATTAGCACAAGGTCAGTTGACCAGCACACAGCATGAGGCGAAACAACCAAACTGGCAGAAGTGAATTCAGAGAAATCACCATTCCAATGTTCAAATTTATCAAGCAGATGTACATAGTAAACAAAATATTGTCCATTGACTATATGTGGCAAGACATGATCACGACACAAATAACACTCAAAGGATACATACTTGGAAAGGATATACTTACATTTGGTAAGGAAGAGGCGCACTTGCGCTTCAGACTAGTGATCTCAAGTTGGCGATTTTTGAGTTCTTGGATTTCGTCATCTTTCTCCTTCACCAAGGAGTGCGTCTCCTTTAGCTTATCCTCTAGAATCAATAGCTTGTTTCCATAATCAACTACTTGTGCTTCCATCGTGCGATTCTCCTTTACAAGCTTTTGCGCTGCTTCAGTAGCTTGTGCTGCCGCCACTTCCTTGTTCTTAAGAAGCATGGTGTAGTCCAGCAGCTCCTGCTCCTTTAGCTGGAACTGGCTCCAAACAAAATCCTTTACAGCAAGCAATCCAATGTTTTCTGCATGGAGCTTTTCAATACTTTCATCTTTCTCCTTCAGCAAGGAATCCATTTCATGTAGCTTCTGTTGAGCCACGAGAGCTTCTGCTTGGAGTCTGCCAATCTCACCGTCCTCATTTTGGGCTGCGACGTGTAGCGCCTGTACATTCTGCTGATGCTTCTTCGCTTCTTCAGCAGCTTGTGCTACCTCTAGTTTCTTGTTCTCAAAGAGCGTGTTGTCCTTTTCCATGGTCCTCAACTGGTTCAAAAGAACATCTTTTACGGAATAAACATCCTTATCCTTCTTCGACAACAGGGTCTCAAAAGCTCCCTTTAGTTTTCTAAGGTTTGCTCTCAACGCTTTTACGACGTGCTCGCGATCCCCAGTGTTTTCACCAAGCTCTAGACGATCTTGAACTTCCTTCAGTTTTGACGAGAGCCGACCAGAGATACAAAGACGGAATTAGTGAAGTCGATGAGATGCACAAGCTGGAGTGCAAGCTTTTGAGCAATGCATCTGATTTATCGGCAAGTACGTTACCTTAGATTCAGTAGTGTTACGAAGGGTAAGAAGACCTCTACAAGCTCTGACATCCTCCAAGTCACCCTCTTGGAGTTCTGCATTGAACGCACAAGGCAGCGATATCAGTAGCAACATAAATTCCTTTCTGAATGTGGAAGGTAACGCAAATTGAAATGTAACGTGAAGGTAGAATCTGTACAAAGTAACATATTCACACCAGTCAAAATGCAAAAGATGGTCGACATAAAGACAAACATAATAAGAAATCAATAAGATTTTTGCTGCAACTTCGTTACAAGAATATTTCCTCCCAACTTCAGTGTACTAACTGAACCTTTATGAGTACTACACAATAACAAGAGCTCCCGGTGGCAGATCTTCGCCACTGTCATTTATATACGATGCTCCAAAACATGAAAGCCGGCTGAAGTAGATTGATGTGCTGCTAATTGCTAAATAACGGACAAGAGTGGGGCAAGTTTGCTTTTCTACGATCTGTACAGATTCGAGGATGTTGCTGTCTGCAACGCCGGCTGAGGTAGATTGATGTGCTGCCAAAGCTTCAGCCAACCTCACGGCGCAGGACAATCTCACACCCGAAATTACCAATTCAGCAGCGCAACAAGAAGGCAACCAACATAGCGCCGCTCTGCCGGAACCAAATTAACCCCAAATGTGGGGAACGAGTCGCAATTAGGGAACAAGAACAGGGTGAAGGTACGGAGTCTTCTTACCGGCGGCGGCGAGCGTGTCCCCCGGAAGTATCGCTTCCTCCCCCTCACCCCTCGTCGCCCCCAGATGCGCGCAGCCGGCGGCCAGCGCCTCCACCTGCGCCTCAACCAGATCGTAGAAGCGCAGCCGCTCGGCCCTCCCGTCCTCCCCGCAGAGGCGCAACCGGCGAGGACGGCCCCGCGCCGGCCCCGCCGCTCCCGCCGCTCATGGGTTCGAGTCGCACCGTCGGGGACTAGGGTTTAGGGAAGTAGGGAGACCAGACGACGGAGTGATCGGATTGTTCCTCTTCTTCCTCGTTTGCTCTGATCGTGAGTGTGGACTGGACTGGACTCACCGGTGCTAGACCCCGAGAAATGTCCAATTTTCCCTTGCTTTACATGTACTCCCTTCGTTCGGAATTAATTGTCGCAGAAATGGATGTATTTAGATGCATTTTAGTTCTAGATACATCTATTTCCAAGATAAGTAATTCCGAAAGGAGAGAGTAGTATCTGCCCGGATTCTAGGCCAACTCTTTTGGTTTGGAGGAAGTAAATAGCATAAAACTATTACTCTTATTACTTTACAGGTCAGGGTTTAAAAAAACTACCGGTTTTTTATTTTTCTTAGATAACTACTAGGTGAGTGGTCGGCTGATTCAAAAAACTCAAAACATTCGTTGCTAGCGATTTAAACTGTTTTATGGCAGGTTGGGCCCACCCCTAAACACTCAGTTTGTTTGACTGTTACCTTACATGTGGGACCCACGTGTAAGTTGTCTCTTCTTCCTCTATCTTCTTTTCTCTCCTCTAGCTCTTTCTTCTTCCCCCCTGCCCGACTACCCCCACTCGCCGACGGCCACCTCCACCATCCGTCTCGTGCTAAGACAAGGACGGCGACGGGAACGAAGGCCGCACGGAGCAGCAGCTGCAGCGCAGGAGCACGGGCCGCTGCCATCCGTGTGCCATGGCCAGGAGCGCGCCCGCGGCGCCCAGGAGCAAGGGTCGCCGCCAATTGCGCAAAGGAGAATGGGCCGCCACCAGCTGGGGCAAGGAGCATGAGCTGACACCAGTCGCGCCATGGCCAGGGGCTCAGCCGCCACGCCATGGCCAGGGGCTCAGCCGCCGCGCTAAGGAGCACGGGCCACTGCGCGCCATGGCCAGGAGCAGCGGCAACGGTCGGCGGGGAACTCCGCCACCCAGTCTGTCGCCCAGCTCGTACCGAGGAACACGCCGGCCGAGCCGCCTCGTTTCGCCTTGCCGGCGACCTGGCCGTCGGCGAGCTAACGGCGTCGTTTCTATGGGCAAGTTATCCTCAAGGGCCCGATTGCTTTTTCTAAAAACATCGAGGGACCCGATTGCTTTTTTCTGAGAACTTACAGGGGTTGTCTGTAAATGTGTAAAAGAACAGATTTTTTATATTAGAATATGACACAAAGGGACACTGACATGCGGACCCCACATGTAAGGTAACAGTCAAACGAACACTTTTCTTACATGCGGGTCCCAACTGTCATAATTGCGATCAATTTGAAAGCACTCTATGATTAGGGTTTTTTGAAACACCCGACCGCTCATTTGGTAGTTATCTGAGAAAAAATAAAAATCGGTAGTTTTTTGGAACCCTAACATGTAAAGTAGTAGTTTTATGCCATTTACTCGTTCGGAGGATATCAAAACGTGGGATACGAAGGGGATTCAAAGGTTTTTCATAGGTTTTTTCTATGTTGGTCATTTGATTTGTAGGATTGAATCAAGGTTTTCTTTTTCCGAAGAAATTATTTGTGTGCTACATTTCTTAGGAAAAATCTAGTATCCACTTCAAGCTCTTGAAAAATCGCTTGTTTTTCTGTGATGAGACCAAACAAACTAAAATCGTGTAGGATAATGGACATGCTATCCCAATCCTTTGTTTTTTCTATTCATGTAGAAGTTTTTTTTGCGGAGGCTATTCCTGTGATTTTTTCTACTCTTAAATTAAGGTCAAGAGTTCAACATGAATACAAAACATGAGCTATTTGTGGTCTTGACAAAGATTTGCATCTGTTGAACAAGCATACAAAACATGAGCTATTTTTAGCCTAACACAAATGCCATCATGGACTAACTAGGGACGTTTACAATACACATGGACTAAGAATGAACAACCAACATGAATATCAGGACTATCTTTGTTTATCATGTTATACTTTTTCCACACATATAAAAACACACAGAAAAATGTGAAGCTAAAAAACACACAGACAAAAAATTGCGATGCTAAAAAAACTCGAACAAAATTGTTAAGCTAAGCACACACGCACGCGCGCACACACACATGCACAAAATTGCGAGCAATCAAGTGTCTCACACAAAATTGATAGATAGACGAAGACAGACTACTCAAGAATAAATGCAACATATCATGTCTCTTCTTACAGATAGGAACAGAAGATGGAGTATTTGGACAACCTCCATCTAATAGTCTTTCCGTTCGGAAATACCTGACGTGGTTTTAGTTCAAGCTTGGGAGCCAAGGCGTCACGCGAGCTATACTCGCTAGGGCTGGACCAAAAGCTCGAAGCTCGCGAGCTTAATGAGCGCTCGATAGTTTGGCTCGTTAAGCTCGTGGCTCGCTTCTTAATGAACGGAGCCAATCATTGATTTCAGCTCGTTAAGCTTAATGAGCTTAACGAACGAGCTAACGAGTTTCACGAGTAGCTCGTTAAGCTCGTTAGTAACAACATAACACATATTTTCATCTTACCTCACAAAATTATCGTAGCACCTCATCACATCCACTCAATTTAGTACACATAGGAGGCAACAAAATAGTGCATTTTATTTTGTAGTCACCATCTTCCTTTTTAAAAACCAAATCTACATGCTTATCGTGTGGACCGTAACACATCAAAATTTGTTAACGAGTCTAGCGAGCGCTCACGAGCTTAACGAGCTTTAAACGAACCGAGTCGAGCAGGGTTTTCTGCTCGGTAATCTTAATGAGCTTAACGAGCACGAGCTTAACGAGTACGAGCTTAACGAGCCGAGTGGCTCGTTAATCCACCCCTAATACTCGCGGCCATAGCCAGAGTTGAAGCTTGGGAGGAACAAGTTCTAGGAGCTTGTTGAGGACGATTTGATGTCTGATGTTAGCTTGAAAAGATCAATCCCTTCGACCTCAAGTGTTGCTCGCCAGCTCAGCTCCTGCACCATGCACTACCAGAATCGCGACCAAGTCTGTGAGCCAACATATATTCCTGTCAGCCCCACGTAAGCTCACAGGAAAGTATCGTTTTACTGTAGGTCGGGTTGTAGCCGACAGGTTTTTGCACTATATTCCCGTAGGCTTTGACTAAACTCACCGGAAGAATATATCCCTGTGGGTCGCGGCCCACAGAAATAGCGTTCGGCCCTTCGCGCCCTCGGGCTCTCGCTTCCCGCCACCGGATTTCATTACGCGCACAATTTTAACCGAGGCCCATCCGTTTTGTCTATTTTCCTATGTGTTTGGGCTCACAGAATTAGGCCCAGTACAAAATGAGAGGGCAAACAGAACCCTCTCGATCCCTAGTTCAGTCTCTAGAACCCTCGATCCCCAATTCAGTCTCCTGCCACTTCACCGCCGCCACCACCATCGTCCGGTCCAGCGTCGCCGCCGCCGCCACACCATCGTCCGGTCCACCACCGCAGCCGCCGCCACATCATCCTCCGGTCCACCTCCATCGCTGCCTCCCCTTCCTGCGGAAGGTCGTTCTTCCGCCCGCATCTGCCTCACCACCGGCGTAGCGCCGGTCTCCACCTCGCCACCCGCCGGAGCACCAGCACCCGCCTCCCCACCGAGCTCCCGTGCTAGTCCCCCCATTCGACTTTACGCGTCCTCACCTCTGGCTGTCTGTACTCCTCTGCTCGCTGCATCACAAGCCCTCTGTCTTCATATCTCTGGTAATATATCACCTTCTTTTCCTGGATCTAAGATTTGCTTGCTCTATTTCTTGTGTAGCATTTAAGCTTAGTTGAAACTATTTTAGGCACGTCTGATTAGTATACGGTTGATTTGAACAGATTAGTTTTGGTTGTTCTTAGATGTATGTTGTAGCGTCTGTAGCAACCTCACTGATCAGCTAACATGTTGTAGCTTCTGTACATGACCATCTAACTGTTTATTTTTTGTAGGTTGTAGCTTCTATGACATCTACCTGCTATCTATTTTATTCTAGTAAAGTGAATTTAACACGTATAATTTTCCATAAACATCAGCAAACAGCTGGGGGAGTTGGTCGGCCACCCTTTTCGACGCCATAATTTCCGCAGCTTGAACAAGTATATTGGTAAGTTATAGCTCTGAGCTCTTAAATTTATGTGTGACACAATTCTCTTTCTGTGAATCGTTATTTGTGCTGCTACCCTTCAGTATGTTATTAATTTTCTGAAATAGCCACATTTCTGTGAATTGTTATTTCAGTATGAATTCTTGGTTAAATAGTGGAGAACCGTGATTGGATGTATAATGGCTGGGTGTTTGGTCAAGTCCCTTCTAATATATGGCTTGAAGAAACTGCACGATTTATAGACCGGGCCTTCCCTTCCGTAGCTGAAGGTGGTAAAATTAAGTGTCCATGCGCCAAATGTCGGAATTATTTTCCGCAAGAAAGGCACATTGTAGAGAAACACTTGTATAAACATGGGTATAAGCCAAATTACAAAACCTGGACAGAACATGGTGAGAGTTTTGTAGCTGATGTTGATGGATCTGTCCCTTTAGTACATCAGGAGGGCTATAATGAAACCGATCGAATGGACAATATGCTGGTTGACCTAGGTGGTAGCCATCCTCCACCGGTTACTGAGGAGCCAACCTCCTCTGCCAAGGCTTTTTATAGGATGGCCAGTAGTGCCGATGAATTGGTACATGAGAACACAAAACACTCACGTCTTTCTGCTGTAGCTCGTTTGCTGGCTATGAAATCACAATACAACATGTTCATTGCACATTTTGATGATACCTTAAAAATAATCCATGAACTTCTGCCTCCTGAATCTAATTTGTCCGAAGACTTCTACCAATCCAAGAAACTCTTAGAAGGTCTTGGTATGCCATATGTCAAAATAGATGTGTGCAAAAATAATTGCATGTTGTATTACAAAGATAACAAACATAAAGAGAAGTGTGACTTTTGTGGCACATCTCGTTACGAGGAAGGCCAAAAGAAAATCCCACGTAAAGTTTTGCGGTACCTCCCTCTAAAAGATAGATTGCAAAGGTTGTATGCCAATGAGGAGACCGCAAAGCTTATGCGTTCTCACACTCCTTCCGGGTCTGATAAGATGGTCCACCCACGTGATGGTGAGGCTTGGCAAGATTTTGATAAGGATTTTCCAGAATTTTCATGTGATCCGAGAAGTGTGCGACTTGTCATAGCTACCGATGGTTTTACACCATATAGTTTGGTTGCTGCTCCGTACACGTGCTGGCCAGTGTTTGTAGCTCCGTTAAACCTTCCTCCTGGTTTTCTCTTAAAGCCAGAGTTTATATTTCTTAGTCTTGTGATACCTGGTCCTGAACATCCTGGAAAGAATTTGGGCATTCTAATGCAACCATTAGCAGATGAGCTTATGGATCTGTGGCTGGGGGTTAATACATGGGATGCCTCTATGAAGAGAAACTTTTTAATGAAAGCAGCTTTTCTATGGTCAGTCCATGATTTCCCTGCTTTTGGTATGTTTGCTGGGTGGAGCACTCATGGGAAGCTTGCTTGCCCAGAATGCTTGAGTGATTCAAAATCATTTAGACTTCCGCATGGGCGTAAGGCTTGCTGGTTTGATTGCCATATGCGCTTTCTACCTCCTGACCATGAGTTCAGAACCCAAGCCAATTCATTTAGAAAGGATACAATAGTTCTTGAGGGGCCACCAAGGCGTTTGACAGGGGAGGAAGTGCGAGCTCACATGGTTGCAAATGTATATGACACACAGAACTATAATAAATTGCACAACTGGACCCACATAAGCTGCTTTTGGGATCTTCCATACTTTGATAAACTGAAGCTTAGGCACAACATCGATGTGATGCACAATGAGAAAAATGTAGCAGAAGATAATGTGAAGGCAAGAAAAGATCTAGAAGAAATATGCCATCGCCCTAAGCAGCATTTGCAATTGAAGGACAATGGGAAGTGGTTCAAGCCAAGGGCACCGTTTGTAATTGAGAAAGATGATAGGTTAACCATTCTTAATTGGTTTAAAGAGCTAAAATTTACCGATGGATATGCAGCGGGTTTTAAAAGAGGAGTTAGCTTCCAGCAAAGGAAGATTTTTGGGCTTAAAAGTCATGATTACCATTGTTGGTGTACTAAAGTAGGGGTACCTTAGTATCCCGAACTTGTGCACGGGCAGTCGCAGCGTCCCGTGGCAGGGCTTGCCGCGCGTCCGCCAAGGCCCACTGTGTTTCCTTTGGAGCCATTCAAGAACAAAGTATTCAAGTTAAAGAGACAAGGCCCCAGCAAGAGGAGCTTGCCGGGAAGGCCGCCCCAGGCTCAAGACCATTTTCTTTGCACGAGACCCTGGTAAGAGGAGCTTGCCGGGAAGGCCAAACATGGCGTTTCAAGAGGCTTGCCGCGACACGCCACGCGTCCCGGCAAGGCCCGGAGAGCGACAAGCTCCCGGGCGCGACAAGATGGCGGCCGCGGCAAGGCGCTTGCCGCGGCAAACTCCCACTAGGTACCCGCGCTCCAGCTCATCCGGCCACGCGTCGCCCTGGGGCCCTTCCAGGCGCACGTGGCGGAAGGCTGTGCAGCCTGGGGTACACGGTGGCGAACTGCGATGACGAGGCCACCATCGTGGCGAACGGAGACGCCCCGACGGACGCTTTTTTTTGCACTGTTTGGGGCGACGGCGACGGGCATTCAATGCCCTTGTCCCCTGCCGTCAGGGTTAGGTATAGAGCACTATGCATACACTATTCCAACTACCATCGTTTTTACATTTTTACCCTCGACTGCGTTGCCACCTGTCGGTGACCCCTTTGACCTATAAAAGGAGGCCCATGCGCAACGCAGCAGAGGTTCGGATCTTCGACCACTCTCACGCTCGGTGTTGCTAGCGATAAGTACTGTAGCTCTTCTCGCTCCCGAGCCAAGAACACAATACTAACAAAAGCAGGAGTAGGGTTTTACGCATCCGTGCGGCCCGAACCTGGGTAAACTGCTCGCGTGCTCGCCTCGATCCGCTCTTCGTGCATCCTCCGCTCCCTTGCCGTACCGAAAAGGGGCTCCGGTCCCATAGGTGTTCGTGGGCGATCAGTTTCCCCGACATCTTTGGCGCGCCAGGTAGGGGGCGTCGAGGTTGTGTGAACCTGATCCGGCGCTCGCGCGGGCGAAATCTTCAGCAACTTCAGCAACTTCATCAACTTCACCGACTTCATCGACATGCCGCCGAAGAAGAAGGCCTCGGAGGTAGCAGGCCCGTCCGCGTCGATCCCGCCGCCACCGGAGCCAACGGTCGGTGGGGTAGATGCTGGCGGAAGGACGGACGCCGGCGAGGAAACTCACGGCGCCGCCAAGTCCAAGGACAAGACGGACGATCGGGCGCACTCCAAGACCTCGGTGTCCGTGCACGCACCGCGCCCCTCTCAGGAGGTGCCGGACCGGCAGCGACGTGGTACACAAGGTACCATACGCTTCTTGGGACAAGGTCAAACTGGCGGGTCGCGGGATGCTCAAGGCCAACGTGCTGGCACGAGCAAGGCGCGGTCGCCGGGACGAGACCCTGCTCCTTCTAATGCAGTTAGAAGTCCGAGCATATCTCGCTCCTCGCACCGCTCGCCACCGCTCCCCTCCACTCTAGCAGAAGCTCTAGCTCGAGCTCAGCTGCTCCTCGACTTCCCTCCAGCGGCAGACAAGGCCGAAGACTGGAGGGCCACCATCCAGAGCCTCATCGCCTTCGCCAACAACGACACGCCGCAGCAGCCGACGACGTCGCGGCCGCGACAAGTTAGCCAAGCGCGGGCCGATGGAGACAAGACCGCCGGGGGTGCAACTACCATACACTCCCCGCCTCGAAGGCCGAAATCGCCGACTCGCCGGATCAACATCGACGACGACTCCACGGCGTCGTCGGATCCACGAGCTCGCCGCGATCAACGCCAAGTCCTTGACGACACACGACAAGAAGACGCTCGAACCCGCATCGAGCGTCGAAGAGAAGCGCGGCGACAATCCGACCAGCGCGCTGGGCCCGCTGTCGATATGCACGCGCCCGGAGAACCAGGCGACTTGCCGTACGCGGCGGGTTGTCCTGCGTTCACCCGTGAGCTGCGGCAAGTCCAGTGGCCCAGCATGAAAAACTTCAAGCCCGACGTACCTGAGAAGTACGACGGCAAGACTCATCCGTCAGAGTTCCTCAGCATCTACACCATCGCGGTGCAGGCTGCCGGGGGACGAGACGAGAAGATACTAGCAAACTACTTCCCGCTCGTGCTCAAGCCAAACGTCAGATCTTGGCTCATGCACTTGCCGGAAAACTCCATCTCTTCTTGGGCCGACCTGTGTCATCAGTTCGTCGGCGCCTTCACGGGCGGCCACAAGCCCCATGGCCAGGAGAGTGATCGTCATATACTCGCCCAGAAGGAAGGAGAGTCCCTGCGAAAGTACATCCAAAGATTCAGCCGCGTCCAGCACAACATCCCAGACGTCCACCCTGCCGCGGTTATCAGTGCGTTCCACCAGAATGTGCGTAACCGCAGGATGAGGGAGGAAATGGTGATGTGCAAGATCCGAGACGTTAGTGAGCTTTATGCCCTGACCGACAAGTGCGCACGCGCTGAAGAGGGGAGAAGACTCCCCGGAGAGGATACTGGAGCAGGGGGAACAAATAGTGAGGATGCCGCCCCGGCAAGGAAGAACCGGCGGCGGAACAACAAGAAAAAGAAGAGCAAAGAAGTACTGGTCGTCGAGCAGTCCGGCAAGGAGGCTGGCGCAAAGAAAGCCCAGGCTGGTGGCTCCGGCAAGGAAGCTGCCGCTGTGGCGGCCGCCGACAAGCAGGATGGCTCCGACAAGCAGTACTGCAAGATCCACCGTACCAAGGGCCATGACCTCCAGAACTGCAAAAGGGCCGAGTACCTCGTCGAGCAGCAGAAAGCTGAGTACGAGCGACGCGACAAGGAGAAGGCCCAGGGGGGTGGAGGAGAGTCAGGCAAGAAGCGGCCGTTCAATGGCCGGGGAGGACGTCGCGGCAAGGCCAAGCAGCGGCAAGGAGACAGACCTCCCCGCGGCCGCGACAAGGACGAAGACGAAGACGACGACGAAGACATGGACGACGGGGACAACAGCGAGCAGGAGTTCCAGAAGGCCACAGAGGTTCTGCGCGTCGATGGAGGTGCCTCTCTGCATACTTCCCACCGCCAACTCAAACAATGGGTGCGGGAAGTTAATGCAGCAGAGCCACCCATCGAGTCGCGCAAACTCCTGAAGTGGTCCAGCACGCCCATCATCTTCGACATTGAGGACCACCCTGACCGCACAACTGCGGTCGGGTGTTTGCCGATGTTGGTTTCACCAACCATCCACAACCTCAAGGTCACCAAGATGCTGGTTGACGGCGGGGCTGGCCTGAACCTGATCTCCTCTGCTGTGGTCCGGAAATTACAGATCCCCGACAGTGAGCTCGAGGAAACCGACACATTCCAAGGGATCAACCCGGGAAGGAGCAAGCCGAAGGGGAAAATCACACTGCCAGTGACTTTTGGCGGAGAGCTGAACTTCAGGACTGAGAAGATCACCTTTGACGTTGCCGATATCCCATTGCCTTACAATGGGATACTTGGCCGTCCAGCGCTCGCCAAGTTCATGGCAGCCTCTCATTATGCCTACAACATGCTCAAGATGTCAGGCCCGATAAGCGTCATCTCTGTCCCCGGTGACAAGAAGGACGCGCTTATCTGTGCCGACAAGATCTACCGGGACGCAGCAGCCGCAACGGACAACAAGACACTTGCCGCTGAAGCTCCCGGGGGGAAGAACAAGACCAAGTCCGGCAAGAGCTCTGGGGCCCGCTCCGGCAAACGCACCTCCTCGGAGTGCTGCGCTGCCGTCGAGGACGCACCATCGAGCTCCACCGGCAAGTGTAAGAAGGCAATGGCAGCTCCACCCACAACCAAGAAGGTGTCCGCCAAGGAGGACGGCACTGGTGGTACTTTCACCATCAGTGCTACGCTTGATCCTAAATAGGAAAGCGCGCTCGTTGCTTTCCTGCGGGCGAATGTCGACGTGTTTGCATGGCAACAGTCTGACATCCCCGGTGTTTCCAGGAAAGTGATTGAGCACAAACTTGCCGTTTGTCCTCACGCGCGGCCCGTCAAGCAGAAGGTTAGAAAGCAAGCGGTGGAGCGCCAAGAGTTTATTGCTGAAGAAATCAAGAAGCTGGAAGCGGCAGGCCTTGTCAGAGGTGTACTTCATCCCACGTGGCTGGCCAACCCTGTTGTCGTGTGCAAGGCAAATGGGAAGTGGAGACTTTGTATAGACTTCACCGATGTAAATAAAGCTTGTCCCAAAGATCCATTTCCCTTGCCGCGCATTGACCAGATCGTTGACTCCACGGCTGGATGTGAGTTGCTTTCATTTCTTGATGCCTATTCGGGATACCACCAGATATTCATGGCTGAAGAAGATGAAGAGAAGACCGCGTTCATTACTCCATGTGGCACTTACTGCTTCATACGCATGCCCTTTGGATTGAAGAATGCCGGTTCAACGTTTGCGAGGGTAGTCCACACTGCTTTTGAACCACAGATACACAGGAATGTAGAAGCTTACATGGATGATATAGTGGTCAAGAGCAAGGACAAGGATACTCTAATTCAAGATCTAGATGAGACCTTTGCGAATCTGCGCAAGATACAACTCAAGCTTAACCCCGAGAAGTGCGTGTTCGGAGTCCCCTCCGACAAGCTTCTCGGGTTCTTTGTGTCCCAGAGGAGGATTGAAGCCAATCCCGACAAGATCAAAGCCATCGAGCAGATTGAAGCTCCGAAGCGCGTCAAGGATGTGCGAAGGCTTGCCGGCTGCGTGGCTGCTCTCAGCAGGTTCATTTCTAAGTCCGCAGAACGTGCCCTGTCGTTTTTCAAAATTTTGAAAAAGGCAGGTCCAATGAAATGGACTCCGGAAGCGGAGGCAGCACTGCAGGATTTGAAAAGGTACCTGTCCTCCACTCCAATACTTGTCGCACCTAAGCCACAAGAGAAGTTGCTGCTGTACTTAGCAGCAACCAATCAAGTGGTTAGTGCTGCGTTGGTAGCGGAGAGGGAGGTGGATGAGGAGCCTACAACCCCGGCAAGCACATCCAGCGACAAGCAGGCGGCTTCCCCGACAAGCTCTGGTCCCGACAAGGATGGGTTTGCGCAGATGCAAGAAGAGGTGCGAAAGAAGATGGTGCAGCGCCCAGTTTATTTTGTTAGCTCCCTTCTCCAGGGGGCTAGGTCAAGATACTCTGGGGGTGCAGAAGCTGCTTTTCGGCCTCCTCATGGCCTCGAGAAAGCTGCGCCATTAATTCCAAGCACATGAGATAATAGTGGTCACTCGCTTTCCGCTGAAGAGGATACTGCAAAATCCAGAAGCAACAGGCAGGATTGTCGAGTGGGCACTGGAGCTGTCAAGCTTTGGCCTCAAGTTTGAAAGTACTTCAACTATTCAGAGCAGAGCATTGGCGGAATTTATAGCAGAGTGGATGCCAACGCCGGACGAAGAGATTCCAGAGACGAGCATCCCCGTCAAGGAAGCAAGCAAAGAATGGATAATGTACTTTGATGGTGCCTTCTCGCTGCAAGGCGCCGGTGCCGGTGTGCTGCTTGTCGCGCCCACCAGAGAACACCTCAAGTACGTGGTCCAGATGCACTTTCCCAAGGAGCAAGCGACAAACAATACTGCAGAATATGAGGGTTTGCTTGCCGGCCTCAGAATCGCAGCGGAACTTGGGATCAAGAAGCTTATTGTACGGGGTGACTCGCAGTTGGTCGTCCGACAAGTGAACAAGAGCTACCAGAGCCCATTGATGGAAGCATACGTCGATGAAGTGAGAAAACTTGAAGAACACTTTGAAGGCCTACAGATGGAGCACATTCCAAGAGCTCAGAACAACATCGCAGACGGCCTGTCAAAGTGTGCTGCACTAAAGCTACCCGTGGAACCGGGGATCTTTGTGCTCAAGCTAACTCAACCTTCCGTAACACCATCAGTTGGACAAAGTAAGAAGAGGAAGCTGATCTCCGGTGACTACTTGCCGGCGGAACTTCCCGAAGCCGTCGCCAACAAGGTCCCCAAGATCAACAATAAAGTTGCTGAGGAACAGTCTGCTCCTTTAGACCCTAGGGTTTATACAGTTGAAGCAGGCGTTCCCGACAAGCTTTGCCCCGGCAAGCTTGCCGGGGAACGTCAAGCTCCGGCCAAGCCGCAGGTTCTTGCCGTAGAAGCTGACGTTCCCGCAGCAGCACTGATGCCTTTAGTCCTTGTTGTTGAGCCTCAGGCTCCAGCATGGGCACAGCAGATTGTCCGTTTCCTTCAAACAGGAGAACTTCCCGAAGAGCCAGAAGAAGCAGAAAGAATAACCCGGCAGTCAAGTATGTATCAGTTTGTCGGTGATGAACTGTACAAAAGAAGACTCAACGGTGTCAAATTGAAGTGCATTCCCTGGGAAGACGGGCAAAAGCTGTTGGCAGAGATACATGGAGGCATATGTGGTCACCACATTGGCGCAAGAGCACTTGCCGGCAAAGCGTTCCGGCAAGGTTTCTTTTGGCCAGAAGCCCTCCAGGATGCAACTCAACAAGTAACCAAGTGTGAAGCGTGCCAGTTCCATGCCAAGCAGATACATCAGCCAACTCAAGCTCTCCAGACGATCCCTTTGTCCTGGCCATTTTCGGTCTGGGGGCTCGACATCCTCGGCCCCTTTCCCCGCGTAGCCGGGGGCTTTGAGTACTTGTACGTCGCCTTCGACAAGTTCACAAAGTGGCCGGAAGTGGAACCGGTGAGAAAGGTGACCGCGCAGTCAGCAGTCAAGTTCTTCAGGTCGATTGTTTGCCGTTTCGGAATCCCTAACAGGATCATCACCGACAATGGCACACAATTCACAAGTCGCACCTTCATGCAGTACGTCCAAGACCTTGGTGCCAAGGTCTGCTTCGCTTCTGTTGCTCACCCGAGGAGCAATGGTCAAGCGGAGAGGGCAAACGCTGAAGTGCTGCGCGGACTCAAGACAAGAACTTTTGACAGGCTGCACAAGTGCGGAAGAAACTGGATTGAAGAGTTGCCAGCGGTTCTTTGGTCAATCAGAACGACACCAAATCGAGCCACTGGACAGACACCCTTTGCTCTTGTCTATGGAGCAGAGGCAGTTCTCCCCACGGAACTCGTATACGGGTCGCCTCGAGTGCTCGCTTACGATGAGCTCGAGCAAGAGCAGCTGCGGCAAGATGACGCACTGCTCCTTGAGGAGGACCGTCTTCAGGCTGCTGTACGAGCTGCTCGATACCAGCAAGCTTTGCGCCGCTACCATAGCCGCAAAGTTAAAGCCAGAAGTCTCGAGGAAGGCGACCTTGTTCTTCGGCGCGTTCAGTCCGCCAAGAATTCCAACAAGTTGACTCCAAAGTGGGAAGGCCCTTATTGGGTGAGACAAGTCACAAGGCCCGGCGCTGTCCGCCTTGAGACCGAAGAGGGCTTACCGGTGAGCAACTCCTGGAACATTGAGCACCTTCGCAAGTTTTACCCATAAGGCGCAGTTGCCGTGATCCGCTCCGGCAACCACCATTTGTACAAGTCTTTCCGCTGTTGCATGTAAACCTTTGTACAAAGCCGGGCGCAGACCCCGTGCATCAGTAAAACATATGTGCCTCGCACAACTTGTCGTTTCATGCCTTTTCATTTTTCTTGCATGCATTATCTGACACTTTGTGCAGCACGCACCCCCGGTAAGCAATAACGAGCCGCAAGGCTCCGTATATATGTTTCCTCCCTTTTTTCTTCTTCTCTCAAGCAGAAGAA
>LR738713.1:705999070-706016832 GCA_902687465.1 Secale cereale
GGGGGAGGAGATAGTGGTATGGACCAAGTGCCGTTCAAGAAAGCCTCGCCTTGCCGGGAAGCAAACGACACAAAAGCTAAGTCGCCAAAGTTTGAGCATTCAAAATTTTAAATTTTAAGGTTATCCTCCTTGAACGACCACACTTTGTATGGAAAACCTGTGCGCGGAGGAACCAACTCGTGGCTAGCCGCGCCCTTACTTTGTTTCGAGCACACTTAACGGCTTAAGCGTGCTGCGACAAGTGTCGCGCCCTTACTTCGTTTTCGAGTTCGCTCAACAACCTAAGTGTGCTGCGACTAGCTGCGACAAGGTTTCTTGTCGGCAACGGCGCTGCCAGCAGGCTGCTGAAGTTCCACACTCAGTGCTCGCGGCAAGGGTCCCTTTGCCGGCAAGTTCCCTAAAAGCGTAGGGTAAAAGCATACAAAGCGAAGAAGTCGAGTAAAGGAAATAACACTGCACTAACTACCCAAAATAAAGTTATGATACAGAATGACTTGTCGCAGCACTAATAGACTATTGTTCGTAACATGGTTGGCAGGGACAAAGGAAGCAAAAAGGAAAGATAGCCTAATCTGCACGGTCGCCTTCGACTCTCTTGATCTTGCCCACCTTGGCCACGATGGGTGCGACAAGGGTCTTGAGTGCCTCCTGGTCGGCGTCCGGCGGCAAGGTTCTGAGGACGTTGTTGAGGTTGAGCCCCGGGTTGTGGAAGACTATCTTCATCAGCACCTTCTCCAGGACGCCCGTGCAGAGCCTGCGTGCCTCGTTCGCTAGCTGCGTGGGGATCCTTTCCCGGAGCTGCTGGAGGGCCGACGCCACTCCCCTGAAGAACAAGCTTAGCTTGGCGCTGTGAGGGAGATTCTCGTCGGTGGAGTACCCGAGGTGCTCCGTCCCCAGCCCCGCCAACTCCTGGTCAATATCAGCGGCGGCGGCGACAAGCCCCTCGGTCCATTGCTCCACCGTCAGCCTGAAGTTGTTTTGGGAAACAGCGGCACTCTCCAACAGTGCCCTCTCAGCCCTGAGGTCCTCCTTCAGCTTCGTCTCCCGATTTCTGGCGCTGTCAAGTGATGCGGTGAGGGTGGACAGCTTCAACTCCAAGTCTGCAAAGGAATCCTTGGTGATGGCGAGCTCCTTGCCCTTGTCGGAGAGACGGACCTGCAGCTCGGAATGATTGTGGGCGTCCTTCTCCCTCTCCGACGCAAGTGCAGCAACCTTCTCTTCGCTCGTCTTCAAGTGGATCTCCAGTTGCGCCACCCTCGCCTCCAGGTCTCTCTTGGCGGTCTCAGCAGCTGCAGCGGCGTCCTTCGCCTCCTGCAGAGCTCCGCCAAGAGACTGTTCCCGCGCGGCAAGGTCGTCCCCGTGGCTGTCGAGGTCGACTTTCCGCTGTGTTAGTTCACCTTCCCGCCGAGACAGCTCTTCGGCGGCGAGCCGTTGCTGCTCCTCTGCTTCGGCCTTCTCAAGGATGAATGCCTGATGCGCCTCGGCGAGCTCCTCCCGCTCCTCCGCCAAGGATCGGAGGGCCGCCTGGTTGGCGGCCCGGAGCTCTTCGGTGCGCTTCTCCAAGTCGACGCCCGCCTTGACGGCCAGAGCCTCTCGGGACTCCAGCTTGGCCTGCCTGGCGCGGTACAGAGCCAGAAGCCTCCGCAGAAGCCGCTCCTCCCCGGGCTCGCTACTGCTGCCGGGCGCGTCGACGAACTTCAGCCCGGCAGAGGCGAGGACTTCCCCGTCGAAGGCTTCTCCCTCCGCGGGCGCCCTTGGCGTAGATTCCCACGAGAGCTGAATGAAGACCCCGTTCCCAGCCTCCAGGTAGGCGCCTGTTTCGGCCGCGGCAGCAGCAGGGTCGGCGGTCGGCGCAGCGTCTGACGCTCCTGCGGCCTCAGGGCCGTCAGTGTGACCGCCGGTCCCTTCATCAGCTGCCGCATCGGCGGCCTTGGCTGCCTCTTCGACGGCGGGCTCGTCAGTACCGATCGCCTCCTCGGTAACCGCGGCGTCACCAGTGTTGCCGTGCGCGTCCTCCTCGGTGGCGGCCTCCGTCTCCATCGGCTCTAGAGCGGACGAGTCTGAAGACCAGAAAAGAAGAAGAAAGAAGAAAGCAACTGTCAAGCAAATATCCAAAAAAGAGAAATTCAAGAGAAGAAAAGTGCAAGGGTTACCTGCGCGGGCCCCTTCCTCGATGGGGTTCCTTGCCGGGGAGTCTTCCCTCGGCGGCGTGGTGGCAGCCTCCGCCGGCGGAGGGCCACTGGCGCCTTCCCTTGGCGGGGTGCTCGCCCTTGGCGGAGTACTCGCCCTTGGCGGGGTACTCGCCCTTGGCGGGGTGTCCTCCCTCGCCGGGGGGCTCCTCCTTGGCGGAGTATCCTCCCTCGCCGGGGGCTCCTCCTTGGCGGAGAGGTCGAGATGTGCGGCTCGTCGGGAGCAACCTCTTGGCGCTCCTGAGGCTGCTGCTCTGCTTCTGTGCAAGTCAACAAAACAAACGAAGCGTCAACAAAGATAAGAAGCCCGCGCGAGCGCGCCCGATGAGCGGAGAATAGGCAAGAAGACTCATGCTGGGGGCTGCGCTGGGGGCTGCTCTGAGAAGCAGTTGCCTGGTCCGGCAAGTTTGTCGCAGGCGCATCCCCTGCTGCGGCGGCGGGCTCATCCTCAAGATCGACCACCGGGATCTTGGCCCTCTTCGCCGCCCTCTGGGCCAGGGTCCTGGAAGGCACACAAAATCAGAAACAAGCAAAGAAGATTCAAGACAAAAGAAAATCGCAGGAAACAAGAGTTGACAGTGTTTACTCTTCCTCCTCCTCGTCAGAGCTGAGCACGGAGAAATCTAAGTCCGCCTCGCGCGTCCGGGCGCGAGGAGCTGGAGGAGTAGGCTCCCTCTGCCGCTTGGCGGGAGCAGGGACGGTGGTCTGAGAAGACCCCGCTCCAGTTGTCGCCGAGGCACGAGGGGCGGCAGGAGCGTTGGCCCCGGCCCGGGAAGACCCTCCTCCAGCCGCTGCTGAAGCGCGAGGCCCTCCCTTGGCGGCCTTGCTCGTCGTGGTGGTGCGTGTCGGGCGGCGCTGCGGCTGCTGGCTCGTCTGCCGCACCGTCGCGTCTGCGGCCTTGCGAAGGCGCTTTCTCGGCGCAACCGGAGGACTTGGAGGTGGTGGTGAGCTCCCCGAGGACGAAGAAGATGAGTCGAGGTTCAGCGACCCGCCTGAGTCTTCGGCAAGATCGCTTGATCCGACGCCCTGCTCGGCGGCCCCGCTCGACTCTGTGCCTTGCTCGGCGGCCTCGCTTGTCCCAGCAGGTTGCCGGCAAGCTTTGCCACTTTTAGGAACTCTTCCTCCTCGGCCAAGCTTACCGCCTCCGCTGCGTCCGCCTCTTCCACAGTATATCCAAATTCGCCCGCGGCCCTGGCTGCAGCTGCCTCCTCCAACCTGGTGGCAATATACGCCATCTCCTCATCGGTGGTGTCACAGGTGAGGCCCCTCTTCTCGTCGGGCTTGACTGTTTGCTCCACCAGGTTGTCGAAGAACGTTTGCACGGCTTCGTCAGAAGGCTCCCGCCAAGTGGGGTCAATCCCATGGGAGTCACACCACGGCATTGCCGCGCGGATAGCGCTGAGCGATGAATTGTTGCATAGCGGAACTACGCCCCGCGGCAGCGCGAACCACTCTGGATGTTTGGGGTCGTACTTGAATAGCGCTCGGAGCATCCCATTGAGTTCCATGACAGTGAAATTATAATTGAGGCCCGGGCGCAACCTCATGATGTCTGCCACGTTATCAAACTCCCAAGCAGGCCTTTTCCTCTCCTGCAAGGGAGCGATGCGGCGGCGAAGGAAGTCTGCCCCGACGGCACCTACAGTGAGCTTGGCTTGCCGGAGGCGAAGAATCCTAGTGGTGGCTATCTTCAGCTTGTCGTCCTCCGGAGCCAGGTCACTCCAGTTATTGCCGCGCACTACTGCAACTTGGCGCCGGGAAGTGAACTACTGTGGTTCGTCCTCCATGATCCAGCACTAGTTGGCCTTCCACTCATCCCACTTGCCGCGGAACTCCCCCGTCAAGTAAGCCTCTTTCTTATGAAGCCTAAAGATCCAAGAGATTCCGCCGGACAGAGGAGACCCAGACTCAACTCGAGGAATGAAGTAATGGCGGAAGAGGGCTACATTGGGGTAAACTCCGACGAAGTTTTCGCACAGATGTGCGAAAACGGCCATGGTCAAGACAGCGTTTGGGGTGAAGTCAAGAAGATGAAACCCGTAGGTATTCATGATATCGCAGAAGAATTCAGAATATGGCGGGCAGAGTCCGCAATAGAAGAACAGAGCGAAAAAGGCATATCCGCCCGGGAACATGTCGCAGGCCACGGCGGGGAGTACCTTGGTGCGTGGATGCGCTTTGGTCTCCCTCGACCAGAAGAGATAGAAGTTTTCCTTCAGCTCCTCCGCGCTTAGCTGTGGCGGAAAGACCGCCATCTTCTTCCGCATTGACGCTAGCCGCAGCGCCTTGGCAGTCTTCGCGGCCTTCGCCTTGTCGCTCTTCGGGGCCATGGCAGGGACGGCGAGGGAAGCCGACGGCGCTGGAGGTGTTGGCGGTGGCGGACGGAGGTGGAGCGCTGCTCTTTTTCGATCCTCAGGAGGAGGGGAGCGGCGGGGGTTTCTGGAGGTTGAAGAAGCAGCGGGCGAATGGAAAGAACTGCCCCTGTTTCCCCTGCTTTTAAGGGGGAGGAGGGGACGTTCCGCATTTTCCCCATTAAAGAAACAAGCCACGATCTCTCCCACGACGCCGAGATTGACGCGTGCCGTTGGGGAGGGGCACGGTGGATACGGAGTGGGATACGGCGCGCCGTGGGCCGCGTGTGCCCGTGCACTGTTTTGGGCCTGGCCCAACAGCGCTCGGCACCGTGTGTGGCCCAGGCCCGGGGGCTCCTGTCGGTGTACTAAAGTAGGGGTACCTTAGTATCCCGAACTTGTGCACGGGCAGTCGCAGCGTCCCGTGGCAGGGCTTGACGCGCGTCCGCCAAGGCCCACTGTGTTTCCTTTGGAGCCATTCAAGAACAAAGTATTCAAGTTAAAGAAACAAGGCCCCAGCAAGAGGAGCTTGCCGGGAAGGCCGCCCCAGGCTCAAGACCATTTCCTTTGCACGAGACCCTGGCAAGAGGAGCTTGCCGGGAAGGCCAAACGTGGCGTTTCAAGAGGCTTGCCGCGACACACCACGCGTCCCGGCAAGGCCCGGAGAGCGACAAGCTCCCGGGCGCGACAAGATGGCGGCCGCGGCAAGGCGCTTGCCGTGGCAAACTCCCACTAGGTACCCGCGCTCCAGCTCATCCGGCCACGCGTCGCCCTGGGGCCCTTCCAGGCGCACGTGGCGGAAGGCTGTGCAGCCTGGGGTACACGGTGGCGAGCTGCGATGACGAGGCCACCATCATGGCGAACGGAGACGCCCTGACCGACGCTTTTTTTGCACTTTTTGGGGCGACGGCGACAAGCATTCAATGCCCTTGTCCCCTGCCGTCAGGGTTAGGTATAGAGCACTACGCATACACTATTCCAACTACCATCGTTTTTACATTTTTACCCTCGACTGCGTTGCCACCTGTTGGTGACCTCTTTGACCTATAAAAGGAGGCCCATGCGCAACGTAGCAGAGGTTCGGATCTTCGACCACTCTCACGCTCGGTGTTGCTAGCGATAAGTACTGTAGCTCTTCTCGCTCCCGAGCCAAGAACGCAATACAAACCAAAGCAGGAGTAGGGTTTTACGCATCCGTGCGGCCCGAACCTGGGTAAACTGCTCGCGTGCTCGCCTCGATCCGCTCTTCGTGCATCCTCCGCTCCCTTGCCGTACCGAAAAGGGGCTCTGGTCCCATAGGTGTTCGTGGGCGATCAGTTTCCCCGACAACCATATTTTCATGGAACGACTGCTACCAGTTGCATTTCGTGGCTTCATTCCAGAGAATATATGGTTATGTTTGGACGCGCTAAGCTTTTTCTATAGGCAGCTATGTGCAAAAGAACTTAGCAAAGATGTTGTGAGGTCCCTAGAAAAGAATGCTGCGGTGCTTGTATGCAAATTGGAGAAGATATTCCCTCCTGGTTTCTTTAATTCAATGCAACATTTAATTGTACATCTTCCCTATCAAGCTCGACTAGGAGGCCCAATCTGTCGATGGCTCCCACACCCCTCCTCTCCACCTCGGGCGACCATGGCGCCCACCCTTGATCCACACCAATCCACCCAACAAAACCCTAAAACCATCCAATGGATCCCTTCAGTGATCCCTCACCCATCGCTCATCAGCTGGATTTCACTTTTGGCCACCGTTTCAGAAGCAAGGTTCGTGATCTTTTCAAATCTTCGGTCCACCCCGTTTCACCAGATCTGGGATTTCATTTGGTGATCTCGTTCGCCCGATCTTCATTTCGTTTGAATGAGAAGAATGTTGGCATTGCAATATCATCATGCATGGGAGGAGCCCATGATTCTATGAATGTTTCTCATATTCATGACAAAGTATATCGTTTCTCGATCTGTTCCAAGGCAATTGGGTTTTACCTCATGCGCAAGAAATACTTCACATGGGATGCATTTAAATGCCACTTTCATCTCTGGAGTGGAGGCGGTCCTAATTGGCTATATGAGGAAAAAGTCTGGTATCAAGAACAAGATGCGGAATGGACCACTGTCACTCGCAAGAAAGGTAACCATAGCCAACGCTCTATCCCTATTAATAATGTGTTTAACAGACTTGCAAACAATTTTCATCGCCCTAATGGTATATCCAAAGATTGTTTGATGGCTACTGTCTTGACGGGTGCTAATTCACTCCCGATTGGTAATATTTCAAACTATGAACATGATCGGACTCCTCGCAACGATCTTGAAGATCCACGTGGTTCCTCCATGCATAACGGATCGGTGGTTGATGGTCTTGCTAACTCCACGGTCCATCAGGGTAATAAGACCACAGGCCCAATCCTCGACCCACCACCCCGGCCCAACAACTTGGAAGCGGGAGAGTCCGGGGATCTTCTGTTATCTGAGAAGGAGATTCATAGCTGTTCCCGATGCCTTGGTATTGATCATTATCACGCTGCCTGCAAAAACAAAGTAAGATGCAGAGTCTGTTACAGATATAACCACATTGCGAGATTTTGCCTCAACAAACTATCTAAAGGACGAGTATATAACGTGAAATCCCAGGAGTCGCGAGACCATACTCACCTTCCCACCGTCCCTCCACCCTCGAACTCGCCGCAGATAAGCACCACCCCATCCACAGCTGCCCGCACCACCATGGCTTGCTACCCATGCAACCCCCACCCGCATCTTCCTCCAGGAACTGCTATCGTGCCTCCAGGACCCCTACGAGAACAGCGCAACTACGTGGTTGTTGGTGGCGAACTCCCTTTGGTATGTGATGAATGGGCCATTGATAACCCTCAACCGTAAGGGATCGAGATAGTCTTCGCGGGTAAGAATAACCCAATTTATTGATTCGACACACGGGGAGCCAAAGAGTATTTATAAGCTTTGACAGTTGAGTTGTCAATTCAACCGCACCTGAAATATACTTACTTGCAACAAAAGATAAGTGGTAACAGTGATATGATAGTAAAAGTAAACAGCAAAAGTAAATAGCAGTAGTAAATGGCAAAAGTAGCAACTAGTGACAAGCAGGGTTTAAAACACTGTAGGCTAGGGAGATGGATGGTTGGGCGCTGCATGGATGAGATAGATTCTAACTTGGGGCACGGCACACGGAAAAGTAATGATCATCTAGACAAATATCAAACATTTGGCATGTATCCCGTAGGTAGTTGTACGTGCTTGCAATAAGAACTTGCACAACATATTTTGTCCTACCATCCCGCTACGAACGGGGCCAAAAGGAACTTATGGATATTAAGGTGCTCCTGTCAAAGAGCACCGGAACAAAGCAATGAACTCAATGGATACATGTGATCCTCAAACTACGGACCATCCCCTTTGCTGTCCGAAGCTGTCACTTTTGGGATCGCCGGTTCCAAACCGTAACAGGTGCAAACAACTCATAGATAGGATCATGAACACAAATATATTCATGCAAACACATATGGTTCAGATCTGAAATCATGGCACTCGGGCCCTAAGTGTCAAGCATTAAGAATAACAAGTTGTAGCAAAGATGATAAACACCATAGTACTCCCTCCGTTCGGAATTACTTGTCTCGGAAATGGATGTATCTAGAACTAAAATACGTCTAGATACATTCATTTCTGCGACAAGTAATTCTGAACGGAGGGAGTAGATGATAGGCAACATGCCCCCAACGATCTGATAAACTATTACATGATCTAACTCATCCAATCCCTACCATCCCCTTCGCCTACAGCAGGGGAATTACTCACACATGAAAGGGGAAGTCATGGAGGGATGATGGAGTGGTGATGATGATGACGATGGCGACGATCTCCCCTCTTCGGAGGCCAATTCAGCCTCCAGATTAGCCCTCCCGAGGAAGAACAGAGGGTGGCGGCGACTCCACGACAGAAAACTGCGAAAAGAACTTCTGATCTGGGGTTTCTGCGTCGGGAGTAAAAATACGAGGCAAAGTAGGGCACCAGGGGGTGTGGGACCCACCTAGGCGGCCCCCCGGCGCGGCCCAGGGGGGCACGCCCATAGGGCGCCTGGGCACCCCCTGGCCCCACTTTTGGCTCCTGGTTCCTTCGGGTGCGTGGATTTTCTGTGATTTTTTGTGGATTTTTCTGAGATACCTAAAAATCCGTTTTCCTGCACACAAATAAACCATACAGGCAGCTCTGCTGAAAACAGCGTCAGTCCGGGTTAGTTTAGTCCAAATCATGCAAGAATGAGGCCAAAACAATATCAAAAGTGTTTGGAAAAGTAGATACGTTTGAGATGTATCAGCCATTGCCACTCTCGAGCCGGGCATTGCTCCAGAGGAGTTTCCAGGTGCTAACGCTATGATCATTGGCTACCTGGAGAGTAGAGGCTAGAGGATCAGCTACTCATCTCGTTGTGGTATGGGATCTGCCTTAATTCAATTTACCACCGCATGCTCCCGCGACACTGCAGTTAGCCTTAGCCCGTTCCATATTGGAGATACTCTGCTTAGAATTACCAGACAAGATCGAGGTATTAATTATAGAAGCATCACTTTTACTCATGATATTTGGATGATGCTGATGAACTACCCCCTAGAGTGCTGGGATGTTAATGTTATCAGTAGAACTTTTGCTCCATATGGCAGATTTCTTATTTGGAATAAAGATCCAAGGGACAAAACCAGGATCATTGTGAAAGTTCGTGTCATGCATGCAGACACTCTCCCACTCAGCATTGTTATTCTTCGCAACTTAGATGATGTGGGCTATGGAGATTCTTGGACCTGCCCAGCATATATTCTATCTAGAGAACTTATTGGTCAGCATGGAGGAGATGAGGATCCTCTCCCCCCTAATGGAGGAAATCCTCAACCCCTTCCCCATGTACATGCTGGGTTTTGGCATGATGATGTACTTGGTAATATCCCTGTTGACCAGGTGGTGATCAACCCACACAATGAGGGTCTTGGAGCACCATATGAGGATGTGCATATAGGTGCTGATCACAATGCTGCCATGGAAGGCAATGCAAATCCTAACAATATGCATGATGCTGAACCTTCTGTTGCACATGGAACATCTCAGGTGGAAGAAACAGAGGGCAACAATCTGAAACCAGAGATCCATTATGCTGAACCTACTGTTGCTCATGGAACATCTCAGGTGGAAGAAACAGAGGGCAACAATCTGGAACCAGAGATCAATACCACCTCTGTAGAACATAATGTTACAACTGCTGATAATCATGGGACAAAGAGTTTCATTCCTTTGGACAGCCCCATTTTCTCTCCTCTCAACAGTAACATGAACTACAATGATCAAGTGCCAACCCAACAGAAGGATATACCTTCAGAGCAAGTTGCAACAGAGGTTTATGCTGATAGCTCAGCACTTCAGGGCCTGATTGGCAATTTGGTGGAAAATGCTCAGGATATCATCCCTAAACTGGGAGGTGCCAAAATCATTAATGCTAAATGCAACATTGTTGATGTTGAACGCACTAATGGAACCAACAAGAGGTGTTACTTGCAGATCCAAACTGTTCATGATACTCCACAGAACTCAAGCACTGCTAGCATTGTGGAAATTACAGAACAAGAATATGCTGTTACTAGCAAGAATAACAACTTGACCAATAAGAGAAAGAAGAACAACATTGTTGATGAAGCTCTATGCAGGAGAAGTGATCGATTGGCCAAAATCAACATGGGGTTTAAAGATAAGAAAGCTGCAACTGCTGCCACCCTCAAGCTTCAGAGCCAAAGCAAGCTTTCTGAAGGAGAGACCTCTACTGCACTACCAAACAAAGACATGCTTGCTATCAACCTGGGACCAAAGTTTGACTCTACTGTGAGAGACAGGAATGCCCCCCCACCACCACCAATCCCAATGCAAACCCTACAGGCCATTGGTACCGGGCCTTGCAAGATGCCACCAAAAGAGGGGTCAGCAAGTGCTTTGAACTATGACAGCTCCGATGATTAAACCCTCTGCTGGATTTTGGGTGTCTGATGACCACCACAAATGTCATCCTATCATGTTTACTTTCAATATGAATCATGCTATGTGCTCCTTATTTTGGTATTTGTGCCTGCGTGCACTTTGGAATTCCTTGGTTTGTAATAATGATGCATATGAAACTTCAGATCATTACTATGGTCAAATTATCATTCAGTCCAGTATGTTTATGCAGTATTTCTATCTTGAAACACATATGCAGTATGGTCCTAGGCCTGAACTATCAATTGATGCTCCCATGATGTCCTCTTATTACCCTTGTCTCATATTATACTACTACAAATATGAGACCAGAATTTCTCAGTTATCATTCTATGAATAGAAGCTGGAACATTTTATGCTGGAATGTGAGAGGAATTAACTCTCAAGAAAGATGGGATGACATCA
Organism: Secale cereale; assembly: GCA_902687465.1. Taxonomy (NCBI): domain Eukaryota; kingdom Viridiplantae; phylum Streptophyta; class Magnoliopsida; order Poales; family Poaceae; genus Secale; species Secale cereale. The sequence continues at coordinate 706,010,052 of LR738713.1, forward strand.
GAATGAAAATTGAAGAAAGTGCCTGTAACATTATTGCATTACAGGAAACCAAAAGACAGGAATTTGATATAGCATATATAAAGAAATTTTGTCCTAGGAGATTTAACAAATTTTTGTATGCTCCATCATCTGGCAACTCTGGAGGCATATTAACTATATGGAATGGCAATCACTTCACAGGTAAATTAATATCCCAGAATTACTTCCAGATCATTGTGGAATTTACATCCACCATGGATAATACTACATGGCAATTATCTAACATCTATGGACCTAACACTGCTGAGGGCAAAAATGAATTCATTCAATGGCTTACAAATCTGAATATCTGCTCCACTAAATATTGGATGTTGCTTGGAGATTTCAACTTCATTAGAGGACCTGAGAACAGAAACAAAGCAGGTGGTGATCATAATAATATGATGATATTCAATAATATTATTATCAACCTGGATCTTGTGGAGATTCCATTAAAAGGGAGATCATTCACATGGAGTAATATGCAAGATACTCCCCTTCTGGAAAAGCTGGATTGGATCTTCACCAACTCTGAATGGACTACTGATCACCCAAATACTATGCCTTTTCCTCTTGCAAAAATCTCATCTGATCATGTCCCAATCAAGGTTCAAATTAACAGCAAGATCCCTAGAAGTCAGATTTTCATATTTGAAGAATATTGGACAGAATTTGAAGGATTTATAGAAACTGTTGAAAATTATTGGAAGAACAACACTTTCTACACAGACTCTGCTAAGAATATTGTGGCAAAATTCAAATCTATCAGAAAAGGTCTCAAAGTTTGGAGCAAGAAAATTTCCCAGCTTAGCAAAACAATTGAATATTGTTGTTTCTATGTTAAATTGCTGGATGGTGTGGAAGATCAAAGACTTCTCACCAAAATTGAGAAAAATTTCAGGAGAACTCTGATCAAACACACAAATAAGCTATTAGAAGCAAAAAGAAAATATTGGAGAATCAGAGCCAATATTAGATGGGCAAATCTTGGAGATGAGAATACAAAATTCTTCCATGCCATTGCAACGCAGATATTTAGGCATAACTACATCTCCTATATCAAATCCCCTGGCAATATTGATATCTATGATCATGAAGAGAAAGCTGCTATACTATGGAATTCCTTCAAAGAAAGAATAGGTATTACTGAGGATACTATTCAACTCTTTGATATTCAGAACTTGGCACTCCAAGAAATTGATGATGATATAGCAAAGCCTTTCTCAACTGAGGAAATTGATAATGTCATTAAATGCATGCCTAATGATAAATCTCCAGGACCTGATGGGTTTAATGGACTCTTTATGAAAAAATGCTGGCATATTATTAAAGATAGTTTCTATGACTTGATTAAAGATTTCCAAGATGAGAAAATCAATCTTGAACCTATCAACAGTGCCTTCATATCCCTCATTCCTAAAAAGGACAATCTTGAGACTCCTAATGATTTCAGACCAATCTCTTTAGTCAGTATGTCTGCTAAAATCATTAATAAACTCCTTGCCAACAGAGCTCAACAGATCATCCTATCTGTCATCAGTAAAAATCAGTATGGTTTTATTAAAGGATGAAGTATTCAAGATTGTTTAGCATGGAGCTTTGAGTATATTCATATGTGCCACAAATCCAAAAATAAAGCTATTATTTTTAAGATTGATTTTGAAAAAAACATTTGACAAAGTTGATCACAAAGCAATTAGTTTTATGATGAAACATCTTGGTTTCTGTGATAAATTGATTAGATGGACCAATATGTTGCTCAGCACTGCCACCTCATCTGTTATACTAAATGGAGTACCAGGTAAAGTCATAAAATGTAAAAGAGGTGTTAGACAAGGAGAACCATACTCCCCTCTACTTTATGTGATGGTTGCAGAATTACTTAAAATTCTTATCAACAAAGCATGGCAGCAAGGAGATATTAATCTACCTGTGGAATATCCTGGGGCAAAAAGATACCCTATTATCCAATATGCAGATGATACTTTGATTATCATGCCTGCAGAAACAGCCCAACTGATCAAAGTAAAGGAGATACTTGAGATTTTCTCATCTTTCACTGGTCTTAAAGTAAACTATAGCAAATCTTCAATTGTCCCAATTAACATCAATGATTCCACAACATATGAATTGGCAAATGTCATAGGATGCAAGAAAGAAAATATGCCTTTTACTTATCTAGGCCTTCCAATGGGTTCTACTAGACCTAAAGTTGATGATCTCATGCCTATGGTATCAAGACTTGATAAAAGATTATCTGGCATAGCAGGTATGATGACTTATGCTGGGAGATTGGTGCATTTGAAAGCAATAGTTGCTGCACTTCCTATATTTGCTATGTGCTCCATCAAAGTTCCTTTCACAATTCTTGATCATTTTGAAATATCAGGGAGAAGTTTTATGTGGTATGGAAATGAGATTAACAAACAGGGCAAATGCTTAGTTAATTGGGATACAGTCTGTCTCCCAAAAAAATCAGGTGGACTTGGAGTACTTGACCTCAGAAAACAAAACAGAACTCTGCTAGTCAAATTCCTATACAAATTTTTAAATAAGCAGGATATTCCATGGGTGGAAATGATTTGGGACACATATTACTCTGATGGTACTGTACCTACATACCCTACCTTAGTAGGATCTTTCTGGTGGAGAGATTGATGTGCCATCCTAGAAGACTTCAAAGAAATGACAATATGTAAACCTTCAAATGGCAATTCAGTCCTGTTATGGAAAGATATATGGCAGCAAGATAGTTTATCCAACATGCTACCTCAGCTCCATTCATTTGCAAAAGATGATAACATCACCATTGCCAATGCAATGGATCTTACTGAGAATGATTTTTACAGCATGTTCCACTTACCAATGTCATCGATTGCAGTGCAACAAAGTCAATCTTTATACAACATATTGAGGAATGACATCAACAGAGGTAATAAAGATATATGGCAGTTTAAGTGGCAATCTAAGCACTACTCCAACAAAAAATAATATCTACATCTCATTGGAAACCCACCTGAAGCACCAAAACCTTTCCAATGGATCTGGAAATCATGTTGTATGCCAAAGATAAAGTTCTTCTTTTGGCTCTTACTTCTGGACAGACTCAACACGAGAGATATGCTGATAAGGAAATCTTTCCTCATTGAAGAAAGCTGCTGTGTGTTATGTGATGAGGAACCTAATGAATATCTCAAGCACCTTTTCTTCAGCTGCGACTTTAGTCAATTTTTTTGGATGAACCTACATCTAGAGTGGAATACTAATCTCAATATCAATGATATGATGATAGAAGCCAAAAACAGAACCAAGCTACTAGGGTTTAAAGAATGTATTATGGCAGGATGTTGGAGCATATGGAAACACATAAATTCTATCATCTTTGATAACAAGGCCAAAGATATTGCATATTGCATATCATGTTTCAAGGAACACATCAGCATCATCATTAAGAAGGCTAAGCCTAGCCTAAAAGAGGGAATGCAAACATGGCTAGACACATTGTAATTTGCTTATCTTATTTGACACTCTACCTGAAGTAATGTGTATAACCATCTGTAATTGCTCCATCTATTAATAGAAAAATGAGTTACAGTGGGGGCCTTCCCCACTGTGTTTCCTCAAAAAAAAAGACTAGGAGGCCCTGTCTTAGCCCGATGGATGTATAACTATGAGAGATAAATCCAAAACTTGTAGTCCACTATAAGGTGGTGTGTTGGCTCTTAGGCTAACTTCTTGACTTTCCCTCGCAGATGCATAGGTAAACTGAAGCCAAAAGTGCGCAATAAGGCTTGAGTTGAGGGCTCCATTGTTTAGGCTTATCTCGTTGATGAGTCAACTAATTTCCTGTCTTTGTATTTTAATCCTAAAGTATGGTCAGTTAGAAACAAGGCACCTCGGTATGATGATGGGGCCTCTACATTTGAATCTGCATGTGACCTTGAGATATTTAAATGCCCTGGCCGGTGCATGAACCCTCAAGGATACCGTGAGCTCAATAACGCGAATACAAGGCTGCTTTCTTGTACATATTGACAAACATGCCTGAAATGGATGATCTTTTCAAGTATGTCTTAAAATCTCAAAAAAAACTATGGTGAACAATAATATGTTTTCAACTGTTCATAACTCTAAATAACTTCGTGTAGGGAGTTTGATAATGAGCAGTGGAAGAGCCCTTGAGTTGTTCCAACACCGAAACAACTCCGTGAGTTAAGACTGAATGGCTAGAAATCAGGCCGTGCTAGATGTCATGGACCTAATCAGGCCCTGAATGGCCTCCACGTGGGCACAAATTGGCCTTCAACCTAAAGGTGAAAGGTATCGAAAATGATGTGTTTGTTCTATCTTGAATGTATTGTTGCACATGTGTTTCCTGTTTTTCTAAAACTTGTCAATTAATATAGTTAAAAAACTTTCAATTAATAACATTTACTGCATGTAGGCAATTTAAGTATGTACCCTATCATCCCAAGAACTACAAGTACACTACACAACTTGGAATTCTTCTGAAACGTGAATACCCAGGAAACATAGAGGAAAAAAATGATCATGGTGTCATCACTAATACGCGCCCGGCTTTGGAGTGGTACGATTACTATCATGATTCGACTCTAGATTTTCAGCAGCGGACAACCGCAGATCGTGTGAAGGAAGAGTTTTGGGTAAGTACAATTTTTTTCGAGCAATTGCAATTATTATTATACATATCTTTGTATTGCTTTAAAAATCTGATCTGTAAATTTCTGAACATGTAGAACTTGTTTGAGCTGAATGTGGATGACGAGGAAGATGACAGTGCCCGAATCCAAATTGAGCAAGAGGCTAACCGGATTATTGACACATATGCAAGGAAAAAGGTGAAAGACATGTTGTACCAACTTCGTGTGGATGCTGTGAAGCTTTACTATGAGAATCAATGAGAGAAGCTTGATGACTCGATGGCTTGTGCAAGAGAACTCAAATATGGGCAATACCTCCAGAGTAGGATACCATGGTGCAAGGAAGTTGCATAGCCTGGACTATGTCGTTATTGGACATCAAAGGAATACAAGACCAACAGGGGGAGGGGACGAGAAGCTCGCTTGAAATCTGAGGATATCGCTCAAAACCAAGGAGGCTCATGACCCTTTGCGGAGGCACAACAGTATTTGGTATGTCGTGATTATTGTATGATTTGCTTCACACTTAGTTTTTCTATTACATGATGATGCCACGACTTTGCTTGAATTTATGTGGTCTTATACGAAGAGACGCTTGGGCCTGAGATGGCGACCACACTGAATACATATACTGCAATGAAATGTGGAATGAAGAATGTGAGTAGCAGTGGCAACAATGGCACAATCATTAGCAATGGTGCAATCATGAGCCAGAAAGCACAAAAACGCTTTGTATGTCATCGTTTCTACTGCCATATTGCTTATAGGTTTTAAGACGTTAATTTACTAGCATGTTGTGAACAAACTATAATTTTTGATTGACAGGATGACTATACTGCGTTGGCTAAAGAGAAGTATCCAAATAGTTGGGAGGGAAGAGAGCTGGACGGTGAGCTGCTGTATGAAGCATCAGGTGGCATTCCTCATGGTCACGTGTCAATAGGCGATGGCGCTATTAAGAAAGCAGATATTAAATCAGCAGCTACAAAAAGAAATGCCAGTGCATCAATTTTGCTCACACTTTGAGAGAAGGAACAACTCAGGCGTGTTAATGAAGAAAATGCAGAACTCATGCGTGCTAAGGAGATGCTACAGCAGAAAGTAGATATGCATGGGCAGCTCATAACTGTATGTACAAATTCATGCCCACATTCTAAAGCAATGGATCTCAACTTCTCAAGTATCAACTCTAGTAACATTTCTTCTTTGTTTGCAGGCACTTTTCAAGGAGATAGGAAAAGAGTTGCCAGCTCATATACTACATATACTAAGCCTTTGAGCTGTTTCGCAACCAGAAGTAAGTGTATGAGAAACTTGAATTTGTATATATCATATGGATGAATGTGTGATGTCCACTACTCAACTTGGATTTGTGCATTCCTTCTGACCCGTCTACACTGATGTGGCTGCAATATCATCACTGTTGCATATGAGATTGTTTTTCATGTTTTGTGTTAAGTTGTTTGGCTGTTTGTATCTATGAGCTTGTCTATTCTCATAAGATTCTTTAGCTGTTGTGCCCAATTTCCGTATAAATAATGCTTGTCATGCTTAAGTTCCATCTGATTGGAACTTGAAAGTAGCCTAGACAAAATCAGTTCTTGGTGCCAAGCATTAATCAATAAATGGATATTATTTGGTTCATTTGGTTCTGTTGTCTCCACTTGTTATCCAACAAAGTATTGTGTTCTTATTGTTCTAAATCAGATTAAATAACAATTTGGTTACTTCTTGATTCAGGGGACAAATAACTCGTCTCAAGCCGGCTCGCAAGCGGTTGATGGCAACAATGATGTCATGGAGTCAAGCGAGGAGAATGACGCCACTGGGAATGTCGGCGATCAGACCGTTGACGCAGCCAACCATGGCGGAAACTGATTGCTCAATCAACATGATAACATCAGACTATAGGTGGTCGTAATATGCTCTTTTGTGGACTAGTGTATCTTGTATGGCTTAGGAATGAGAACTGACATCTGGTGGTAGTTGCAAGCCGGCTTATTTTGCTAGTATTGTTGTAGTTGGCAGATCCTTTTGTGGAGGTACCTTTGCAGCCTTGTAGTGTAATTTGTTGATATATATATATATATATATGTGTGTGT
>LR738713.1:706016942-706077453 GCA_902687465.1 Secale cereale
GATGTTCATACATCTGGTGGTAGTTGCAAGCCGGTGTATTTTGCTAGTATTGTTGTAGTTAGCAGATCCTTTTGTGGATGGTACCTTTGTAGCCTTGTAGTGTAATTATATAATGTATAGAACTGATGATGCTATATGAAGTCTGATGTTGTCATATAAATCTATTCTCATATGGTTTCTGTGAAATAATGCAACATTTGTAGAACTTGGGTTAAGCACATTACTTTCGTGGTAGGAATATGAAATAAAAAATCAACATCATGCTGTAACAGTGACGACCAATGGCTCACAGGAATGAGCTCATGCTGCAGCAACATAGTATAATTTTCCTGTCGGCTGAACCTACAGGTATAAGTCATTCCTGACGGTCTTTCCTGACAGGCGGACGACAGGAATATGTATTTTCCGGGAAGCATAAATCTGACGCAAACATTTATTTCCTATGCGCCAACCGTCAGGGATAACCAACAGCATTAATATTCCTGTGGGCCGTCCGTCAGGCATACTCATTCATTCCTGGCAGGCTATGGCTGTCGGTTGGCCGACAGGAATTATATTCCTGACGGCCGTATTTCTTTTCCTGACGGCTACTGGCCCACACGCTTAGTCACGTTTCTGGTAGTGATGGGTGGCTTCATCGCACAAGCGGTGAAGCTTGGGGGTTTCCTTCGGTTGAGGACGAGGCGAGCCTTTACACCGGGAGGCCGGTATTCCAGGCGCATAGCGGTGCGGTCCTGGATGGTGGAGCCTACCCCTGTGTCGCGGTCAGAGTACTACGGGAACTAGGGTCGTCTCAGGCCTCGCTGGTCACCATAGTGACAGACCTGCACTTGCATTGGTCGCGGTGCCAGCGTGAAAGGATCAAGAAGAGGTGTCTAGAGGGGGGTGATTAGACCTTAAACAAGCAAAAGTAGCAGTTTTTAATTTCTTCAAGTTGAGGTGGAGTTTTAGCACAAGGTTGAGCATTCACAATATAATTCAAGCAAGCATGGCTAGAGCATGAGCAGCGGAAAGAGTAAAGCATGCTAATTGGAAGAAATTAAAGGGATGGGATTGGAGTGTGCAAACGCAATTGGAGACACAGAGATTTTTGGTGTGGTTCCGATAGGTGGTGCTATCATACATCTACATCAATGGAGACTTCAACCCACGAAGGGTAACGGCTGCGCGAGTCCACGGAGGGCTCCACCCACAAAGGGTCCACGAAGAAGCAATCTTGTCTATCCCACCATGGCCATCACCCACGAAGGACTTGCCTTACTCTGGTAAATATTCACGAAGTAGACGATCTCCTTTCCCTTACAAACTCATTGGTTCAACTCCACAATCTTGTCCGAGGCTCCCAAGTGACACCTAACCAATCTAGGAGATACCACTCTTCAAAAGGTAATAGATGGTGTGATGGTGATGAACTCCTTGCTCTTGTGCTTCAAATGATAGTATCCCCAACACTCAACTCTCTCACACATATTTGGATATGGTGGAAAGATGATTTGAGTGGAAAGCAACTTGGGGAAGGCTAGAGATCAAGATTCTTGTGGTTGGATTGGAATGTCTTGGTCTCAACACATGAGTATGTGGTTCTTTCTCAGAAAAATGAGTAGTGGAAGCGTAGGCAAGTTCGTCTTATAAACCAGGACGGGGGTATATATAGTAGGTAATTAAATCGCAAATGTTTTTTTATTAACTGTATGTGTACGTGTCCTTTCGTCCTTCTCTCGCACATCTTGTCACCCCACTGCCGCAGACGACTTACGGCGCAAGCTTGCACACCGCGCGGGGGCGTTCTTTTGGCCAAACGGTGGCGCCGATGAATCTTCGGCGAGCCCATTCCCGCGCAACCTCGCAGGTTCCCGCGCAAGCTTCCCGCCCGACTCGGTGAAATCCCCCAAAATCCCAATGCTTACCGGCCTGCTATAAAAACCCTCACGGCCGGCGAGTCCCGCGTCGCATTTTCCCCTCCCTCCCTATAGCTTATCTCGTCTGCTTCTCCCACAATCGCCAATGGCACCGGTCCGTCGTCGTCGCTCCGCCACTCCAGCATCATCAGAGGACAGATCCAGCTGGGAGGCTACACCGCGGCGGTGGCGAAGTCCCCGGCGTAGTGTAGTGCGCATGGCGTCCCTGTTGGGTGTGCGCGGAACACCCACCACACGCTCCGCCGCCGCTGCCTGTCGGCAGCTGTTACCGGCCGCCGTTGCCGCCACACCATCGTCGAAAGCCAGGGCCATCCCCCGTTCCGCCGCCGTGGCCCGAAGGCGGGAGGTGGCCGTCGTGGCCGCCACCCCACTGTCGGCCACCGTGGCCATCACGCGCTTCGCCACCATGGCCCTAAGACGGGAGGTGGTGGTCGTGGCCGCCACCCCATCGTCGGCCGCCGTGGCCGCCAGCCCACCGTCGACCGCCGGGATCATCACCCGCTCTGCCACTGCCGCCCGAAGGAGGGAGGCGGAGGCGAAGGGCCGCACGTGCGTCAGCGGCCTTGTGCGCTACATCGAGTTCCTGCGGGAGGAGGAGGAGCACCTCGTCGAGCATGCAAAGAGCCTTACCGCAGCCGTGGCCGCATCACACACCGACGCAGAGGCGAGGAATCATGATATCTATGAGCAGTCTGGCCGCTTCGAGAGGGATCGTCTGAAGCGGCAGTGGGCGTTCGAGCTGGCGAGCGTCGCTGAACGTGCAGCAGCGACAGGCATCGTATTGCATTTCTCTAGCTCGTCGGTAGGCTCCTCCTCCTCCTCCTCTGCCTCTTACTGAGTGCGCTCGGCAGAGGAGAGGCTGCCGGAAGTAGCACAAAGCCCCTGTGTGGTAGTAGTAGTATTTAGGGGCTATTTTGTTCAGTTCATCTGACTATAGATGTGTGGTCGAACTGTACAACGTACTTAAAATTAGCTACTATATATAGTTGAACTAGCTATTTCAGCACGTGGTTAGCAACAATTGGGGAAAAGTTTGGTCGGTTCAGCTGTCGAGTTGAACTGTTTGTATAAATTAAGAACGACTGCTTAATCTATGAATGAAATTTATGCTTAATTACTGAATTTTAGTTGCAAAAATTAGATAGCGCTAGTGATTTCTAGCTGCATATTTTGACAAATCGCAGTGTTACAAGGATTGACAAATGGCAACGTTACTAGATCAACAAATGTAAATCTTTCCAGTTTGACAAATGGCAACATACCCAATATTACAGATGCAAATCTTACCAAATTGTTTGTACGTGGTTGCACACGGGTCATCCAAAACAACCGTTTGCATTGAAGGGATGCACAAATCCTGCGCTTCGGATTTTTACCTCGACTTAAGGGGGAAGACCATAGCTCTCACTTTGCATACGAGTTCTATCTAAAACATTTGTGATCAAGAGCTGCACAAATCCTGCTCAGCACATTTTTCCTTGGCTTCCTGGGGAAGCTGTCGGTTTGCATACGGGTGTTCTAACTAAAACGTTTGCGATGAATGTTTTATATTTTAAAACCGAATTAAACTACGGATTGGGCGCCATTAATGGAGAGGATGCGAGCAAGGCGCGCGGCCATGGAAGTTAAAGGGCTCGCTTCACGGTGAGCCTGCGTGGCATACAACTCGCACACTTTCTGTTGAGCCTCCGCATTGGAGTACAACTCGCACGCCTTCCGTTTAGTCAAGCACTCAAGCACATGTCCGCATGATACCTCCTAGCCATTAAAAGAGTGAGGCGTGGTGTCATGTAAATGGTTAACAAAACACACATAATTTAAATTATACAAAACGTTTGAGATGTTACAGTGGCAGCTATTTGTTTCAAAATTCCTTTATTGGTTGTTATTCGAGTGCGCCTTCTCTCAAAATGGACACGGAAAATACCACATCATGTCGGGTGCCATTCCATTATAGCATGCCAAGTTTCATGAATTTCAGACGAATTTTGGATTTACTAGAATTTAAAAAAAAATCTCAACATTTTGTCGGCAATCAACAGTGCCTTGGTGTTTGAAATTCATTCCCATTTCTTGCATGGGACCTAAGCATGCCTCGAAGGACACATATTCGATTTTTCAACCAATTTATATGTGCTCGAGCTTGTGCATGTGGTTCGAATTTGAATTATGCACATGAAATGCCTAGAAAACCTAGTTAATTTATAAAAATGTCCAAACGAACCCCGAGAAATTCCAAAAGTAAACACAACACTCCTCTTGTTCTATTTTGACACTCAAATTTTTTTGAAAGCAATAAGAGGCAACGGATATCGTTTCGTCCCCAAAGGTGGCACGTTCCCTACCGAAACCATCACGCTTGTTGTGAGAAGATTATACCCAAACCTGCCCAAATAGGAGAAATTTTTTACCACAACATGTTGATGCTGCTCCATGATAGCATGCCAAGTTTAATGAATTTCAGATGAGTTTTGGATTTACTAGAATTTAAAAGCCATGTATTTCAAAGTTTGCGGCCGAGTGACGGTGGTAGGGTGTTTGAAATTCAATCCCATTTCTTGCATGGGACCTAAGCATGCAACCAATGGCGCATATTTGATTTTCAACCAGTTTATATGCACTGGAGAATGTGCATGTAGTTCAAATTTGAATTATGCGCATAAAATGCCTGGGAAACCCAGCTAATGTATAAAAATGTCCACACGAACCCCAAAAAATTCTAAAATTGAAAACAACACTCATGTTGTTCTATATTGACACACGGAAGATTTTGAAAGCAATAAGAGGCAACATATATCATTTCGTCCCCAAAGGTGCCACGTTCCCTACCGAAACCATCACGCTTGTTGTGAGAAGCTTATACCCAAACCTGCCCTAAATGGGACAAATTTTTTACCATGGTATGTTGATGCCGCTCCATGATAGCATGCCAAGTTTCATTAATTTCAGACGAGTTTTGGATTTACTAGAATTTAAAAACCATGTATCTCAATGTTTGCGGCCAAGTGGCGGTGGCAGGGTGTTTGAAATTAATTCCCATTTCTTGCATGGGACTAAGCATGCAACCAAGGACACATATTTAATTTTTCAACCAGTTTATATGCACTGGAGATTGTGCATGTAGTTCAAAATTGAATTATGCGCATAAAATGCCTAGAAAACCCAGTTAATGTATAAAAATGTCCAAATGAACCCCGAAAACTTCCAAAATTCAACACAACACTCCTGTTGTTCTATGTTGACACTCGAATTTTTTTGAAAGCAATAAGAGGCAACGGATATCGTTTCGTCCCCAAAGGTGACACGTTCCCTACTGAAACCATCACGCTTGTTATGAGAAGTTCTGGTTTGTGAGAAGCTTATACCCAAACCTGCCCCAAATGGGACAAAAAAATTACCACGTCATGTTGATGCCGCTCCATGATAACATGCCAAGTTTCATGAATTTTAGACGAGTTTTGGATTTACTAGAATTTAAAAAACCAGGTATCTCAATGTTTGCGGCCGAGTGACGGGGGCAGGGTGTTTGAAATTCATTCCCATTTCTTGCATGGGACCTAAGCATGCAACCAAGGACACATATCTGATTTTTCAACCAGTTTATATGCACTGGAGAATGTGCATTTAGTTCAATTTTGAATTATGCGCATAAAATGCTTGGGAAACCCAGTTAATGTATAAAAATGTCCAAACGGACCCCAAAAATTCCAAAATTGAACACAACAATTCCGTTGTTCTATGTTGACACTCGAATTTTTTTGAAAGCAATAAGAGGCAACAGATATCGTTTCGTCCCCAAAGGTGGCACGTTCCCTACCGAAACCATCACGCTTGTTGTGAGAAGCTTATACCCAAACCTGCCCCAAATGGGACATTTTTTTACCATGGCATGTTGATGCTGCTCCATGATAGCATGCCAAGTTTCATGAGTTTCAGACGAGTTTTGGATTTACTAGAATTTAAAAGCCATGTATCTCAATGTTTGCGGCCGAGTGGCGGCAGCAGGGTGTTTGAAATTCATTCCCATTTCTTGCATGGGACCTAAGCATGCAACCAAGGACACATATTTGATTTTTCAACCAGTTTATATGCACTAGAGAATGTGCATGTAGTTCAAATTTGAATTATGCGCATAAAATGCATGGGAAACCCAGTTAATGTATAAAAATGTCCAAACGAACCCCAAAAATTCCAAAATTGAACATAACACTCCTGTTGTTCTATGTTGACACCCGAAAGATTTTGAAAGCAATAAGAGGCAACAGATATCGTTTCATCCCCAAAGGTGGCACGTTCCCTACCGAAACCATCACGCTTATTGTGAGAAGCTTATACCCAAACCTGCCCCAACTGGGACAATTTTTTTGCCATGGCATGCTGATGCCGCTCCATGATAGCATGCCAAGTTTCATGAATTTCAGATGAGTTTTGGATTTACTAGAATTTAAAAACCATGTATCTCAATGTTTGCGGCCGAGTGATGGTGGCAGGGTGTTTGAAATTCATTCTCATTTCTTGCATGTGACCTAAGCATGCAACAAAGGACACACATTTGATTTTTCAACCAATTTATATGCACTGGAGAATGTGCATGTAGTTCAAATTTGAATTATGCACCCGCAATGCCTACAAAACCAAGTTAATGTATAAAAACGTCCAAATGAACCCTGAATAATTCCAATTTTTTGACGACACACCTATAGTTGCATGTTCACTGCAGATAAAAGTTCTAACAAGTCAAACACCATCCTTTGTAGTTGTGACCACATTATGTAATTCAAATCAAGACGATAAATCAAGTAGATCGCATACAGTTTATTATCACTAACCGTGTGAGATGCAGCACAAAATATCTTGGAGCATTGTCGGTGTATAGTACGCCTATGACTTACGCGAGAAGGTGCGTCGACTACAGTCCACAGCCGGCATGTCAAGCACACGAGCTTACTCCCCAAATATCATTTCACTGTTCATTCGTCGCTGGTGAAAGATGGGGACGTGGACCCACATCGTGAGGGAAACTTTGGCGGCCACTCCGGCGAGAGCGCGGCCGCAGCCGCCAGGCGCGTGCTAACAAGCTTCTTGAGGGCGACCGTAGTCTGCGTGCGGGCGGCCATGGCAGCCCAAACGGCAGTTGTTGCTTCTTAGGCGGTGGCAGGAGCATCTGCCTCGGGATAGCCACGGGCAAGAGCGGCACAATAGATGTCCGTTCTGCAGCGGCGCCCTTAGCCCTGATGGAGGCCGCCCACTACCATGTCGAGGCCACCGACGCCCAGCTCGTGGCGGTCACCAGACAAATCGAACGAAGCTTCACCGATAACGGTCGGCAACCCACAACCGAAGAGCTGGCAATCGCCGAGAGAGTTCGAGCGGATGTCCGTTCCTGCGCGGCTTACCTTGCCACGACGGAGCCCGCCAGAGCCTAGATCGCGGCCACCCACGCCCATCTCGTGGCGGCCTATGCCAAAGATATGGCGGACGCGGATGGTGAAATGCATGCCGAGTATGGTGCAATTGATGCCATGGAGCCCCTTCCCTAGGAGACCGTCGGGCGCGAGCTGGAAATGGAGGCGGCGGCGGAGATCGACGAGCACCAGCCGTAGTAGTACTCTTTGTTTTGTTTAATTAAGAGCACGGGTCTTTAATTTATTAGAGTAATGTTTAGGTCAGCTAGGTCTGATTAATTGCTGAACTTGCTCGATTAAGAAGTTAGTCTCCTTTGTGTACCCAAATTGTGCAATGACGTGGATGACCACTGTAACCAGGGAAATTCGAACAAAAAAATTTGACGTTCAAACTCAACGCACACGGGTTAAGCTATCTGAATCGTTTGTGATGTTCACATATCATATACAGTTCTGAATAAGGGACCGTGTCTGATGACACTTTGTGTTCCAGTTTTTTCGCTGAAGTGATTCCAAATTTTTGGCTTCCGCGGAAATATCTACCTCCCTGCCCCCTCCCCCTTACCAAAAGCCACATTTTCCCTCTTTCCGCCTTCCTTTCCAAGTTGAAACCTTCACTCCTTGCTTGCAGCGCCTCCTCCTCGCCGGCGACCCTCCTTCACGCTGCTCGGCCTCTCCTATCCAGGCAGGTAATCCACACCCGACCCCCATCCCCCTCCTCCTTCCACATCCCACATGCCCTGACCGCCAGCGCGAGTGCGACACCTTCCACCCAAATCACCGACCCCTCAACCAAATAAGCACCGCCCTAAGGCATGGTGCATGTAGTATAGCCAGGATCTCAAGGAGCATTTGGCAGCGAAGAAGCAAATCGCGGCCGCACGCGCGGATGAGGTCGCAATGGCTGCCATTCGTGCCGACCCCCAGATCTTGGAGGAGCACCTCACCGTAGAGGCCACCGCTGACGCCTCGCACGCCGACGCCGCGAGGCGGTTGGCTGCTTTAAACGATAGTTTGTGGCGTTTTCTCGAGGCCACCGTCGGTGCCTTCGACGAAGACTACGAGGTGTTTTCTCAGCGTGCACGTGCTTACCTCATGTCTAGAGCGAGTAGGTTGGTGCCCGGAGTGGCTCATGCAACTCACCACTACAACGAGGGCACCCACGATGCGGAGGCCTCGCCCTCTTCCATGTCTAAAGATCTAATCGTCATCGATATCTCCGACAATGAAGAGTAGCTTGTATTATTAGCTCAGTATAAGGACCCATGTTCAGTTTGCTAGCTACTGCCCTTTCTTAACAAATTCTAGTGAATTGTGCTATCTAGTTTTACCATGCAATATTCTGCTATAGTATATATGTTCTATATGTCATGCAATGTGGTGTTCAGTTAACTGATTGGTTCAATTCTGCAAATGTGATGTTCAATTCTTCAGGGTGTAATATTTCCAAGTTGTTAAGCATGCTTGGTTTGGTTAACTGTCCGATCTTCTATTACGAGTATGTTATATTGTGCAATGTGCTGCTCAGTTAACGTTTGGTTCATTTGTTGTGGTGTTGAGGAAACTCCTTGGTTCAATTCTGCAATGCGATGTTCAATTGTTGTGGCTGCATTCTATAATTGTATACCATGTGAGAAATAAATTGAATTTGGTTGTACTAAATACATGAGAAACAAATACAATTGCTATATTTCCAAGTTGTTAAGCATGCTTGGTTTGGTTAACTGTCCGATCTTCTATTAGGAGTATGTTATATTGTGCAATGTGGTGATCAGTTAATGTTTGGTTCATTTGTTGTGGTGTTTAGCTAACTGCTTGGTTCAATTCTACATTGCGATGTCCAATTGTCGTGGGTAGAATTTTGTATTGTTCTGCATGTGAGGAATAAATCATATTTGATTGCACTTAATACATGAGAAACATATACAATTGCTATATTTCCTAGTTCTTAATCATGCTTGCTTTGGATAAATGGGTTTTCCATGTGGCTTTAATTAATCTGATGAATCTGCAATGTGCTTATTTTTCATCAACATATTTTACTGATAGCATGCGAACCCTTACTTAACCTGATGACTAACTATCTTATATGTGTTGCAGGGAAACAATGGGAAGCATTGAAGTTTACAATCGAGGTTAGCTCGTGCATGGTCTATTTTCTAATAGCGCATTATTGTGCAATTGCATGAACCATTCTAATATTATGGTTTTTAACAATTTGGTCTTGCACATGTAGGTCCTGCTGTCCGAGGTTTTGACCCACTGTTCGACCCTTTTTGCATATGTGTGCTACTTCTCGAGCTTGCATTGTATTCCCTCGAGGAGGAAAGGGTGATGCAGCACATTAGCGTAAGTATTTCCCTTAGCTTTTGAGAACCAAGGTATCAATCCAGTAGGAGACTACGCGCGAGTCCCTCGCACCTGCACAAACAAATAAGAACCTTGCAACCAACGCGATAAGGGGTTTTCAAGCCTTTCACGGCCACTTGCAAAAGTGAGATCTGATAGATATGATAAGATAATATTTTTGGTATTTTTATTATAGATTGAAAGTAAAGATTGCAAAACAAAAGTAAAGTAAATAGTTGATGGAAGATTAATATGATGAAGATAGACCCGGGGGCCATAGGTTTCACTAGTGGCTTCTCTCATGATAGCAGATTTTTACGGCG
This sequence comes from Secale cereale, assembly GCA_902687465.1. NCBI lineage: Eukaryota > Viridiplantae > Streptophyta > Magnoliopsida > Poales > Poaceae > Secale > Secale cereale. Next base: position 706,026,939 of record LR738713.1, read on the forward strand.
GGTGAACAAATTACTGTCAAGCAATTGATAGAAAAGCGCATAGTTATGAGAATATCTAGGCATGATCATTGTATATAGGCATCACGTCCGTGACAAGTAGACCGAAACGATTCTGCATCTACTACTATTACTCCACATATCGACATCTAGAGTATTAAGTTCATAAGAACAGAGTAACGCCTTAAGCAAGATGACATGATGTAGAGGGATAAACTCATGCAATATGATATAAACCCCATCTTTCTATCCTCGATGGCAACACTACAATATGTGCCTTGCTATCCCTGCTGTCACTGGGAAAGGACACCGCAAGATTGAACCCAAAGCCAAGCACTTCTCCAATTGCAAGAACTATAGATCTAATAGGCCAAACCAAACCGATAATTCGAAGAGACTTGCAAGGATATTTAAATCATGCATAAAAGATTTCTAAAAATAATCCAATATTGTTCATAGATAATCTTGATCATAAACCCACAATTCCTCGTATCTCGACAAACACACCGCAAAAAGAATTACATCGAATAGATCTCCACGAAGATCATGGAGAACTTTGTATTGAGATCCAAAGAGAGAGAATAAGCCATCTAGCTAATAACTATGGACCCGAAGGTCTATGGTAAACTACTCACAACTCACCGGAGAGGCTATGATGTTGATGTAGAAGTCCTCCGTGATCGATCCCCCTCCGGTGGAGCTCCGGAACAGGCCCCAAGATGGGATCTCACGGGTACAGAAGGTTGGGGTGGTGGAGTTAGGGTTTTGTGGTGTTCCTCGATAGTTTCAGGGTACGTAGGTATTTATAGGAGGAAGAGGGACGTCAGGGGACCAACAGGGGGCCTAGGAGGGTGGGGGGCGCGCCTGCCCCCCTGGGCGCACCCCTGCCCTCGTGTTCACATCCCTTGTTTCCTGGCGTGTACTCCAAGTCTTCTGAGTTGATATCGTTCCAAAAATAACTCTCCCGAAGGTTTCATTCCGTTTGGACTCCGTTTGATATTCCTTTTGTGTGAAACACTGAATAGGAAAAAAACAACAATTTGCACTGGGCCTTGGGTTAGTAGGTTAGTCCCAAAAATAATATAAAAGTGTATAATAAAGCCCATTAAACATCCAAATCAGAATATATAATAGCATGGAACAATCAAAAATTATAGATATGTTGGAGACGTATCAAGCATCCCCAAGCTGAATTCCTGCTCGTCCTCGAGTAGGTAAATGATAAAACCAGAATTTTTGATGTGGAATGCTAACCAACATAATTCTCAATGTAATTTTCTTTATTGTGGCATGAATGTTCAGATCCGAAAGATTCAAGACAAAAGTTTAATATTGACATAAGAATAATAATACTTCAAGCATACTATCAAAGCAATCATGTCTTCTCAAAATAACATGGACAACAAAATTTATCCCTACAAAATCATATAGTATGGCTATGCTCTATCTTCATCACACACAATATTTAAATCATGCACAACCCCGGTTTCAGCCAAGCAATTATTTCACACTTCAATTTTTTCAAACTTTTCAACCTTCACGCAATACATGAGCGTGAGCCATGGATATAGCACTGTAGGTGGATGGAGTGGTGGTTGTGGAGAAGACAAAAGAGGAAGATAGTCTCACATCAACTAGGTATGTCAATGGGCTATGGAGATGCCCATCAATAGATATCAATGTGAGTGAGTAGGGATTGCCATGCAACGGATGCACTAGAGCTATAAGTGTATGAAAGCTCAACAAAAGAAACTAAGTGGGTGTGCATCCAACTCCCTTGCTCATGAAGACCTAGGGCATTTTGAGGAAGCCCATCATTGGAATATACAAGCCAAGTTCTATAATGAAAATTCCCACTAGTATATGAAAGTGACAAGGCAAGAGACTCTCTATCATGAAGATCATGGTGCTATTTTGAAGCACAAGTGTGGAAAAGGGATAGTAACATTGTCCCTTCTCTCTTTTTCCCTCATTTTTTTTCTTTGGACCCTTTCTCTCTTTTTTATGGCCTCCCTTTTTTTTCTTTCGTCCGGAGCCTCATCCCGACTTGTGGGGGAATCATAGTCTCCATCATCCTTTCCTCACTGGGACAATGCTCTAGTAATGAAGATCATCACACTTTTATTTACTTACAACTCGAAGATAGAACAAAATATGACTCTATGTGAATGCCTCCGGTGGTGTACCGGGATATGCAATGAATCAAGAGTGACATGTATGAAAATTATGAACGGTGGCTTAGCCACAAACACGATGTCAACTACATGATCATGCATGGCAATATGACAATGATGAAGTGTGTCATATGAACGGAATGGTGGAAAGTTGCATGGAAATATATCTCGGAATGGCTATGGAAATGCCATAATAGGTAGATATGGTGGCTGTTTTGAGCAAGGTATGTGGTGGAAGGGTGAGAGTGCGTATAATTCATGGACTCAACATTAGTCATAAAGAACTCATATACTTATTGCAAAAATCTACGAGTTATCAAAACAAAGTATTCAACGCATGCTCCTAGGGGAAGGGTTGGTAGGAGTTAACCGCGCGATCCGGACCTCCACACAAAGGATGACAATAAATAAATAAATCATGCTCCAACTTCATCAGATAATGGTTCACCATACGTGCATGCTACGGGAATCACAAAATTTAACACAAGTGTTTCTCAAATTCACAATTACTCCACTAGCATGACTCTAATATCACCATCCTCATATCTCAAAACAATCATCATGTATCAAACTTCTCATCAAATTCAACGCACTTTATATGAAAGTTTTTACCATAGCCATCTTGGATGACTATCATATTAGGACTAATTTTATAACCAAAGCACACTACCATGCTGTTCTAAAAGACTCTCAAAATAATATAAGTGAAGCTTGAGAGATCAATAATTTCTACAAAATAAAACCACCACCATGCTCTAAAAGATATAAGTGAAGCACTAGAGCAAAACTATCTAGCTCAAAAGATATAAGTGAAGCACATAGAGTATTCTAATAAATTCCAATTCATGTGTATCTCTCTCAAAAGGTGTGTCCAGCAAGGATGATTGTGGTAAACTAAAAAGCAAAGACTAAAATCATACATGACACTCCAAGCAAAACACATATCATGTGGTGAATAAAAATATAGTCTCAAGTAAGGTTACCGATAGATGAAGACGAAAGAGGGGATGCCTTCCCGGGGCATCCCCAAGCTTAGGCTTTTGGTTGTCCTTGAATTTTACGTTGGGGTGCCTTGGTCATCCCCAAGCTTAGGATTTTGCCACTATTTGTTCCATAGTCCATCAAATCCTTACCCAAAAACTTGAAAACTTCACAACATAAAACTTAGCCAAAAAATCTCGTGAGCTTCGTTAGTATAAGGAAACAAACGACCACTCAAAGGTACTGTAATGAACTAATTATTTGTTTATATTGGTGTTAAACCTACTGTATTCCAACTTCTCTATGATTTATACCCCCGATACTACTCATAGGTTCATCAAAATAAGCAAACAACACACACAAAACAGAATCTGTCAAAAACAGAACAGTCTATAGCAATCTGTAACTTTCCAATACTTCTATAACTCTAAAAATTATGAAATAAAGTGGTGGACGTGAGGAATTTTTTCTATTAATTATCTGCAAAAAGAATAAACTAAAAAGTACTCTCCAGTAAAAAAAATGTAGCAAATCTCGTGAGTGCTAAAGTTTCTGTTTTTTTACAGCATGATCGCATAAACTTCACACAAGTCTTCCCAAAGGTTCTACTTGGCAGAAGCACTAATTAAAACACAAAACCACATCTAAACAGAAGCTATATGCAATATTTATTCCTAAACAGAAGCAAAAACAAAGAAAATAAAATTGGGTTGCCTCCCAACAAGCGCTATCGTGTAACGCCCCTAGCTAGGCACGATACATGAATAGATCTACGTATTGCCATCTTTGGTAGGTAATCCATAAGTGGCTCTCATAATAGATTCATAAGGTAATTTGATTTTATTTCTTGGAAAGTGTTCCATGCCTTTCCTTAATGGAAATTGGAATCTAATATTTCCTTCCTTCATATCAATAATTGCACCAATCGTTCTAAGGAAAGGTCTACCAAGAATAATAGGACATGTAGGATTGCAATCTATATCAAGAACGATGAAATCTACGGGCACATAATTCCTATTTGCAACAATAAGAACATCATTAATCCTTCCCATAGGTTTCTTAATGGTAGAATCCGAAAGATGCAAATTTAAAGAACAATCATCAAGTTCATGGAAACCTAACATATCATACAAAGTTTTTGGAATTGTGGAAACACTTGCACCCAAATCACACAAAGCAAAGCATTCATGATCTTTAATCTTAATTTTAATAGTAGGTTGCCACTCATCATAAAGATTTCTAGGGATAGAAACTTCTAGTTCAAGTTTTTCTTCATAAGATTGCATTAAGACATCAACGATGTGTTTGGTAAAGGCTTTATTTTGACTATAAGCATGAGGAGAATTTATCACGTATTGCAACAAGGAAATACAAGCTATTAAAGAGAAATTATCATAACTAGTCGTGAACCCGTGCACATGCACGGGATAGTGCTTTATTTTATTTTTTAAATCTTGTTAAATTTTTATGTTAGAACTTGAGTAATTAACTACTCTCATCCATATAAGGCCTCCTTAGAATCATAAGGGGAAAACAAAGCCAGAGATCATGTCCTCAGGGACAATCTTTATACCATGAAATTTGTGTACCACAAAGCAATTTATTGGAATTATACAAATATTATCCATATACCATTGTGAAATGCCTTTCTTTTCCTTTTGTAACCCATTTAGCACACATATAGTGTAACTCTTTCATTGAAATAACTATATAATACTCCCTCCGTTCCAAAATAGATGACTCAACATTATACTAACTTTAGTACAAAGTTGGGTCATCTATTTTGGAACGGATGGAGTAATCACTTGTTTGTTGTTCAAACACAAAAAAGAGAACCAAAAATGGTACATGGCAGCAACGGTATATATAGCGATAACATGGTTAACTCTCCCCTATTGCCAATCTGTTATGGCCCTTGTAGTGTCGTAATGCAAGAAATAAATGGATCAGATGGATGGACATATATTTTATCAATTTTCTTTTGTGGTGAACATGAGAATTTACGAAGTATGTAATTAAGAATATATTATCCATCTAACTGAACTACCACAATAAAATGGATATGGCCGTCAATCAATGCAGGCACTGGGGTACAACCTCCTTTTTGAAGAAGAACTATCCAACTGATCTTACTTGAACTTTGAGATTAATCACAAAACATGCAGTTGCATTTTTATCGTTTCGGCTTTGGTAAAGTAAGAGCGTTAAAATAACTCAAAAGTAGTGTTCCTAATGCTAAAAGGACTTGCTAGTTTTCAAAAAAAAAATTTGCCAATATTTGTAGTATACACAATTTCTTTGCATGTTTATCATTTTCTTAGGTGCCAACTGCATAAATAAAATTAAATAAGTAACTGAAAATATCTGGAAAACAAAGTCTATAACGTCATGAGTCAGGGTGCATCACCTCTAGAGTGTTGAGTTAGTGCAGATATCTTTCCACTGGTGTTGATGCGCCCAGATGATTGTACACCAATAGATGATTCAGGCTAAGCCTACGAAAAAACCAAGCCCGATCATTTCTTGAGAGAATATACAGAGAAAGAGATTGACAAATTAAGGATAAAAAAAGATAACAGGTGGTATCCTTATCGAGGTCTTTTTTTTGCAGAGGACTACACTTTTTTGCGGGGTAATATCGAGGTCTTTTAGTTGTATGGTAACATGAATGAACATATGACGAACATGATTTCAATTATCAGAAGGACGAACCTGATTACAACCTAGGAAGAATGAATCTAATCATCAAGGTAGACATGTGATGTATAAATAAAAAGCAAATAACATATCAATTAATCACTTGCTTGTTTGGACATTCTTGCTACAAACCCTTTATTTGCCCCGACTCTTCCAAAGCTGCACCCGAGCCCTGCAGCAAAGTAGAACAAAGATAATAATCCTGCATGGCAAGGAATAGAGGATTGTTGCCTCTTAGCCAGCAAAGAACGTGTGCGCCTAAAACTATAAGCTCTCTCGTTTGATGTGCGAGAGGGGATGTAAGATTGATATGTTACTGGTTAAGATGGGCATATTGAATTCTAATGTATCACAATTCATGTAAGAAATACATTATAATAAATAGCTTTATCTGTAAAAGCATGGTGATATCACATGTAAAATTACAACAGATGCTGATACCAATTTACCTAAACTTGGTCAAAGATAGAAAAGTTTGACTTTTGAAAAATTTAATACACCTTATTATAAAATGGGAGAGTTAAATTAGATGACAACTAAATATCATTTCTTAGATTTCGTGCTACATATAGAAGTGCATTCTCCATACTTGGTGCCTCAATATACTGAATAGCAAACAGAGCCTCAATATTGTGAAGAGCCAATGGTTGCTGCCTCAATATTTTGAGATATTTAATATATTTTTAGAGATCACGAAGTTAAAACGGCTCGATAGCGCAACATGTATACTATTAGTCAAAGCATAGCTTTAAGGGAAGTGATAGCACATCCAAATAAATTTCGGGAAGATCTGACATGCAATGACACACAGAAACATGATTTGCATAAAAGCACATTTAGCATAAAGTGCACCACAACATTTTTTTTACTTTGAACCGTGAAGAAAAACTTAAATGTAAAATTGCAAATAAGCATGGGCGAATGGTGTATGGACATGAGAATTGTACTTGTCATGTGATCATTAAATCATGCATATAAGTGCAACGTAAGTGCAAGATTCTGTATGTGAGGATGGAGTAACCAACTGCATATGTGAACTTGAACTTCCTGGTAGGGATTCTATTGCCATGGAGATAAAAATCAAGTTTAGTTTAATAGTTCTCACTCTCCGAAAACTTATTCACATAGGAAATAAGCTGCATGCGGTAAATTTTGCTTGACTAATTGCATTCGTGTAGGAGCTGCAGGTCAGCTAAACAATTCACATGTCCTCCTAAATGACATCATTGACATGTTGACATGTTGGACAGAACACCTGACATATATATGGATTACCACAGAGCCTGGAAGAAAGAAAGAAACTCAAATTTTAGTATCATATGACCGTGGTCTAATATTCTAGTGAAGAACACTTTCTATTAGATGAACTCGGAGCAAGAAAGAGATTAACAATGCAGGGTTGTAAGAGACAACTATCCTTGAGCTTACCAAGGAGTATGGGGATTACCATAGAGTCTTTCCACCAATTGGTCATAGCCAGCGACGTCAATTCCGATCTAATCATCAAAACACACACAAAAACTTGGTGCAGCTGGTGTTATAAGACCAATGATGAGAAGGCTTCCAAATATGTTGATGTCAACCATGAAGGGAGTCACCTCTACAGCCGACATCTCCACATCCTTGTTCGGAGGGCGGGAATAGCAGCAGCCTATTCACCCAGACCGGCCTTGCCTAGGGGGAAAAAGAGAACCGTAAGACACGTGGGGATGACAGAGGACAGTAGAGGAGTAGTCCACGGAGAACTTGATGTTGGAAGAGCAGCGACGCGCGGCGACGCGGGCGAAGCCAAGGACTGCAAGAGAAAAGATTCGCTATTTTGCGATTGATCTAGCAGCTTGCATCTTCTCTTACGTACGTGTGTGTTCAGTCAACTCAGGAATCAATCAACTCTTTCAACTTGATTTGTACGTGCATGTTTTTCTATGTACAAAACCGGCTGGAAAATCCCGACGTACCCTACGTGTACTCTCAGCTCACTCGGGAATCAATTGACCCCTTCAAGTTGCTTTGTACGTGAATGTGTGTTTTCAAAATGATCCACCGCCGAGAATCGCGGCATATAGTTAAATTTCTTTTCCGGAATTAAGATAAAGATCTACACCATAATAACTTGATCCCTTCCACTAAATAAACTGATCCCAACTGCTTTTAGTTTTGTAATTTTTTTTGAAGTAGAGCAAGGAGAGACCTGAGAGAGGGGGAGATCTAAGAGATACGTACACAGGTTGAGGCAAAAAAAGGGGATACGTCAGACGTGAGAAATTGGGTCACATTTAGGATACACGTGAGAGAGATGCGGGATTGAGCAAGGAAAAACATATACGTGAGAGATTAGGTGCGGTTTTTTTTGACATCAATGTGCGGTTTTAGTAGGTATGTTATTTTTTTAGGCAAGAGGAAGCTTTATCCCAACTGCTTTTATATTTTGATTATTAACTGAATAAAGAAGAAAGAGACTTGAGAATCTCAGCCAGAAAAAACAAAGCAAAAAGAAAGACTTGAGAGATACGTACAGAGGTTGAGCCAAAAAAGAGACATGCGAGATTAAGCAAGAAAAAAAGGAGTTGATCTACACCGTTATAACTCGACCCCACAAGATTAACGGTTCCTAATTTTTGATTAACGTGGGAATTTTTAGGGAGTCTCTAATTAGTATAAGTATAGATTTAATTCCTTGAAATCCAAGATAGTGGGTTCATTGCTATGTAAAGTTTTGACCTCTTCAATCCCACTTTTAACAATTTTAGTATTGAGATCTAAAACCTCTGAATCATTGATACCTTTTAACTAAAATAGACTCATCTCCAGTCCCATCTTTATTAGAATTCATACTAGAAAACAAGGATTTAATAGGAGACACATCAATCACTTTCAGATCTTCATCTTTATTATCATGAAAACTAGAAGAACACGCTTTCACAAAGCAATACTTTTTAGCATGCATCCTAGCGGTTCTTTCTTTGCACTCATCAATGGAAATTCTCATGGCTTTGAGAGACTCATTGATATCATGCTTAGGTGGAATAGATCTAAGTTTCAAATAATCGACATCAAGAGAAATTATATCCACGTTCCTAGCCAACTCATCAATCTTAAGAAATTTTTCTCCAAGCAAAGCATTGAAATTCTTTTGCGAATTCATAAATTCTTTAACACTAGTTTTAAAATCAGAGGCCATCTTATTAAAATTTCCATAAGAATTATTGTAGGAATTACCATAATTATTAGAGGAATTAATAGGGAAAGGCCTAAAATTAAAGTTTCCTCTATAAGCGTTGTTACCAAAACTATTCCTACCAACAAAATTCACATCCAAAGATTCATTATTATTATCAATCAACGTGGACAAAGGCATATCATTAGGATCAGAAGAAGCACTCTTAGTAGCAAATAATTTCATAAGTTCATCCATCTTTCCACTCAAAACACTAATCTCTTCAATACCATGTACTTTTTTATTAGTAGATCTTTCTGTGTGCCATTGAGAGTAGTTAACCATAATATTATCTAGGAGTTTAGTAGCTTCTCCTAAAGTGATTTCCATGAAAGTGCCCCCCCCCCTGCGACCGAATCTAAAAGATTTCTAGAAGAAAAATTCAAGCCAGCATAATTTTTTTTGTATAATCATCCTTAAGTTCAAACCATGTGTAGGGCAATTACGTATCATTAATTTCATTCTCTCCCAAGCTTGTGCAACATGCTCATGATCTAGTTGCTTAAAATTCATGATATCGTTTCTAAGGGAGATAATCTTAGCAGGAGGAAAATACTTAGAGATAAAGGCATCTTTGCACTTATTCCACGAATCAATACTATTTCTAGGCACAGAAGAGAACCAAGTTTTAGCACGATCTCTAAGTGAAAACGGAAATAGCTTCAATTTAACAATATCATTATTTTTATCCCTCTTATTTTGCATATCGCACAAATCAACAAAGTTGTTTAGATGGGTAGCGGCATCGTCACTAGGAAGGCCGGAAAATTGATCTTTCACGACAAGATTCAATAGAGCAGCATTGATTTCACAAGATTCAGCATCGGTAATAGGAGCAATTGGAGTGCTAATAAAATCATTATTGTTCGTATTGGAAAAGTCACAGAATTTTGTATTGTCTTGAGCCATAGTGACGAACAAGCAATCCAACACACAAGCAAACAAGAAGCAAGCGAACGGAAAGAGGGCGAATAAAACGACAAAGGTGAAGTGGGGGAGAGAAAAACGAGAGGCAAATGGCAAATAATGTAATGCGAGGGATAAGGCTTTGTGATAGGTACTTGTTATATGACTTTTCCGTAGATCTCCCCGGCAACGGCGCCAGAAATTCTTCTTGCTACTTCTCGAGCTTGCGTTGTATTCCCTTGAAGAGGAAAGGGTGATGCAGCACAGTAGCGTAAGTATTTCCCTCAGCTTTTGAGAACCAAGGTATCAATCCAGTAGGAGACCACGCGCGAGTCCCTCACACCTGCACAAACAAATAAGAACCTTGGAACCAATGCTATAAGGGGTTGTCAATCCCTTCACGGCCACTTGCAAAAGTGAGATCTGATAGGTATGATAACATAATATTTTTGGTATTTTTATTATAGATTGAAAGTAAAGATTGCAACAAAGTAAAGTAAATAGTTGATGGAAGATTAATATGATGAATATAGACCCGAGGGCCATATGTTTCACTAGTGGCTTCTCTCATGATAGCATATTTCTACAGTGGGTGAACAAATTAATGTCGAGCAATTGATAGAAAAGCGCATAGTTATGAGAATATCTAGGCATGATCATTGTATATAGACATCACGTCCGTGACAAGTAGACCGAAATGATTCTGCATCTACTACTATTACTCCACACATCGATCGCTATCCAGCATGCATCTAGAGTATTAAGTTCATAAGAACAGAGTAACACCTTAAGCAAGATGACATGATGTAGAGGGATAAGCTCATGCAATATGATATAGACCCCATCTTTTTATCCTCCATGGCAACAATACAATACGTGCCTTGCTGCCCCTGCTGTCACTGGGAAAGGACACCGCAAGATTGAACCCAAAGCCAAGCACTTCTCCAATTGCAGGAACTATAGATCTAGTAGGCCAAACCAAACCGATAATTCGAAGAGACTTGCAAGGATATTTAAATCATGCATAAACGATTTCAGAAAAGAATCCAATATTGTTCATAGATAATTTTGATCATAAACCCACAATTCATCAGATCTCGACAAACACACCGCAGAAAGAATTACATCAAATAGATCTCCACGAAGATCGTGGAGAACTTTGTATTGAGATCCAAAGAGAGATAAGAAGCCATATAGCTAATAACTATGGACCCGAAGGTCTGTGGTAAACTACTCACAACTCATCGAAGATGCTATGGTGTTGATGTAGAAGCCCTCCATGATCGATCCCCCTCCGGTGGAGCTCCGGAACAGGCCTCAAGATGGGATCTCACGGGTACAGAAGGTTGCGGCGGTGGAATTAGGGTTTCGTCTTGTTCCTCGATAGTTTGAGGGTACGTAGGTATTTATAGGAGGAAGAGGGACGTCAGGGGACCAACAGGGGGCCCACGAGGGTGGGGGCGCGCCTACCCCCCTGGGCGTGCCCCCTGCCCTTGTGGCTGCCTCTCTTGTTTCCTGGCGTGTACTCCAAGTCTTCTGAGTTGATATCATTCCAAAAATAACTCTCCCGAAGGTTTCATTCCGTTTGGACTCCGTTTGATATTCCTTTTCTGCGAAACACTGAAATAGGCAAAAAAAATAGCAATTTGCAATGTGCCTTGGGTTAGTAGGTTAGTCCCAAAAATAATATAAAGTGTATAATAAAGCCCATTAAACGTCCAAATCAGAATATATAATAGCATGGAATAATAAAAATTATAGATACGTTGGAGACGTATCAATGGGGAAATGAGTTGTCCATGAATATCAGTCAAGTCAAGAAACTCAGAAAGATTGTTAGGATAAAGAAATTAGAGACAAAAAACAACAAGATCTTTGTCTGCACAATGAAGAAGACATTAGTTCACTACAGGATGGTACTAACTATTATACCTTGCCTTTTTTATTCCTTTGCCCCATTTCCAATATAGAGAAGATATTTATGCACATCCTTGTTTTCAGGCCTTTCCAAAGCAGTTCACCGATGATTACCTCTCAAACCACCTGTATGGTCAGGAGGCGAGGAAGGTATTCATACAACACCAACGGTTCAATATTGAAGTGTTCCTGAAGAGGACGAAGGATGGACGATCAATCATCCACAGGCACTGGCCTAAAGTTACAAAGACCTTCAACATCAATGAAGGCTCAATATTCGCCTTCTGCTTCAGCAGTTTTCCAGATGTGAAACATCTGTCTATGTACCGTCTATGATGCTAATTTTGAAAGGTTATAGATGTTGCATGTGAAACTTGGTCCTGGTGTAGCTGTGTAATGGGGTAGCTAAGTGCTGAAGCTATATGATGTTGTACTCTGATGTATTTCAATTATGAAAATGAAATATATGGTGTGCTTAATATCAAATGTCAATTATATTACTAAATGGATTATGAATAATCGGATAATTAGCCTACTAATTGGGTTTTTCTATTGCAAATGGTTATGGAGAAACACTGTGTGCGATGCATTCAATAACGCACACATTCTCTAGGAATAAACCGTGTTAGATTAATGAACAATCAGACACGAGATCCTCTTGAAATCTGTTTGCGTCGAGCCACCTGGCGCAAACGTTTACGACATAAAAATTGTGTGTGATGGACAGCCTTTGCCACACGGTTCCTTCTATGCACCATGTGTGATGCATTCAATAACGCAAACGACAAAATTATTAATATCGTGTGCAATGGCAACGCTATCACAAACGATTTAACGAGACAAATTTTGTGTGATGTACCTATGAACGGAAACGTTTTCCTTGGAGCGACTGTGTGGGATGTACATACGAATGGAAATGTTTAGCGGGGACTGACTGTGTGGGATGTACTTGCGACCAGAAACAATTTTGTCGTATAATTGTATTTTTAGCTCTACTATACGTATTTCTGTATTTGAGCGCTCACCGATCGCACACGACCTCATTTTGTCGAGCGTGTGTGGCAGGAGGGCATATCCCCGATGGTTTTTGGGTCGTGTGGGAAGGACCCCCCTAGAGCCCACACTCACTTGGCGACGGTTCCGAAGGCCATCGCGGAAAGGGGTTAAAAACCGTTTGTTTAGCAGCTCGCTATACTAGTGCGAACCAGTTCAAAATGTGAACGTTAGGAATCTCGGTGGGACTGACATAATCAACTCGGTGGGACCGATGTGCTAGGGATAGGGCAAAACATCATATCGGTGAGGCCAATTGCATGAACTCAATGAGACCGATTTCAGCAAAAGATCAAACAGAGAGTTGGTCAAGCAAACTCGATGGGACCGATCGCCCATTTCAGTGAGACTGGAATGTTACAAAGGGAAACATAGAGTTTGCAGGGCCATCTTGGTGAGACCGAGATCTAAATCGGTGTGACCGAATTGTCTAGGGTTTCCGGCAGTGGCTATGTCAAGTGAACTCGGTGGCGCCAGATAGATCAAATCGGTGGGGCTGAGTTTGACTTAGGGTTTTGGACATATGTGGAAATGAGAAAGTGGCTGAGGGTTTTGGACAAATATCACTAAGCACTTGAGCAAGTAATCCATTAAGCAACACCTCATCCCCTTTTAATAGTACTGGCTTTCCTATAGACTCAATGTGATCTTGGAAAACTAAAATGAAAATGAAGAGTCTTGAACTTTTGCCAATCTTTGTCCTTAGCATTTTGAAGGAGTTCCACATCCTCTTGTCCATGCCACTCCAATGTTGAACTCGTCTGAAATACACTAGGTAAAGGTATTAGTCCAACAAGAGATATGTTGACATTAATTACCAAAATCACCCAGGGAGCACTTGTGCTTTCAATCTCAACCTTATTGGTCATTGATAACAACATACATCAAAGCTCTAGATAAATGATATGAAGAGTAACAAGTAAAGCTTTGGAAACACATGCAACTTCCATAGGCTCCCCCTACATGTATGCATTCATGCAAAGATTGAATATAAGATCATGTGAATGCATAAGGATGACAAATCAAGTAATGAGTTACATGTATCTTGGCTATATGCATTAGAGCAAATGAATTAGATGAAAGAATGTGTACCTTCATGTTCATGGATCCTTCTTGCAAACAATATGTACATCAACAAGAGATCATCATGCACATGAGTGTGATGCATATACTTACCCTGTGGTCTTGACCTGGCTTTGGAATAGGTGAACTTGAGAAAATAGGATTAGATAACACCAGAACACTCTAATCAATGTAAAGAAATTTCAGGGAACCACAAGAGTACCAAGATAGGGATGACATGTAATGGGTGAGTACTTAGTACTTCATTTGGATATAGACATGTCCCCAAAGATTTAAAGATATGCAATGAATTCCAAAGATTTTCTTCCCTAGAAATGAACTCTTTTCTCCCCTGAATTTGATATTGGTTAATGGGAGAAGATAGGGAAAGAGAAAACCAGAGCAAGATAAATCAGAGCACGAAATGAATTAGAGCATAATTTTTTTTGCAAACAACCATATATATACATGTCTTCCCCTCTTAAGGACATGTTACTTCTCTCCTCTTTATATTACTAGCATCTGGAAGAGCTAAGATGAGCTTTCTTTCCCATGTGATAAGCTTTGATGTTCTCTCTCTCCCCCTTTGACATCAATTTCCAAGAAGGGCACTTCTGGAGCTTGAGTCAAACAGGATTGGTCCTTGAGACACACTACAAAGCAACATGTAGATGAATATGCGGGTAGAGGATAAGAATCATTTAGTGGAGCTGGAGAAGAAATTAAATATGCAATGGCAAAAGGTTTTCTCAATAGTGAAATCGGTGGTGCCAATCTGTTTTCATCAGTGACACCGAGTTGGCAGTGTCATGGATGATGCATATCGGTCAGACCGGGTTAGTCCACGTCGGTTGTACCGATGAATTATCTACAAGATATTCTTGTAGTTCGGTCTAGCCGATAAGCTTGGATCGGCGAGTCCGAGTTCAATGCATAAGAAAAGTTTTGTCAACTGAGCTCACTCGGCAAATTAAATCTCACAAGGATTTGCAATGAATTAACTGAAAGATTTGCAAGGAATTTGATGCAGAAAATTCAGAAAAAGAAATATACAAAAAGGAAAGAAATCTAGATGAAGATTTTTTTGATAAGGGGAACAAGATAGAAAAACACAAACAAAAAGCAAGAAACACTAGAGAACTTCATCTAGAGGAGGGTCGGCGATGAAGTCACCTATGTTAGAGTATATTGACTTAGGAGTCAAGTGAGGTCACTTGATCATAGGTCATACTTATCATTTATGCTCAGAATGGGGTTACCATTTTTCATCTAAGCATTTTGATATGTTCACATCTCGTTGAGTTGCTTTGACTCATGACTTGGAGTAAATCTTGATAACCCACAAGTATAGGGGATCACAACAGTTTTGGGTAGAGTATTCAACCCAAATTTATAGATTCGACACAAGGGGAGCCAAAGAATATTTGCAAGTGTTAGCAACTGAGTTGTTAATTCAGCCACACCTGGAGATTAATTATCTGCAGCAAAGTGTTTGGTAGCACAGTAGTATGATAGGTTTGATAGTAGCGGTAACAACAATATTGATAGTAAAAGTGATAACAGTGATTTCGTAGCAGTAGTAATAGTAACAGTAGCAGTAGTACCTTAGCAAGATCAATATGTAGGAAATTTGTAGGCATTGGATCGCCAATTTGTTGGATGATATTCATCATGTAGCAGTCATAACCTAGGGCGATACAAAACTAGCTCCAGTTCATAAATGTAATGTAGGCATTGATACGTCTCCAACGTATCTATAATTTTTTATTGTTCCATGCTATTCTATTATATGTGTTGGATGTTTTATATGCATTTATATGCTATTTTATATGATTTTTGGGACTAACCTATTAACCTAGAGCCCAGTGCTAGTTTTTGTTTTCCCTTGTTTTTGAGTTTTACAGAACAGGAATACCAAATAGACTCCAATTGCCGTGCCAATTTTTGATGATTTTTTATGGATCAAAAGAAGCCCCTGGAGTAAAAGAAATGGACCAGAAGAGTCTCGAGCCATCCACGAGGGTGGAGGGCGCTCCCTACCCCCCTAGGCACGCCCCCTGCCTCGTGGATGACTCGGAGACCCCCTGACTTGTTTCCGACGCAAAAAATTCCTATAAATACAGAAACCCTCGAAAAGAAACCTATATCGGGAGTTCTGCCGCCGCAAGCCTCTGTAGCCACCAAAAACCAATCGGGACCCTGTTCCGGTACCCTGCCGGAGGGGGATCCATCACCGCTGGCCATTTTCATCAACCCGGCGCTCTCTGATACGTCTCCAATGTATCTATAATTTTTTTATTGTTCCATGCTATTATATTATCCATCTAGGATGCTTTGTATGTATTTATATGCTATTTTATATGATTTTGGAACTAACCTATTAACCTAGAGCCCAGTGCCAATTTCTGTTTTTTCCTTATTTTTGAGTATCGCAGAAAAGGAATACCAAATGGAGCCCAATTGACCTGAAACTCGACGGAGGTTGTTTTTGGACCAGAAGAAGCCCAAGGAGTACCGGAGATGGACCAGGAGAGTGCCGGGCTGCCCACGAGGATGGGGGCGCGCCCCTATCTCGTGGATAGCCCGGAGACCCCCTTTACTTGTTCCCGACTCCAACACCCCCTATATATACAGAAACCTCCAGAAAATAATCTAGATCGGGAGTACCGCCGCCGCAAGCCTCTGTAGACACCAAAAACCAACCGGGACCTTGTTTCGGCACCCTACCGGAGGGGGGATCCCTCACCGGTGGCCATCTTCATCATCCCGACGCTCTCCATGACGAGGAGGGAGTAGTTCACCCTCAGGGTTGAGGGTATGTACCAGTAGCTATGTGTTTGATCTCTCTCTCTCTCTCGTGTTCTTGAGATGGCACGATCTTCATGTATCGCAAGCTTTGCTATTACAGTTGGATTTTATGATGCTTCTCCCCCTCTACTTTCTTGTAATGGATTGAGTTTTCCCTTTCAAGTTATCTTATCGGATTGAGTCTTTAAGGATTTGAGAACACTTGATGTATGTCTTGCGTGGGATACCCGTGGTGACAATGGGGTATTCTATTGATTCACTTGATGTATGTTTTGGTGATCAACTTGCGGGTTCCGTGACCTTGGGAATCTATGCATAGGGGTTGGCACACGTTTTCGTCTTGACTCTCTGGTAGAAACTTTGGGGCACTATTTGAAGTTCTTTGTGCTGGTTGAATAGATGAATCTGAGATTGTGTGATGCATATCGTATAATCATGCCCACGGATACTTGAGGTGACAATGGAGTATCTAGGTGACATTAGGGTTTTGGTTGATGTGTGTCTTAAGGTGTTATTCTAGTACGAACTCTATGATAGATTGAACGGAAATAATAGCTTCGTGTTATTTTACTACGGACTCTTGAATAGATCGATCAGAAAGAATAACTTTGAGATGGTTTCGTACCCTACAATAATATCTTCGTTTGTTCTCCACTATTAGTGACTTTGGAGTGACTCTTTGTTGCATGTTTAGGGATAGTTATATGATCCAGTTATGTTATTATTGTTGAGAGAACTTGCACTAGTGAAAGTATGAACCCTAGGCCTTGTTTCAAAGCATTGCAATACCGTTTGTGCTCACTTTTATCATTAGTTACCTTGCTGTTTTTATATTTTCAGATTACAAAAACCTATATCTACCATCCATATTGCACTTGTATCACCATCTCTTCGCCGAACTAGTGCACCTATACAATTTACCATTGTATTGGGTGTGTTGGGGACACAAGAGACTGTTTGCTATTTGGTTGCAGGGTTGTTCGAGAGAGACCATCTTCATCCTATGCCTCCCACGGATTGATAAACCTTAGGTCATCCACTTGAGGGAAATTTGCTATTGTCCTACAAACCTCTACACTTGGAGGCCCAACAACGTCTACAAGAAGAAGGTTGCATAGTAGACATCAAGCTCTTTTTTGGCACCGTTGTCGGGGAGGCTAGGTAAGCGACACTCACATCCCGTCAACGAAGCTCTTTTCTGGCGCCGTTGCTGGGGAGGTGAGTGCTCGAAGGTATATATTTAGATCTTGCAATCGAATCTTTTAGTTTCTTGTTTTATCACTAGTTAAGTTTATAAAAGAAAACTACAAAAAAATGGAATTGAGGTTGCCTCATAGGCTTAATCTTTTCAATATCTTTCGGGAAAATGATGGGAAGGAAAATTGTGCTCAAGTACTAGAAGAAGAATTACGTAGAATGCTTGGCATAAAATATGTGAATGATGAGCATGATTGCAATGTTGTTAGTATGAATTCTTTGAATACCCATGATGCTAATGATATGCAAAGACACAAGCTTGGGGATGCTATGTTTGATGAAGATGATATGTTTAGTCCCCCAAGTTTTGATGAGCAAATTTATTATGATGAAAGCATGCCTCCTATTTATGATGATTATATTGATGAAAGTGGGTTTGGAAGAGTGTCAGATTTAGGAAGTAATGATCCCACTATTTTGGAGGGTGTTGACTCTTATTGTGATAATTATGAAAGTGGATTTGGAGAGGTCATGACTTTATTTAGTGATAAAATTTATGATGATTATTGTGATGACACGTATGCTATAAAGAATAAAGATAACCATGAAACTTGTCATCATGATTTTAATTTTCAATTGGATTATGCTTCACATGATAGTTATTTTGTTGAGTTTGCTCCCACTACTATTGATGAGAATAAATTTGCTTATGTGGAGAGTAGTAAAATTTCTATGCAAGTAGATCATGAAAAAAATGCTTTATGTGATGGTTATACTGTTTAATTCATTCATGATGCTACTGAAAATTATTATGAGGGAGGAATATATGCTTGTACGAGTTGCAATAATATCAAGTTTCCTCTCTATGTGCTTAAAGTTTTGAAGTTATGCTTGTTTTGCCTTCCTATGCTAGTTGATCATTGTTCCCATAAGTTGTTTGCTCACAAAATACCTATGCATAGGAAGTGGGTTAGACTTAAATGTGCTAGTTATATTCTTCATGATGCTCTCTTTATGTTTCAATTCTTATCTCTTATACGAGCATCATAGAAATCATCATGCCTAGCTAAAAGGCATTAAAGAAAAGCGCTTGTTGGGAGATAATCCAATATTTACCCCTATTGTTTTTGTGTGTTCACATGATTAAGCTACTGTAGTAATCATGTTTTATAGCTTTTGTTCCAATAAAAGTCCAAGTAGAACCTTTGAGAAGACTTGGGTGAAAGTTAATGTGATCTTGTTGTAAAAAAACAGAAACTTTGCGCTCACGAGATTAGCTGCCATTGTTTACTGGAGATTTCTTTTAAGTTGATTCTTTTTGCAGAAGATTAATAGAAAAATTCCTCACGTCCACCAATTTATTCCAGAATTGTTTGAGTTACAGAAGTATTCGAAAGTTACAGATTGCTACAGACTGTTCTGTTTTTGACAGATTCTGTTTTCTATGTGTTGTTTGCTTATTTTGATGAATCTATGAGTAGTATCGGAGGGTATGAACCATAGAGAAGTTGGAATACATAAGATATTACACCAATATGAATTTAGAATGAGTTCACAACAGTACCTAAGTGATGGTTTTATTTTCTTATACTAACGGAGCTTACGAGCTTTTTGTTGAGTTTTGTGTTGTGAAGTTTTCAAGTTTTGGGTAAAGATTCGATGGACTATGGAATAAGGAGTGGAAAGAGCCTAAGCTTGGGGATGCCCAAGGCACCCCAAGGTAAAATTCAAGGACAACCAAAAGCCTAAGGTATGGGATGCCCCGGGAAGGCATCCCCTCTTTCGTCTTCGTCTATTGGTAACTTTACTTGAGACTATATTTTTATTCACCACATGATATGTGTTTTGCTTGGAGCGTCATTTTGTTTTATTTTGCTTTGCTTTCTGTTTGAATAATATCCCAAGATGTAAGGGCATATTTCTCCCGAAGTAGTTTTGGTGATTGATGACAATGCTTTTGCGGACTAGTCGTGTGCATTGAGCATTTCACATATCTCATGCCTAGGCACAAGACGATTAAGTGCCCCTCGGAACCTATTGAAGACAGCATTTCCTTTTGTTTCTTTTCGGTGGAATTGAGTCATAGGAAAGCTGCACTATTAAGAGGGGTTCCGCTTCGGAAAGGTTAGGGTGGAATCAACACGTACACATCTATTCATTCGCACCACCTTTCCTTCGCTTCATTGGAGCTCCGACTATTTTCCTTTTCTTTGTAAAAATAGTGGCATTCTACTACTTTCACTCTGAGGCATGCGGTAGTACCGCTCAAAGAAAGTGGTAGTACCGCACGGCCTCACGGTAGTACCGCTCTAGGGTTACGGTAGTACCGCACCTTGCGGTAGTATCGTACCAAGGACACGGTAGTACCGTGTGACCGGCCTCAGCGTCATAACTAGTACGGAAGTAGGAGCGAAAGTAAAATTTTACTTCCGCGTCCTACGTGGTAGTACCGCTCTGAGCAAGCGGTGGTACCGTGTCTGGTTTTTGCATCGATCAGAACTCTACCGTGCTACCTACGGACGTAATTTATTTCGTCCGCGCTCTTCCCTGACCGTTCTGACTCTGCCTTGCGGTAGTACTGCAAGGACATGCGGTAGTACCGCTCCGGCAGTACTACCGTCCGTTGCTTTACGCAAGAGGGGCTAGATCTGGCTCATGTCGCGCCTGCAGTAGTACCGCACCTGGAGCGGTAGTACCGCAGGGCCGTGCGGTAGTACTGCAAGTTAAGTGCGGTAGTACCGCATGTTGCGGGCAGAGTTGGTGGATAACGGTCGGATTTGTTCTACCACTATATAAGGTGAGTCTTCTTCCTCAAGAAGACTCACCTCTTCCTCCCCAAGCTCCATTCTTGCTCAAAGCTCCATTTCCGCCCGATCTCTCTCCCTAGCCAATCAAACTTGTTGATTTCCTAGGGATTGCTTGAGAAGGCATCGATCTACACTTCTACCAAGAGAAATTTGATTCCCCCCACTAATCCCTTGCGGATCTTGTTACTCTTGGGTGTTTGAGCACCCTAGACGGTTGAGGTCACTTCAGAGCCATAGTCCATTGTGGTGAAGCTTCGTGGTGTCGTTGGGAGCCTCCAATTCGGTTGTGGAGATAGCCCCAACCTTGTTTGTAAAGGTTCGGACGCCGCCTTCAAGGGCACCACTAGTGGAATCACGACACCTTGCATTGTGTGAGGGCGTGAGGAGAATACAGTGTCCCTAGTGGCTTCTTGGGGAGCATTGTGCCTCCACACCACTCCAACGGAGACGTACTTCCTCTCAAAGGGAAGGAACTTTGGTAACACATCCTCGTCTTCACTGGCTCCACTTGTGGTTATTTCATACCTTTACTTGTGCAAGCTTTCTTTGTATATCCTAGCTTGCTTGCTTGTGTGCTTGCTAGTGTTGCATCATATAGGTTGTCCATCTAGTTGCATATCTAGACAACCTACTTTGTTGCTAAGTTTAATTTGGTTAAGAAAAGCTAAAAATTGTTAGTTGCCTATTCACCCCACCTCCAGTCAACCATATCGATCCTTTCAATTGGTATCAGAGCCTTGTTTCTTTATTAAGGACTTTACCGTCCAAAGAGTATGGGTGACAACATAGTTGAGACGGAGGTACACTCCGGTGGAACTCCGTCCTTTCCTACGTCCGATGGGGGAACCTCGGTCTCTCATGAGGAGTCTAATGTGGCTATGGACACATTGAAGGACTCACTAGCAACCGAGGTCAAAGGCATGTTCAAAGAATTTCTTGAGGGACTTTAATTACCCACTGCACCGTTGGAAGTGGTTCGTCCCGCTACCAACGTGTCGGATGCTATTCCCGACAAGGGAGAAGCTAGTAGTGAGCAAGTCCCGGTGACTAAAAATGGGAGTGGGATTTTTGCTCACTCCACGCCTCCTACACGTTATGGAGGACCCGTCCCTACTCCACATTTAAATTCGGTTGGCCCTCCTCCTAAGTTTGTGAAAAATTCTGATTTTGCTACTTGGAAGTTTCGCTTTAAACGTCATTTAAATCATTGTTCTACTAATCTTTGGAGAATCATTGAGCAAGGTTTCTACCCGCATGATCCTTACAACTTAACTCCAAGAGAAGCTATGGATCATCAATTCAATGAGTTGTTCTTTGCATTCTTCAAGAAGCGATCCCTCTCGAAGACATTGCACATCTTCGACCCTTCACCGTGGCCAAGGAATCTTGGGATCATGTTGGATCCTTATACAAGGGGAGTGCAAGCATTCAACGCTCAAACTATGAAGTTGTGCAAGATGAAGCTGATGTGTTTGCCATGATCGAAGATGAAGATCCTCGTGAACTTTATGAGAGATTGACCACTCCTGCGATCTTGCTTCGAGATCACGGGAGCAAGGACATGGATGACAATTGGATCAAGTGCAAGTTTCTCAAGGCCATGATGCCTTATCACAAGGCCATGTCCTCTGTCATCCGCCAAAGACCGGACTTCCACACTTTGTCATCAAGTGAAGTGTTGGATGAGTTTGTTGCCATGAGGATCTTGGATAAGATCGCCGACAATGCGGTATTGCGAACTCAACGATCAAAGAAGCCCAACCTTGCTTTGAAGGCCAAGGATTGTGTTGAGGAAGAGGATGAAGATGAGTGTTGCCCCGAAGACACCAAGTATGCCTATCATGAGCACATGGCTCTTGCCTCACGGCAATTTTGGGGCAACAAGAAGAACTCAAGGCCAAATTTCAACAAGGTAACCTCCAACATCAATTCTACCATAACTTCTAATCCTTCTTTGACGGATTGTATTGATGAGAGTGAGGGGCAGAGGAGGAAGAAAATGAATTTGAATTGTTTATGAGTAAACTCAAGGGAAAACCCAAGAAGCACTTCATTCTCTCTTGGAACAACTTGGTGAAGCCAATGACATGATCGAGGCTCACGAGGAGACCATTTCTAAAATGGAGGGTCATACTCGAGACTATGCCGATGAGATATCGGATCTCTCTAATGCTCTTGACGAATAGCGTGGTCATGTTGCGAGCATGTGCATCTTGTTGAAGAGAATGACAAGTTGAAGAAGCAACTTGAGAAAGGCCTTGTGTCATGTATACAAGGTGAGAAGAACCTCAACGATCTTTTGAGCAATCAAAAGGAGTTTGTGGCAAAGGAAGGAATTGGGTTTGCTTCCAAGCCCAAGAAGAAGAAGAATGACAAGACCAAGCAACCTCCTCCTCTCAAGCAAACCTTTGTAAAAGAGGGAGAGGGTGCTCCTAAGAAGAATAACGATGTGAAGAGTGGTGGAGTCATGAAAAACACCGCCACGCCATCCAACAAAGCCGGCGACTTTAACCCTTCTTATGTTTTATGCCATGCTAGTGATGGACATGTGTTTGCTAAATTTGTTGGTTCTTCTTATGAGTACATTGAATGGTCTGTTTGGGTTCCTAAGACCCTTGTTACTAACCTCAAAGGACCCATTACAAAATGGGTACCTAAATCCAAGCATTGATCTCTTGTAGGAGTTTGCTTCCGGTGGGGGATCATGGTTGCTCGATAGTGGAGCCACAAATCATATGACCGGAAGCCAAGACTTGGTGGTGGACGTGCACCAAGGTTCATCTATGGCCACCAATGTCGAATGGGGTGATGCTTCATCTTCTAAGGTATTGGGGCTTGGCAAGGTTGTTGTTTCTCATGATCTCACGATCGAGAAAGTCATGCTTGTTGAGTCCCTTGCATACAATTTACTTTCTGTTCGTCAACTTGCACTCATGGGCTTTGCCACATTCTTTGATATTGATACCGTGGCCCTCTTGTGGAGCAAGACTCTTAAAGTAGCCTATGTTAGGCATGTCGAGAATGGTCTCTATGTGGTTAACTTTTCAGAGCAACCCACTAAGGCCGCGACTTGCCTAATGGCTAAAGTTGATGTGGGTTGGCTTTGGCATCTCCAGCTAGCCCATGTCAATATGAGATCTTTGCAAAGTCTGCTCAAGGGGGACCATGTCCGTGGACTAACAAATGTTAGTTTTGCGAAAGATCGTGCTTGCAGTGCTTGTATTAAAGGAAAGTTACATGAGAAGGCACACCCTCCCATGACTATCATCTACTCAAAAAGACCGTTAGAGCTCCTTCACACGGATCTCTTTGGGCCTCCATCCTTTGATAGTCTTGGGGGAAGAAAGTATTGCTTGGTGATTGTAGATGATTATTCAAGATACACTTGGGTATATTTCTTCAAGAGGAAGAGGGAGACCCAATAAACTATCATCAACTTTTCAAATGAAGCTCAACGTCAACATGATGCAAAGATCTTGATGATTCAAAGTGACAACGGCACCGAGTTCAAGGACTACACCTTGGATGAGTTTCTTAGTGATGAGGGGATCAAACATCAATATGACGCACCTTATACCCCTCAACAAAATGGTATAGCGGAGAGAAAGAACCGGACATTGATGGACACGACGAGGACCATGGTGGCGGAGTTCAAGTCTCCATACAACTTTTGGGCTGAAGTCATCAACACTGCTTGTCATGCATCCAATCAGCTCTATCTCCGCAAAGGCTTGAACAAGACTCCATATGAGATACTTACCGGTAACAAGGCCAATCTTAAGTACTTCCGGGCGTTTGGTTGTAAGTGTTTCATACTCAAGAAAGGCGCTCGTTTGTCTAAATTTGAAGCTAGAGCTCATGAGGGCATATTTGTTGGTTATGCTACAAACTCTCATGCTTACCGTGTCCTCAACAAGTCCAATGGACTCATTGAGGAGACGTGTAACATAGAGTTTGATGAGAATAACGGCTCCCAAGTGTAGCAAAGTGGTACTTGTGATGTAGGTGATGAAATTCCTCCTCAAGCCATAAGAAGAATGGGTGATGGTTATATCCTACCCATTGAGGAACCCCTTGTGGCCGAAGGAGAAGGACAATGTTCCACTAAAGTGGAACCATCATTAACCCAAGACCCACACGCTTCCGTAGAACAAAGTGAAGGCCCTCAACCGGATGATCAACCACAAGATGGTGGTGAGCCACCAAGTGATGAACAAGGCCTAGTTCCCTCTTCTGAGCATGTTGAAGATCAAGAGCAAGCTCAAGATCAAGATCAAGCTCTTGACGACGCTCAAGATGATCAACTCATAGCTCCTCAATTATCACTTGAAGAGCAATTGGGGCGTCGTGCTGCTAAAGTTGCTTCCAGGCTCGCTTCTAGAGAGCATCACATGGAGAATATTCTTGGAAACATCACAAAGGGGGTAAGCACTCTTAGACAATTAGCAAACTATTGTGCTCATCAAGCTTTTGTCTCTTGTGTTGAACCTCAAAAGGTCTATGAGGCGCTCAAAGACCCCGATTGGCTCAATGCCATGCATGAAGAACTCCATAACTTCGAGCGCAACAAGGTGTGGCGTCTAGTGCCAAGGCCAAAGGAGAACCATAATGTCATTGGAACCAAGTGGATCTTTAAGGGTGTGTTTGGTTGCTGGAACGGTGTGGAACGTCACGGGTCCGACCCATTCTCGAGCCTCATTCTCGTGTTTAGTAGGCAGATGGAACAGTCACCCCCTCGCTCCCAGGAACCAAATATTTGGCCCAGATGCGGAACCGGGTGATACCTCCAAAATGAGCTGATGACGCAGAACCAGCTCTCTTCTCGCACGCCCATCGCCTCTCCTCCCTGTGTTGCCTCCCCCTCGTCTCTCTCTCCCTTGATCTGCACCGCACCGCGCCGCGCCGCCCTCCCCCGATTCCTATCCTCGCGGTGGCTGACTCCTCCTCTCTCAATCTGCAGCACAAGAGGGAAGCAGGCCATCCTCTCTCTTGATCTGGAACTACGTGGCGGTAGTTTTGCAGAGGGGTTGCAGTGGGGCAGCGATGTAGGCATGATTCCGACGAGCTAATAGCAGCAGCAGAGGCTCTTCCCCTCAAGGTGCGACCTCTCTTCCTTCCCCCTTATATGTGATCTATGCTGTTCAAACTAGTGGAACCGTTGTTACACTTTGCAGTCATGGAGATTTCCTAGCTGAAAGAGAGATGGAGAGATGGACTCATGGTTGTCTTCTGATTCATTTTGTTGCTCTATGCTGTTCAAACAAGGGAGATCTTTTCCTAACTTCTAACATGATGTCCAGTTTATCTTTGCAATATATGTTGATGTGTTAAATCCCTAGTACAAGTCATTGGTAGCCATATTTTTTATAGTGTTTACTCGTCTCTACGCCTTCAGGTTTTGTTGCTACAACCTCTACAATCTAGCCCATACATTGATCAGGAAACCATTTGGGGCACTAGTGTTGATGTTCCTGAACGGCTCCCCCATAACCTGCCCAACATGTTGCTGTTGCAAGGCAGGATAATGCATAAATGATCCCAAAGAAGGTGGCATACATTTATTGAGATCAAAATGAACTTGCTATCTTATGATATTGTTGTCAGAAATTGTGTTCTTTGTGATATCATATATGTACCATGTTTGTCAATATATATCGTTATGTTGTTTTGTTGATACAAATGAAATGCTGCTGAAATTTTGCATTTTTGTTATTCCATTTTTCATTCCGTGCTTCCAAACCAAACACAAAAACGGGACCATTCCATTCTACTATTTTGCTCATACCAAACAGAGGAACGGAACCGACCTGTTCCTATGGAATGGAACCATTCCATTCCATGACATTTGGTTCTTCAACCAAACACACCGTAAGAACAAGCAAGATGCTCACGGCATTGTCATTCGCAACAAGGCTCGTTTGGTGGCTCAAGGCTACTCCCAAGTCGAGGGTGTCGACTACGGTGAAACCTTTGCTCCCGTTGCTCGCCTTGAATATATTCGTTTGTTGCTTGCCTATGCCTCTCATCATAACTTTAAATTGCAACAAATGGATGTGAAAAGTGCTTTTCTTAATGGTCCTCTTAATGAGTTGGTGTATGTCAAACAACCCCCGGGTTTGAGGATCCTAAGTTCCCTAATCATGTGTATCAACTCGATAAGGCGCTCTATGGCCTTAAACAAGCCCCACGTGCGTGGTATGAGCATCTTATCGAGTTGTTGCAAGATAGCGGGTTTGAAATTGGGAAAATCGACCCCACTCTTTTTACTAAGAAGGTCAAAGGGGAGTTGTTTGTCTGCCAACTATATGTTGATGATATTATCTTTGGTTCACCTAACAAAGCTTTCAATGAATAGTTTGCCGCACTCATGACCACGCATTTTGAGTTGTCCATGATGGGAGAGTTGAAGTTCTTCCTTGGATTTGAGATAAAACAAAGAAGATAAGGAATCTTCATCAAACAAGCCAAATACACTCAAGACGTTCAACCTAAGTGATGTCAATCGGCTACTACTCCAATGCCTACCAAGTGCCAACTTGACATTGATCCCAATGGTAAAGCGGTGGATCAAAAGGTATATCGTTCTATGATTGGATCCTTGCTTTATCTTTGTGTATCTAGACCGGATATTATGTTGAGTGTGGAAATGTGTGCACGGTTTCAAGCCTCACCTAAGGAAAGTCACTTTGTGGCAGTCAAGCGAATCTTTTCATATTTGGCTCATACCCCAAACTTTGGCTTATGGTACCCAAGAGGAGCAAACTTCAACCTTGTATGCTTCTCGGATTCGGATTGGGTGGGAGACAAAGTGGATAGGAAGTCCACTTCCAGAGGGTGCCAATTCCTTGGCTGCTCTTTGGTAAGTTGGTCTTCTAAGAAGCAAAGCTGTGTGTCTCTCTCATCCACCGAAGAGGAGTATGTGGCGGCCGGCAGTTGTTGTGCACAACTTTTATGGATGAGGCAAACTTTAAAGGATTACGGTGTCACTTGTGACAAAGTGCCTCTTTGGTGTGACAATGAAAGTGCCATCAAGATTTCTCTCAACCCGGTGCAACACTTTCAAGACGAAGCATATTGAGATTCAGTATCACTTCATCCGGGACCATATTCGACGAGGAGAAATAGACCTTCATTATGTCAACACTCATGATAACCTTGTAGATATCTTCACGAAGCCATTGGATGAAGCAAGATTTCGCGAGTTAAGGTATGAGCTAAATATCATAGATTTGAACAATGTGGATTGAAACCTTGCACATACTCATCCCACTCATCATGATTATCTTGTCTAGGTGTAGGCATGGACATAGGGGTAGTATTGTTCTCTCAATGAACTCTTCCTCCCCCCATTACGCATAAATCGATCAAGTCTTTATTGTTTACCATTTTAGATGGTACTAGTGCTTCAAGATGAGTGTTGGTCATGGGCCCAAGGATAATTCTTCACGGTGCCATACCAAGTAACTCAAACATAGGTGGCTCCAGCCACCGACCTCTTTTGAAGAGGGGTGTCTCGTGTGTGGTTCTAGTTGTTGGTTGTCCTTCTTTCCTGTTGCCGTGTTTGTGTGTCTTGGTCGGTAGTTTTTTGCATAAGCCTTCTTTTTCAAAATTTGTGCTTTCTTGTGGGAGCGGTACTACCGTGGTCTGGCACGGTACTACTGCTAGAGAGCCTCACGGTACTACCGCAACCAGCACGGCAGTAATTTTTTACTTTCGCTGGTGAGCTGTACTACCGCCCTATGCGCGGAACTACCGCCCGGGCGGTACTACCGCGATGATGCGCGGTACTACTGCGTCATTATGAACGGGTGGGGGTATAAGCGGGCAGGGGGGGTTCTAACTCCCCCATACCCATTCAACTCGTTTTCCCCATGCCGTCTCTCTCTCTCGCCTAAGAATGGCACCGGAGGACCTCGCCGGATCTTCGTCTCCGGCCACTCTCCTCGCATTCCGACCGGTGGGATCGTTCCCCACCTCGCCCTCTTGCCATGGAACAAGGTCACTCCCCGAATCCTTTCTTCTTTTGCCCTTTGTTTTGTCTCTAGGTTTTGGGGAGTTGCATGTGGTTCTTGAGATCTCTCAGGCCTTTTCCATGCAATATTAGGGTGTAGGAGAGTAGTTGTGCAGTAGAGATGCTAGTTAGTATGCTGCTACCAGCCTACCAAGGAGTTGTGATCGATCATAGTACCGCTCTAGTTATCTCATGCGTTCATAGATCGGATTCACATTCGGATCTGACCCCGAGCGGTACTACCGCCAGTCGCCTGTGGTACTACCGCTCCGACGCATGTCGAACACGGTACTACCGCTTCTCTGACGCAGTACTCCGCGCCCGACGCGGAAGTAAATTGTTAGTACCGCTCCAGATGCGGTACTACTGTGCCACCCCGGCGCGGTACTACTGCACATGGAGCAGCACTAAAATTTTACTTCCGCATCTTCGAGCAGTACTACTGTTCACTCCACACCTTCTTCATAGCCCATACTTATTATCATTTTTACTTGTTTCTTGTGCTTTGCTATGGCTTTTGCATTGATTCTCTTTGCGTCTCTTGCATGTTCTTGTGTTTGTGTCATAGGTGGTGGCTCTAGTTCAAATGTCCGTCGCTCGAATCCCAGTCGTGACATGAGGTCAAAGCGTCTGCGCAACCAATATGATGTTCCTGAGGGCTCCAATGCACCACAACGCCGAACCAAGTCCACTGCCACCAAGAACAAGGAACCAACAATGGGCATGGACGAGATTCCATCAGCTGAGTTCATCGCTAGGAGGAAGACCAATCCCTATGTGAATCCCCGGGCTCAGTTCAGAGGGGATGATTTGTTCTGGACCAAGCATCAGTATCTTATCTTCACAGAAGTGCTCAAGAGCAAACATAACTTATATGTGGATGCACACTGGATTGACATGAATCACATTAGGAAGGAGGAGCACCAGGCCTATTTTGCTGAGGCTCTAGACCTCGTGGAGTAGTTTGGCATTGAGCACGTCATGTCTTTTCATATGGACTTTGACCCAGAGATTGTGTCCCAGTTCTTTGCTTCAGTCCACTTCCATCCTAAGGAACGCAACATGACTTGGATGACCAATGGACAAAAGATGACTGCTACTTGGAAGGATTTCATGGATCTGCTTCAGGTTGCTGATGAGGGGCTCCACACTCATGTTGGAGTTCGCCCTCATGCCAATCAAGAGTCTGCCAACAAGAACCAACCGCTGCCCTATTATGTGGAGCAGACGCTCGCAAGTGGCAAGAAGACTTGGGTTATGAACCCTTTTCTGGATATTATGCATCGGATCTTCCACAATTCTTTGTTTCCTCGCGTTGGGGACAAGGAAAAGTTACATGCATATCTCGTGGACATGATGCTCATTTGTGAGGAGGCACGTCGTGCTCAGACTCAACCACTTGATATCTCACATATCATGTGGTGTGAGCTACGCTTTGTGGTGTTCACCCACAAAGTGCCTATCTATGATCCATATCAGTTTCTGCTGATCACCAAGACTTGGGAAAAGCTCTATCCTGATGAAGAGATTGAGGCTCCTCACTGGGTTCGTCATGAGCCTATCAAGCTTCGCATCAAGAGCCTATGGGCTAACACCACTACCCGTACGGAGGCTGCTGCGACTCAGATGGATGTGGATGAGGAGGAAATTGAGGAGGAGGCAGCTGATGAGGACAGTTCTGGAGGGTATGCTCCCTCATCGTCTGAGCCCTCGTGGGCTAAAAGGCTAAAGAGCAAGATGAAGGCTCTGTTTTGTATGCAGGCCAAGGGGCAATACAAGGCACATGTTGCTCAGAAGCAGGTTCGCTGGCACGACAAGAAGATCTTAAGGACTTTTGGCGAGGATGTGTCTAGTGGTTCTAAGAAGATCATTACTCCAGAGGCTGAGTGGATTGCCAAGCAGGGATACAAGTGGTGTGATTCCGAGGAGGAGCAGCAGGAGACTGACAAGGCGCGTGACGACTGGTCACTTCCGCCTGAGCTGCCACTTATGTCATAGGAGTCCTCTCTGCCCTTTTGGTGTCTCGGTGCCAAAGGGGGAGAGAGTGTAGGATTTGCGTGTGTCTTGTGCCGTGTCATTTGCTTTCGTTTAGTTGAACCTTGCTTATCGCTTGCTTTCTGTTGGTTTGTGTCGTGTGTGTGAGACCTATCATATGGTGTGAGACATATGCACTCTACTCCTTATTTCGTCATTATGTCTATGCTATCTAGTAGGTTGTGAGCTTATGCTTCACTTGCCCTGTTACTCTGTGCTCACGATATCCTCCTTGCATTCTTGCGTAACATTATACTCTTAGTTGCAGGAGTGTGTTGTTTATAAAATATAGGGGGAGTGTTGATCCTAGTATGAGCGTTGTGCATTCCAAAGCATCTTCATAAGAATGCGCACATCTAGGGGGAGCTTACCTATATTTTATATACATGTTGGGTTTGCTTATTATCTTACTTTTTTTATCTATGTGCAAATCCCGTATTGTCATCAGTCCACCAAAAAGGGGGATATTGTAAGGGCATATTTCTCCCTAAGTAGTTTTGGTGATTGATGACAATGCTTTTGCGGACAAATCGTGTGCATTGAGCATTTTAGATATCTCGTGCCTAGGCACACGATGATAAAGTGCCCCTCGGAACCTATTGAAGACGGCGTTTCCTTTTGTTTCTTTTCAGTGGAATTGAGTCATAGGAAAGTTGTACTACTAAGAGGGGGTCCTCTTCGGAAAGGTTAGGGTGGAATCAACACGTACACATCTATTCATTCGCACCACCTTTCCTTCGCTTCATTGGAGCTCTGACTGTTTTCCTTGTCTTTGTAAAAACAGTGGCATTCTACTACTTTCACTCCGAGGCATGCGGTAGTACCGCTCAAAGAAAGCGGTAGTACCGCACGGCCTCACGGTAGTACCGCTCTAGGGTTACGGTAGTACCGTACCTTGCGGTAGTACCGTACCAAGGACATGGTAGTACCGTGTGACAGGCCTCAGCGTCGTAACTAGTACGGAAGTAGGAGCGAAAGTAAAAATTTACTTCCGCGTCCTACGCGGTAGTACCGCTCCGAGCAAGCGGTAGTACCATGTCGGGTTTTTGCATCGATCGAAACTCTACGGAAGTAGCCGAGGATGTAATTTATTTCGTTCGCGCTCTTCCCCGACCGGTCTGACTCCGCCTTGCGGTAGTACCGCAAGGACGTGCGGTAGTACCGCTCCGGCAGTACTACCGTCCGTTGCTTTACGCAACAGGGTCTAGATCTGGCTCATGCCACGCCAGCGGTAGTACCGCACCTGGAGCGGTAGTACCGCAGGGCCGTGCGGTAGTACCGCAAGTTAAGTGTGGTAGTGCCGCATGTTGCGGGCAGAGTTGGTGGATAACGGTCGGATTTGATCTTCCACTATATAAGGTGAGTCTTCTTCCTCAAGAAGACTCACCTCTTCCTCCCCAAGCTCCATTGTTTCTCAAAGCTCCATTTCCACCCGATCTCTCTCCCTAGACAATCAAACTTGTTGATTTCCTAGGGATTGCTTGAGAAGGCATCGATCTACACTTCCACCAAGAAAAATTTGATTACCCCCACTAATGCCTTGTGAATCTTGTTACTCTTGGGTGTTTGAGCACCCTAGACGGTTGAGGTCACCGCGGAGGCATAGTCCATTGTGGTGAAGCTTCGTGGTGTCGTTGGGAGCCTCCAATTTGGTTGTGGAGATAGCCCCAACCTTGTTTGTAAAGGTTCGATCGCCTCCTTCAATGGCACCACTAGTGGAATCACGACACCTTGCATTGTGTGAGGGCCTGAGGAGAATACGGTGGCCCTAGTGGCTTCTTGGGGAGCATTGTGCCTCCACACCGCTCCAACGGAGACGTACTTCCTCTCAAAGGGAAGGAACTTCGGTAACACTTCCTCGTCTTCACCGGCTCCACTTGTGGTTATTTCATACCTTTATGTGCAAGCTTTCTTTGTATATCCTAGCTTGCTTGCTTGTGTGTTTGCTAGTGTTGCATCATATAGGTTGTCCATCTAGTTGCATATCTAGACAACCTACTTTGTTGCTAAGTTTAATTTGGTTAAGAAAAGCTGAAAATTGTCAGTTGCCTATGCACCCCCTCCAGTCAACCATATCAATCCTTTCACAAGATCTGAAATTTTTAAATGCTAGAGAGTCTTCACATAGTTACATAATTATTCAACTACTCATTGAGCTTCATTTCTATCTTTCGGAGTAGTTTGTCTTTTGCTCTAGTGCTTCACTTATATTCTTTTAGAGCACATCGGTGGTTTATTTTGAAGAAATAGATGAACTCTCATGCTTCACTTATATTATTTTGAGAGTCTTTTAGAACAACATGGTAATTTGCATTGGTTATGAAATTAGTCCTAATATGATAGGCATCCAAGATGGGTATAATAAAAACTTTCATATAAAGTGCATTGAATAGTATGAGAATTTTGATATTTGATGATTGTTTTGAGATATGAGGATGGTGATATTAGAGTCATGCTAGTGGAGTAATTGTGAATTTGAAGAATACTTCTTTTAAAGTTTGTGATTCTCGTAGCATGCACGTATGGTGAACCGTTATGTGATGAAGTTGGAGCATGATTTATTTATTAATTGTCATCCTTTGTGTGGAGGTCGGGATCCCACGATGTTTAACTCCTACCAACCCTTCCCCTAGGAGCATGCGTTTAGTGCTTTGTTTTGATAACTTGTAGACTTTTGGAATAAGTATATGAGTTCTTTATGACTAATGTTGAGTCCATGGATTATACGCACTCTCACCCTTCCACCATTTCTAGCCTCTCTTGTACCACGCAACTTTCATCGGTACCATACACCCACCATATACCTTCCTCAAAGCAGCCACCATACCTACCTATTATGGCATTTCCATAGACATTCCGAGATATATTGCCATGCAACTTTCCACCATTCCGTTTATTTTGACACGCTTCATTATTGTCATATTGCCATGCATGATCATGTAGTTGACATCGTATTTGCGGAAGGACACCATTGCACATCCCGGTACACCGCCGGAGGCATTCACATAGAGTCATATTTTGTTCTAGCTTCGAGTTGTAAGTAAACAAAAGTGTGATGATCTTCATTAGTAGATCATTGTCCCAGTGAGGAAAGGATGATGGAGACTATGATTCCCCCACAAGTCGGGATGAGACTCCGGACAAAAAAAAAGAGGCCATAAAAAAAAGGAGAAAAGGCCCAAATAAGAAGAAAAAGAAAAAAATGAGAGAAAAAGAGAGAAGGGCAATGCTACTATCCTTTTACCACACTTGTGCTTCAAAGTAGCACCATGATTTCATGATAGAGAGTCTCTTGTTTTGTCACTTTCTTATACCAGTGGGAATTTTCATTATAGAACTTGGCTTGTATATTCCAATGATGGGCTTCCTCAAAATGCCCTAGGTCTTCATGAGCAATAAAGTTGGATGCACACACACTTAGTTTTTTTCGTTGAGCCTTCATACACTTATAGCTCTAGTGCATCCGTTGCATGGCAATCCCTACTCAGTCACATTGATATCTATTGATGGGCATCTCCATAGCCCATTGATACGCCTAGTTGATGTGATACTATCTTCCTCCTTTTGTCTTCTCCACAACCACCATTCTATTTCACCTATAGTGCTATATCCATGGCTCACGCTCATGTATTGCATGAAAGTTGAAAGAGTTTGAGAATACTAAAGTATGAAACAATTGCTTGGCTCAAACCGGGGTTGTGCATGATTTGAATATTTTGTGTGACAAATATGGAGCATAGCCAAACTATATGATTTTGTAGGGATGAACTTTCTTTGGCCTTGTTATTTTGAGAAGACATGATTACTTTGTTAGTATGCTTGAAGTATTATTATTTTTATGTCAATATTAAACTTTTGTCTTGAATCTTTCAGATCTGAACATTCCTGCCATAATAAAGAAAATTACATTGATAATTATGTTAGGTAGCATTCCACATCAAAAATTCGGTTTTTATCATTTACCTACTCGAGGACGAGCAGGAATTAAGCTTGGGGATGCTTGATACATCTCCAACGTATCTATAATTTTTTATTGTTTCATGCTATTATATTATCTGTTTTGGATGTTTTATATGCATTTATATGCTATTTTATATGATTTTTGGGACCGGCCTATTAACCTAGAGCCTAGTGCCAGTGTATGTTTTTTCCTTGTTTTTGGGTTTTACAGAAAAGGAATACCAAACGGAGTCCAATTGACGTGCCAATTTTTGATGATTTTTTATGTACCAAAAGAAGCCCCCGGAGTAAAAGAGTTTGGGCCAGAAGAGTCCCGAGCCATCCACGAGGGTTGAGGGCGCGCCCCTGCCTCGCGGATGGCTCGGAGACCCCCCCTGACTTGTTCCCGCACCAAACATTCCTATGAATACAGAAACCCCCGAAAAGAAACCTAGATCGGGAGTTCCACCGCCGCAAGCCTCTGTAGCCACCAAAAATCAATTGGGGCCCTGTTCCGGCACCCTTCCGGAGGGGGGATCCATCGCCGGTGGCCATCTTCATCATCCCGGCGCTCTCCATAACGACGAGGGAGTAGTTCACCCTCGGGGCTGAGGGTATGTACCAGTAGATATGTGTTTGATCTCTCACTCTCGTGTTCTTGATTTGGCAAGTTCTTGTTGTACCGCGATCTTTGCTATTATAGTTGGATCTTATGATGTTTCTCCCCCTCTACCTTCTTGTAATGGATTGAGCTTTCCCTTTGTAGTTATCTTATCGGATTGAGTCTTTAAGGATTTGAGAACACTTGATGTATGTCTTGCGTGGGATACCCATGGTGACAATGGGGTATTCTATTGATTCACTTGATGTATGTTTGATCAACTTGCGGGTTCCGTGACCTTGGGAATCTATGCATAGGGGTTGGCACACATTTTCGTCTTGACTCTCCGGTAGAAACTTTGGGGAACTCTTTGAAGTTCTTTGTGTTGGTTGAATAGATGAATCTGAGATTGTGTGTTGCATATCGTATAATCATACCCACGGGTACTTGTGGTGACATTGGAGTATCTATGTGACATTAGGGTTTTGGTTGATTTGTGTCTTAAGGTGTTATATTACTATGAACTCTAGGGTTGTTTGTGACACTTATAGGAATAGCCTAATGGATTGATCAGAAAGAATAACTTTGAGGTGGTTTCGTACCCTACAATAATCTCTTCGTTTGTTCGCCGCTATTAGTGACTTTGGATTGACTCTTTGTTGCATGTTGAGGGATTGTTATATAATCTAATTATGTTATTTTCGTTGAGAGATTTTGCACTAGTGAAAGTATGAAACCTAGGCCTTGTTTCGAAGCATTGCAATACCGTTTGTGCTCACTTTTATCATTAGTTACCTTGCTGTTTTTATATTTTCAGATTACAAAAACCTATATCTACCATCCATATTGCACTTGTATCGCCATCTCTTTGCCGAACTAGTGCACCTATACAATTTTCTCTTGTATTGGGTGTGTTGGGGACACAAGAGACTCTTTGTTATTTGGTTGCATGGTTCTTTGAGAGAGACCATCTTCATCCTAGGCCTACCACGGATTGATAAACCTTAGGTCATCCACTTGAGGGAAATTTTCTACTGTCCTACAAACCTGTGCACTTGGAGGCCCAACAACGTCTGCAAGAAGAAGGTTACGTAGTAGACATCAGGCATGTATTCCGTAAATAGTCATAATTTCTTATGGAAAGAACTTGTATGACATTTTTTGTCCTACCCCCCATGGCAGCGGGGTCCATAAAGAAACTGAGGGATATTAAGGGCTCCTTTTAATAGAGTACCGGTACAAAGCATTAGCACATAGTGAATACATGAACTCCTCAAACTAAGGTCATCGCCGAAAAGTATCCCGCATATTGTCACTACGGGGTTTACAGATCATAACACATAATAGGTGACTATGACTTGCAAGATCAGATCTAGAACATGGATATAATGGCGATAGCATAATCAACTCTGACCTGAATTCATGGCACCCGGGCCCAAAGTGTCAAGCATTAAGCATAGCAAAGTCACAACAACATCAATCTCAGAACATAGTGGATACTATGGATCAAGCCCTAACAAAACTAACTCGATTACATGATGAATCTCATCCAACTCCTCACCGACCAGCGGGTATTCGAAGGAATTATTAACTCCTGGTGGAGAGCATCATGGAATTGGCGATGGAGTAGGGTTGGTGATGACGAAGACCAAAGATTCCCCTCTCTGGAGCCCCAAACGAACTCCAGATCTGGCCTCCCGATGAAGAATAGGAGGTGGCGGCGGCTCCGTATCGTGAAACAAGATAATTCTTCCTTCCTGATTTTTTTTCTCCATAAATGTGAATATATAGTATCAGGGTTGAGATATACGGGGCCACCAGGTGGGACAGCCCACCTGGGCGCGCCAGGAGGGCGCGCGCCCTGGTGAGTTGTGCCCACCTAGGTGCCCCCCTCCCGTGGTTCTTGGCTCTAGTATTTATCTTCTATTGTATAAAAAATCATTGCAAAGTTTCATTCCAATCCGAGAACTTTTATTTCTGCACAAAAACAACACCATGGCAGTTCTGCTAAAAACAACGTCAGTTCGGGTTAGTTTCATTCAAATCATGCAAATTAGAGTCCAAAACAAGAGGAAAAGCGTTATGAAAAGTAGATACGATGGAGACGTATCAACTCCCCCAAGCTTAAACCTTTGCTTGTTCTCAAGAAATTCAGTTGATAAACTGAAAGTGAAAAAGAAAAACTTTTATGAACTCTTTTGCTCTTGTTTACATAAATAAGCTTAAGTAGCACCTAGAATTTCAGCAAAGATCATGACTAATCATGTCAACAATAACACTTAGAAATTATATTAACTCATATCAGTAGCATAAACAACTAGAGAGCAATAAGAAGATATCTCAAATGACAACACTTTGTCCAAACAACCATGAATATAATATGACAACTGTGGTATCTCGCTAGCCCTTTATGAGATCGCAAAACATAAATGCAGAGCAACTCCAAAGTTCAAGTGGCGACTAAACATTGTAATTCATGGTAGAAAAGATCTAGTCACGCTAACACCCAACATTAACTATACACAATGCATGAGGATGACAACAGTGCTCTCAGATTTGGCGCTTATTTGAGAAGGATATGACTCGACATAAATAGATAGTCCCTTCGTAGAGGGAAGCAGTGATTTGCAGAGGTGCCAGAGCTCAGGGTTTTAAAATAGAGATAAATGTAATTTTGAGAGATGCGCCCTTCATATTTACTTTGCGGCCATCAGTTAACAATATCTTCCATGCTAAACACATTAGTGGCAGTTCCCAAGCGGAAAATTAAAGGTTTTTTACTCCATAGGAGTTTTTGTTTGATTATTTGTAAGTCTTTTTCTTTTTGAATTTGGGACTGGGAATCCCTATTACCGCCCCTCTCATGCAAGGACAAGTGAATAAACACTCGTCGTGAGAATAACCCGCTTAGCATGGAAGATACCGACTACCTACTATCACTCTATGAACAATCCATGCACACAAAAAGGATGTTTATTTGAAGTTTTTAGAGGTGGCACATGCAAATTTACTTAGGACGGCAAGGTAATACCTCATATAGGTAGGTATGGTGGACTCATCTGGAATAACTTCGATTTTTGGAATGTTGATGCACAAGCAGTATTTCCGCTTACTACATGCGAAGGTTAGCAATTAGGTTGGGAAGCGGCCAGCTAGAGAGCAACAATGGTCATGAACATACATTATGCATAATAGACATTGGATATCAGGATGAGTAGAATATGGACACCATGAACATAAATATCATAGAGGCTATGTTGGTTTTGCTTCAACTTCATGCATGAACATGCGCCAAGTCAAGCCACTTGAAACATTCGGAGGAGGATACCATATCATCATACTACTTCAAAATCATTTTAACGCTATGTTGACCTCCAAGATAAATCATTATCCACTCCTAGCTATATAAACATGGCATGAGAAACTATAATCTCTAAATGTCATTGCAAACATGTTTCGTCATAATACATTGAATCATGGATACTAGGTTAAACATATTTACAAAAACAAAAACAAGTTGAGTTCATACCTGTTTTTCTCTGCCACGGTCAGTTCACAAAATATCGTCATTATTGTCTTTCACTTGCACGACCGAATGATATGAAAATAATAATAGTGCAAGAGTGCCATGACTAAGCTAGAATCTGCAAAGATCTTATTCATAAAGGAGAAGACAAGGCAATAAGGGCTTTTTGTTAGATAAGCGATAACGCAAATGAGAGCCACTCAACATTTTCATCGTGGTTTTCTCCTTGGGAGGACTCAAAAACTAGAAGAAGAAAAATCAGAGAAACACACAGAAATATTTTTGGAGTTTTTGTTTTTTCTCAAATAATGCCAAATAAAGAAAGGAAACAAAAACGAGAAAAACTATTTACACGGGAAATCTCCCAATAAAAAAAAGAAGAATAGAGAAATATTTTTGGGTTTTTCTTTTAGTACTACAACTATATAAGATAAAAGAAAAAGTCGAAAAGGATCACGAAATATTTTTGGATTTTCTCAAAGTTTTCCAAACACACAAAAGAAAGCAAGAGAAAATAAGTCTAACATGGATAATACAATGAAAAAGTGTGAACACCAACAACTGGAATGAATGTGGGAACATGACTGTAATGTCGGTGGAAATACGTACTCCCCCAAGCTTAGGCTTTTGGCCTAGTTCAGTAATCACCATCAACAGCCTGCATAGTAGTTAGCTTGGTAGCTCATGGAGGCTCTAGGTGCAACCATCTCGGCCCGTCGAGCGGCCATGACCTCCGCGTTATGTGCCTGATCTTCACTCTCAGAAACATAGTATCTTCCCTTGCTGTGGGAATCAAAAAGAGCAGGCGCAGGCAAAAAGGTACCCACAGTATGATTTTTATTAAACATGTGATTGTAAGTATAATTATTAATTTTCCCCTCAAGAAACTTATGGCGCTTCATGGCCTCAAAATCTAAATACTGAGTGGGTAGTACACGATCATTAGGCCAAGTGAATACACGCAGCTCCCTTGCTAAGCGTGAGGCATACATCCCACCATAAAAATGACCACTACCAGAGTTGTGCTGCAATCTACGTGCAACAATCGCTCCAAGATTATAACATTGAGTACCAGCGAGGGCAGTGTGTATGAGGCTCAAGTTAGGAGCACATAGTGTGCTAGAGTCCTGTTTGCCTACAATACATTTTCCATTAAACAGTGCAACATAGTGAATCGATGGAAAGTGGATGCTTTTTATTCTACCTTGAGTCACTCCTCTATTCTCTCCATAACAAAGACTAGTCAGAAATAACTCATACTTCGACCTAGGTGGTTCATCCAACAAACCCCAAAATGGAATTTTGCATATATTAGAAAATGTCTCTACAGGCAGGGTGAATGGGCTATCATATAATTTAAATGAGACTCTAGATTCACGAGAATGAAATTTAAACTCATTGGTAAAAGTTTCAGTGAGAATGAGGTGTCGTTCGCACTTATCTGCGATGTAGGGACCGAGCTCGGTATTGTGAACATATTTCTCAGATCCTTCCTTAATACCTGCGCTCACCATGAACTTGTTACATGGCCATAAGCAGGACTTAGTGGTAACTTATCGGATTGAGCTTGGGCTTGGTTCAACGTAAGACCGACGTATCGGGCCACTACTGGATGATGCTTCAGAGGACCTTCTCCTTGAAGAACTCCATCGAAATAAGTACATTTTATTCACGTACAATTTTTGAAATTTTTGGTCCACAAAATTTTGCCAACTAAACTTCACAGGAATGATAGCAACTACTCATAGGGATGCATAGAGGCAATATTGAGCATTCAAACCACTTAGAACTCTAAGAATTTAACATGCAAGCTTATCTACGGCAGAACCAAGAGTAGATAATTATTCAAAATATAAACCACTAAACCAAAAACTAATTGGAGCAATGGAGGAGTCACATACCAAGCAACAATCCCCCAAAATAGTTTCGGAAACGGAGCTTTGAGTAAAGAGATCGAAATCCGTGGGTTTGAGAGCAAGAACACGAGAGAGATTGCAATGGTGATTTTTTCTGGAGGTAAGAGATGAGATGGACTAAAGGGATAAGTGAGGGGTCCACGTGGGGACCACAACCCATCAGGGCGCCTAGGGCTGTTGGCGCGCCCAGGTGGGTTGTGCCCACCTGGTGCACCCCCTCTAATGTTATTTGTACTAAAAATTCTAAAATATTCATAAAAAAATCATGTTAAATTTTTAGGGCATTATGGGCACCTTTATTTTTGAGCTATTTTTTATTGTATGGAATAACAGTAAACACGCAAAGCATGGCATTTTATTTTTATTAAACTAAGCAAAACAGAGGACAAAAGGTAGGGACAAATAATAATGCTTACTAGATTCCTCAACTTCATACCTCTCGAAATGATTAATTAATAAGGTTGATAAAGTCTTATTAACAAGCACTTCCAATTGGCATCAGACCGAAGAATTTTCGTAAAGCACTAAGTTACCTCAACAGGGATATGCAGATCCCCAACAATAAGTATTCATACTTCTTTTTGCCAGTAGGTAGAGGGATCAGGAAACTCCCAATAGTAAGTGTTGGAGGGTTTTCAATAATATTAATACCATTCACTTGGAACTGTTTCTTCGGAAAGTGCACCGTGTTCTCATTACCATTGATATGAAACGTGACCTTGCTTTTATTGCAATCAATAACAGCTCATGCGGTATTTAAAAAGGGTCTACCAAGAATAATAGACATATTGTCGTCCTCGAGCATCTCAAGTATAACAAAGTCAGTTAGAATAGTAACATTGGCAACAACAACGGGCACATCCTCACAAATACCAATAGGTATAGCAGTTGACTTGTCAGCCATTTGCAAAGATATCTCGGTAGGTGTGAGCTTATTCAAATCAAGTCTTTCATATAAAGAGAAAGGCATAACACTAACACTGACTCCCAAATCACAAAAAGTAGTTTTCACATAGTTTCTTTTTATGGAGCTAGGTATAATTAGTATTCCTGGATCTCCAAGTTTTTTAGGAACTCCATCCTTAAAAGAATAATTAGCAAGGATGGTGGATATTTCAGCTTCTGGTATTTTTCTTTTATTAGTGGTGATGTCTTTCATGTACTTTGCATAAGGGGCCATCTTTAAGATATCCATTAGGCAGATACGCAAAAAGATTGGCCTAAGCATTTCAACAAAGCGTTCAAATTCTTCATCATCTTTCTTCTTAGTTGATTTAGGTGGAAAGGGCATGGGTTTTTGTACCCATGGTTCTATTTCCTTCCTAGTTTTCCTAGCAACAAAGTCTCTTTTATCATATCTTTTATTTTTAGGATGTGGGTTATCAAGATCAACAGCAGGTTATATTTCAACATCATTATGTGGTTGTTTATCATTGTTTGGTTGAGTGTCTTTATGAACATCATCATTATCTTTTTCAGTATCACTAGATGAATGTCCATTACTAGATTGAGTTTCAGCATCAGAGATAGAGACATCATTACTATTTTCAGGAGGTTTTTCAGGTTCACTAGAAGTGTGCAAAGTCCTATCATTTTTCTTCTTCTTTTTCTTTCTAGAAGGACTAGGTGCACTAGTGTTAAGTCTTTGTGAATCTTGTTCAATTCTCTTAGGATGTCCATCTGGATAAAGTGGTTCCTGAGTCATTCTACCTCCTCTAGTTACGACTCTAATAGCACGATCATCCATATTACTATTCATTTCATCAAGTAATTCTTTCTGAGATTTAGCAACTTGTTCTAACTGAGTTTGAATCATAGAAGCATGTTTTCCCACACCCCTAACATCATTAGAGATTCTAAATAACAAGTCACTCAAATGAGTAATCATATGAAAGTTGTGTTTCAATTGTTTCATGACATTGGCATTAAAATGTTCTTGTTTTCTAATATAGTTATCAAACTCATAAAGGCATTGACTAGGATGTTTATTTTAAGGGATATCACCTTTGTTTAACTTTAATAAAGAATTTACCTCAACCACCTTGGGTGGTGGTATATTAACTCCATGTATCTCTTCAGTAGGTGGTAAATTCTTGACATCCTCAGCTTTAATACCTTTTTCCTTCATACTTTTCTTTGCCTCTTGCATATCTTCGGGACTGAGATATAGGATACCTATCTTCTTCGGAGTTGGTTTAGGTTAAGTTCAGGAAGAGTCCAATCATCATAATTTTTCATTAGATTATTCAATAATTCCTCAGCTTGTTCAATAGTCCTTTCCCTGAAAACACAACCCGTACAACTATCTAGGAAATCCCTAGAAGCATCGGTTAGACCATTATAGATGATATCAAGTATTTATTTTTTCTTAAGTGGATGAACATGCAAAGCATTTAGCAATTGGAGAAGCCTCCCCCAAGCTTGTGGGAGACTCTCTTCTTCAATTTGCACAAAGTTGAATATTTCCTGCAAGGCAACTTGTTTCTTATGAGCAGGGAAATATTTTCCAGAGAAGTAATAAATCATGTCCTCGGGACTACGCACACAACTAGGAGTAATAGTATTATACCAAGCTTTAGCATCACCCTTTAATGAGAACGGAAATAACTTGAGAATATAATAGTGACGAATTTTCTCATCATGAGTAAAAAGGGTGGCTATATCGTTTAATTTACTAAGATGTGCCACTACGGTTTTAGTTTCATAGC
This sequence comes from Secale cereale, assembly GCA_902687465.1. NCBI lineage: Eukaryota > Viridiplantae > Streptophyta > Magnoliopsida > Poales > Poaceae > Secale > Secale cereale. Next base: position 706,070,490 of record LR738713.1, read on the forward strand.
CATGGAAAGGATCAAATTCTACCAATGTAATTAACTCTGGGTCGACAGAGAACTCATAATCCTTATCATTAACAAAGATAGGTGAAGTAGCAAACTTAGGATCACACTTCATTCTAGCATTCAAAGAATTTTCTTTCAGTTTGCATATTAATTTCTTAAGATCATCTCTATGATTGCAAGCAAGAAAGTCTCTAGTTGTCTCCTCATCCATAACATAACCTTCAGGTACTTTTGGTAATTCATATCTAGGATGGCTAGATCTAATAGGTGTTTCAAAATTTTCACTTTCAAGCACTTCATCAGTTTCAACAGTCTCATCAGTTGCAGCATTCTAAATATCATTAAATCTAGCAAGTTGTTCATCAAGTAGTTCACCCAATGGCGCAATCTTATCAAGCAAGGTACTAGCATCATCATCAACATCATTCATATCATAGTTCATAGTAGAAGTGGCATCATCAGTAACTTGATACATATCAGGATTAATAGCAGATTGTGGTGTAGCAAGCTTACTTATAACTGAAGGAGAATCAAGTGCAAAGCTAGATGGCAATTCCTTACCTCCCCTTGTTTTCGAGGGAAAGATCTTAGTTCTTTCGTCCTTAAGATTCCTCATAGTGATAGATGGATAATAATCCCAAGTGACTCAACAAATATAGCTATGCTCCCCGGCAACGGCGCCAGAAAAAGGTCTTGATAACCCACAAGTATAGGAGATCGCAACAGTTTTCGAGGGTAGAGTATTCAACCCAAATTTATAGATTCGACACAAGTGGAGCCAAAGAATATTTGCAAGCATTAGCAACTGAGTTGTCAATTCATCCACACCTGGAGATTAATTATCTGCAGCAAAGTGTTTAGTAGCACAATAGTATGACATGTTTGATAGTAGCCGTAGTAGCAATAGTGACAGTAAGAGTGATAGCAGTGGTTTTGTAGTAGTAGGAACTGTAACAGTAGCAGTAGTAACTTAGCAAGATCAATATGTAGGAAATTCGTAGGCATTGGATCGGCAATTTGTTGGATGATATTCATCATGTAACAGTCACAACCTAGGGCGATACAAAACTAGCTCCAATTCATAAATGTAATGTAGGCATGTGTTCCATAAATAGTCATACGTGCTTATGGAAAGAACTTGTATGAAATTTTTTGTCCTAGCCTCCCATGGCAGCCGGGTCCATAAGGAAACTAAGGGATAGTCAGGCCTCCTTTTAATAGAGTACCGGAACAAAGCATTAGCACATAGTGAATACATGAACTCCTCAAACTACGGTCATCACCAGAGTATCCCGCATATTGTCACTACGGGTTTACGGATCATAACACATAATAGGTGACTATGACTTGCAAGATTGGATATAGAACATGGATATAATGGTGATAGCATAATTAACTCAGATCTGAATTCATGGCACCCGGGCCCAAAGTGTCAAGCATTAATCATAGAAAAGTCATAACAACATCAATCTCAGAATACTAGGGATCAAGCCCTAACTCGATTACATGATGAATGTCATCCAACTCCTTACCGACTAGCGAGCCTACGAAGGAATTACTCACTCCCGGTGGAGAGCATCATGGAATTGGTGATGGTGGAGTGTTGGTGTAGATGAAGACCGAAGATTCCCCTCTCTGGAGCCCCAAACGGACTCCACATCTGGCCTCCCGATGAAGAATAGGAGGTGGCGGCGGCTCCGTATCGCGAAATGAGATAATTCTTCCTCCCTGATTTTTTTCTCCGTAAATGTGAATATATAGTATCAGGGTTGAGGTCTGCTAGGCCACCAGGTGGGGACAACCCACCTGGGCGCGCCAGGAGGGGGCGCCCCGGTGGGTTGTACCCACCCAGGTGCCCCCCTCCGGTAGTTCTTGGCTCCAATATTTTCCAATCCGATAACTTTTATTTCTGCACAAAAACAACACCAAGGTAGTTCTAATGAAAACAGCGTCAGTCTAGGTTAATTTCATTTAAATCATGCAAATTAGAGTCCAAAACAAGAGGAAAATTGAAGTGCAACTAACCCCCGTGTGGTTTTGGTAATTAATAACAACATATAGCTCATTGAACTAATATCCATTCAAGTTGAATATTTCAGAAAGTTCAATGATTGGCAAAGGCATGGACTAGAGATGTGGACCCCTCAAAATGCTAAGGACAAAGATTGGCAAAAGCTCAAGACTCTTCATTTCCATTTTAGTGATCCAAGATCACATTGAGGCTATAGGAAAGCCAATACTATTAAAAGGGGTGAGGTGTTGCTTAATGATCTGGTTACTCAAGTGCTTAGTGATATTGCTCCAAAACTGAAAGTGCAACTAATCCCCGGGTGGTTTTTGTAATTCATAACAACATATAGCTCATTGAACTAATATCCATTCAAGATTAATGTTTCAGAAAGTTCAATGATTGGCATGTCATGAACTAGAGATGTGGACCCCTCAAAATGCTAAGGGCACATATTGGCAAAAGCTCAAGACTCTACATTTTCATTTAGTGATCCGAGATCACATTGAGTTCATAGGAAAAGCCAATACTATTAAATGGGGATGAGTTGTTGCTTAATGCCTTACTCGGTCCCACCAAGTTCATGTGATTGGTCTCACCGAGATGAGGTTTCGCCTTGACCCTAGCGCATCGGTCTCGCCGAGTTGATCTTGTCGGTCCCACCGAAAAGCCTAATGTTCACATTTTCAACCAGATCGGTCTCACCGAGTTTCACTATTCGGTCCCATCGAGTTTGGTAAATTGTGTGCAACGGTTAGATTTTGTGTGGAGGCTATATATACCCCTCCACCCCATTCTCCATCAGAGAGAGTCATCAGAACATGCGTACACTTCCAATACTCATTTTCTGAGAGAGAACCACCTACTCATTTGTTGAGACCAAGATATTCCAATCCTACCATAAGAATCTTGATCTCTAGCCTTCCCCAAGTTGCTTTCCACTCAAATCATCTTTCCACCATATCCAAATATGTGTGTGAGAGAGAGTTGAGTGTTGGGGAGACTATAATTTGAAGCACAAGAGCAAGGAGTTCATCATCAACACACCATTTATTACCTTTTGGAGAGTGGTGTCTCCTAGATTGGTTAGGTGTCACTTGGGAGCCTCCGTCAAGATTGTGGAGTTGAACCAAGGAGTTGTGAGGGCAAGGACATCACCTACTTCGTGAAGATCTACCCTAGTGAGGCAAGTCCTTCGTGGGGAATGGCCATGGTGGGATAGACAAGGTTGCTTCTTCGTGGACCCTTCGCGGGTGGAGCCCTCCTTGGACTCGCGCAGCCGTTACCCTTCGTGTGTTGAAGTCTCCATCAATGTGGATGTACGTAGCACCACCTATCGGAACCATGCCAAAAACATCCATGTCTCCATTGCGTTTGCACTCTCCAACCTCCTCCATTTACCTTCCTATGCAATGATTACTTTCTGTTGCCAGAACTCTAGAATTGCATGTGTAGGAAGATTGCTTGACTTGTGCTAAGTTGCTAAAATCTTCCAAAACTTAAAATTGGGAAAAGGCTAGATTTTTACTTGGTCAAGTAGTTTAATCACCCTCCCCCCCTCTAGACATACTTTCGATCCTATAAGTGGCATCAGAGCTTTGGTCTCCATTTGCCTTGATTTCCATATCTTTGGTGATCATAGCCTTGGTTTCACAACCTAGGAGAGTATGGCGTCTAGCGAGGGAAGTTAGCACCGTAGAGGTCCTTACTTTGATGGTAATAATTTTGCTAGTTGGAAGCATAAGATGAAAATGCATATTCTTGGAGATAACCCTGCCGTTTGGGCCATTATCTGTATTGGTTTGCAAGGTGAATTCTTTGATGGAAAGGAATCGAATCGTGAAGCTACCGTTGAAGAATTTAATATGTTGCAATACAATGCTCTAGCTTGTGATATCCTCTTCAATGGAATGTGCCCGAAGAATTCAACAAAATTAATCGTCTTGAGAATGCAAAGGAAATTTGGCATACTTTGATTGATATGCACAAAGGTACCGACTCCGTCAAGGAATCCAAATTGGATGTGCTTCAAAGTCAACTTTACAAGTTCAAAATCAAGGATGGTGAAGGTGTCGCTGAAAAGTACTCTAGGCTTGCTCTCATCACAAATGAGATTGCCGGCTTAGGAAATGATGAGATGACCGATAGATTCATCATCAAGTAGATCCTAAGAGCCTTGGGTGGAAAATATGATACCGTGTGCACATTGAACCAAATGCTACCCAATTACAAAGATCTAAAGCCAATGGAAGTCATTGGTAAAATTGTTGCTCATGAGATGTCACTTAAGGATAAATAAGAGCTTCACAACAAATCCAGTGATGCTTACGAAGCTTCATGTGATGATCCTACATCATCAAGTGAGAAACAAGTCTTCAATGAAGAATTGAGCTTAATGGTGAAGAACTTCAACAAATTCTACAAGAATAGAAGCAAAGAGAGAAGTTCCAAGTCAAGGTCCTACAATAACAAAAGATGTTCTAGTCGTGATCGCAATTGCTACAATTGTGGGAGACCCGCACACTAGTGAACTGAGTGTACAACTCCACATAAGAGAAGAGAAGATTCACCCAAAAGAAGAAGTAAAAGAGAAGAATGACCACCAAGAGAGAGAATGAGTAGAGATGATCGTTATGAACGAAGACCCTCTCGTAGAAGCAAGGATTCAAAAAGGAAGGACAAATCGTCAAGGGGCTATACAAGGCGAAGACATCAAGCTCATGTTGGTGAATGGGTATGTCGTTCCGACTCCGATGACCACTCCGAGAGAAGCTATTACTCGACTCTGAAGATACTCAAGATGAAGGTGTTGCCAGAGTTGCTCTTGTGTCATCCAACTCCTACGATATATTTGACTCACCTAATGAAGAAATTGGAAGATGCTTCATGGCTAAATGCCCTAAGGTATCACACCCCGGATATCTTGATTACAATAGTAATGAAGATGATTTGCTAGGAGATGATGATTTACTTGTTGGTAGCACTAGTGCTCAAAACTATAATGAAAACTATGATGAAATTGCTATTAATCATGCTAATCAAGATAAGACGCTTGATGATGATAAGAGGGAAGTTGAGCGTCTAACTAAAGAACTAAACAATCTTAAGTTAGCTCATGAAACTACCTTAGAGGATCATCGAGAGCATTTAAAAACTCATGTGAAGCTACGCTTTGAAAAGCTCAACCTAGAGCAAGAACATGGGTTATTAAAAGCTATCAATGATGATCTTTGTAAGAAAAGTTCTTACATTACCAAGCGTTTACTCTTGTCTACTAACATGCCACAAGTAAAATCTAGCAACAAGAGTAAGAAAGATTCTTCTTCTAGTAGTAACAGTAATCATGCTAAATACAATATTGTTGATTCTAGTTGTTCTCTTGATTCTACTAATGATTCTCTTAGCCAAGTTACACTTGAGCAAGAAAATAGCATATTGAAGGAAATTATAGAGAAAGGTGTTTATAAGAGCCTTGCCAGAAGTAAGCAATTTGAGGAAATTGTACGCAAGCAAGGAAGGCACCGGAAGAATCAAGGTGTTTGTTTTTGTCGGGGAAACTGATCCACCACGAACACCTATGGGACAAAGTCCCTTTCGGTACGGCAGGGGGCGGAGATCGCACGAAGAGCAGATCGAGGCGAGGCACACGAGCAGTTTACCCAGGTTCGGGCCGCACGGATGCGTAAAACCCTACTCCTGCTTTGGTTTGTATTGAGTTCTTGCTCAGGAGCGCTGAGAGCTACAGTACACTCCAGCGGCTAGCGAGACCGAGCGTGAATGAGTCCGTCCTCCTCTACGTTGCGCATGGGCCTCCTTTTATATGCTCAAGGGGTCACCGACAGGTGGCAACGCAAATGAGGGTAAAAATGGAAAAGATGTTGTAGTTGGTACACCTACTTGTACAGTGCACCATACCTAACCCTGACGGCAGGGGACAAGGGCATTAAATGCCCATCGCCGTCGCCCAAACAGTGCAAAAAGGGGCCGTCAGGGGCGCCACCGTTCGCCACGATGGCAACCTTGTCAGCGCCGCTCACCACCGCGTACCCCTGGCTGCACAGCCTTCCGCCACGTGCGCCTGGAAGGGTCCCAGAGCGACACGTGGGTGGATGAGCTGGAGCGCAGGTACTGAGTGGAAGCTTGCCGCGGCAAGCGCCTTGCCGCGGTCACTATCTTGTCGCTTCCGGGAGCTTGTCGCTCACCGGGCCTTGCCGGGACGCGTGGTGCGTCGCGGCAAGTTTATTGAGATGCCTTGGTTGGTCTTCCCGGCAAGCTCCTCTTGCCGGGGTCTTGTGCCTCAAGTGGCCTTCCCGGCAATCTCCTCTTGCCGAGGCCTTGTCTCCTTGGCTTAAATACTTTGTTCTTGAATGCCTCCAAAGGAACCACGGAGGACCTTATCGGTCACCCGGCAAGCCTTGCCGCGGGACGCTGCGACTGCCCGTGCACAAGTTTGGGATACTAAGGGTACCCCTACTTTAGTACACCGACAGGAGCCCCCGGGCCTGGGCCATACACGGTGCCGAGTGCTGTTGGGCCAGGCCCAAAACAGGGCACGGGCACGCGCGGCCTGGTTCATGTCGTATCTTACTCCGTATCCACCGCGCCCTCCCCTAACGGCACGCGTCGATTGCGGCGTCGTGGGAGAGATCGTGGGTGGTTTCTTTAATCGGAAATGCGGAACGTCCGCCCCCTCCCTCCTTATAAGCAGGGGAAACAGGGGCAGTTCATCCATCCGCCCGTTGCTACTCCAACCTTGAAAACCTCCGCCGCTCCCCTTCTTCCCAAAGCTTGAAAGAGAGCAGCACTCCGCCCCCCATCGCCACCAGTACCACCAGCGCCGTCGACCTCCCTCACTGCTTCTGCCATGGCTCCGAAAGGCGAGAAGGGGAAGGCCGCAAAGTCGGCCGAGGCGCTGCGGCTCGCGGCACTGCGAAAGGAGCGGCTGTCTTCCCCCCC
>LR738713.1:706082084-706100750 GCA_902687465.1 Secale cereale
CCCCCCCCCCCCCCCCCCGGCAAACTTGTGCGCGAGGGAACCTTCTTTTCCTTGGAAGAAAAAAGATAGAAGAGAAAATACAGATATGGAGCCTTATGGCTCGTCATCGCTTACCGGGGGTAGGTGCTGCACAAAGTGTCAGATAACACATGCGAAAAATATAAAGCATGAAATTGACAAGATGTGCGGAGCACATGAGCTTTACTGATGCACGGGGTCTACGCCCGGCTTTGTACAAAGGATTACATGCAACAACGGCAAGACTTGTACAAAAGGTGGTAGCCAGAACAGGGTCCGGCAACCGCGCCTTACGGGTAAAACTTACGAAGATGCTCGATGTTCCAGGAGTTGCTCACCGGAAAGCCATCTTCGGTCTCAAGGCGGACAGCGCGAGGCCTAGTGACTCGTTTCACCCGGTAAGGGCCTTCCCACTTCGGCGTCAACTTGTTGGAATTCTTGGCGGACTGAACGCGCCGAAGAACAAGGTCGCCTTCCTCGAGACTTCTGGCGTTAACTTTGCGGCTATGGTAGCGGCGCAAAGCTTGCTGGTAGCGAGCAGCTCGTACAGCAGCCTGAAGACGGTCTTCCTCAAGGAGCAGCGCGTCATCTTGTCGCAGCTGCTCTTGCTCGAGCTCATCATAAGCGAGCACTCGAGGTGACCCATATACGAGTTCCGTGGGGAGAACTGCCTCTGCTCCATAGACTAGAGCGAAAGGTGTCTGTCCAGTGGCTCGATTTGGCGTCGTCCTGATCGACCAAAGAACCACTGGCAGCTCCTCGATCCAGTTTCCTCCGCACTTGTGCAGCCTGTCAAAAGTTCTGGTCTTGAGTCCACGCAGCACTTCAGCATTTGCCCTCTCCGCTTGACCGTTTCTTCTCGGGTGAGCAACAGAAGCGAAGCAGACCTTGGCGCCAAGATCTTGGACGTGCTGCATGAAGGTGCGGCTCGTGAATTGCGTACCGTTGTCGGTGATGATCCTGTTAGGGATCCCGAAACGGCAAACAATCGACCTGAAGAACTTGACTGCTGACTGTGCTGTCACCTTCCTCACTGGTTCCACTTCTGGCCACTTTGTGAACTTGTCGATTGCAACGTACAAGTACTCAAAGCCCCCAGCTACGCGGGGAAAAGGGCCGAGGATGTCAAGCCCCCAGACCGAAAATGGCCAAGATAAAGGGATCGTCTGGAGAGCTTGAGCTGGCTGGTGTATCTGCTTGGAATGGAACTGGCACGCTTCACACTTGATTACTTGTGCAGTTGCATCCTGGAGGGCTGTCGGCCAAAAGAAATCTTGCCGGAATGCTTTGCCGACAAGTGCTCTTGCGCCAATGTGGTGACCACATATGCCTCCATGTATCTCTGCCAACAGCTTTTGTCCTTCTTCCCGGGGAATACACTTCAATTTCATACCGTTGAGTCTCCTTCTATACAGTGTGTTGTTGACAAACTGGTACATACTTGACTGCCGGGCTACTCTTTCCGCTTCTTCTTGCTCTTCGGGAAGTTCTCCTGTCTGGAGGAAACGGACAATCTGCTGTGCCCATGCTGGAGCTTGTGGCTCGACAACAAGGACTAAAGGCACATCTGCTGCTGCGGGAACATCCGCTTCTACGGCGAGAACCTGCGGCTCAGCCGGAGCTTGATGTTCCTCGGCAAGCTTGCCGGAGCAAAACTTGTCGAGAGCGTTTGCTTCAACGGAACAAACCCTAGGGCTTGCCGGAGCAGACTGATCCTCAGCACTCTTGGTGTTGATCTTGGGGACCTTCTTGGCGGCGGCTTCGGGAAGCTCTGCCGGAAAATAGTCACCAGAAATCAACTTCCTCTTCTTGCTCTGTCCAGTTGATGGTGTTACAGATGTTTGAGTCAGCTTGAGCACAAAGATCCCTGGTTCCACAGGTAACTTAAGTGCGGCGCACTTTGACAGGCCATCGGCAACATCGTTCTGAGCTCTTGGAAGATGCTCCATTTGTAGGCCGTCAAAGTGTTCTTCTAGCTTCCTCACTTCATCAACGTAGGCTTCCATCAACAGACTCTGATAATTCTTGTTAGCTTGGCGGACGACAAGCTGCGAGTCACCCCTGACAATGAGCTTCTTAATCCCAAGGTCTGCCGCGATCCTGAGACCGGCAAGCAAACCTTCATACTCTGCGGTATTGTTTGTTGCTTGCTCCTTGGGAAAGTGCATCTGGACTACGTACTTGAGGTGCTCTCCGGAGGGTGCGACAAGCAGCACGCCGGCACCGGCGCCTTGCAGCGAGAAGGCACCATCAAAGTACATCAGCCACTCTTTGCTTGCTTCCTTGACTGGGATGCTCGTCTCTGGAATTTCTTCATCTGGCGTTGGCGTCCACTCTGCTATGAACTCTGCCAATGCTCTGCTTTGAATAGTCGAAGTTCTTTCAAATTTGAGGCCAAAGCTTGACAGTTCCAGTGCCCACTCAACAATCCTGCCTGTTGCTTCTGGATTCTGCAGTATCCTCTTCAGCGGAAAGCGAGTGACAACTGTGATCTCATGTGCTTGGAAGTAATGGCGCAGCTTTCTCGAGGCCATGAGAAGGCCGAAAAGCAACTTCTGCACACCAGAGTACCTTGACCTAGCCCCTGCAGAAGGGAACTGACAAAGTAAACTGGGCGCTGCACCATTTTCTTCTGCACCTCTTCGCACGCCTGCGCAGATCCATTTTTGTCGGGACCAGAGCTTGTCGGGGAAGCCCCCTGCTTGTCGCTGGATGCGCTTGCCGTGGTTGCTGGCTCGTCATCTGCCTCCCTCTCCGCTACTAACGCAGCACTAACCACTTGATTGGTTGCCGCTATATACAGTAGCAACTTCTCTTGTGGCTTAGGTGCGACAAGTATTGGAGTGGAGGACAGGTATCTCTTCAAGTCCTGCAGCGCAACCTCCGCTTCCGGAGTCCATTTCATTGGACCTGCCTTTTTCAAAATTTTGAAAAACGGCAGGGCGCGCTCAGCAGACTTAGAGATGAACCTGCTGAGAGCAGCCACACAACCGGCAAGCCTTCGTACATCCTTGAAGCGCTTCGGTGCTTCGATCTGCTCAATGGCCTTGATCTTGTTGGGGTTGGCTTCAATTCCCCTCTGAGACATGAAGAACCCGAGAAGCTTGCCGGAAGGGACTCCAAACACACACTTCTCGGGGTTGAGCTTGAGCTGGATCTTGCGCAGATTTGCAAAGGTCTCTTCTAAATCTTGAATCAGAGTTGCCCTGTCCTTGCTCTTGACCACTATGTCATCCATGTAGGCTTCTACATTTCTGTGTATCTGTGGCTCAAAAGTGACATGGACTACTCTTGCGAATGTTGAACCAGCATTCTTCAAACCAAAAGGCATCCGTATGAAACAGTACGTGCCACATGGAGTGATGAATGCAGTCTTCTCCTCATCCTCTTCTGCCATGAAGATCTGATGGTATCCTGAGTATGCGTCAAGAAATGAAAGCAGGTCACATCCGGCCGTGGATTCAACAATCTGGTCGATGCGCGGCAAGGGAAATGGGTCTTTGGGACAAGCTTTATTCACATCGGTGAAGTCGATACAAAGCCTCCATTTCTCGTTTGCCTTGCGCACGACTACAGGATTGGCCAACCACGTAGGATGGAGCACTCCTCTGACAAGGCCTGTTGCTTCCAACTTCTTGATTTCTTCTGCAATGAATTCTTGGCGCTCCATTGCTTGTTTCCTGACTTTCTGCTTGACGGGCCGCGCATGAGGGCAGACGGCAAGCTTGTGCTCAATTACTTTCCTGGGAACCCCGGGGATGTCAGACGGTTGCCATGCAAACACGTCGACATTCGCCCGCAGGAAAGCAACGAGCGCGCTTTCCTATTTAGGGTCAAGCGTGGCACTGATGGTGAAGGTACCACCAGTGTCGTCCTCCTTGGCGGACACCTTCTTGGTCTCTGGCAAAGCCGCCATCGTCTTCTTACACTTGCCGGTGGAGCTCGATGGTGCGTCCTCGACGGCAGCGCAGCACTCCGAAGAGGTGCGCTTGCCGGAGTGGGCCCCAGAACTCTTGCTGGACTTGGTCTTCTTCTTCCCCCCGGGAGCTTCAGCGGCAAGTGACTTGTCAGCGCAGATAAGAGCGTCCTTCTTGTCGCCAGGGACAGAGATGACGCTTATCGGGCCTGGCATCTTCAGCATGTTGTATGCGTAGTGAGAGGCTGTCATGAACTTGGCGAGTGCTGGACGGCTGAGTATCCCATTGTAAGGCAATGGAAAATCGGCAACGTCAAAAGTGACCCTCTCGGTCCTGAAGTTCAGCTCGCCGCCAAACGTCACCGGCAACGTGATCTTCCCCTTCGGCTCGCTCCTTCCCGGGTTGATTCCTTGGAATGTGCCGGTCTCTTCGAGCTCGATGTCAGGGATCTGGAGTTTCCGGAGTACAGCGGAGGAGATCAGATTCAAGCCGGCCCCGCCGTCAACTAGCATCTTAGTAACCTTGAGGTTGCGGATAGTTGGTGAAACCAACATCGGCAAGCACCCGACCGCAGTTGTGCGATCAGGGTGGTCCTCAATATCAAAGATGATAGGCGTGCTGGACCATTTCAGAAGTTTGCGCGATTCGACTGGTGGTTCTGCCGCATTGACTTCCCGCACCCACTGCTTGAGTTGGAGGTGAGAAGTATGCAGAGAAGCACCGCCGTCAACGCACAAAACCTCTGTGGCTTTCTGGAACTCCTGCTCACTGGTCTCTGCATCATCCATGTCTTCGTCGTCGTCGTCATCTTCATCCTTGTCGCGGCCGCGGGGAGGTCTGTCTCCTTGCTGCTGCTTGGCCTTGTCGCGACGTCCTCCCCGGCCGGCGTGCTTCGTGCCAGATCTTACAGTACCTCCTTGGGCCTTTTCCTTGTCGCGCCGCTCGTACTCAGCCTTCTGCTGCTCGACAAGCTGCTCGACCCTCTTGCAGTTCTGGAGGTCATGACCCTTGGTGCGGTGGATCTTGCAGTACTGCTTGTCGGTGCCGTCCTGCTTGTCGGCGGCCGCCACAGCCTGACAGTTGGTGCATGCGGCAACCTCCTTGCCGGAGCTACCAACTTTGGCTTTTTCGGCGCCACCTTTGTTGCCGGACTGCTCGACGACTAGCACATCTTTGTTTTTCTTCTTCCTGTTGTTCCACCGCCGGTTCTTCTTTGCCGGGGCAGCATCCTCACTGTCGGATCCTCCTGCTCCTGCATCCTCTCCGGGGAGTTTCCTCCCCTCCTCAGCACGTGCACACTTGTCGGCCAGGGCGTACAGCTCACTGACGTCCCTGATCTTGCACATCGCCATCTCCTCCCTCATTCTGCGGTTACGCACGTTCTGATGGAACGCGCTGATGACCGCGGCAGGGTGGACGTCTGGGATGTTGTGCTGTACACGGCTGAATCTCTGGATATACTTGCGCAGGGGCTCTCCTTCCTTCTAGGCAAGCAGGTGAAGGTCACTCTCCTGGCCATGAGGTTTGTGGCCGCCTGTAAAGGCGCCGACAAACTGGTGCCACAGGTCTGCCCAGGAAGATATGGAGTTATCCGGCAAGTGCATGAGCCAGGACCTGACGTTGGGCTTGACCACCAGCGGGAAGTAGTTGGTAAGGATCTTGTCGTCCCGCTGATACGTCCAAAACGTATCTATAATTTCTGCTTGCTCCATGCCTTTTTTGTGTGATATTGCTATGATATTTATGCACTTCCATACACTTTTGATCATATTTGGACTAACCTACTAATAGTTGCAAAAGTGCACATTGTTCTTATTTTACACTTTATTGTGTAGGAATTACTTGGAAATTGACAAAAACGCAAAATGAGTCGTATTGGAGTAGGACTCTGACTTTCCTGAAATCTGTCTGAGAACGTCTTTTAAAAATGGTCACGTTCCGGCCCGAAGACGGCGTCAAACGGAAAAAGTCTAGTTGCCAAAGTTGTGGGGAATTTCGTGACGATGCTTCTGGATATAAAATTCGTCCAAATCGGAGTCCGGACGGCCGAGTAAAGCCCGTTTTACTGAGGCCCAAAATCTGATGACGGGAATCCGAGAGTCTATATAAAAAGAGGAAACCTAGGTCACCAAGGGCCACGAATTTTCCTCTTCCCAAGCCGCCGTCTTGGAGGGGAGGACCAGCACCATTGCAGCACCATCCACAAGGAAGAAGGGGGGCCAAGGAGCCGCTGCCCCTAGGGCCGCCGCCGCCCCCAAGGGCCGCCGCCGCCCCCTAGGGCCGCCGCCGTCTCCTCCTTGTCGAAGCCGCCTCCGTGGCCGCCGCCGGCCGCCGCCTCCTCGCGGGGCTGCACCTCTCCATCAACACCACCATCAAGATCCTCCTCACCATGTCCATGTGTGAGTAGTCTTCTCCGGGGCCGAGGGCTCGTACGTGTAGCTATGTGGTTATCTCTCTCTCCCATGATGTGATCTTCGTTGTGATCATAGGCTATGTTAATCTAGGGTGATCCCATGATATTTTCCCGTCCTCTATGTATTGGATTGATGTATTCACTTGTCTTTATCTAGTATAATCCCCGAGACCAAGGTGACAGCGGTCTATTGGACATGGATTAGAAAAATATTTTCATGAGTGATTTCCTCTCTTGTGTGTTGATTGAAGATTGAGAGTCTCTTGGTGCTTGTCTTTGACTATCCTTTAGATATGTTGTGGTGATTGTGGGACTCTCTTTGGATGGCCGCGGTGACATTGGGAAATCCTTAGATTGAGAACTACAAACTTTGAGGTGTGCTTTTGTAGCCCTACATAATTCTCGTCCTCTCTTGACCACGAAGGAATGACCTCCGGGTGCGTCTCCATTGCATGTTTTATGGGAAATATCATGTGATTCGATTATGTTAATGTTGTTGGGAGTTGCCACTAGTGAAAGTATGAACCCTAGGCCTTGTTTCCACCATTGCAATACCATTTGTGCTCACGTTTACCACTTGTTTGCTTGCTGCACTTTTTATTACAGATTTATATTACTTTGTTTTGCCATCCATATCACTTGCCATTTAACATCTCTTCGCCGAGCTAGTGCACCTATACATCTAACGAGTGTATTAGGTGTGTTGGGGACACAAGAGACTTCTTGTATCTTAGTTGCAGGGTTGCTTGAGAGAGACCATCTTCAACCTCTACTTCCCTGAGTTCGATAAACCTTAGGTCATCCACTTGAGGGAAATTGCTGCTGTCCTACAAACCTCTGCGCTTGGAGGCCCAACATAGTCTACAAAAGTAGAAGCGTGTGTAGACATCAAGCTATTTCTGGCGCCGTTGCCGGGGAGGTGAGTGCTTGAAGGTATATCTTTAGATCTTGCAATTAAATCTTTTCGTTTCTTGTTTTTAGTTTCACTAGTTATGTTTATGGAAAACCGTGCTATTGGATCGTTGCTTGCGGGAAGACGCCCCACACCTGTGGTGGTTGCTCCTCCCCCTACTGAAATTGTACCCTATAAAATACCAGCTGGTATTATCGATTATGTTTTGGCTAATCGTTATGCAGGAGACAGACATCCTGGTGAACACTTGCTATATCTGTCACAACTATGTTCATTATTTAAGCTTGCAGGTGTATCAAGGGAGTTTGTCATGAGGAAATTATTTGCCTTGTCACTGAAAGGAAAAGCATTGGAATGGTATAGGCTACTACATGACTCTCACCTGCTGGATTGGGAAGAGATCCAGTCTCTCTTTTACTCCAAGTTTTATCCTCTTCATGAAGTCCATGAGAATAGGAATTATGTTTATAATTTCTATCCTCATGACGGAGAGAGCATAGCTCAAGCTTGGGGGAGACTAAAAACGTTAATGCTAAAATGTCCTAACCATGGGCTCCCCAAAGATATGATTATTACTAATTTCCATGCGAGGCTCTCTCGACAGGATAAAGATTTGCTCGATGCTTCCTCTATGGGTTCTTTCACAAACGAAAAGATTGATGCTAAATGGGAACTCCTTGAAAGAATTCAACGCAACACTGAAGATTGGGAGATCGACAAAGGTAAAGAGTCAGGTATAGTTTATGAGTATGATTGCATTAAGTCCTTTGTTGAAACTACAAGTTTTAATAAGTTTAGTGCTAAATTTGGGCTTGATTTTCAACTCCTTGTTGATTTCCTCAAATTTTTTGCTTCACATCTTAATATGCCTAAGGAGGATTGGAACAAGCATCATGAACCTTTTAAAGAGATTTGCAAAGAAAATGAAATTGTTCATGATGATTGCAACATGCATGATCCAATTCCTAAAAATGAAGTTTTATATAAGCATGTTAATTTTTGTGGAGTGGATAGACCTTGTGAAAGGCCTATGATTGAAGAAGAGAAGTATTGTAAGCAACATAAGCATGAAAGAACAATCACTTGGGTCATAGATTTAAATGAAATTGCTAGAGAATTGTGTGACCTTTATCCTTTTACTTGTGAACTTTGTTGTATAGAAGGTCACTTTAATTTTCAATGCATGAACTTTCAAAACATAACTGTTAACCAGTTGTGTGATAACATGATCACCTCTGATCTTTATGATGAGCTTATGTTATTTTTGATGTGTGAGGAGTTATCAGAAAAGACTTCTTGGCTAGATGTTAATGCCATAGGAATAAAAAACACTTTGCAAAATTGCCATCTCTATTGTGTTGTTAATTGCCATGAAAATGATTACATAAGTAAGATTAGAAGGGAGGGAACTTTACCAAAGTATAAAAATGTCTCTTATATTTCTGCTAATAAAAAGGAGAGTTTCTCCCAAGTTTCCCCTATTGTATCTAATGATAAACCAGGATATGTGGAGAAGCTTCATCTCCAACCACCCCCTCCTAAGGTGAAGAAGAAGAAAAAGAAGAGGAGGAGGAAGAGGAGAAAAAAGGAAGAAGAATGGGTATCAACCTAGCCTGAGCATATTCCTCCCATCAACTTTTATCCTAACGGTTGTAAGTTTAAAGAAGAAGGTGAAGTCCATTTCCTTAATTATCATCTTGATGATACGTCCGTAGGTACTATTGAAGATGATTTTGATTATGATATGCATGTTACTTATTATGATTGGGAAAATGATGATAATGCTGCTTATGATCTTGAAAAAAAATTTGGTACCAACTCTGAAAGTGATGATATGGAAAGCTCTAAGCTTGGGGACGATAGGATTGCAAATCCTTTACCCACTAGTGATGTGATAATTGATAATTCTTTTGCTAGTAAGAATAAAGACAACATGTTTACAAGTATAGTTGCTAGCAATGATAATGCTCTTCTCTACTATGATGATGTTATAACTCCAATCTATAGTGATTATAAAGGTACCTATGACATAAGGAGAAATTATCCTTATGAAACTTGTCATAATCATGGAGGGAATTACTCCCTTGTTGAACACCATCTTCCTAATACACAATTAATCTATAGTGTTCAAGTTGTTTATGATAGTCCTACTCCCACTATTACCAATGAGAAATATTATGCTTATGTGGAGAGTAAGAGTACCCTTTTGCATGTGGATCATGGTAACAATGCTTTATGTGATGCTTATATTGTTGAGTTTATCCGTGATCCTGCTGAAAATTATTATGAGAAGGGAACATATGCTTATAGATATTTCAATAATATCAAGTTCCCTCTCTTTATGTTGAAGGTTTTGAAGCTGCACTTGTTTTGTCTTCCTATGCTTATTGCTTTGTGCTTCATTGAATTATTCTATTGCAATATTCCTATGCATAGGAAGCATGTTAGGCTTAAATGTGTTTGGTATTTGCTTCTTGATGCTCTCTTTTGTTCTTCAACTCTTATTCCTACGAGAGCATCATTAAAGTCTTATGCCTAGCTTAAAGGCATAAAAGAAAGCGCTTTTGGGAGGCAGCCCACAATGAATAAAATTTTATTTTGCTTTTGTTGTGTCTTGATGTTGTTACTACAGTAGCATCATCATTGTATCTTTACTTTTCATCTTTGTGCCAAGTGTAGCCTCTGATTGCAAGAAAGTTCAAAAGTTGTGACGTGCTGTCCAGGAAACAGATTCTGTCCTTGGACAGAAAAAATCGTATAAAATCACCAGTTCATATTTTTGGTCTGAATTTTTTTGACAGCGTGCTCTATACAATTGGCATTCGGGCGTCTGTTCTGAGTTTTTCGATTTGAGTTGCAGAAGTGCCCCGAAAAAATCATTTACTATCTGCTGGTCTGTTTTTCACAGATTCTGTCCTGTTTTGCCTTTCCTTCATTTTGCAAACCTTGAGCTTGCTTTTTCTTTGCAAAAACCTTTTGGCAATCTTGAGAAACAGAAGACCTTCAAGAATATCCTTATTTCCAGCAAGGAACAATTATATTATTATGGGTACTAACCTCGCTAATCAGCTTATGATGAGTTATGTATGAAGGGAGTTTTCAAGTGTGCGAGGGAAGATGATAAAAAGATTCAGGAGTGTCAAACGCTCAAGCTTGGGGATGCCCCCATGCACCCCCAAGAAATATTCAAGAAGACTCAAGCGTCTAAGCTTGGGGATGCCCCGTGCATCCCCTTCTCCATCAACATTATTAGTTCGTCTTTCGTTCCGCTATATTTTTATCACTTCATGTGTTATGTGCTATGCTTGGAGCGTCTTGCTTTTAGTTTCCTTTTTAGTTTTCTTTAGCTTTGCTTGCTTTTCATAACGAGTTGGAACTCAGCTTTCTTTATGTGAGAGAGAAACACGCTCCACTTCAACCTAGAACATAACATAGAATTTTCATGTCTATCTTTGCTGTGTGTGTTCTTTGTCTTTCAATAGCTACTGTCATGCTTAGCTCTTAGCTTTCACGCTTATCTTTTTAAAGAGCTTTTGTTTAGTTGGTCGCTGGAACTCTCTTTAGTTATCATGCTTATCTTATTAAGAGAGTTGGCTTCTGTTGCACTGGTTGATATGTCTATGATAAAAATGATATGTGCATAATGATGCTTAGTAGTTCATGTTTTCTTATGGTTAGTCTCAAATAGCTGGGGGGTTCTCAATGTGTTATTGGAGTACCAACATGATTTGTTTGCCTATGATGTGGTATGGTCTAGTGATATCTTCCTTCAAGAATTTATTTTGATTGACTTGGCGTATGCTCACGCGTATTTAAGACTGTAAAGAAAGTCTATCAAGCCTTGATGATCTTTAGTTTCTGAGTAGCGATATAACTTCCATGCCTGATTCAATGTTGCTTTGTCGCTCTGCATGATTATGACCGTCATTGCTCTTTTAGTTGGTCGCTCCCAGTCTTTTGCTAACCTTCGCCTATACTAAGCGGACTGACTGCTTGTGCATTCAAATTCTTTTAAACCAGTTATGCCATATGAGTCCACCATACCTTCCTATACATGGTATTTACCTGCCATTCCTAACGAAGACTTTCATGTACCATCTCGAAATTATTCAAAAAAGCATTCTCTTTTGTGCCTCTGTTTTAGTTCATGAGGAAGTAGTAGTTAATTCATGATCTTTTTAAGTTGGACAAGCTTCACCCCGGGATTGCATGTCTAATGTGCAAACCCATAATATGAGAAGGAATTGGCAAAGAGTGCGCCCGGCTCAAAAATAATATAACAAACAAACCCTCCTTCACGCTTTGTTCATGAGAAATCAGAAAACTTTGGCAGTGATAAACAAAGGAGATTAAGAGGATGTGATCGTCCTCATTCGGGAGCCGTTCCTCGAAACTTGTCCATCTCAAGAAGTGATTGAGTTATCTGCTAGCATTCGTTGACGAAACATGCATAATCTAAAAAATAATTATTACCTCTGTTTTTAAAACCAAGAGCTCTGGTACATGTTTAGTTTTTGTTTCCGACCACGGGTTTTCAACCTTGCCAACAAAAGCCACGGTTCGAGAGTCTCCACCTTCTTTAAAGCACCAACTATTGAGAGCAGGATTGTCATTCTGAGTGTAATGTGCATTGTCCCAAAGTACCATTGTCTTTTGCATGATTATGATATCGTTTATTCTGAAATCATTGTATCTAGTCGTCACTTAAACCTTCGAGGTGCCCCTGCATTTATGTTTTGCTTCACTAAAGGGGGCAAGCGAGGTACTACTTTATCATATTTGCACACCATGCTCACTACAAATCTATTTGATGTTTCAGTATTATATTGTAAAACTTTCAGTTCTTTGTGATTTTCTCATGAGGCAACTTAATTACTACAGATTCATTGTCTCAGTAAGCTTTTGTTATGTGACTGTGGAAAGTCCTTATATGGTTAATAGCATGTCACCACAGAAATTATGCTTGTTATCATTTACCTACTCGAGGACGAGCAGGAATTAAGCTTGGGGATGTTGATACGTCCAAAACGTATCTATAATTTCTGTTTGCTCCATGCCTTTTTTGTGTGATATTGCTATGATATTTATGCACTTCCATACACTTTTGATCATATTTGGACTAACCTACTAATGGTTGCAAAAGTGCACAATGTTCTTGTTTTACACTTTATTGTGTAGGAATTACTTGGAAATTGACAAAAACGCAAAAGGAGTCGTATTGGAGTAGGACTCTGACTTTCCTGAAATCTGTCTGAGAACATTTTTTAAACATGGTCACGTTCCGGCCCGAAGACGACGTCAAACGGAAAAAGTCTAGTTGCGAAAGTTGTGGGGAATTTCGTGGCGATGCTTCTGGATATAAAATTCATCCAAATCAGAGTCCGGACGGCCGAGTAAAGCCCGTTTTACTGAGGCCAAAGATCTGATGACGGGAATCCGAGAGTCTATATAAAGAGAGGAAACCTAGGTCACCAAGGGCCACGAATTTTCCTCCTCCCAAGCCGCCGTCTTGGAGGGGAGGACCAGCACCATTGCAGCACCATCCACAAGGAAGAAGGGGGGGCCAAGGAGCCGCTGCCCCTAGGGCCGCCGCCGCCCCCAAGGGCCGCCGCCGCCCCCTAGGGCCGCCGCCGTCTCCTCCTCGCCGCCGCCGCCTCCGTGGCCGCCGCCGGCCGCCGCCGCCTCCGTGGCCGCCGCCGGCCGCCGCCTCCTCGCGGGGCTGCACCTCTCCATCAACACCACCATCAAGATCCTCCTCACCATGTCCATGTGTGAGTAGTCTTCTCCGGGGCCGAGGGCTCGTACGTGTAGCTATGTGGTTATCTCTCTCTCCCATGATGTGATCTTCGTTGTGATCATAGGCTATGTTAATCTAGGGTGATCCCATGATATTTCCCCTTCCTCTATGTATTGGATTGATGTATTCACTTGTCTTTATCTAGTATAATCCCCGAGACCAAGGTGACAGCGGTCTATTGGACATGGATTATAAAAATATTTTCATGAGTGATTTCCTCTCTTGTGTGTTGATTGAAGATTGAGAGTCTCTTGGTGCTTGTCTTTGACTATCATTTTGATATGTTGTGGTGATTGTGGGACTCTCTTTGGATGGCCGCGGTGACATTGGGAAATCCTTAGATTGAGAACTATAAACTTTGAGGTGTGCTTTTGTAGCCCTACATAATTCTCGTCCTCTCTTGACCACGAAGGAATGACCTCCGGGTGCGTCTCCATTGCATGTTTTATGGGAAATATCATGTTATTCGATTATGTTAATGTTGTTGGGAGTTGCCACTAGTGAAAGTATGAACCCTAGGCCTTGTTTCCACCATTGCAATACCATTTGTGCTCACGTTTACCACTTGTTTGCTTGCTGCACTTTTTATTACAGATTTATATTACTTTGTTTTGCCATCCATATCACTTGCCATTTAACATCTCTTCGCCGAGATAGTGCACCTATACATCTAACGAGTGTATTAGGTGTGTTGGGGACACAAGAGACTTCTTGTATCTTAGTTGCAGGGTTGCTTGAGAGAGACCATCTTCAACCTCTACTTCCCTGAGTACGATAAACCTTAGGTCATCCACTTGAGGGAAATTGCTGCTGTCCTACAAACCTCTGCGCTTGGAGGCCCAACATAGTCTACAAGAGTAGAAGCGTGTGTAGACATCACCCGCCCCCCAGCAGCTTGCACCGTGATGGTGTAGATGCTGAGGAACTCCGACGGGTGCGTCTTGCCGTCGTACTTCTCTGGTACGTCTGGCTTGAAATTCTTCATGCTGGGCCACTGGACTTGCCGCAGCTCACGGGTAAACGCAGGGCAACCTACCGCGTACGGCAAGTCGCCTGGTTCCCATGGCGCATGCATGTCGACAGTGGGCCCAGCGCGCTGGTCTGATTGACGCCGAGCTTCTCTTCGGCGCTCGATTCGAGTGCGAGCGTCTTCTTGTTGTCGTTCATGAAGAACTTGGCGTTGGTCGCGACGATCTCGTGGATCTGACGACGCAGTGGAGTCGCTGTCGAGGTTGATCCGACGAGTCGGCGATCTTGGCCTTCTGGGCGGGAAATGCACGGTGGTTGCACCCCCAACGGTCTTGTCGCCATCGGCCCGCGCCTGGCTGACTTACCGCGGCTGCGATGTACTAGGCTGCCGTGGAGTGTCGCCGTTGGCGAAGGCGATGAGACTCTGGATAGTGGCCCTCCAGTCGTCGGCCTTGTCTGCCGCTGGAGGGAAGTCTAGGAGCAGTTGAGCTCGTGCCAGAGCTTCTGCTGGAGTGGCGGGTAGCGGTGGCGAACGGTGCGAGGAGCGGGATATGCTCGAACTTCTAACTATGTTAGAAGGAGCAGTTTCCCGTCTAGGCGACCGTGCCTTGCTTGTGCCAGCATGTTGGCGCGCATGCTGGTCTTGAGCATTCCGAGATCCGCCAGCTTGGTCTTGGTTCAGCAGACGTATGGTACCGTGAGTACCATGACGCTGCCAGTCCCGCGCCTCTTAAGAAGGGCGCGGTGCATGCACGGACGCCGAGGTCTTGGAGTGCGCCCGGTCGTTGCGGGAGTCGACCGCGCCGCCGATGGGCAGCGCAGCCTTGTCCTTGGACCCGGCAGCACCATGAGCTCCCTCGTCGGCGCCCGTTCTTCCGTCGGCGTCTACCCCACCAACCGTTTGCTCCGGCGGTAGTGGGATCGACGCGAACGGAGCTGTCGCCTCCGAAGCCTTCTTCTTCAGTGGCATGTCGATGAAGTTGATGAAGATCTAGCTCGTGTGGACGCCGGATCAGGTTCACACAACCTCGACGCACCCCTACCTGGCGCGCCAAAGATGTCGGGGAAACTGATCCACCACGAACACCTATGGGACAGGGTCCCTTTCGGTACGGCAGGGGGCGGAGATCGCACGAAGAGTAGATCGAGGCGAGGCACACGAGCAGTTTACCCAGGTTCAGGCCGCACGGATGCGTAAAACCCTACTCCTTCTTTGGTTTGTATTGAGTTCTTGCTCGGGAGCGCTGAGAGCTACAGTACACTCCAGCGGCTAGCGAGACCGGGCGTGAATGAGTCCGTCCTCCTCTACGTTGCGCGTGGGCCTCCTTTTATATGCTCAAGGGGTCACCGACAGGTGGCAACGCAGATGAGGGGAAATATGGAAAAGATGTTGTAGTTGGTACACCTACTTGTACAATGCACCATACCTAACCCTGACGGCAGGGGACAAGGGCATTAAATGCCCATCACCGTCGCCCAAACAGTGCAAAAAGGGGCCGTCAGGGGCGCCACCGTTCGCCACGATGGCAACCTTGTCAGCGCCGCTCGCCACCGCGTACCCCTGGCTGCACAGCCTTCCGCCACGTGCGCCTGGAAGGGTCCCAGAGCGACACGTGGGTGGATGAGCTGGAGCGCGGGTACTGAGTGGAAGCTTGCCGCGGCAAGCGCCTTGCCGCGGTCGCTATCTTGTCGCTTTCGAGAGCTTGTCGCTCACCGGGCCTTGCCGGGATGCGTGGCGCGTCGCGGCAAGTTTCTTGAGATGCCTTGGTTGGCCTTCCCGGCAAGCTCCTCTTGCCGGGGTCTTGTGCCTCAAGTGGCCTTCCCGGCAAGCTCCCCTTGCCGGGGCCTTGTCTCCTTGGCATAAATACTTTGTTCTTGAATGCCTCCAAAGGAACCACGGAGGACCTTGGCGGTCACCCGGCAAGCCTTGCCGCGGGACGCTGCGACTGCCCGTGCACAAGTTCGGGATACTAAGGGTACCCCTACTTTAGTACACCGACAGTTTTGAACGAAAGTTCAATGCCAATGGAGTTGAGTGGGAAGAAGATAAATACCCCAAGACAAAGTCTGTTCCTCAACAAGAGAAGTATGATCCTACTTCCTTTAAGGGGACACAAGCTCAAGATGATCTTCCACCACAAGACCACAAGCTAAAAGGCAAGGACAAACTTCAAAAGGAGATTAATGCATTTGAAGAAGCTCCTAAGGCCTTGGTCAAGTGGGTTCCCAAGACTACGTCAAGTTCTACTTCATCAAGTACATCTACAACTCCAAGGATTCCCATCAAGATGATGTGGATCCCGAAGAAGAAGAACTATGGAGTTCTTGAGGGTGGCTCCGCCAATATGCTTCACTCATATTCGTATTGGCAAGGACAAGTGCAATCAAGTTCCACATCTTGCACTAGTTCAAACAGTCACAGACCCTCTTGTTGGTTAGTCAAGGGACAAGGTAACATAATGCTTTCATGGACATCATCTTGTGTGTACTTCACTCTATATCTATGTATATCTTTGTTTGTTCCTTGTGGGACTCACCCATGTAGGTATTGAAAGTACAACTCACTCTAATGGATTGCTCCAAATGATCTACGTCAACATTGAGCACCTACATCTTCAATACCTACATGAAGGCATCATCGACAAAACCCAAGGTTAGTTCATCCCTCTTAGGGGGGATATCACATCTACGGAGAGCTTTACTCTAAGAACTGAGCTAAAGCAACTCTAATGGTGTGAACACAACAATGCTTTATGTAAAAGTGGTAACCCCACTTGTGCTTAAAAGATGAGTATTGATGACCCACAAGTGTAGGGGATCTATCATAGTCCTTTTGATAAGTAAGAGTGTCGAATCCAACGAGGAGCAGAAGGAAATGATAGGCAGTTTTCAGTAAGGTATTCTCTGCAAGCACTGAAATTATCGGTAACAAATAGTTTTGTGATAAGGTAATTTGTAACGAGTAACAAGTGGTAAAAGTAAATAAGGTACAACAATATGGCCCAATCCTTTTTGTAGCAAAGGAAAAGCCTGGACAAACTCTTATATAAAGGAAAGCGCTCCCGAGGACACATGGGAATTATCGTCAAGCTAGTTTTCATCACGCTCATATGATTCGCGTTCGTTACTTTGATAATTTGGTATGTGGATGGACCGGTGCTTGGGTATTGCCCTTACTTGGACAAGCATCCCACTTATGATTAACCTCTATTGCAAGCATCCGCAACTACAAAAGAAGTATTAAGGTAAACCTAACCATAGCATGAAACATATGGATCCAAATCAGCCCCTTACGAAGCAACGCCTAAACTAGGGTTTAAGCTTATGTCACTCTAGCAACCCATCATATACTTATTACTTCCCAATGCCTTCTTCTAGGCCCAAACAATGGTGTAGTGTCATGTAGTCGACGTTCACATAACACAACTAGAGTAAATGCAACATACATCTCATCAAAATATTGAACGAATACCAAATTCATATGACTACTTATAGCAAGACTTCTCCCATGTCCTCAAGAACAAACGTAAATAGTCACAAATCATATTCATGTTCATAATCAGAGGGATATTAATATGCATAAAGGATCTGAAGATATGATCTTCCTCCGGATAAACCAACTAGCATCAACTACAAGGAGTAATCAACACTACTAGCAACCCATAGGTACCAATCTGAGGTTTTGATACAAATATTGGATACAAGAGATGAACTAGGGTTTGAGAGGAGATGGTGCTGGTGAAGATGTTGATGGAGATTGACCCCCTCCCGATGAGAGGACCGATGGTGATGACGATGGTGATGATTTCCCCCTCCCGGAGGGATGTTTCCCCAGCAGAACAGCTCCGCCGGAGCCCTAGATTGGTTCCGCCAAGGTTCCGCCTCGAGACGGCGGCGCTTCGTCCCGAAAGCTTCCTTATGATTTTTTTTCCAGGGTAGAAGACACCTGATACTAGAAGATGGGCATCGGGCGGCTGCCAGGTGGCCTAGGAGGCAGGGGCGCCCCCCCCCCCCCACCCTCGTGGACGGTGGGTGGCCCCCCTCCATCTTCGCCCGATATTTTTTATATATTCCAAAACTGACTTTCGTGGAGTTTCAGGACTTTTTGAGTTATGCAGAATAGGTCTCCAATATTTGCTCCTTTTTCCAGCCCAGAATTCCAGTTTTCGGCATTCTCCCTCTTCATGCAAACCTTGTGAAATAAGAGAGAAAAGGCATAAGTATTGTGACAGAATGTGTAATAACAGCCCATAATCCAATAAACATCAATATAAAAGCATGATGCAAAATGGACGTATCAACTCCCCCAAGCTTAGACCTCGCTTGTCCTCAAGCGGAAGCCGATATCAAAAAATATGTCAACATGTTTAGAGATAGAGGTGTCGATAAAATAAAATACGGACATGGGGACATCATGATCATTCTTATCTCTACCTAATAATAAGGAAAGTTGGGTTTCTGCCCGTCCGTCGCCTCTTTTGCAGAAAACCCCCTACCATTTCTCAAAATTAACCCGCACTCCACCTTTAAGTCTGTCCGAATCGTTTTTTTCACATTTTACACAAAACCCCCTGAGTTATATCCTAATTAACCCGCGGTACATATTTTTGTGCAGCAAATAGTTATTTTACAGTTTTAC
>LR738713.1:706102036-706190178 GCA_902687465.1 Secale cereale
ATATATATATAGCCGGTCTATTCTCATAACATTATGAGAATAATATTCTCATAACACTTCCGAAGTGCTTTGTGTTACTGCATTGGAAAGCTATGCACACTGCACAGATACTGCGACACAACTTTATGTTTGAAAAAATTGTACGTGTTGTTTTTTTGGTACCTTTTTTGCTCTAGTTTTTTAACCGTTTATCGAAATTATACGTGTGATATACCGTTAAAAAGCTATGGAGTAGACGCAACTTCGCCATGTTGAACACTTTTCAGAATTCATCATAGTTTAAGAGCAGTTTTAAAAATCGTGCGGCTCACAACGAATGGCAGCGAGCGTTTTTTTTGCGTTTTTTTCTAAACCGCTCATCGGAATGAAACATATGATACACCGTTGGAAAGGTATCGTCGGCGCATCTTTTTCATATCTATTATTTTTTCTAATTCGCTACGGTTTAAGAGCAGTTTTGAATTTACTAAATCGCGGAATTGTGTTTTTCGAATTTTTTCAAATTTTCGGTACTGTTTTCACTCTAGTTTTCTAACCGTTTGTCGAAGCAAGGCGTGTAATATACCGTTAGAAAGCTACTAATGAGGCGCAACTTTCATATGTTGAAATGTTTTTGAGATTTCTTACGGTTTTTAGTTAATTTTGAAAATCGTGCGGCTGACTACGAAGGGCAGTGCCGTTTTTCGTGAAATTTTTACAAAACGTTGGTCGAAATTATCTAAATGATACACCGTTGGAAAGATATCGTCGAGACGCTACTTTTTCATGTAGAACACCCCCTTTAATTCATTACGGTTTAAGAGTAGTTTTGAAATTACAAAAACGTGAAAACTCTGTTTTTCGCGACACCCAAATCGACGCGTTTTTTTGCGCTTCCGAGCTGCACAGATACTACAACACAAAGACCAGTGAACTGCATATTTGAAGAACTGTACGTGTTGTTTCTTCGGTACGTTTTTTGCTCTAATTTTTAACCGTTTATCGGAATTATGCGTGTAATATACCGTTCAAAAGCTATGGAGTAGACGCAACTTCGCCATGTTGAATACTTTTCGAGATTCTGCACGGTTTAAGAGCAGTTTTGAAAATGGTGAACTGCATGTTTGAAAAAACTATACGTGTTGTTTTTTCGATACCTTTTTTGATCTAGTTTTTTAACTGTTTATTGAAATTATGCGTGTAATATACCGTTGAAAAGCTATGGAGTAGACGCAACTTCGACATGTTGAACACTTTTCGAGATTCCGCATGGTTTAATAGCAGTTTTGAAAACGGTGAACTCCATGTTTGAAAAAACTGTACGTGTTGTTTTTTCGGTACCTTTTTTGCTCTAGTTTTTTAACCGTTTATTGGAATTATGCGTGTAATATACCGTTGAAAAGCTATGGAGTAGACGCAACTTCGCCATGTTGAACACTTTTCGAGATTCCGCATGGTTTAAGAGCAGTTTTGAAAACATTGAACTGAATGTTTGAAAAAACTGTATGTGTTGTTTTTCGGTACCTTTTTTGCTCTAGTTTTTCAACCGTTTATCGGAATTATGCGTGTAATATACCGTTGAAAAGCTATGGAGTAGACGCAACTTCGCCATGTTGAACAATTTTCGAGATTCCGCACGGTTTAAAAGCAGTTTTAAAAACGGAGCGACCGGCGAATAATGGCAGCGAGCGTTTTTTTGCGCTTCCGAACTGCACAAGAAAACCGTACTGCATCAGGGTAGGAGCCGGCGCGTCGGTGCTGGGGGAAGGAGGCGGGGCGGCAGCACATGGGTAGGAGGCGGGGCAGTGGTTGCTGTCCTCGGGGCGCTCCGCGCTAGAAACCTATTTAAGTGGGGGTGTTATGAGAATAAGATTTTTGTTATGAGAATAAGGTCTTAAGGGATGTTATGAGAATAGACCCATATATATATATATATATATATATATATATATATATATATACACCGTGGGTTTTTGCCCGTCCGTCGAGTTCTTTTGCAAAAAAGTCCTTGTGTTTTCATGAAATCAACCCGCCGTCCTCACTTAAGACATACGGAACCGTTATTTTTCCTTTTTACGCAAACGTCCATCTGTTTTCTGAAAATCAACCCGCCGTCCCGACTTAAGTCATCCCGAACCGTTATTTTACGTTTTTTCGAAACGCCCCCTTATCTTTCATGTAATTCATCCGCGGATCAATTTAAAACAAATAAATATTTTTTTCCAAATTATCCATATCTTTTAAACCGTAATTCCGATTTTAACATATTATATATGAAATTTGATTAGAAAAGTATTTAGAATATGAATATGGTGTTATTTTTTACATTTTAAATATTTCAAAATAATATTTTGGAAGATATTTAAGTCAAACAAATGCTTTTCTAAATTATCCGTATCTTTTAAACCATAACTCCGATTTTAACATATTATATATGAAATTTGATTAGAAAAAAGAATCTGAATATGATGTGATTTTGTACCGGCGGCGTCTGTATGGACCGTATTGAAAATAAATAAACACCCACTAAACCCATTTAGGAAAAGAAAACATCACTAAGTACCCTTGCATACCTGTGAAAACCTTGCAAGGAAAAACAAAA
Source organism: Secale cereale (assembly GCA_902687465.1). Classification (NCBI taxonomy): domain Eukaryota; kingdom Viridiplantae; phylum Streptophyta; class Magnoliopsida; order Poales; family Poaceae; genus Secale; species Secale cereale. The sequence continues at coordinate 706,104,618 of LR738713.1, forward strand.
AAAAAATTCATCATGAGAGTGAGAGAGAGAGAGAGGCGTCTTAGGATTAATCACATTCAAACACATTTTGATTTGTGTGAATATTGAGGCCACCGCCGGCGAGGTTGAGAAGGAGGATAAGCTGCAAAACAAATGTGATGTCTCGCTAAAATAAAGAAGATAGACCTATTTGTTGTCTTGAGTGATGGTTGTTGAGTCAAATGATTTCTTATGCTAAAGTAACAATCTATTCACAATGTCAAGTATGAATCAGAAACTTCATTGAAAACTAACAAACTATAATGTCGGTCATTTAGGCAATTGCAATTTATCATAACATCGGAAAGAGTCAATATAAGAGCTTTTCAACAAGTCCACATACTCAACTATCATTTAGTCTTTCACAATTGCTCACACTCACGCAATACTTATGGGTATGGAGTTTTAATCGCACACAGAGAAAGATATGGGCTTATAGTGTTGCCTCCCAACCTTTTACCTCAAGGGTATTGTCAACAATAATAGTTCATGATAAGTTACATCCAATTGGGTATATATGTCAGGGTATTTCCAACACAGTGTTCTTGCCAAAGGATAAAATGTAAAAAGGAAAGGTGAAGATCACCATGACTCTTGTATAAGGTATAAGGCAAGAACAATAGATAGGCCCTTCGCAGAGGAAAGCAGAGGTTGTCATGTGCTTCTATGGTTGGATGTACAGAATGTTAGCGCAAAAGAACGTCACTTTATATTGCCACTTGTGATATGGACCTTTATTATGCAGTCCGTCGCTTTTATTGCTTCCATATCACAAGATCGTATAAAGTTTATTTTCTCCACACTAATAGATCTCACATATTTAGTGAGTTGCAACAATGACAACTTACTTGAAGGATCTTACTCAATCCATAGGTAGATATGGTGGACTCTCATGGCAAAACTGGGTTTAAGGATGTTTGGAAGCACAAGTAGTATCTCTACTTGGTGCAAGGAGTTTGGCTAGCATGAGGGAGAAAGGCAAGCTCAACATGTTGGAAGATCCATGACTATATACTTTATTTCAGATATAAGGAAGCATAACCCATTACGTTTTCTTCCTTGTACAACATCAACCTTTTAGCATGTCATATTTTCATGAGTGCTCACAATCATAAAAGATGTCCAAGATAGTATATTTATATGTGAAAACCTCTCTTTCTTTATTACCTCCTATTAATTGCAACGATGACAAAAACTATGTTTGTCAACTCTCAACAACTTTTATTCATCATACTCTTTATATGTGAAGTCATTACTCCCCATAAGATCAATATGATCTCTTTGATTCCCTCTTTTTTTATTATTTCTTTTATTCCCTCATGATCATAGTGAGATAATCAGGCCCTTGACTCAAAACTAATCTTTATTATATATAGCTCACGAACTCGGATACATAGAAGGATCACAAAGCAAAGCTCACAACTAGATCATACTAAACTTTATTCTATTAGATCAAGATATTACCAAAAGGATTGAACTAAGAAAAATGGTAAAGATAGATGTGTGATGATGATACGATACCGGGGCACCTCCCCCAAGCTTGGAAGTTGCCAAGGGGAGTGCCCACACCCATGTGATTATGTCTCTTTCTTCGGAGGTGGTGATGATGGAGTTGTTGATGATGTAGGCTTCTTCCTTAATTTGCACTTGAGGATAGAATTTTGCTCTCTTAGGTCATCGATCTCCTGCTCGAGACTTAATATCTTTTTGCATAGTTCCTTCTTGCTCTCCTGCAAGAGGCGAAAAGGGATAAACTCGATCGTAGGTTTCTTTGCTCTATCAGGGAGGCTTGAATTTTTTAACTCCACATGCATGTCCCCAGGTTGAGGTAATGGGACTTCATCTTCATCTGAGCTTGTCTCCTCCTTTCCCTTGGGATCATAGTCTTATTCTTCCTCCATGGTCCAACCACAATGCTCCAAGTCCCCGTAAACCTTAGGGTCTACAAGGTAATCAGCCACAAGCTTTCTCCCTCCGAATCCTGGGACGACATATTGCTCTAATCTGCGGCAGAAACAACTCAAAACAAAAACAGAGGATTTTTTCGTGGTACCTTGGTCAAAACCTTCGGGGGATTATATAATGAATTTTTACCGACCAAAAGAAGTATTGTGCAAGAAAATGGAGTCCAGAGGGCACACGAGGTGCCCATGAGGCAGGGGCGCGCCCTCCACCCTCGTGGGTGCCTCGTGTCCCTTTCGGACAACTTCTTATTTTCCTATTTTCTTATATATTCCAAAATGGAGAAAAATTTCCATTAGAACTATTTTGGAGTCGGTTTACTTACCGTACCACTTACCTCTTCCTTTTCAGAGTCTGGATTGTTCTGGAAGGTGACCCGTATGTATTCCTCCGGGGTTACGGTTTCAATAACATTGGTTTCAACATTTATGGGATTACCTGAGATTTAATGTTTGATTCTTTGGCCGTTCGCCACCTTTGGATTTGTGCCTTCGAAGTTGTTGATTTGTATGGCACCGGAACGATGGACCTCCTCGATAACGTAAGAACCTTCCCATTTAGAGAGAAGCTTTCCTGCAAAAACTCTTAAACGAGAGTTGTATAGCAAAATATAATCACCTACGTTAAACTCACGCTTTTGGATCCCTTTGTCATGCCATCTTTTAACTTTTTCTTTAAACAATTTGGCATTTTGATATGCATGGGTTCTCCATTCATCAAGTGAGCTAATGTCAAATAACCTCTTCTCACCGGCAAGTTTGAAATCATAATTGAGCTCTTTAATGGCCCAATATGCCTTATGTTCTAGTTCAAGAGGTAAATGACATGCTTTTCCATAAACCATTTTATACGGAGACATACCCATAGGATTTTTATATGCAGTTCTATAAGCCCATGATGCATCATCAAGTTTCCTGGACCAATTCTTCCTAGATCTATTAACAGTCTTTTGCAGAATTAATTTCAGCTCTCTATTACTGAGTTCTACTTGACCACTAGACTGTGGGTGGTAAGGGGATGCAATCCTATGATTAACATCATACTTAGCAAGCATTTTACGAAAAGCACCATGAATAATATGTGAACCTCCATCAGTCATTGAGTATCTAGGGACTCCAAACCTCGGAAAATAACTTCTTTAAGCATCTTAATAGAGGTTTTATGATCAGCACTACTAGTTGGAATAGCTTCTACCCACTTAGTAATGTAATCAATCACAACGAAAATATGTGTATACCCATTAGAGGAAGGAAATGGTCCCATATAATCAAAGCCCCAAACATCAAATGGTTCAATAACAAGTGAATAATTCATAGGCATTTCTTGACGTCTACTAATATTACCAATTCTTTGACATTCATCACAAGACGGGACAAACTTATGGGCATCCTTGAAGAGAGTAGGCTAATAGAAACTAGATTGCAATACCTTATGTGCAGTTCTATCTCCAACATGGTGTCCTCCATAAGCCTCGGAGTGACACTTGCGTAGGATATGTTCCTGTTCATGCTCGGGTACACAACGTCTAATAATACCATCTACTCCTTCTTTATAAAGGTGTGGGTCATCCCAGAAGTGATGTCTTAAATCATAGAAAAACATTTTCTTTTGCTGGTATGTGAAACTAGATGGTATAAATTTAGCAACAATGTAATTAGCATAATCAACATACCATGGAGCAGTACAAGAAGCATTTATGACAGCTAATTGTTCATCATAAAAGCTATCATCAATAGGTAGTGGGTCATCAAGAATATTCTCTAACCTAGACAAGTTGTCTGCAACGGGGTTCTTAGCTCCCTTTCTATCAGTGGTATGCAAATCGAATTCTTGTAGCAAGAGAACCCATCTAATAAGTCTAGGTTTAGCATCTTTCTTTTCCATAAGATATTTAATAGCAGCATGATCAGTGTGAACAGTTACTTTAGAATCAACAATATATGGCCTGAACTTATCACAAGCAAATACAACTGCTAAAAATTCTTTTTCAGTAGTAGCATAATTTCTCTGGGCACTGTTTAGAGTTTTACTAAAATATTGGATAACATTCAATTTCTTATCAACTCTTTGTCCTAGAACAGCACCTACATCATAATCACTAGCATTGCACATAATTTCAAAGGGTAAATTCCAGTCAGGTGGCTGGACAATATGTGCAGAAATCAATGCTTTCTTAAGTATTTCAAATGCTTCTACACAATCATCATCAAAGACAAAAGGAACATCTTTTTGTAAGAGGTTATTCGGAGGCCTAGAGATTTTTTAGAAGTCTTTAATGAACCTCCTATAAGACCTAGCATGGCCAAGGAAACTTCTTATACCTTTGATGTCCTTGGGACACGGCATCTTTTCAATAGCATAAACTTTAGCTTTATCAACTTCAATACCTCTTTTAGAAATTGTATGTCCCAAGATGATACCTTCATTAACCATAAAGTGGCACTTCTCCCAATTCAAGACAAGATTAGTTTCTTCACATCTCTGCAAAACTCGATCAAGGTTGCTTAAGCAATCATCAAAAGAAGTTCCATAAACGAAAAAAACATCCATGAAAACCTCAACAATCTTTTCACAAAAATCAGAGAATATAGCCATCATGCATCTTCAAAAGGCAGCAGGTGCATTACATAAACCAAAAGGCATACGTCTATAAGAAAATGTACCGAAAGGGCAAGTAAAAGTAGTCTTTTCTTGATCCTCTTTTGACACAGGTATTTGAGGGAAACCAGAATAGCCATCTAAAAAGCAAAAATGAGTATGTTTGGATAATCTTTCTAGCATTTGATCAACAAAAGGTAAAGGGTAATGATCCTTTTTAGTGGCTTTATTTAATTTGCGGAAATCAATTACCATTCTATAGTCTATAACAATTCTTTATGGGATCAATTCATCTTTATCATTAGGAACAACAGTAATACTTCCCTTCTTAGGGACACAATGGACATGACTTACCCACTGACTATCAGCAACTAGATAAATTATACCTACCTCTAGAAGCTTTAGTATTTCTTTCCTTACCACTTCTTTCATCCTAGGATTTAACCGTCATTGGTGATCAAAAATCGGTTTAGCGTCTTTCTCCAGTTTTATTTTGTGCTGGCATAGAGTTGTACTAATGACCTTAAGATCATCAAGAGTATATTCAATGGCAGCACAATGCTTCTTCAGAGTTTCAATAATTTCTCTTCTTCCTTCTCTGAAAGATTAACACTAATAATAACATGATATATCTTCTTTTCATCGAGATAAGCATACTTAAGAGTATCAGGTAAGGGTTTGAGCTCAAACACAGGATCACCCTTGGGTGGAGGAGGATCCCCTAGAATTTCAACAGGCAAGTTGTGTTTCAGTAAAGGTCCCTGTTTAAAGAATATTTCATATATTTCCCTTCTCTCATTCATATGCATACCATTTTCATGGTCTAACAGATATTGTTCTAAAGGGTTGTTAGGAGGCACAGCAAGAGAAGCAAGACCAATAATTTCATCCCTACTAGGCAATTCTTTATCATGGGGTTGTCTACGAAATTTAGCAAATTTAAAATCATGAGACATATCCCCCAAACCAATATTAACAACATCCTTTTTGCAGTCTATCTTAGCATTAAGAATATTCAAGAATGGTCTACCAAATATAATGGGGCAAAAGTCATCTTGTGGGGAACCAAGAACAAGAAAATCAGTAGGGTATTTAACTTTCCCACACAAGACTTCAACGTCTCTAACAATCCCAACTAGTGAAATAGTGTCTCTATTGGGAAGCTTAATAGTAACATCAATACCTTCTAGCTCAGCAGGTGCAATATCGTGCATAATTTCTTCGTATAAGGAATGAGGTATTGAACTAGCACTAGCACCCATGTCACATAAGCCATGATAGCAATAATCTCCTATTTTAACAGAAATAACAGGCATGCCTACAACAGGTGTGTGTTTATTTTTAGTATCGGGTCTAGCAATTCTAGCAGCTTCATCACAGAAGTAAATAACACGCCCATCAATATTATCGACCAAGAGATCCTTAACCATATGCTTAGAGGGTGTAGGTGTTCTAGTATTACTGTTACAAACCACATTTGAAGCTTTAGCATGATCCTTTATTCTAGCAGGGAAGGGTGGTTTCTCAATATAAGCGGTAGGAACAATAGGATCAACATTATAGGTGATAGTCTTTTCTTCAACTTTAACAGTTTCAACTACTTTTACTTCAATGGGAGGATGATATTTAAACCACTTCTCCTTAGGGAGATCAGCATGAGTAGCAAATGATTCACAAAAAGAAGCTACTATCTCAGAGTCAAGTCCATATTTAGTGCTAAATTCACGGAAAACATCGGTATCCATAAAAACTTTAACACAATCAAACTTAGGGGTCATACCTGACTCCTTACCTTCGTTGAGATCCCAATCTTCAGAGTTGCGTTTAACTCTTTCCAATAAATCCCATTTGAATTCAATAGTCTTCATCATAAAAGAGCCAGAACAAGAAGTATCGAGCATGGAGCGATTATTGAGAGAAAGCCGAGCATAATTTTTTTGAATAATCATTTCTCTTGAGTGCTCATGATTGGGGTATGAATATAACATTGACTTAAGCCTCCCCCAATCTCGAGCAATACTTTCTCCTTCGCGAGGCCAAAAATTATATATATATAGTTACGATCACGATGAACCTGATGCATAGGATATAACTTCTGATGAAATTCCAATTTCAACCGGTTGTAGTTCCAGGATCCAATATCATCACATAGCCTAAACCATGTCAATGTCTTTTCCTTCAAAGATAAAGGGAAGACCTTCTTCTTGATAACATCCTCGGGCATACCTCCAAGCTTAAATAACCCACAAACTTCATCCACATAGATTAGGTGCAAATCGGGATGCAATGTTCCATCTGTAAAAGGATTAGATAGCGGTTTCTCTATCATACTCGAAGGAATTTTGAAGTAAACATTTTCAGTAGGTTAAGGAGCAACTCTTTGCTCTACTGGTCGGGGTGAAGATACCCCAAACAAGCCCCTCAAAGGATTATGTTCCATAGTAACAAGTGATAGTAAATTTCAGCACACTATATAATTTTTTCCTTACCAAAGGCGCTTCACTCCCCGGCAACAGCGCCAGAAAAGAGTCTTGATGACCCACAAGTGTAGGGTATCTATCGTAGTCCTTTCGATAAGTAAGAGTGTCGAACCCAACGAGGAGCAGAAGGAAATGATAGGCAGTTTTCAGTAAGGTATTCTCTGCAAGCACTGAAATTATCGGTAACAGATAGTTTTGTGATAAGGTAATTTGTAACGAGTAACAAGTGGTAAAAGTAAATAAGGTGTAGCAATATGGCCCAATCCTTTTTGTAGCAAAGGACAAGCCTGGACAAACTCTTATATAAAGGAAAGCACTCCCGAGGACACATGGGAATTATCGTCAAGCTAGTTTTCATCACGCTCATATGATTCGCGTTCGTTACTTTGATAATTTGGTATGTGGGTGGACCGGTGCTTGGGTACTGCCCTTACTTGTACAAGCATCCCACTTATGATTAACCTCTATTGCAAGCATCCGCAACTACAAAAGAAGTATTAAGGTAAACCTAACCATAGCATGAAACATATGGATCCAAATCAGCCCCTTACGAAGCAACGCATAAAGTAGGGTTTAAGCTTCTGTCACTCTAACACCCCATCATCTACTTATCAGTTACCAATGCCTTCCTCTATGCCCAAACAATGGTGAAGTGTCATGTAGTCGACATTCACATAACACCACTAGAGGAAACACAACATACATCTCATCAAAATATTGAACAAATACCAAATTCGCATGACTACTTATAGCAAGACTTCTCCCATGTCCTCAGGAACAAACGTAACTACTCACAAATCATATTCATGTTCATAATCAGAGGGATATTAATATGCATAAAGGATCTGAACATATGATCTTCCACCGGATAAACCAACTACAATAAACTACAAGGAGTAATCAACACTACTAGCAATCCACAGGTACCAATCTGAGGTTTTGATACAAGAGATGAACTAGGGTTTGAGAGGAGATGGTGCTGGTGAAGATGTTGATGGAGATTGACCCCCTCCTGATGATAGGATCGATGGTGACAATTTCCCCATCCCGGAGGGATGTTTCCCCGGCAGAACAGCTCCGCTGGAGCCCTAGATTGGTTCTGCCAAGGTTCCGCCTCCAGACGGCGACGCTTCATCCCGAAAGCTTCCTTATTATTTTTTCTTGGGCAGAATACACCTTATACCAGAAGATGGGCATCGGGGGGCTGCCAGGTGGCCCACGAGGCAGGGGGCGCGCCCAGGGGGTAGGGCGCCCCCCCACCCTCATGGATGGTGGGTGGCCCCCTCTGGTGCTTTCTTCGCCCGATATTTTTTATATATTCCAAAACTTACTTTCATGGAGTTCCGGGACTTTTTGAGTTGTGCAGAATAGGTCTCCAATATTTGCTCCTTTTCCAGCCCAGAATTCCAGCTGTCGGCATTCTCCCTCTTCATGTAAACCTTGTGAAATAAGAGAGAAAGGCATAAGTATTGTGATATAATGTGTAATAACAACCCATAATGCAATAAACATCAATATAAAAGCATGATGCAAAATGGACGTATCAAGTATGACCTATGATCAAATGTTCTCATTTGACTCCTAAGTCAATATACTCATATATAGATGATCTAGTCATCGCCAATTGCTTGATAGATGCTAGAGTGTTTGTGCATGCTTTGCCACATATTTCATTTCCCATCTTATTGTGTGAGCATGTTAACTGTCTATTTTTCTCATTCAAGGACATCCATTCGTTGATTTGATTGTTTGGTCTTTTCTTTCGCCAAATGGATGGACAAGAATGCCTAAGAACTCCCTCTATCTGTCTATGCTTCTGTCGTCTCAAACTCTATTCATGCCATTTCACAAAGTTTGATCAAGTCAGATTCGAACCCTCTGGGTGAGGAGCACTCGGAGCCACCGGTTCGTCATAGACTTAAACATCCAAAACCTCTTAGTGTATTTCGGTCTAACCGATTCCGGTTACATCGAGTTGCAGTAACCGCTTGAGATTCTACATCTCGATGCCACCGAGTCGTTCCACTCGGTCACACCGACAGGGTCTGGATATATATACCCACGGGTCGAATTCTGGAAATTTCTCTGAAACACTTCGCCCGCGCCTGTCCAGCTCTGCCGACTCGAGGTCTCCGGATCATCTCCTCATCGCCAGCGACCCCCTACCACCGGTCTCTGCTATCGTGAATGGAAATCTTCGTCGCCGTTGTCGCTGTAGCGAGCTCATCACCAAGTTAGGGTATGAGCTCGACCCATTTGTGCAATATTTACCTTTGATTCCAGTACTTAGGCCAATGACATGAATCTTACCACGTTTGAGATACTTCTATCCAATCAAAAACTCCTTTAGATTACTTTTTATTCAAAAACTTATGGTTAGGTTTCCGCCGAATTCATCTCGGACTGACCGAGTTGTAGAAATTGGTCTCACGGATTTGGCTTAGGCCATTGTGTCGGTGTCAAAACCGACATATCTCGGGTAGGAGGTCCCGAACTATGCGTCTGCGAATCGATGGTAACATGAGACAGGGGACACGATGTTTACCCTGGTTCGGGCCCTCTCTATCGAGGTAATACCGTACTTTTGGCTTGATTGATCTTGATGAATATGATTACAAGAGTTGATCTACCTCGAGATCGTAATCGCTAAACCCTAGAAGTCTAGCCTATGAGACTGCTATGATTCTGTTGTCTCTACGGACTAAACCCTCTGGTTTATATATGCACCAGATGGACCTAGGGTTGTACATGATTATCTTGCAGAGGAAGGAAAGTATTACACCCGGACACTAAACTTGCTTATTTACACACGGGGAGTCCTATTCGGATACTGGAGACTGTCTTCATTGATAATCTTCACGGCCCATCAGTCCGGTCCATAATGAACGGTCTGTCCACCTAAGGACCCCAAAATCCAGGACTCCCTCACATTGCTTTTGTGATTTTCGGTCTGATCGAAACATACAAATCGGTGTGACCGAGTTCGATTCTTAGTGAAACCCTAGCAATCTCGGAGTCACCAAAATGTTTCTCGGTCTGACCGATTCCACTAGTTTAGACTCTAATATTGCTTCGGTGTCACTGATTTTAACAAATCGGTAGCTCCGAAATGCTTTCTGTAGAAAACTAAAACTAAGTTTTTGACTCAATTGTTTTTGCAAAATCTCTGCACTTTGTGATGCTCATCCACTCTATCTTAACTATATCTATTCACAGGGTCAGATTGCAGTTTCAGCTATGTCAGACAACAGTGACAGTCAAAACAGGTCAGAGGAACAGGTCAACTTAAGTGAGGGCACTAGTCCCTCTAACAACTATGATGATGGAAGCAGAAGTACTCCAAGTAACCTGCCTAAGGCAACTACTAGGCAGAGCAAAAAAAGAAATTCAGAAGATGAAGATGAAGATTTTGTTGCTGATGAGGAAGTCACTTCAAGGAAAAAGGTTGTCCACAAAGAGTATGGCATAGCAGCTGCAACCAAACCTGGGTTGCATAAGAAAGCTCATGCCAATGTCAAAAGCCAGAACTTCCACACAAGAAACCATGGTATTTACTCTTGAAGCAAGAGATGATGAGCCTGCTGGAACAAAGAAGAGAGCTAGGAAGACTACTGCCAGACTAATTGTAAGGCCATCTATGAGAGATGATGATGATGCTGATGATGATGCAGATGAGGCTGTTGCACTTGCTGCAAAGACTCGAAAGTTGATGGGGGATGCCATCACATCCAGGCTTGCTCCATCAAAGCCCAAGTCTGCCCCCAAGACTGCTGCTGCTCAAGCTTCTAAGCCTGCAGCACCCAATAGTCAACTAGGAACATACCAGCTGCAGAGAAAAACAACGCCAAGTGCTTGAAGTGGAGGAAGAAGAAGAAGAAGAAGCCGAAGTGCTAGAAAATTGAAGCCAAAGATTCCTGATCATGATGACAATCATCTTGTAGCTGAGAACATGAAGCTAAGGAAGGATGCATGTCTCAGGCTATGGAGGCAGAAGACTCATATGACACCAGAAGGAGGACTATTGTAGACTACAGGTTTCACACTAAGGAACAACAAGATTTCTATGAGACTGTGCTCCTAGACAAGAAGCCCATAGTCAGTGATATGAGATGGGTTGAATGGAATACATTGACAACAATGAAGATCACTTTCCTGGAGTTCATGACAACTTCAGACTCAATGCAGTTGACAAATTTGTTGTCCAGAAAATCACCAAGCGGAATGATGAGATGGTGATGCAGTTCTACTCCACAGCACATTTTTACCTAGATGGTAAAATTGTTTGGATAACTGGTGGTACTAGGTACCAGTCTACAGTTGCTGAGTGGGCCCAGCTTATCAATGCCCCTGAAGAGCAAGAAGATGACACAAATGTGTATGCCAAGCCAAGGAATGACCATAACTCCATGGCACACATGTACAAGTAGATTCCTGATGCTGCCCTGGATACTCACAAGTATGGCTCTGTGTACTATTTGATGTCTGGTTTGCCCACAATCAACACTATCCCCAGGTACAGATTGTTGCTCAAGTCTGGAGATGACAGGATGATAAGAGGATATTCCATCAATTTGTTGCACATGTTTGACATACCAGAGAAGTTCAAAGTGATGACATTGATTGTTGACACTATCAAGAGAACTGCAGCAGATCAGAAGAGATCATGTGGCTATGCTCCACACATTCAGATGCTTATAAATTTCAAGATGGGCACATGCACATATTTGTTGGATAGAGAGCACCTTCCCTTGTTGCCTGATTTTGAGGACAATGAAGTTGTCATGGATGCTACACATCCTACTTCAGTAGAGGCTCAAGAGAAGAGAGAGAAGGCACATGCTGAGTGTGATGGCCTGGCTTATTAGGGATGATAGACTACTCATATCAATAATGAATTCCTTCTTTTACGGGAGCCCATTCGGACAGAACTCCAAAGTTAAGCGTGCTCAGCTTAGAGTAATTTCAGGATGGGTGACCGACCGGGAAGTTACTCTCGGGTGCGCACGAGTGAGGACAAAGTGCTTAGAAAAGACTAGTATTGATATGTGGGGCCAGTCTAGATCCCGCCAGGAGTAACGACCACCGGTGGGTGTGTCCGGGGCGTTACAAGTTGGTATCAAAGCCGACCCTCGTGGTTACACGGATGTTTGCAGACAGTTTGCAGTCATGTTGTGCATGACGTTTGTGACCCGTCGTGGCACACGGCATGGCACATGTGCTGTCCTGGAAGCACAAACGTTTGTGCCAAGAGGGAACGTTCCTGTGGCCCGACGAGGACATCGATTCCTCTGAGTGGGGGTGTATGTGATAGCCTGTCTTATTAGGGATGATAGACTACTCATACCAATAAGGAATTCCTTCTTTTACGGGAGCCCATTCGGACAGAACTCCAAAGTTAAGCGTGCTCAGCTTGGAGTAATTTCAGGATGGGTGACCGACCGGGAAGTTACTCCCGGGTGCGCACGAGTGAGGACAAAGTGCGCAGAAAATACTAGTATTGATATGTGGGGTCAGTCTAGATCCCCCCAGGAGTAACGACCACCGGCGGGTGTGTCCAGGGCGTTACACTGAGAAAGCTTCAAGGATCCCAGGCCCTTCTACAGTCAATCTCAAGACCAAGCAGGACCAGCTCAGCTATCTGCTTGAGGCCACTGTGAGAATAGAGAAAGGACTAGCTACCCTAACTCGAAATCAAGAGAGCCTTGAGAGGATCTTTGAGACAAAGCTACATGACCTGGATGTCAAAGTCACTGAGATTCAGACTTCAGTGGAGAAGATACAAGAAGATCTTGAGGACAGGAGTGACAAGACTACCACAGATGCCTATCAGAGGGTGCCTCGAAAACAGAGGTCTGCAACAGTGCCAGTGATTGACACTAGAGCCACAACCTCAGCTCATGCAGCCACAGCCTCGGTTGGCCCTCCAGTGACAACCCCTCCAACTCCTCAGACGTCGGCCGAAGTCTTTGCAGATATTGTTCTCGCCATGCCATCTTCGCACTCTGAAGCTCCCAGAGATCGTGCTTAGAGTCTCGTATAGCACTATGCATTTTGAGCTTTTTGGTAACTTGTTGCCAAATGGGGAGAAAGTGTATAGATCATAGGCTTCGAGAGTGTGTGTGTTTTGCTTCTTTTGCCTCTCTTGCTACTTTATTTGCTTGCTCGTTTGGTTGATACTCTACTTATGTGTGTGAGAGATACTTATATGTTCATGTGCTTGATCATATCATATTATAATGCTTGTGCTTGAATGATGATATTCTATCTCTCATGTATGATCATTTACATCTTGTCTAAGTAATGAGTGCATACTTCATACTCTATCATTTTGAGCGCTCCACCAAGATGTATGTGACATGGAAGAGTAACCCATGATCCTAATCGATTGTGCATTTGCATTCAAAAGCAAATTTAAAATAATGCACAAATTTAGGGGGAGCTCTTTCTTATCACATACTCCCTCCGTTCCAAAATAGATGACCCAACTTTGTACTAAAATTAGTACAAAGTTGGGCCATCTATTTTGGAACGGAGGGAGTACTTATCACAGCGATGATGTACTTAATTTATATAATCATTTCTCGAAGCTTTGATCTATATGTTGTCATCAATTACCAAAAAGGGGGAGATTGGAAGTGCAACTAATCCCGGGTGGTTTTGGTAATTCATAACAACATATAGCTCATTGAACTAATATCCATTCAAGATTAATGTTTCGGAAGTTCAATGATTAGCATGGCATGAACTAGAGATGTGGACCCCTCAAAATGCTAAGGGCACATATTGGCAAAAGCTCAAGACTCTACATTTTCATTTTAGTGATCCAAGATCACATTGAGTTCATAAGGAAAGTCAATACTATTAAAAGGGGATGAGGTGTTTCTTAATGCCTTACTTGCTCAAATGCTTAGTGATATGCTCCAAAATCCCTCAACCACTTTATCATTTCCACATATGTCCTAAACCAAAAGTCAAACTCGACCCCACCGATTTGATCTATCCGGCGCCACCGAGTTCACTTGACACAGCCAATGCTAGAAACCCTAATCAGTTCGGTCTCACCGATAGGGATCTCGGTCTCACCGAGATGGGATTGCAAACTATCAGTTTCCCTTTGTAAAGTTTCGGTCTAACCAAGATGAGCGATCGGTCCCACCGAGTTGGCAATGCAAACTCTTTGTTTCCTTTTCGAAACATTTCGGTCTCACCGAAATGGGCGATCAGTCCCACCGAGTTTGCCTGACCAAGTCTCTGTTTGCTTATTACTGAAATCGGTCTCACCGAGTTCATGTGATTGGTCTCACCGAGATGAGGTTTCACCCTAACCCTAGCGCGTCGGTCTCACCGAGTTGATCTTGTCAGTCCTACCAAAAAGCCTAAAGTTGACATTTTGAACCAGGTCGGTCTCACCGAGTTTCACTATTTGGTCCCAGCGAGTTTGGTAAATTGTGTGTAACGGTTAGATTTTTTGTGGAGGCTATATATACCCCTCCACCCCATTCTCCATCAGAGAGAGAGCCATAAGAATGTGCTTACACTTCCACTACTCGTTTTCTGAGAGAGAACCACCTACTCATGTGTTGAGACCAAGATATTCCAATCCTACCACAAGAATCTTGATCTCTATCCTTCCCCAAGTTGCTTTCCACTCAAATCATCTTTTCACCATATCCAGACCTGTGAGAGAGAGTTGAATGTTGGGGAGACTATCATTTGAAGCACAAGAGCAAGGAGTTCATCATCAACACACCATTTATTACCTTTTGGAGAGTGGTGTCTCCTAGATTGGTTAGGTGTCACTTGGGAGCCTCCGTCAAGATTGCGGAGTTGAACCAAGGAGTTTGTAAGGGCAAGGAGATCGCCTACTTCGTGAAGATCTACCCTAGTGAGGCAAGTCCTTCGTGGGAGATGGCCACGGTGGGATAGACAAAGTTGGTTCTTCGTGGACCCTTCGTGGGTGGAGCCCTCCATGGACTCACGCAGCCGTTACCCTTCGTGGGTTGAACTCTCCATCAACGTGGACGTACAATAGCACCACCTATTGGAACCACGCCAAAAACATCCGTGTCTCCATTGCATTTGCACTCTCCAACCCCCTTCCTTTACCTTCATATGCAATGTTTTACTTTACGCCGCCACAACTCTAGAATTGCATGTGTAGGAAGATTGCTTGACTTGTGCTAAGTAGCTAAAATCTGCCAAAACTTGAAATTGGGAAAATGCTAGGTTTTTACATGGTCAAGTAGTCTGATCACCCCCCCTCCAGACATACTTTCGATCCTACAAAAACCCTCAGCCACTTTGTCATATTCCACATATGTACGAAACCCTAAGTCAAACTCGGCCCCACCAATTTGATTCATCTGACGCCACCGAGTTCATTTGACATAAGCCACTGCCAAAACCCTAGACAATTCGGTCACACCGATATGGATCTCGGTCCCACTGAGATGGCCTTGCGCACTCTCTGGATAGCTCTTTGCTGGACTCGGTCTCACCGAGTTGAGCATCCAGTCCCACCGAGTTTGCTTGACCAACTCTCTGTATGATCTTTTGCTGAAATCGGTCCCACCAAGTTCATGCAATCGGTCTCGCCGAGTTGAGGTTTTCCCTAGACCTAGCACATCAGTCACACCGAGTTGATCATGTTGGTCCCACTGAGATTCCTAACGTTCACATTTTGAACTGCTTTGGTCTCACCGACTTTCTCTATTCAGGCTCACCGAGTTAGATCAAATGTGTGTAACGGTTGGATTTTGTGTGGAGGCTATATATACCCCTCCACCCCCATCTCCATTTGTGAGAGAGCCATCAGAACGTGCATACACTTCCACTACTCATTTTCTAAGAGAGAACCACATGCTCATGTGTTGAGACCAAGATATACCAATCCTACCACAACAATCTTAATCTCTAGCTTCCCCAAGTTGCTTTCCACTCAAATCATCTTTCCACCATACCCAAATCTATGAGAGAGAGTTGAGTGTTAGGGAGACTATTATTTGAAGCACAAGATCAAGGAGTTTATTATCATCACACCATTTATTACCTTTTGGAGAGTGGTGTCTCCTAGATTGGTTAGGTGTCACTTGGGAGCCTCCGATAAGATTGTGGAGTTGAACCAATGAGTTTGTAAGGGCAAGGAGATCGCCTACTTCGTGAAGATCTACCCAAGTGAGGAAAGTTCTTCATGGGCGATAGCCATGGTGGGATAGACAAGGTTGCTTCTTCGTGGACCCTTTGTGGGTGGAGACCTCCGTGGACTCGCGCAGCCGTTACCCTTCGTGGGTTGAAGTCTCCATCAACGTGGATGTACGATAGCACCACATATCGGAACCACGCCAAATATCTCCGTGTCTCCATTGCGTTTGCACTCTCCAAACCTCTCTCTTTACCTTCATATGCAATGCTTTACTTTCCGCTACTACACTCTTAGAATTGCATGTGTAGGTTGGTTACTTGACTTGTGCTAAGTTTCTAAAATCTGCCAACACTTAAAATTGGGAAAAGGCTAGATTTTTATTTGGTCAAGTAGTCTAATCACCTCCCGCTAGAAATACTTTCGATCCTACAATTGGTATCAGAGCTTTGGTCTCCATTTGCCTTGATTTCCATAGCTTTGGTGATCATAGCCTTGGTTTCAAAACCTAGGAGAGTATGGCGTCAAGCGAGGTAAATTATCACCGTAGAGGTCCTTATTTTGATGGTACTAATTTTGGTAGTTGGAAACATAAAATGAAAATGCATATTATTGGACATAACCTTGTCATTTGGGCTATTGTGTGAATTGGTTTGCAAGGTGAATACTTCGAGGATGGAAGAGAACAAGATCGTGAAGCATCTGCAGAAGAATCGAAGATATTGCAATACAATGCTCAAGCTTGCGATATTCTTTTCAATGGATTGTGCCCCGAAGAATTCAACAAAATCAGCCATCTTGAGAATGCAAAGGAAATTTGGGATACTTTGGTTGATATGCATGAAGGTACCAAGTTCGTCAAGAAATCCTAGTTGGATGTGCTTCAAAGTCAACTTGATATGTTCAAGATGAAGGATGGCGAAGGAGTCACTGAAATGTACTCTAGGCTTGCTCTCATCACAAATGAGATTGACGGCTTAGGAAGCAAAGAGATAACCGATATATTCATCATCAAGAAGATCCTAAGAGCCTTGGATGGAAAATATGATGCCGTGTGCACTTTGATCCAAATGATGCCCAATTACAAAGATCTCAAGCCAACGGAAGTCATTGGTAGAATTGTTGCTCATGAGATGTCACTCAAAGATAAGGAAGAGCTTCACAACAAGTCTAGTGATGTTTACAAAGCCTCATGTGACGCTCCTACCACATCAAGTGAGAAACAAGTCTTGAATGAAGAATTGAGCTTAATGGTGAAGAACTTCAACAAGTTCTACAAGAATAGAAGCAAAGAGAGAAGTTCCAAGTCAAGGTCCTACAATGAAAAACGATCTTCTAGTCGTGATCGCAATTGCTACAATTGTGGGAGGCCCGAACACTACTCAAATGAGTGTACGGCTCCATACAAGAGAAAAGAAGATTCACCTAAAAGAAGAAGTAAAAGAGATGAATCACCACCAAGAGAGAAAAGGAGTAGAGATGATTGTTATGAATGAAGACCCTCTCGTAGAATCAAGGATTTGGAAAGGAAGGACAAATCATCAAGGAGCTACACAAGACGAAGACATCAAGCTCATGTTTGTGAATGTGTATCCGGTTCCGACTCCGACAACTACTCCGAGAAAAGATATCACTTCGACTCCGAAGATACTCAAGATGAAGGTGTCGCCGAAATTGCTCTTGTGCCATCCAACTCCTACGATATATTTGACTCACCTAATGAAGGGATTGGAAGATGCTTCGTGGCTAAAGGCCCTAAGGTATCACACCCCGAATATCTTGATTTCAATAGTGATGAAGATGATTTGCTAGGAGATGATGATTTACTTGTTGGTAGCACTAGTGATGAAAACTATGATGAAATTGTTATTAATCATTCTAATCAAGATGAAACGAATGATAATGATAAGAAGGAGATTGGGCGTCTAACTAAAGAACTAAACATTCTTAAGTTAGCTCATGAAACTACCTTAGAGGGTCACCGAGAACTTTTAAAAACTCATGAGAAGCTATGCTTCGAAAATCTCAATCTAGAGTAAGAGCATGGGTTCTTAAAGGCAATCAATGATGATCTTCGAAAGAAAATTTCTTATTAGATTGCCAAGCATTTACTCTTGTCTACTTATATGCCTCAAGTAAAATCTATCAATAAGTACAAGAAAGATTCTTCCTCTAGTAGTAACAATAATCATGTTAAATCCAATATCGTTGCTTCTAGTAGTTCTCTTGATTCCACCAATGATTCTCTTAGCCATGTTACACTTGAGCAAGAAAATAGTTTATTGAAGGGAATTATAGAGAAAGGTGTATACAAGAGTTTTGCCGGGAGTAAGCAATTTCAGGAAATTGTACGCAAGCAAGGAAGACACCGAAAGAATCAAGGTGTTGGTTTTGAGCGAAAGTTCAATGCCAATGGAGTTGAGTGGGAAGAAGATCAATACCCCAAGACAAAGTTTGTTCCTCAACAAGAGAAGTGTGACCCCACTTCCTTCAAGGGAACACAAACTCAAGATGACCTTCCACCACAAGATCACAAGTTAAAGGGCAAGGACAAGCTTCAAGAAAGAGATTGATTCATTTGAAGAAGCTCCTAAGGCCTTGGTCAAGTGGGTTCCCAAGACTACTTCAAGTCATACTTCATCAAGTACAACTACAACTCCTAGGATTCCCATTAAGTTGATGTGGATCCTGAAGAAGAAGAACTAGACAGTTCTTGAGGGTGAATCCACCAACATATTTCACTCATTCATTTTGGCAAAGACAAGTGCAATAAACTTCCATATCTTGCACTAGTTCAAGGAGTCACAAACCCTCTTGTTGGTAAGACAAGGGACAATGTAATCTAATGCTTTCATGGACATCATTATGTGTGCGTTTCACTCTATGTCTATGGATACCCTTGTATGTTCCTTGTGGGACTAACCCATGTAGGTATTAAAAGTGCAACTCAATTCAATGGATTTCTCCAAATGATCTACATCAACATAGAGCATCCACATCTTCAACATCTACATGAAGTGATCATCAACAAAATCCAAGGTTAGTTCATCCCTCTTAGGGGGGATATCACATCTAGGGGGGCTTTACTCTAAAAACTGAGCTAAAGCAACTCTAATGATGTGAACACAACAATGTTTTATGTAAAAGTGGTAACCCCACTTGTGCTTAAACGATGAGTATGACCTATAATCAAATGTTCCCATTTGACTCCTAAGTCAATATACTCATATATAGATGACCTAGTCATCGCCAATTGTTTGATAGATGCTAGAGTTCTTGTGCATGCTTTGCCATATGTTTTATTTTCTATCATATTGTGTGAGCATGTTGGTTGCATATTTTTCTCCATTCGAGGACATCCATTTGTTGCTTTGATTGTTTGGTGTTTTTCTTTTGCCAAATGGATGGACAAGAATGCCTAAGTACTTCCTCTAGCTATCTATGCTTTTCTCATCTCAAACTCTATTCATGCTACATCACAAAGTTTCAACAAGTCGAATTCGGACCCACCGGGTGAGGAGCACTCGGTGTCACCGATCCGTCAAGGGCTTAAATTCCAAAACATCTTATTGCATCTCAGTCTAACTGATCCATCCCATTCGGTCCTAGTGAAATCATTAAGTTGATCTAGGTTTTCACCTCGGTGCAACCGATTAGAACAATTCGGTCACACCGAGTTGCAGTAACCGCTTGTGATTCTGCATCTCGGTGCCACCGAGTCATTCCACTCGGTCACACCGACAGTGACTGGGTATATATATCCGCAGGTTGAATTTTGGAAATTTCTTTAAACACTCCAACCGCACCTACCCAGCTCTGCCGCCCCCTTGGTCTCCGGATCATCTCCGTCATCACCAGTGCCCTCCTCCCGCTGGTCTCCGCCGCTGTCAACGGGAATCTCCACCGTCGTTGTCGCCGTAGCGAGTTCGTCGCCGAGTTAGGGTACAAACTCGATCTCTTTGTGCTTTCTTTAACTCTGATTCTTGCACAAATATTAATGCCATGTTTCTAGCCATGATTGAGATTATTCTGTCCACTCAAAACTTCCTTTAGAATAGATTCAATGCAAAAATTTAGGGTTAGGTTTCCGCAGAGTTCATCTTGGACGGACCGATCTGAAGAAATCGGTCTCACCGGTTTGGCCGAGGCCATTGCACATGTACTACTCGGTCTGGCCAAAGTGTACAAATCAGTGTGACCGAGTTCACTTTCTATGTGAAACCCTAGCAACTCGGAGTCACCGAACTTCATTTCAGTCTGACCGAAATTGGATGTTTAGACTCTGTTACTGCTTCGGTGTTACCGAGTTAGTCATATCGGTAGCTCCAGAATGCTCTCTACAAAAGACTAAAACTAAGTTTTGTGTCAACTTTTATTATCCAAAATAGTTGTGCTTTGTGGTGCTCATCTACTCTACCTATAACTATCTATTCACAAGGTCAGTGTCAGAGATGTCACACAACAGTGACAGTCAGAACAGGTCTGAGGAGCAGGCAAATCTCAGTGAGGGCACTAGTCCATCCAACAACAACCATGATGAAGGTAGCATAAGCACACCAAGTAACCTACCAAAAGCTGCTACCAAGTCAAGAAGGAAGAATTCTGATAGTGAAGACGAGGACTTTGTGGCTCAAGAGGTCACTTCCAAGAAGTAGCTTGTGAGAAAGGAGGATGCTACTAGAGCTATCAAGCCAGGACTGAATAGGAAAGCTCCTGCCAAGAGGATTCCAATGTCCAAAGCCAGAGCTTCAACTCAGGAAGCTGCTGCTACTGCTGCACCAAGTGGTGCTGGAGAGAAGAGAAAATAGATGCTTAATAAAACTATGGTCAGAGTCATTGGAAGACCATCCATGATGGAGGATGAAGATGAAGAGGAAGAGGAAGCTGATGCACCCCCTGCAAAAACTCAGAAGCTGATGGGAGATGCCATCAAGTCCAGGGATGCTGCATCTAAGCCCAAGATTGCTCCCAAGGCTTCAGATCAAGCTCATGCATCAAAGCCTTCAGCTCCCAAGATATCAACAAGAAACATCCTTGCTGCAGAAATGAACAAGGCCCCAATGCCAGAAGTTCAAGAAGAAGAAAATCAGGAAGAAGATTCTTCAGATGATGAGTCACTGACGCTTAGGAAGCTCAAGCCAAAGATACCAGATCATAATGATGCTCATCTAGTGGCTGAAAACATGAAACTGAGAAAGGATGCATGTCTGAGATGTTGGAGATAGACTGATCCCTATGCCACTAGAAGAAGAACTACTATGGACTACAGATTTCACACCAAGGAGCAGCAAGATTCCTACGAGACAGTCTTACTGGACAAGAAGCCCATTGTCTGTGATATGAAGTGGGTTGACTGGAAGTACATTAACAAGCATGTTGATTACTTTCCCCATGTGCATGAGAGTTTCACGATGAATGAGGTTGATAAGTTTGTTGGACAGAAGTTGACCAGATGGACTAATGAGATGATTATGCAATTCAACTCCACTGCTCATTTCTATCCTGGTGGAAGGATTGTCTGGATGACAGAAGGAACAAGATATCAATCTACAGTCTCAGAATGGGCAAGTTTGATTAATGCCCCCCAAGGAAGAAGAGAATGACACATATGTGTATGTTAAGCCTAGGAAGGATCATGATTCTATGGCCAACATGTATAAACCTATTCCTGAAAAGGACTTGAAGTCACACAAGTTTGGTTCCATATATCATCTGTTGTTAGGACTGACCACAGTTAACATCATTTTGAGGCACACTCTTCTGCCCAAGTCAGGAGATTATAGGATGATCCATGGTCACTCAATCAACTTGCTCCATATGTTTGATTCCCCTCCAAAGATAACCTCCCTAGTTGGGGGAATGCATTAGATATTTACCTAAACATGTGGGTCCTTGAGCGGATCCCACATTCTACAGAAATTCAAAGTCATGAGCCTGATTGTTGAGACAATCAAGAGAACTGCAGCAGACCAAAAGAGATCTTGTGGATATGCCCCTCACATTCAAATGTTGATCAACTCCAGGCTAGAAAAACGGACATATCTACTTGACAAAAGGCATTTACCTCTTAGGCCACATTTCGAGGACAATGAGGTTGTCATGGATGCATCACATACTACTTCAGTTGAAGGCCAAGTGAAGATTGAGAAAGTCAAAGCAGCAAAAGTAGAAAGTGCTTATGGAGTCCCCAAGACCAAGCAAAATCAGCTCAGTCATCTGCTTGAGGCCACTCTGTCAGGGATATAACTAATAGGTATAAACCGCCCAAGGAGGGGCCGGTTTATGTCTATAGAGAATTATTCATATTAAAGCCCAGCGAGACATGGAGCATGACGCTTTATTCCAGAAGACTAGAGATCCAAGGCCCAAGAGGTGTTAGGGCCCGTAATGTGTAAACCGCCATACGGTGTGTAACTTGTGTTGTAAGATAGGAAAGATAGAGACCGAGACGGACACATTTATGAGCCGGCCTCGGGATTCTGTAAACCGGGCCGGGTGTCACCCTGTGTATATAAAGGGACGACCCGGCAACGGTTCAACGGACAACAACAAATCGAGACACATGCAAAGCGGATTCGCTCCATGGTCATCGAAACCCTAGCAATACCACACCAAACTAGACGTAGGCTTTTACCTTCTCCGAAGGGGCCGAACTAGTATAAAAACCCTTGCGTCCTTGTCCGCTTTAACCCCTTTAAGCTAACCCGTAGCGATGGCTCCGCGACTAAGTCCTTTTGCTAGGACATCTGTCGTGACAAAACCACGATAGTTGGCGCCCACCGTGGGGCTATCGCATGATGGTTCCGAGTTCTTGAAGGGCAGCTTTGAAGGACTCAAGGGCTACACAGTGGGCCGGATAACTAAGAGTCACCGTGGCAAGATCTACATCGGCGATGCAGGCTAGGGTCCCGAGGCCGATTCAATCGAGTACGGGTGTCGGGTCCCCTTTGGCGGCATCCACATCTTCATTTGCAAGATCGGCGAACCGGGCCCTGAGCTGGACATCTTCCCCAGCATCGTCGAGTCGGCTCAGCGTGCGAGACCTGTCCGGATTCGGCCCGCCGTGAAGAGTGTCTTCGTGGGAGCAGTTCACGGGGCACAAACTGAGGATGGATCAAAATCCGGTGGCGAGACCGTTGTTTATTCCGGCGACGAGTCATCCACTTGAGAAATTGAGTCTTTATATCTATTGCAAGATGGCCGGTCTGAGGGTTGTTCCGATGGTGACAGTATTCCGGACACCCTTGATCTGCCAAGTCGGGTCACCGTCTTCATGGCCGGTTCACAATCTATGCAACAGTCTTCGACTGCGGCGGCATTAACGTCCGACACGGCGTCGGCGGCGGCAGCGAGGGCAGGAGGCCCGGTTTAGCCATCGGCTTAAGTTCTGACCGCTTTAGTTGATACTTTGACAGTGCTGCTAACCACGGAGGTCGGCCAGGCCGAGAAGGAACAACACGACGCGGAAATTGCTAAAGTGAGGGGTCAGATAGATCAAGCTAAATTGGACCTGGCTGCTGAGAACTCTAGAATGATCGCAAGGCAGGCCGAGCTAGATGCTTAGACCTATCGGCTTATGTTGGATCAGACGGCATCAAACAACGTAATGAGGAGAAGGCGCCAGTCTCGCCTGCCGCCGGTTTACGAAGCGAGGAACCTCTTCAGTACACCAGGAGCGGGAACCAGCAACCAACCGGGGGTAAACCGGGGAGAAGTGCCTGGCACAGGGGCATCGGTCCAGCGACAGGCCGCGGAGCCAACCCGTCAGGTCGTTCCGTCACCGCACGCGCCCACCCCTCTTGGTCACTACTCCAACCCTTTGGATAACATAGTTGTCGCCGCTTCACGATTGGCAGCCCTTCCCATTGAAGGGGGATCCCCTATAGCAGTGGAGGCGTGGCGAGCTAGGGAGTTTCTGGAGACGGATTTAACTCAGCAGCATGCTTATTCCCACAGCCGCGAGAGGATTCATTCCACCCCCCGCACAAGCCGGAGCTACAGCAGGCACCTGGAAGAACTGGCCGTGTCGAGTAGCGCACGAAATCGTAACCCGCCGCGGAGGGACAACCCGGCAGGAGGAGGTGTAAACGCACATGATGTGGTGGATCAGGGCAGACAGCACCGAGAGTCCGAATTAACGACACAGTATGAAGCCCGCCAGCCTACGCCGGTTCGTCCATCTACCACGATCGAGCCAGGGGTTACTTCTAGCTCCTTGGGAGTACCCTGTCTTACGCCCGCTCTGCGCAATGTAAAATTGCCTAAGGACTTCAAAGGACCGTGCAAGGTGCCCAATTATACCGCGGATCTGACCCCCGAAGCCTGGGTTGAAAGCTACGAGATGGCAATGGAGATGCTGGATGTGGACGATGCAGCGTGCGCGAAGTACTTCACCATGATGCTGGAGGGCACGGCTCGCACCTGGCTAAAAGTGTTACCACAGAAATCCATCGGATCATGGGCCGAGTTACGACGCCGGTTTATCAATAACTTCAAGGATACATGCAAGCATCCCATGTCCATTGTAGACTTGGCGGCCTGCGTTCAAGGGGAAAACGAATCAACAAGTCATTGGGTGTGCCAGGGGTCAGAGATCTTGCATTCCTCAGACCGCATCAATCCAGACACAGCAGTGGTGACATTGGAAGGCAACTGCCGGTTTGAACCTCTGAAGCTGAAGTTAGGACAGCTCAAGCGTCATTGTCATGACATGGGAACACTCATGGGGGCCCTGGTGAAGTATGCAGATTCGGATAGTGCCAAATATCCTGAGTCTGATGATGAGAAGTCAGGAAAAGGAAAAAAGAATGGTAAAGTGCCGCAGTCTAATCCGGCGAATCAGGGGTATAGCAGTAAGTGTAAAGCAGATAACAGTTCAGATTTCATAGCTAACACCAATGTACAGGAGGATGGCCAGCGATGTAAGGGTAGACCGCCCCCACGGGGCGGAGGACAAAATATCAATTTGGAACGCCAGATGAATGTGCCTTGTCCCAGGCATGGCACGAAGGAATAGCCAGCCACACACCTTTGGAAAGACTGCTTCATAATGAGGGAGTTCAAAAACCGGTTCCAGTATGATCACGGATCGTCCGGCGGTTTAGGCCCTGGTTTTCAGGGGCCGGGTTATCAAGGTGGTGGTTCCGGTCCAGGGTTCCAAAGTAACCAGGGCGGCCACAACAATCAGAACGGACACAACCAGCAGAATACCCAGGGTGGCTATAACAATCATAGCAATCATCAGCAGCAGCAACAATTAGGCTATCAGAGTAACCAGAAGCAGCTGAGTAGTGGGCAATATCATGTCTTCACCACAAGTCTATGTAAGCGCGATCAGAAGATTTACAAGAGGGCCGTGCACTCTGTTGAACCGGCGGTGCCTCGATATTTACGCTGGTCGGAATAGCCCATTGTGTGGAGTCGAGAGGATCATCCACCCCGGGTTGATAATCCGGGTCAGCTGGCTTTGGTGGTGGCGCCTCAGGTTGGGGGCTATAAGTTCACCAAGGTGCTCATGGACGGAGGAAGCAGCATCAATATTCTGTATTACGAGACCTTTCGTCTCATGGGGTTGACAGACAAGAAGCTTCGACAGTCCAACACTGTTTTTCGCGGCAGTGGTACCTGGTAAATCCGCGTATCCAGTTGGTAAGATAGACCTGGAGGTCACTTTTGGAGATGAGCACGATTCGAGGTCGGAAACTTTGACCTTTGAAGTGGTAAAGATCAAGAGCCCGTATCACGCCTTGTTCGGGCGGCCGGTTTTGTTGGGGAACATAGTATTTTCAAAATTTTCCTACGATCACGCAAGATCTATCTACTAGATGCATAGCAACGAGGGGAAGAGTGTGTCTACGTACCCTCGTAGACTGGGAGCGGAAGCGTCTAGTGACGCGGTTGATGTAGTCGAACTTCTTCACGATCCAACCGATCAAGTACCGAATGTACGGCACCTCCGTGTTCAGCACACGTTCAGCATGATGACATCCCACGAGCGCTTGATCCAGTTGAGCTTCACGGGAGAGTTTTGTCAGCACGACGGCGCGGTGACGGATATGATGTATCTACCGGCGCAGGGCTTCGCCTAAGCACTGCAACTGTATGACCGAGGTGTGTTTCTGTGGAGGGGGGCACCGCACATGGTTGGGAGAGATCAACTGATCAACTTGTGTGTCCTAGGGTGCCCCCCTGCCCCCGTATATAAAGGAGCAAGGGGAGGGGCCGGCAAGCCCTTCTATGGCGTGCCAGGGAGGCAATCCTACTAGGAATAGGATTGCAATCCTATTCCTAGTAGGAGTCCACCAAGAAGGAAGAGGGGGAAAGGAAGGAGAGGGAGCGGTGGCCCCCCCAATCCTAGTCCAATTAGGATTCCCTGGTGGGGCGCCGGCCAGCCTCTATGGGCTGCCTCTCTTCTTTCCTCAAGGCCCACTCTGGACCATCCCCCCTTGTGGGGGGTTCTGGTAACCCCCTCCGGCAATCCGGTTAAATTCGAAACTTTTCCGGAACACTTCCGGTGTCCGAATATAGTCGTCCAATATATCAATCTTTATGTCTCGGACATTCCGAGACTCCTCGTCATGTCCGTGATCTCATCCGGGACTCTGAACTATCTTCGGTACATCAAAACTCATAAACTCATAATACCGATCGTCATCAAACGTTAAGCGTGCGGACCCTACGGGTTCGAGAACTATGTAGACATGACCGAGACTCATCTCCGGTCAATAACCAATAGCGGAACCTGGATGCTCATATTGGTTCCTACATATTCTACGAAGATCTTTATCGGTCAAACCGCATAACAACATACGTTGTTCCTTTTGTCATCGGTATGTTACTTGCCCGAGATTCGATCGTCGGTATCTCTATACCTAGTTCAATCTCATTACCGGCAAGTCTCTTTACTCGTTCCGTAATACATCATCTCATGACTAACTCATTAGTCATTTTCTTGCAAGGATTATTATGATGTGCATTACTGAGAGGGCCCAGAGATACCTCTCCGACACTCGGAGTGACAAATCCTATTCTTGATCTATGCCAACACCACGAACACTTTCGGAGACACCTGTAGAGCATCTTTATTATCACCCAGTTACGTTGTGACGTTTGATAGCACACAAGGTGTTCCTACGGTATTCGGGAGTTGCATAATCTCATAGTCATAGGAACATGTATAAGTCATGAAGAAAGCAATAGCAGTAAAACTAAACGATCATAGTGCTAAGCTAACGGATGGGTCTTGTCCATCACATCATTCTTCTAATGATGTGATCCCGTTGATCAAATGACAACTCATGTCTATGGCTAGGAAACATAGCCATCTTTGATCAATGAGCTAGTCTATTAGAGGCATACTAGGGACACTCTGTTTTGTCTATGTATTCACACATGTACTAAGTTTCCGGTTAATACAATTCTAGCATGAATAATAAACATTTATCATGATATAAGGAAATAAATAATAACTTTATTATTGCCTCTAGGGCATATTTCCTTCAGTCTCCCACTTGCACTAGAGTCAATAATCTAGATCACATCACCATGTGATTAACACCAATAGTTCACATCACCATGTGACTAACACCCATAGTTCTCATCGCCATGTGACCAATACCCAAAGGGTTTACTAGAGTCAACAATCTAGTTCACATCGCCATGTGATTAACATCCAAAGAGTACTAAGGTGTGATCATGTTTTGCTTCGTGAGAGATGTTTAGTCAGCGGGTCTGTTACATTCAAATCCGTATGTATTTTGCAAATTTCTATGTCTACAATGCTCTGCATGGAGCTACTCTAGCTAATTGCTCCCACTTCCAATATGCATCCAGATTGATACTTAGAGTCATCTGGAATAGTGTAAAGCTTGCATCGGTGTAACTCTTTACGACGAACTCTTTATCACCTCCATAATCGAGAAAACATTTCCTTAGTCATCCAGTAACTAAGGATAATTTTGACCGCTGTCCAGTGATCTACTCCTGGATCACTTTTGTACCTCCTTGCCAAACTCATGGTAAGGTACACAACAGGTTTGGTACGCAGCATGGCATACTTTATAGAACCTATGGCTGAGGCATAGGGAATGACTTTCATTCTTTCTCTATCTTCTGCCGAGGTCGGGCTTTGAGTCTTACTCAACTTCATACCTTACAACTCAGGCAAGAACTCCTTCTCTGACTGATCCTTTTTGAACTACTTCAAAAACTTGTCAAGGTATGTACTTATTGAAAAAACATATCAAGCGTCTCGATCTATCTCTATAGATCTTGAGGCTCAATATGTAAGCAGCTTTACCGAGGTCTTTCTTTGAAAAACTCCTTTCAAACACTCCTTTATGCTTTCCAGAATATTCTACAATATTTCTGATCAACAATATGTCATTCACATATACTTATCCGAAATGTTGTAGTGCTCCCACTCACTTTCTTGTAAATACAGGCTTCACCGCAAGTCTGTATAAAACTATATGCTTTGATCAACTTATAAAAGTGTATATTCCAACTCTGAGATGCTTGCACCAGTCCATAGATGGATCGCTGGAGCTTGCACACTTTGTTAGCACCTTTAGGATTGACAAAACCTTCTGGTTGCATCATATACAACTCTTCTTTAAGATATCCATTCAGGAATGCAGTTTTGACATCCATTTGCCAGATTTCATAATCATAAAACGCGACAATTGCTAACATGATTCGGACAGACTTAAGCATCACTACGGGTGAGAAAGTCTCATCGTAGTCAACTCCTTGAACTTGTCGAAAACCCTTTCACAACAAGTCGAGCTTTGTAGACAGTAACATTATTGTCGGCGTCGGTCTTCCTCTTGAAGATCCATTTATTTTCAATGGCTTGCCGATCATCGGGCAAGTCAATCAAAGTCCACACTTTGTTCTCATACATGGATCCCATCTCAGATTTTATGGCCTCAAGCCATTACGCAGAATCTGGGCTCATCATCGCTTCCTCATAGTTCGTAGGTTCATCATGGTCTAGTAACATGACTTCCAGAACTGGGTTACCGTACCACTCTGGTGCGGAACGTACTCTGGTTGATCTACGACGTTCAGCAGAAACTTGGTCTGAAGTTTCATGATCATCATCATTATCTTCCTCACTAATTGGTGTAGGAATCACTGGAACTAGTTTATGTGATGTTCCACTTTCCAATTCAGGAGAAGGTACAATTACCTCATCAAGTTCTACTTTCCTCCCACTCACTTCTTTCGAGACAAAATCCTTCTCTAGAAAGGATCTATTCTTAGCAACGAATATCTTGCCTTCGGATCTGTGATAGAAGGTGTACCCAACAGTCTCTTTTGGGTATCCTATGAAGACACATTTTTCCGACTTGGGTTCGAGCTTATCAGGTTGAAACTTTTTCACATAAGCATCGCTGCCCCAAATTTTAAGAAACGACAACTTTGGTTTCTTGCCAAACCACAGTTCATAAGGCGTCGTCTCAACGGATTTTTAGATGGTGCCTTTATTATACGTGAATGCAGCTGTCTCTAATGCACAACCCTAAATGATAGTGGTAAATCGGTAAGAGACATCATAGATCGCACCATATCCAATAAAGTACGATTATGACGTTCGGACACACCATTACGCTGTGGTGTTCCGGGTGGCGTGAGTTGTGAAACTATTCCACATTGTTTCAAATGAAGACCAAAATCGTAACTCAAATATTCTCCTCCACGATCAAATCGTAGAAACTTTATTTTCTTGTTACGATGATTCTCTACTTCACTCTGAAATTCTTTGAACTTTTCAAATGTTTTAGACTTGTGCTTCATTAAGTAGATATACCCATATCTGCTCAAATCATCAGTGAAGGTCAGAAAATAACGATACCCGCCGCGAGCTTCAATACTCATTGGCCCACATACATCAGTATGTATGATTTCCAACAAATCTATTGCTCGCTCCACAGTTCCGGAGAACGGAGTTTTTAGTCATCTTGCCCATGAGGCATGGTTCGCAAGCACCAAGTGATTCATAATCAAGTGATTCCAAAATTCCATCACTATGGAGTTTCTTCATGCGCTTTACACCAATATGACCTAAACGACAGTGCCACAAATAAGTTGCACTATCATTATTAACCTTGCATCTTTTGGCTTCAATATTATGAATATGTGTATCACTACGATCGAGATCCAACAAACTATTTTCATTGGGTGTATGACCATCGAAGGATTTATTCATGTAAACAGAATAACAATTATTCTATGACTTTAAATGAATAACTGTATTGCAACAAACATGATCAAATCATATTCATGCTCAACGCAAATGCCAAATAACATTTATTTAGGTTCTACACTAATCCCGAAACTATAGGGAGTGTGCGATGATGATCATATCAATCTTGGAACCACTTCCAACACACATCGTCACTTCACCTTTTAACTAGTTTATGTTCATTCTGCAACTCTCGTTTCGAGTTACTAATCTTAGCAACTGAACCGGTATCAAATACCCAGGGGTTGCTACGAACACTAGTAAAGTACACATCAATAATCTGTATATCAAATATACCTTTTCTCACTTTGCCATCCTTCTTATCCACCAAGTATCTAGGGCAGTTCCACTTGTAGTGACCATTTCCTTTGCAGTAGAAGCACTTAGTTTCAGGCATTGAGTTTAGCTTTAGGTTTCTTCATGGGAGTGACAACTTGCTTGTCATTCTTCT
Organism: Secale cereale; assembly: GCA_902687465.1. Lineage (NCBI taxonomy): Eukaryota > Viridiplantae > Streptophyta > Magnoliopsida > Poales > Poaceae > Secale > Secale cereale. The sequence continues at coordinate 706,135,514 of LR738713.1, forward strand.
TGAAGTTCCCCTTCTATCCCTTTGCCCTTTACTTGAAACAAATGGTCTTGTTAACCATCAACACTTGATGTTGTTTCTTGATTTCTACCTTCGCCGATTTCAGCATCGCGAAGAGCTCGGGAATTACTTTTGTCATCCCTTGCATATTATAGTTCATCACGAAGTTCTACTAACTTGGTGATAGTGTCTAGAGAACTTTGTCAATTACTATCTTATCTGGAAGATTAACTCCCACTTGATTCAAGCAATTGTAGTACCCAGACAATCTGAGCATATGCTCACTGGTTGAGCTATTCTCCTCCATCTTGTAGGCAAAGTACCGTCAGAGGTCTCATACCTCTCGACACGGGCATGAGTATGAAATACTAATTTCAACTCTTGGAACATCTTATATGCTCCGTGGTGTTCAAAACAGTTTTGAAGTCCCGATTCTAAGCCGTAAAGTATGGTGCACTAAACTATCAAGTAGTCATCATACCGAGCTTTTGTCAAAACGTTCATAACGTCTGTATCTGCTCCTGCAATAGGTCTGTCACCTAGCGGTGCATCAAGGACATAATACTTCTATGCAGTAATGAGGATAATCCTCAGATCATGGACCTAGTCCGCATCATTGCTACTAACATCTATCAATTTAGTTTTTCTCTAGGAACATATAAACAATAAACGAGGAGCAACATCGCGAGCTATTGATCTACAACATAGATATGCTAATACTACCAGGACTAAGTTCATGTTAAATTAAAGTTCAATTTAATCATATTACTTAAGAACTCCCACTTAGATAGACATCCCTCCGGTCATCTAAATGATCACGTGATCCAAATCAACTAAACCATGTCCGATCATCACGTGAGATGGAGTAGTTTCAATGGTGAACATCTTATGTTGATCATATCTACTATATGATTCACGCTCAACCTTTCGGTTTCCAGTGTTCCGAGGCCATATCTGCATATGCTAGGCTCGTCAAGTTTAACCCGAGTATTCTGCGTGTGCAAAACTGGCTTACACCCGTTGTATTTGAACGTAGAGCTTATCACACCCGATCATCACGTGGTGTCTCGGCACGATGAACTTTCGCAACGGTGCATACTCAGGGAGAACACTTATACCTTGAAATTTAGTAAGGGATCATCTTATAATGCTACCACCGTACTAAGCAAAATAAGAAGCATAATAAGATAAACATCTCATGCAATCAAAATATGTGACATGATATGGCCATCATTATCTTGTGCTTTTGATCTCCATCTCCAAAGCACCATCATGATCACCTTCGTCACCGGCGCGACACCTTGATCTCCATCGTAGTATCGTTGTCGTCTCACCAACTATTGCTTCTACGACTATCGCTACCGCTTAGTGATAAAGTAACGCAATTACATGGCGATTGCATTTCATACAATAAAGCGACAACCATATGGCTCCTGCCAGTTGCCGATAACTTTACAAAACATGATCATCTCATACAAAACCGTATATCTCATCATGTCTTGACCATATCACATCACAACATGCCCTGCAAAAACAAGTTAGACGTCCTCTACTTTGTTGTTGCAGGTTTTACGTGGCTGCTACGGGCTTAGCAAGGACCGTTCTTACCTACGCATACAAAACCACAACAATGTTTTGTCAAGTATGTGCTGTTTTAACCTTCACAAGGACCGGGCGTAGCCACACTTGATTCAGCTAAAGTGAGAGAGAGAGAGACACCCGCCAGTCACCTTTAAGCAACGAGTGCTCGTAACGGTGAAACCAGTCTCGCGTAAGCGTACGCGTAATGTCGGTCTGGGCCGCTTCATCTCACAATACCGCCGAAGCAAAGTATGACATGCTGGTAAGCAGTATGACTAGTATCGCCCACAACTCATTGTGTTCTACTCGTGCATATCATCTACGCATAGACCTGGCTCTGATACCACTGTTGGGGAATGTAGTATTTTCAAATTTTTCCTACGATCACGCAAGATCTATCTACTAGATGCATAGCAACGAGGGGAAGAGTGTGTCTACGTACCCTCGTAGACCGGGAGCGGAAGCGTCTAGTGACGTGGTTGATGTAGTCGAACTTCTTCACGATCCAACCGATCAAGTACCGAACGTACGGCACCTCCGCGTTCAGCACACGTTCAGCTTGATGATGACCCACGAGCTCTTGATCCAGTTGAGCTTCACGGGAGAGTTTCGTCAGCACGACGGCGCGATGACGGATATGATGTATCTACCGGCGCAGGGCTTCGCCTAAGCACTGCAACGGTATGACCGAGGTGTGTTTCTGTGGAGGGGGGGCACCGCACACGGTTGGGAGAGATCAACTGATCAACTTGTGTGTCCTAAGGTGCCCCCCTGCCCTCGTATATAAAGGAGCAAGGGGAGGGGCCGGCCAGCCCTTCTATGGCGCGCCAGGGAGGCAATCCTACTAGGAATAGGATTGCAATCCTATTCCTAGTAGGAATCCACCAAGAAGGAAGAGGGGGAAAGGAAGGAGAGGGAGAGGTGGCGCCCCCCAATCCTAGTTCAACTAGGATTCCCTGGTGGGGCGCCGGCCAGCCTCTATGGGCTGCCTGTCTTCTTTCCTCAAGGCCCACTATGGACCATCCCCCCTCGTGGGGGGTTCCGGTAACCCCCTCCGACAATCCGGTTAAATCCGAAACTTTTCCGGAACACTTCCAGTGTCCGAATATAGTCGTCCAATATATCAATCTTTATGTCTCGGACATTTCGAGACTCCTCGTCATTTCCGTGATCTCATCCGGGACTCTGAACTATCTTCGGTACATCAAAACTCATAAATTCATAATACCGATCGTCATCAAACGTTAAGCGTGCGGACCCTACGGGTTCGAGAACTATGTAGACATGACCGAGACTCATCTCCAGTCAATAACCAATAGCAGAACCTGGATGCTCATATTGGTTCCTACATATTCTACGAAGATCTTTATCGGTCAAACTACATAACAACATACGTTGTTCCTTTTGTCATCAGTATGTTACTTGCCCGAGATTCGATCGTCGGTATCTCTATACCTAGTTCAATCTCGTTACCGGCAAGTCTCTTTACTCGTTCTGTAATACATCATCTCGTCACTAACTCATTAGTCATTTGCTTGCAAGGCTTATTATGATGTGCATTACCGAGAGGGCCCAGAGATACCTCTCCGACACTCGGAGTGACAAATCCTATTCTTGATCTATGCCAACACCACGAACACTTTTGGAGACACCTGTAGAGCATATTTATGATCACCCAGTTACGTTGTGACGTTTGATAGCACACAAGGTGTTGATGGGCCTCGAACCCCTCGTTGGTTACCCCAAGTGAAAGGTGTAAGATGCAGTAAGTAGAAGTGTTTTCCCCTAGCAAAGATGCCAAGGATCGAATCCCCAGAGACTCCTAGGTTCAACAAGTAGGTGTCAACTGCTAACGGCGCAATTAGCAATCAACGTGGACCTACACACAAATACAAATAACTTTGCTCCCAACGAGTACAGAGAGGTTGTCAATCTCTCTGTAGGATCGAAGAAGGTGAGAGTGTCTAGAGGGGGGGTGATTAGACTACTCGACAAGATAAAAATTTTGTCTTCTATCAAGGACAAATTTTGACAGTTTTTGCAAAGCACACAAGTCAAGTAGCACACTACACATGCAATTCTAGAGTATGGGCAGCGGAAAGTAAATTGCACATATAGTAAAGAGAGGTGGAGAAGATCAAACGCAGTTTGGAGACACGGAGATTTTTGTCGTGGTTCCGATAGGTGGTGCTATCGTACATCCACGTTGATGGAGACTTCAACCCACGGAGGGTAACGGCTACGCGAGTCCACGGAGGGCTCCACCCACGAAGGGTCCACGAAGAAGCAACCTTGTCTATTCCATCATGGCCTACGTCCACGGAGGACTAGCCTTACTCGGGGTAGATCTTCACGAAGTAGGCGATCTCCTTGCCCTTACAAACTCCTTGGTTCAACTCCACATCTCAAAGACGGAGGCTCCCAAGCGACACCTAACCAATCTAGGAGGCACCACCCTCCAAAAGGTAATAGATGGTGTTGATGATGATGAACTCCTTGCTCTTGTGCTTCAAATGATAATCTCCCCAACACTCAACTCTCCTCACTGATATGGCTGTGGTGGAAGAAAGGATTGAGTGGAAAGCAACTTGGGAAGGCTAGAAATCAAGTTTCATATGGTAGGAATGGAATGACTTGATCTCAACACAAGGGTAGGTGGTTCTCTTCTCAGAAAGTGTATGGTAGGAGTGGTAGACTTTCTGATGGCTCTCCTCACGAATGAAGAGGGGGTGGAGGGGTATATATAGCCTCCACACAAAATCCAACCGTTACACACATATTTGAGCCATCTCGGTGAGACCGAAGTGAAAACTCGGTCAGACCGAAAGTTCAAATATAGTGAACGTTGGGATTTTCGGTGGGACCGAAAATACCATCTCGGTGTGTCCGAAGGTGTAAATGATATGAACGTTGGAGTTTTCGGTGGGACCGAGAAAGAAAACTCGGTTGGACCGATTTGAGAAAAGACAGGAACATGCCAGAATCGGTGAGACCGGAAATGCAATATCGGTGAGACCGATTTGAGCCAAGACAGAAGCTTGTCAATCTCGGTGAGACCGATAATGCAAACTCAGTTATTCCGATATGATGTGAAATGGTTACAGAAGGTTGGCAGTTCAGTTTCGGTGAGACCAATCTCAAACTCGGAATGACCGATTTTTCTAGGGTTTGGAATATGGCAGAAGTGGTTCATCTCGGTGGGACTGAGTTGGAAGAATCGGTTTGTCCGAGATTACTTATGAGTGTGTAGAGAAGTGAAAGGTGCTGATAGTTGAAGGAGCTAAATCACTAAGCACTTGAGCAACCAGATCATCAACACAACCTCATCCCCTTTTAATAGTATTGGCTTTTCCTATGGACTCAATGTGATCTTTGATCACTAAACCAAAAATGGAGTCTTGAGCTTTTGCCAATGCTTGCCTTAGCATTTGAGGGGTCCACTTCTTCAGTCATCTTGCCATAGCCAATGTGATTGAATTTCCTGAAACATACTTGATAAAAGCATTAGTCCAACCACAAAGTATGTTGTCATTAATTACCAAAACCACCCAGGGAGCAAATGTGCTTTCAATCTCCCCCTTTTTGGTAATTGATGGCAACACACTGAAAATATACTAAACAAGACATCAAAGCTTATTGAAAGAAGGACATAATTATCATGAAAGCTTTGACAAGCATGTAGTACACAGGCTCCCCCTACAAGTGTGCAAGATTTTCATAGATTATGGTTTTGGACTACCACAAGCACACAAGAGAGATAAGCAAGATGTGCTACATGCAGCTTGGCTATATGCATCAGAGCAGATGAAAGGAAGTGAGTGATAATGCATATGTGCATGGTGATTTCTTGCAAACAAGTATTTACAAGCAAGTCACCATCATGCACATTCTGCAAGATGCATATACTTACCTTGAGGTTCCTTGGCATTGTACCTGAAGGGATAAACTTGAGAAAACAAGGTTAGATAACACAAGAGTACTCCTTCAACCAACTGCAAGAACATCAAGAGTACCAAGCCAGGGAGGACATGTATAAAGAGTGTCTCATATTGAGCACAAGCTTGAATCAGCAAACATGTCTCCGAAACTAAAAGATTTTCAATGAACTCTGAGAGATTTTGCTTTCCATAAGATATCAATTGTGAAGATTCCTCTAAGTCTTCTCCCTCTAAACTAAAAGATTCCGTAAGACATCAGAACAAGGGGTTTTGATGGAAAGAGCAAAAATCAAAAGAATGATGTCCAAATGTAAAACAGCTTTGATGTGATTCTCTCCCCCTTAAGATAAGATTGCTTTTCTTCTCCCCCTAAGTCTTCTCTTCTCCCCCTACTCCCCTATTCCTCCTAAGTCTTCTCCCCCTTTGACATCAAGTGCCGAAAAGGACAGCAAACTAGGTAGGGCAGGAAAGATGGAAAGAAAGAAAGAAAGAAGGAAAGAAGTGGGATCCTTAAGAATCACAACAGGGCAAACAAGAACATGCATAGAGAAACATTGAGTCTTCTCCCCTTTAAGATTTAAATTTGAGTGGAGCTGCAGAAGTTGATGTCCTGGAAGATAAATCGGTGACACCGAATTAGATGGATCGGTGGGTCCGAATCCTTTTCGGTTAAACCGAAAGTTTCAAATCGGTGACGTCGAGTTTATTCCAAGGAAATACAGAAATAATTCAGCTCACTTTGCAAGGAAAGTTTCAAAAGATTTGCAATGAATTTGTAAAAGATTTTCAAGGAATTGATCAGAGCCAGAAGGATATTCACAAAGAAACATAAGAAAAGAAATAAAAAGATTCCTAGATGAAGTTTGTTTTTTTTTTTTTAAAAAGAAAACTCAATGAGAGAACATAAGAGAAAACAGAAAGACTCCAAAAGCATATGTACTTCATCTAGATAAAGGTCGGCGACAAAGTCACCTATGTTTGAGTATATTGACTTAGGAGTCAAATGAGGACATTTGATCATAGGTCATACTCATCGTTTAAGCTCAAAATGGGGTTGCCATTTTTCGATTAAGCATTTGATGTGATCACATCTTATGAAGCTGCTTGTACTCATGACTTTGAGCAAAGCTCCTCAAAGATGTGAAGAACATACCTTGGGTTTGTTGTTGCTTTACTCATGTAGGTAAGCTTGATGTAGGTGCTCATTGAATGTGAAGTTGGAGCGCCATTTCTACTTGTGTAGTTCATCTTCCTACATGGGTTAGGCAAGCAAGGAAATACTCAAGAATATCCAAGATGACAAGAGTGAAATGCTAGATGTATAAGGTGTCAAAAAGGATATGTGAAATTTGGTTCCTTGAACTCAACATCCCAAAGGGCTAGATACTTGGTCAATGACAAGATTACTCATGATTTGAGTGTGTGGTAATCTTGTGGAATGTAGATCATCCAAGTACCTGCAAAGAGTTAGATGCAATACAAGGAGGCAAATGTGTCCAAGACATATGATCATCATCATAAGAGAAATATCAAGGATTAGTCAAGAGGCTCATGCCTTGCATGCATCAATGGAGTTATCACTCCAAGTTTGAAGCATCAATGATGTTCAACTCACTCCTTAAGCGACAAAACACTTTCTCATCAAGAGGTTTTGTAAAGATATCAGCAAGTTGTTTGTCAGTGCGAACATGCTTAAGATTAATATCACCCTTGGCAATATGATCACGAATAAAATGGTGACGAACTTCAATATGCTTTGTTCGAGAGTGTTGCACAGGATTGTGTCCAATCTTGATTGCACTCTCATTGTCACAAAGCAAGGGAACACGTCTCACATGTATCCCATAATCTTTAAGCGTTTGTGTCATCCATAGCAATTGAGCACAACACGAACCAGCAGCAATATATTCTGCTTCGGCAGTGGATAAAGATACCGAATTTTGTTTCTTGGAGGACCAAGATACAAGGGATCGACCAAGGAATTGACACGTACCCGAAGTTGACTTTCTATCAACCTTGTCACCGGCATAGTCCGAGTCGGAATAGCCAACAAGATCGAAAGAGGCCCTCTTAGGATACCAAATGCCAAAGTTTGGTGTGTGTATCAAGTATCTCACTATCCTTTTAAAAGCTTTAAGATGACATTCTTTAGGGGCTGCTTGATATCGCGCACACATGCATACACTCAACATTATGTCAGGACGAGAAGCACAAAGATATAGTAGAGAACCAATCATAGATCGGTAAACTCTTTGATCAACGGGTTCTCCATCTTTTGTCAAGTCATTGTGTCCACTTGTAGGCATGGGGGTACTCATACCTTTGCTTTCTTGCATGTTGAACTTCTTGAAGAGATCCTTGGTGTACTTTGTTTGTGAGACAAAGGTACCCTCCTTAGATTGCTTGATTTGCAACCCAAGGAAGAATTTGAGTTCACACATCATGGACATCTCATACTTCTCTGACATGAGCTGTCCAAACTTCTTGCTAAAATGGGGGTTAGTTGAACCAAAGATAATATCATCAACATATATTTGGCACACAAATAGTTCACCATTAACCCTTTTTGTGAACAGCGTTGAGTCTATCTTTCCAATTTCAAAGCCCTTTTCAAGAAGAAAGCTAGTTAAGCATTTGTACCAAGCTCTAGGAGCTTGTTTAAGACCATAAAGAGCTTTGTGCAACTTGTAAACATGATTAGGATTTTTGGGATTCACAAAACCGGGAGGTTGTTTTACAAATACTTCCTCTTCAATTTCACCATTTAGGAAAGCACTTTTGATGTCCATTTGATAGAGAGTAATATCATGGTGATTGGCATAAGCAAGAAGGATGCGAATGGACTCAAGTCTAGCAACGGGGGCATAGGTCTCACCATAGTCCATACCTTCGACTTGTGTGTAACCTTGAGCTACGAGACGAGCCTTGTTGCGGATGACTTGTCCATCTTCATCTTGCTTGTTCCGAAACACCCATTTGGTTCCAATGATGTTTTGATCATCGTTGGGCTTCTCTACCAAAGTCCATACTTTGTTCCTCTCGAAGTTGTGTAGTTCTTCGTGCATAGCGTTCACCCAATCCGGGTCTTCAAGTGCTTCTTCTACCTTCATGGGTTCAATGCTAGAGATAAATGAGTAATGCTCACAAAAGTTAGCTAAGCGAGTTTTAGAGCGAGTAATTCTCCCGGAGTTGATGTCGTTCATCATTTGTTCCACGGGATGATTTTTCTTGACTCTTGCTCGAACTCGGGATAGCTTTTGTTGATGTTGTGGCTCAGCTTCCTCATCATCTTCATCTTCTTCTTCTTCTTCATTGTTGTTGGTGTTGTCTTGAGGTGGTGGAGAAGGAGGTTGTGGTGGATCTTCTTGTTGCATTTCCTCATCTTGGTGAGTTCCACTTGTGGAGGCCTCCATGTTGCCTTGAGGTTCATCTCGCCGTGAGGTAGGGGGCTCCACATATGTAGATGAGGTACTCTCCTTCACTTCCATGGGACGAATCTTTCCAATGGATAAATCTTGGATTGCTTCCGATGGGTCCTTGTCTCCTACATCAATAGGCATTTGCTCTACTTGCGAGCCATTAGATTCATCAAACTTCACATCTACCGTCTCTTCAACCTTTCGGGTGAAATTATTGTAGACACGGTAGGTGTGGGAGTTTGATCCATAACCAAGAAGAAAGCCTTCATGAGATTTAGGAGCAAATTTAGATCGACGATGCTTATCAAGGATATAGCATTTTGAACCAAAGACACGAAAGTATCCCACTTGGGGTTTGTTACCGGTGAGGAGCTCGTATGATGTCTTGCCGAGAAGCTTATGAAGATAAAGCATGTTGATAGCATGACAAGCTGTCTCGACCGCTTCTCCCCAAAAATGCTTCGGTGTCTTGTATTCATCAAGCATCGTTCTTGCCATCTCTATGAGCGTTCGGTTCTTCCTCTCAACAACTCCATTTTGTTGAGGAGTGTACGTAGCCGAGAACTCATGTAGAATCCCTTCCTCATCGAGAAAAGAGTCTACATTGGCGTTCTTGAACTCCGTTCCATTGTCACTCCGAACTTTCTTGATCTTCACCTCAAATTGATTTTGGGCCTTTTTGGCAAAGGTCTTGAAGATTCTCTGAACCTGCGATTTATCATCAAGGAAAAATACCCACGTAAATCTGGAATAATCATCAACTATAACTAGACCAAAGGAGTTACCACCAAGGCTTTTGTAAGCATTGGGACCGAAGAGATCCATATGAAGAAGCTCAAGCGGTCTCCTAGTGGTCATGATGTTTTTCACGGGATGACTTCCACCAACTTGTTTTCCTGCTTGACAAGCACTACAAAGTCTATCTTTGTCAAAGAAAACATCTTTAACACCAAGAATATGATCACCTTTGATTAGCTTGTCTAGGTTACGCATACCAACATGTCCTAGCCTTCTATGCCACAACCAACCTTTAGAGGATTTAGCAATGAAACAAGCTCTAGGTTGGGCTTTCTTAGTGAAATCAACAATATATAGATCACCTCTACGGATACCAGTAAATGCCATATTTTGATTGTCACGACGAAAGACTTGGCAATCTACTTTGGTGAATAGCACATTGAATCCAAAGTCAGCTAATCTAGACACGGAAAGTAAATTGTATCCAAGAGATTCTACAAGCATGACATTTTGAATAGAGCTATCATGAGATATGGCCACCTTACCAAGGCCAAGTACCTTACCCTTGGAGTTGTCTCCAAAAGTCACATACTTGCGTGGGCCATCGTTCTTTGCAAGCTCTCGAAACATGTCTTTGTCACCGGTCATGTGATCGGTGCATCCACTATCAAGAATCCACTCTTTTCCGCCGGACATGTAGTCTCTCATATTTGCCATAAGATTGAGACTCTTCATGACCTTGTCTAGCTCGGTGTCCGAATCGGAGTAATCATCATCATGCTCATGCTCATCATCATATTGACCCATAGATTGTTCATCATCAACACCTAGGTCAATTTGATAAGTACTTGCATTAGTTTGGTCAATGTGACAATAGTCTTCGGAATGCAATGCAATAGCATTTCTAATGATAATATTGATAAGACCGGGATCACCCTTCTTTTTCATAAGATCACGAAGCTCAAAAAAGCATTTATCAAAGTTGGGATCATTGGGGTGCAACCTATCAAATTCAATAGTCTTGTGTAGAATTTCATCAAGACTTCTCAAAGAGTAGTCCGGATAAAGTTCTTCCAAGAATTTCCACATAGCATAGGCACACTCAAAATTTGTAACAAGATTAAGCAAGTCATTGGGTAACCCTCTAATGATAAGATTTACAGTCCTAAGGTTACGAAGCAAATCAAGCTCTTCATCCACGGTAGGGTGCAAGGGATCAAATGGAGGCACATAGGGGGTCTCAACATATTTGCACAAATTGTACATCTTAAAGATACTAAGCATTTCAGACCTCCATGAGTTATAGAACCTTCCATTAAGAACAGGCACTCTATGGCTAACACTCCCATCCGTAGACACGTCCATCTTCCTCCAATGGTGTGTAAACCAAAGCAATGGAGACCAAAGCTCTGATACCAATTGTAGGATCGAAGAAGGTGAGAGTGTCTAGAGGGGGGGTGATTAGACTACTCGACAAGATAAAAATTATGTCTTCTATCAAGGATAAATTTTGACAGTTTTTGCAAAGCACACAAGTCAAGTAGCACACTACACATGCAATTCTAGAGTATGGGCAGCGGAAAGTAAATTGCACATATAGTAAAGAGAGGTGGAGAAGATCAAACGCAGTTTGGAGACACGGAGATTTTTGTCGTGGTTCCGATAGGTGGTGCTATCGTACATCCACGTTGATGGAGACTTCAACCCACGGAGGGTAACGGCTGCGCGAGTCCACGGAGGGCTCCACCCACGAAGGGTCCACGAAGAAGCAACCTTGTCTATTCCATCATGGCCTACGTCCACGGAGGACTAGCCTTACTCGGGGTAGATCTTCACGAAGTAGGCGATCTCCTTGCCCTTACAAACTCCTTGGTTCAACTCCACATCTCAAAGACGGAGGCTCCCAAGCGACACCTAACCAATCTAGGAGGCACCACCCTCCAAAAGGTAATAGATGGTGTTGATGATGATGAACTCCTTGCTCTTGTGCTTCAAATGATAATCTCCCCAACACTCAACTCTCCTCACTGATATGGCTGTGGTGGAAGAAAGGATTGAGTGGAAAGCAACTTGGGAAGGCTAGAAATCAAGTTTCATATGGTAGGAATGGAATGACTTGATCTCAACACAAGGGTAGGTGGTTCTCTTCTCAGAAAGTGTATGGTAGGAGTGGTAGACTTTCTGATGGCTCTCCTCATGAATGAAGAGGGGGTGGAGGGGTATATATAGCCTCCACACAAAATCCAACCGTTACACACATATTTGAGCCATCTCGGTGAGACCGAAGTGAAAACTCGGTCAGACCGAAAGTTCAAATATAGTGAACGTTGGGATTTTCGGTGGGACCGAAAATACCATCTCGGTGTGTCCGAAGGTGTAAATGATATGAACGTTGGAGTTTTCGGTGGGACCGAGAAAGAAAACTCGGTTGGACCGATTTGAGAAAAGACAGGAACATGCCAGAATCGGTGAGACCGGAAATGCAATATCGGTGAGACCGATTTGAGCCAAGACAGAAGCTTGTCAATCTCGGTGAGACTGATAATGCAAACTCGGTTATTCTGATATGATGTGAAATGGTTACAGAAGGTTGGCAGTTCAGTTTCGGTGAGACCGATCTCAAACTCGGAATGACCGATTTTTCTAGGGTTTGGAATATGGCAGAAGTGGTTCATCTCGGTGGGACTGAGTTGGAAGAATCGGTTTGTCCGAGATTACTTATGAGTGTGTAGAGAAGTGAAAGGTGCTGATAGTTGAAGGAGCTAAATCACTAAGCACTTGAGCAACCAGATCATCAACACAACCTCATCCCCTTTTAATAGTATTGGCTTTTCCTATGGACTCAATGTGATCTTTGATCACTAAACCAAAAATGGAGTCTTGAGCTTTTGCCAATGCTTGCCTTAGCATTTGAGGGGTCCACTTCTTCAGTCATCTTGCCATAGCCAATGTGATTGAATTTCCTGAAACATACTTGATAAAAGCATTAGTCCAACCACAAAGTATGTTGTCATTAATTACCAAAACCACCCAGGGAGCAAATGTGCTTTCACTCTCCAGCCTTGTAGTTCACAAAGGGTTAAAAGCAATGATAGTAGTGATAGATAGTGTTTTGCAATAGTAAGTAAATAGCGAAAAGTAAATAGTGGATGTGATCAATGATGGTAATATGGACCGGAGTCTCATGATGTTCACTAGTGATGTCTCTCTCCCAAAAGACGATAAAACAACTATGTGAGGTAAACAAATTACAGCTGGGCAATTGACAGGACCACGAACGCAAACCAATGCTGACTACATTGCAAGAAAGGTTGAGGTTCAAAGCATGGGCGGTACGCCAAAGTAAGTAGACCGAAATCCATCAATATCTACTACTAATCATCCACCTTGAGATATCTATCCAGAACATCTCGCTGGTATTAAGTTGCGAGTCCCACCCATAGTGTAAACTCAATGCAACAGACAACTGCATTAAAAGAACTTTGCGTAAAGTAAACAATCCTTGCACCCGCGGGCACAAGCACCGTTGTTTCCCCCTTGTGGCAACAGCACATCCCCTAGACTCATGTTTCTGTCACTCAAGCTAGTCATCGAGGGGCATGAACCCACAATCAAGCATAACGTTCCCTCTTGGAGTCACTACCTACTACTCGGCCAAAGCAATAAGTAACAACGGAGAACATGCAAGAATTACTTATGAACTAAAATATAAAAGAGGTGAATCAAATATATTACTCAAGATCAATCTGAACATAATCTCATAATCCATCGGATCCCAGCAAACTCAACATAGCAACAGCATAAGGATTACATAGGTGCCTCGATCATGTAGGGCAGCTCACGAGGACTAATTAGTGAAGCACAAGAACGGGAGGAGAACATCACATAGCTACTGGTCATGGACTCATGGTCCAAGGGAGACTACTCACGAGTCATCCGGGAGGCGTCCATGGTGGTGGAGAAGCTCCCGGTGGTGATCCTCCCCTCCGGCAGGGTGCCGGGAATAGTTCTCCTGGTGCTCCCGATCTTGGAAGCGGCGGCGGCGGCGGAACAGAGATGGGATCGCGAAAAGGGTTCCTGTTCTGAGGGTTATGGAGGACCCTTTAAATATATGCCAAAGTAGGGCACCGGGGGAGCCTCGGGGGGCCCAGGCGCCCCCCGGCGCGGCCCAAGGGGGGGGGCGCCCACAGGGCGCCTGGAGCCCCTGTGCCCCCCCCCCAGGCTGCCCTTCAGAGGCAGTGTTGTTTCCGGATCGCTGATTTTTTATATAATTTTTCTGGATTTTTCTGAGAAGTTCTCGAAACGTGAAAACCTGAAATACAAAAACAGCCGAAAACAGAAACTGGCACTGGGGTGCACTGGATTAGTAAGTTAGTCCAAATATGATCAAAAGTGTATGGAAGTGTATGAATATCATAGCAATATCACCCAAAAGTGGCATGGAGCAAGCAGAAATTATAGATACGTTTTGGACGTATCAACATCCCCAAGCTTAATTCCTGCTCGTCCTCGAGTAGGTAAATGATAACAAGAATAATTTCTGTGGTGACATGCTATTAACCATATAGGACTTTCTCATAGTCATATGACAAAAGCTTACTGAGACAATGATTCTAGAGTAATTAAGTTGCCTCAAGAGAAAATCACAAATGACTGAAAGTTTTACAACATGAAACTGAAACATCAAAAAGATTTGCAATGAACATGATGTGCAAATATGATAAAGTGATATCTAGCTTTCCCCCTTTAGTGATGCAAAACATAAATGCAAGGGCACCTTCAAGGTTTAAGTGATGACTAGATACAATCATTTCAGAATAAACGATATCACAATCATGCAAAAGACAATGCTACTTTGGGACAATGCACATTACACTCAGAATGACAATCATGCTCTCAGTAGTTGGTGCTTTAATATAAAAGTAAAAGAAAGGTTAAGTGCTAGAGCTTTTTATTTTGAAAACATGGAAGCAATTGTGTCAACGGTAGTAGTACTTCATATGTGTCATGCATAAAACATCCTATAAGTTGCAAGCCTCATGCATCGAATACTAATAGTGCTTGCTCCTTGTCCTAATTTGCTCGGATCCCCATGGGTTATCATTGCATTGCATATGTTTTAACCAAGTGTCACAAAGGGGTACCTCTATGCCACCTGTACAAAGGTCCAAGGAGATAAATCGCATTTGATTTCTCGTTTTTGATAGATCTCAACTTGAGGACATCCATACCGGGACAACATAGAAAATAGATGATGGACTCCTCTTTAATGCATAAGCATATTCTCATAAGAGATTGAGGATTAAGGTCCAAGCTAAAACTTCCACCATGATGCATGGCTTTGGTTGGCGGCCCAATGTTCTTCTCTAACAATATGCATATTAATTCAACCCACGGTAAATCACCCTTACTTCAGACAAGACGAACAAGCATAGCAACTCACATGATATTCAACAAAAGTGTGACAGTTGATGGCGTCCCCAGAAACATGGTTACCGCTCAGCAAGCAACTTATAAGAAATAAGATACATAAGCAACATATTCTTTACCACAATAGTTTTTAGGCTACTTTCCCATGAGCTATGTATTGCATGGTTAGTTTGCTTAGTGCAGGTGGAGGTTAGCAAAAGACTGGGAGGGACCAACTAAGAGAGCAATGACGGTCATAATCATGCAGAGCGACAAAGCAATATTGAATCAGGCATGGTAGTTATATCGCTACTTAGAAACAAAAGATCATCAAGGCTTGACAGACTTTCTTTACAGTCTTGAATATGCGTGAGCATACGCCAAGTCAATCAAAATAAATTCTCGAAGGAAGATATTACTAAACCATACCATATCATAGGCAAACAAACCAAGTTGGTATTCCAATAACACATTGGGAACCCCCCAGCTATTTGATATTAACCAAAAGAAAACCTGAACTACTAAGCACCCTCATGAAAGTAGCATCTTTATCATAGACACATTAACCCATGCAACGGAAGAAAACTCTCTTAATAAGGTGAGCATGGTAGTTAAAGAGAGTTCAAGCAACCAACTAAATAAAAACTCTTGAAAAGATAAGCATGAATACTAAGAGCAGAGCACGATAGTAGCTATTAAAAGACAAAGAACACACACAGCATAGATAGACATGAAAATTCTATGTAATGTTCTAGGTAGAGGTGGAGCGTATTTCTCTCCCACATAAAGGAATGCTGGGTTCCGACTCGTTATGAAAAACTAAAAAGAAAACTAAAAGCAAGATGCTCCAAGCATAGCACATAACATATGAAGTGATAAAAATATAGCGAAACGAAAGACGAACTGATAATGTTGATGGAGAAGGGGATGCACGGGGGCATCCCCAAGCTTAGATGCTTGAGTCTCCTTGAATATTTCTTGGGGTGCACGGGGGCATCCCCAAGCTTGAGCGCTTGACACTCCTGAATCTTTTTATCATCTTCCCTCGCACACTTGAAAACTCCCTTCATACATAACTCATCATAATCTGATTAGCGAGGTTAGTAACCTTAATAAAATAATTATACCTTGCTGGAAATAAGGATATTCTTGAAGTTCTACTGTTTCTCAAGATTGCCAAAAGGTTTTTGCAAAGAAAAAGCAAGTTCTTAATTTGCAAAGTGAAGGTAAGGCAAAACAGGACAGAATCTGTGAAAAACAGAACAGCAGGCAGTAATTGACCTGTTCGGGATACTTCTGCAACTCAAATCAAAAAACTCAGAACTGACGCACGAAAGACAATTATATAGAGAACGCTGTCGAAAAAATTCAGACCAAAAAGATGATCTGGTGATTTTATACGAATTTTTCTATCCAAGGACAGAATCTGTTTCCTGGACAGCACCTCACAACTTTTGAACTTTCTAGCAATCGGAGGCTATACTTGGCACAAATATAAAAAGCAAAGATACAATGATGATGCTACAGAAGTAAACAACATCAGGACACAACAAAAGCAAAAAAAATATTCATGTGGGCTGCCTCCCAAAAGCGCTTTCTTTTATGCCTTTAAGCTAGGCATAATGCATAGATCAAGTTGTATCAATTGAACCATCATCAAGATCATCAAAAAGCTCTTCAATAATACAACTAGTCTTAAGAGGACTCTCAAATAAAGGCCTCATAGAGATACTTCTAGGTAGAAGACCAAAAGGATAAAAGTCAAGGGAAGATTCATTTATAAATTCATCAACGATAGGTGTTTCTTCCAAAGTCTTTACAGTTTCAACCCCTTTGGCAATAGGTGGATTGCTTTTAGAACGGGGAGCCTTTGGAACGTGAACGAACTTAGGCTCCCTCTTTGCCGGAGTTCCTACCTTTTCGGTTTTGATCGAGGAGAAAGTAGTTCCTAAGGTATCAAATATTTCCTCAATCTTGTCCACCCTAGAAGAGTCAGAATCATGGAATTTGACGGTCTCCAAAATTTTGAAAATTTTATGCATGGAGCTATCAAGTCTATTCAAATTCCCTTGGATCTTTCGATACAATTCATTCATCTTATTAGTGCTTGGCATCTCTAGCTCTATGTTTTCAAGTTTTTTCATAATGTGAGCTAGGGTGATGTCCTCTCGAATGCTAACAACAGGGGGGCTCCCAACAAGATTTTCAATAATACTAAGAGACTCCCAAACTGGGGCCTCTAGGAAATTCCCATTGATAGCAGTATCTAGAATAAACCTATTCCAAGAAGTAATTCCAACATAAAAATTTCTAAGTAAGATAGTAGTAGATTGCTTCTTGGTGGCTCTTTTTTGTGAATCATTAATTCTATATCAAGCATCTTTCAAACTTTCCCCACCTCTTTGTTTAAAGGTGAGAACTTCTGCCTCGTCAAAGACAAAAGGACCCGACATAATTACAACTAAAGAATAAGACAACTATTTTTGTGATTTTTGATACAAGGAACTAAAGCAAAAATGAAAAGTAAACTAACAAGACTAAAAAGCAAAGGTAAAAGATAGCATGCAACTCCCCTATCCTGAAGAGTGGAGTCCCCGGCAACGGCGCCAGAAAATACTCCTTGATGGGCCTCGAACCCCTCGTTGGTTACCCCAAGTGGAAGGTGTAAGATGCAGTAAGTAGAAGTGTTTTCCCCTAGCAAAGATGCCAAGGATCGAATCCCCAGAGACTCCTAGGTTCAACAAGTAGGTGTCAACTGCTAACGGCGCAATTAGCAATCAACGTGGACCTGCACACAGATACAAATAACTTTGCTCCCAACGAGTACAGAGAGGTTGTCAATCTCTCCGGCCTTGTAGTTCACAAAGGGTTAAAAGCAATGATAGTAGTGATAGATAGTGTTTTGCAATAGTAAGTAAATAGGGAAAAGTAAATAGTGGATGTGATCAATGATGGTAATATGGACCGGAGTCTCATGATGTTCACTAGTGATGTCTCTCTCCCAAAAGACGATAAAACAACTATGTGAGGTAAACAAATTACAGCTGGGCAATTGACAGGACCACGAACGCAAACCAATGCTGACTACATTGCAAGAAAGGTTGAGATTCAAAGCATGGGCGGTATGCCAAAGTAAGTAGACCGAAATCCATCAATATCTACTACTAATCATGCACCTTGAGATATCTATCCAGAACATCTCGCTGGTATTAAGTTGCGAGTCCCACCCATAGTATAAACTCAATGCAACAGACAACTGCATTAAAACAACTTTGCGTAAAGTAAACAATCCTTGCACCCGCGGGCACAAGCACCGTTGTTTTCCCCCTTGTGGCAACAGCACATCCCCTAGACTCATGTTTCTGTCACTCAAGCTAGTCATCGAGGGGCATGAACCCACAATCGAGCATAACGTTCCCTCTTGGAGTCACTACCTACTACTCGGCCAAAGCAATAAGTAACAACGGAGAACATGCAAGAATTACTTATGAACTAAAATATAAAAGAGGTGAATCAAATATATTACTCAAGATCAATCTGAACATAATCTCATAATCCATCGGATCCCAGCAAACTCAACATAGCAACAGCATAAGGATTACATAGGTGCCTCGATCATGTAGGGCAGCTCACGAGGACTAATTAGTGAAGCACAAGAACGGGAGGAGAACATCACATAGCTACTGGTCATGGACTCATGGTCCAAGGGAGACTACTCACGAGTCATCCGGGAGGCGTCCATGGTGGTGGAGAAGCTCCCGGTGGTGATCCTCCCCTCCGGCAGGGTGCCGGGAAGAGTTCTCCTGGTGCTCCCGATCTTGGAAGCGGCGGCGGCGGCGGAACAGAGAAGGGATCGCGAAAAGGGTTCATGTTCTGAGGGTTACGGAGGACCCTTTAAATATATGCCAAAGTAGGGCACCGGGGGAGCCTCGGGGGGCCCAGGCGCCCCCCCCCCTCCCGGCGCGGCCCAAGGGGGGGGGGCGCCCACAGGGCGCCTGGAGACCCTGTGCCCCCCCCAGGCTGCCCTTGGGAGGCAATGTTGTTTTCGGATCGCTGATTTTTTATATAATTTTTCTGGATTTTTCTGGGCAGTTCTCGAAACGTGAAAACCTGAAATACAAAAACAGCCGAAAACAGAAACTGGCACTGGGGTGCACTGGATTAGTAAGTTAGTCCAAATATGATCAAAAGTGTATGGAAGTGCATGAATATCATAGCAATATCACCAAAAAGTGGCATGGAGCAAGCAGAAATTATAGATACGTTTTGGACGTATCAACATCCCCAAGCTTAATTCCTGCTCGTCCTCGAGTAGGTAAATGATAACAAGAATAATTTCTGTGGTGACATGCTATTAACCATATAGGACTTTCTCATAGTCATATGACAAAAGCTTACTGAGACAATGATTCTAGAGTAATTAAGTTGCCTCAAGAGAAAATCACAAATGACTGAAAGTTTTACAACATGAAACTGAAACATCAAAAAGATTTGCAATGAACATGATGTGCAAATATGATAAAGTGATATCTAGCTTGCCCCCTTTAGTGATGCAAAACATAAATGCAAATATGATAAAGTGATATCTCGCTGGTATCAGGTGTTCCTACGGTATTCGGGAGTTGCATAATCTCATAGTCATAGGAACATGTATAAGTCATGAAGAAAGCAATAGCAGTAGAACTAAACGATCATAGTGCTAAGCTAACGGATGGGTCTTGTCCATCACATCATTCTTCTAATGATGTGATCCCGTTGATCAAATGACAACTCATGTCTATGGCTAGGAAACATAGCCATCTTTGATCAATGAGCTAGTCTAGTAGAGGCATACTAGGGACACTCTGTTTTGTCTATGTATTCACACATGTACTAAGTTTCCGGTTAATACAATTCTAGCATGAATAATAAACATTTATCATGATATAAGGAAATAAATAATAACTTTATTATTGCCTCTAGGGCATATTTCCTTCAGGTTTATGCTAAGTTCATGGCAAGGCCTTGTTATGTTTATCTGCAGCTCGAGATATCGGGTCACAAGGGGACTATTACGGTCCATGGGAGCCGTAAGATTGCTTTGGAGTGCGAGGAAGGTGATGCAGCCTATGCTGAGGCAGTTTGTGCAACCGAGGAATTGAAATTTTACAAGGATAATGTCGATTCGGCAGACATGTCTCCGTTAAAGAAGCCAACTACGGAGCACGATCCAGCCTTGAAGTTCAAATCAGCTGATGAGACCAAGCAGGTTGACTTTGTTCCTGGCGATTCATCCAAGCAGTTTACTATCAGTGCTAACCTGGATGTAAAATAGGAAAGCGCGCTCATCGAGTTCATCCGTGAGAATCGGGACATATTTGCAAGGAAACCTTCTGACATGCCAGGTGTACCGAGGCAACTCACTGAGCACACTCTCAATGTTGATCCCAAGTTTAAACCGGTTAAATAGTTTCTCCATCGCTTCAATGAAGAGAGGCGCAAAGCTGTTGGTGAAGAAGTGGCCAGGCTCTTGGCGGCAGGTTTTATAGTTGAGGTGTTTCATCCTGAGTGGTTGGCTAATCCGGTGCTGGTGCTTAAAAAGAATGGCACTTGGCAAATGTGCGTTGATTACACAGATCTAAACAAATCCTGCCCACCTGATCCTTTTTCCCTCCCCTGTATTGATCAAATCATTGATGCTACGGCGGGTTGTGAGCGCTTAAGTTTTTTGGATGCTTATTCCGGTTATCATCAGATCAAGATGGCAGTTAAGGACCAGGAGAAAACAGCCTTTATAACTCCCTTTGGAGCCTTCTGCTATGTATCCATGCCTTTTGGGCTCAAGAGTGCCCAGGCGACTTATCAGCGTTGTGTGCAGAATTGTCTTCATAATCAGATCGGGCGGAACGTTCATGCATCTGTGGATGACATTGTGGTTAAGTCCAGGGAGGAAGAAACGTTGATAGCTGACCTAAAGGAAACTTTTGATAACCTTCGGATTTATAAGATGATGCTTAATCCGGCCAAGTGTGTTTTCGGTGTACCGGCAGGCAAGCTCGTAGAGTTCTTGGTATCAAACAGGGGAATCGAAGCTAATCCGGAGAAGATCAAGGCTATTACATCCTTGGCTAAACCGGCGTGTATCAACGATGTCCAATGCTTGGCAGGCCGCATTGCAGCACTAAGCCGGTTTATCAACCGTTTGGGAGAGAAGGCCATCCCGCTTTATCAGATGATGAAAAAGACAGACCGCTTTGTCTGGAGTGATGCTGTTGATGCTGCGTTCGAGGACTTGAAGAAGCAGTTGGCAGAGCCGCCTATCCCTCCAGCACCAGTTGATAATGAGCCGCTGTTGTTATACGTGGCTGCTAATGCCCGAGCAGTAAGCGTTACCATAGTGGTGGAGCACAAGGAGGCAGGAAAAGAATATCCGGTTCAACGGCCGGTTTACTATATCAGTGAGGTGCTCATTGAGTCGAAGCAGAGATACCCGCATTGGCAGAAATTGGTATATGGGGTCTTCATGGCAAACCGGAAGCTTAAGCAGTATTTTTAGGGCCACCCAATCACCATGGTCAGTTCAGCCCCTCTGGGAGATATAATCCAGAACAGAGAAGCAACTGGTCGGGTTGCCAAGTGGGCCATTGAACTTAGTCCTCACGGGCTAAAGTATGTGCCTCGTACTGCAATTAAATCTCAAGCACTGGTGGACTTCATCAACGATTGGACGAAATTCCAAGCGCTGGAAGAAAAGCCAGATCACACATACTGGACTATTCACTTTGATGGATCCAGGCAATTGGAGGGCTCGGGGGCTGGAGTTGTGTTAACTTCCCCACGAGGTGATAAGTTCTGTTATGTCCTCCATTTAATGTTCCCTTGTACTAACAATGCAGCTAAGTATGAAGCTCTCCTCCATGGTCTGTGAATGTCTAAGGAGATGAATCTAAGCCGGGTTAAATGTTTCGGCGATTCGGACCTGGTGGCACAACAAGTATCTGGTACTTGGGACTCCAAGGACCCACTTATGGCGGCGTATCGTCGAGAGGTGGACGCTATTGCTGGACACTTCAAGGGTTATCAGGTGGACCATGTGGACTGGCGAAAAAATGAAGCGGCCGACGCATTAAGCCGGCTGGGTTCTCAACATAAACCGGTTCCACGTCTTCCTGGACGTATTGGATAATCCGTCGGCGAAATTACCTTCAGAAGAGGATTTGGCTGTTCCTGATCCAGAGGCTCAATTGGTGGCGGCGCTTCATGCTATTCTGGATTGGACAGTCCCATACCTGGCGTACATGAACCGAGGTGAGTTACCAGAGGATGAAGTCTTGGCTAGACAGATAGTCCGGCGGTCTAAATCAATGACCATTGTCAATGGAGAGCTGCATCATTGTAGTGTATCTGGGGTGTTTCAACGTTGTGTGTCACCAGACGAAGGCCATGATATTCTTCGGGAGATCCACGAAGCAGATTGTGGTCACCACGCCGGTTCAAAATCTTTGGTGCCTAAAGCTTTTCGTCATGGGTTCTATTGGCTGACGGCTCACGCTGATGCCGAGGACATGGTCAAAAAGTGTGATGCTTGCCAGAAATTCTCACGGCGTGCTCATATACCAGCTCAAGAATTGAGGATGATTCCAATTACTTGGCCGTTCACGACTTGGGGGCTAGACATGGTTGGGACCTTTAAGAGATCTCCAGATAAGAAGACCCACCTTCTGGTAGCGATGGATAAGTTTACCAAGTGGGTCGAGGCGGAACCAGTCAGCAAGTGTGATGCAGCAATGGCGGTTCAATTCATCAAGAAGGTGATTTTCCGGTTTGGCTTTCCACACAGTATTATAACTGATAATGGTACCAATTTATCCAAGGGGGCTATGGAGGAGTTTTGTCAACAAGAGCACACCCGGCTTGACGTATCTTCATTGGCTCACCCCCAATCCAATGGTCAGGCTGAGAGAGCTAATCAAAATATCTTGAGAGGCATCAAACCCCGGCTTATGGTCCCTTTGCAGAGGACGCCGGGTTGTTGGGTGGAGGAATTACCCTCTGTGTTATGGAGCATCAACACCACACCTAACAGGTCTACGGGTTACACACCTTTCTTCATGGTATATGGAGTTGAAGCGGTCCTCCCGTAGTGACATCCGTCATGATTCGCCGCGGGTGGCGACTTACGTTGAAGCCGATAACGAGAAGGCACGGCAAGACGCGTTAGACCGGCTGGATGAGGAGCGTGATATGGCAGCAGCTCGATCGGCGATTTATCAGCAACATCTGCGTCAATACCACAGTCGCCGAGTTAAAACCAGAACGTTTCAAGAAGGCGATCTAGTGCTCCGGCTCATCCAAGACCAGACAGACATGCACAAGCTATCCCCGCCTTGGGAAGGACCCTTTGTGGTCAGCAAGAATCTACACAATGGATCATATTACCTCGTCGACGTTCGAGAACACAAGGACTCACGCACCGCGGAGGAGGAGACCCGACGGTTGTGGAACATCGCTCGTCTTCGGCCTTACTACACCTGAGTCATAGGCTCCGCTTTATGTACATATATTTGCAATGTATATATTATGATCAATCTAATAAACCGGCATCCCCGTTAAAGCGGGGTATCTGCTGCTTTTTCATAAGAGTTTGTTACATGGGGGCTTCTGTGTGCAAAGAAGGAGTCTTAGACCGGCTATTAAGCCAATATCATCATAAGAGCACAGCTCTGGTTGCTTCGATAATCCGGCTATCAAGCCAACATGATGGTCAGGGGCAAAAGAGAGTTTGATGCATAGCACAACTCAAACATAGGCACCCGACGAGCACAGCTCACAATGCTACCGGGGGCTCCTGTCGCACAGCGGCAACAAGTTTTTAAGACCCTTGTAGTAGGCTATCAAGCCACGGCTTGGAAGCCTCATGTATACACCTAAAACCCTGGGTTAACCTGCCTGCATCAAGTAAGTCACTCCGCCCAGGTAAACCTGGTATGACCCGTCGAACGATTGACAAGTCAATCTTATAACAGACCCTGAACTTGTCGACGTTAAATTGACGATTGGTTAAGGATTGAGGACCATCTTAACAGGCTTTGTGAAATGGTTCAACTCAGTGGCCTGGTAGCCCATGAGAAGCCTCGAATTTGGAGCCTGGCAGCTCGAAAAAAGCCTTGACTACAGGATTTTATTTCAACAAGTGTTTCTTTGTTTTTTCCAAGTTTCTTATCTTTTGAGATCATTGGTATTTATCCGACATCTATTGATTCGGCGGAGTGGTTGACTATAAGTTGCCACCATAATAAACCAGTGTTCACAGAACCTGGTCTAGTTTGATTGCAAATCGCCAGTATTATTTACAGCTAAACCGGTGTTTACCACAGCCCGGTACGGTTCCATCGTGAACCAGCAAAATGTTCAAGGAGTCATCAATACTCACAAATTGGGATCATTGCCCTTACTGCAAAATATTGGTTAAAGCCAATGGCACAAATTTCTATCACAGGTATGATATATGTTTCATATTTTAAATACAGTTCAGGTTATAAACCTAGATCATGTATTTGGGCATTATGACTCGTCCGGCAATAAACCGCCAGGACACTTTAAACATTGTCTTATGCAGAAATAGGTGGAATAAACTGTTAAAAGCATCATAAGCAGAAAAATTATGAAGTTGCCAGATGGAGCAATGTTATGAAAAGGGAATGTGCATCAGGACATAACCAAAATGTTTCAGCTACCCTATTACAAGGCGTTTGACAGCCCAAAAGAATATTTATTCATTGCCTAAGTACTATGACATGATAACTAAACCGGCACCGGTTCATGACTCTGCGTCAGCTCGGCTAGAAGGTTTTGGATCATCCTGCTCCGTCTCCTCGTCGTTCTCATCCAGTAGCTGGAAGTCAGTGGTTGCCCAATTGATCTTTGTCAGCGCTTGGAAAACAGCTTCATCACTTATGAGTTCAGACGGTTCAACGTCAGGGGCATAAGTATGCTTACGGACAGGCGAGATGAGATCTTCCACTTCATAGACCGGAGTATTAACCCGGCGATTGTCAGCGTCGTAACCCGCCTGATAGCGGGACAGATCAGCTTCATCAGCTAGTTTGCTGGCCAAGGGCCGCATTTCTCTTGTTAGAGCCCGCAAATCTGTGTCTGTGAACTCTGATCCGTCTGCTGGGATAGCCATTCATCACATCCGCCGGATCAAGATCAGGCACCCAAGCTTTCGCTTGAGTTAATGCTATTAAAGCGCCCGCCCTGGCAGATGATTTCTTCAGCTCTCCAAACCGGGCGGGTAGCACTGATAATTTCTCCAAAGTGCCTTTGATCAACGTGGGAGCCGGTTTGTTATGGTAAGCAGTGCAAACAATCCTTTGAGCGTCGGTATATAACTGCTCTATAAGAGTATGTGCGGCCTTCAACTTCTTCCGCATGTCAGAGCCAAGATGAGTAGTGCGTTTTCCTGCATCAATAGAGCTTGAGTTAAACCGAAAGAGTGCAGAATTATCATATTCAGAACTGTGTTAAGTATACTTACCAAAGACATCAGTAGTCATGGCATTTATCTGCTGTTTTAAGCCAGTCAGTTCTTCTGATACTGGATTGAGAGCGTTTTGTGCATCAACTGCCCTTTTCTCCAAAGCGGCTCTTTCTGCATCCCAGTCCGCCCATTCCTTCTGGAAGTCTTTCTTCAATTTCTCCAGGCTTGCTAAAGCGAGAGTCAGCTCATCCTTGGTCTTGGAAGCGACGGATTGTTGGAATTTCAAGTTATCTTGAAGCTCAGACATTTGAGAGTCTTTCTGATTTAGATCAGCCTGTCAAGAGAAAAACACAGTATACATTGGTAAAACATATTGGAAGTCCCAAGCACATAACAAGTTATCCACTTGGCACTTGGGGGCTAATGCATATTTGCAGTTATCAGGCATTTTCAATAAAGTCCCAAGCACATAACAAGTTATACACTTGGCACTTGGGGGATAATGTGTCATTATTCAAAGAGGGTTACAAAATAAAAAGTCTCGGTTCATCCTGAAGAGATAAACCGGCCCTTGGGGACTATACATGTGAAAAGTTATATAATGGGTATTCTGAAAGTCCCGGTTCATCCTGAAGGAGTAAACCGGCCCTTGGGGGCTACGGTGGAGTAAAGACAAGCTATAAGACTTAAGCAGGAATAAAGTTAAAGGAAGCAGAAGGTTACCTCGTAACGTTCCTTCATCAGATTTACTAAACCAGCTTCATAATCACGGCTGGTATGCAACCGGTTCAGATATCCGAAATGAAGATGTTGGGCACTGAGTTGAGCATAGCTGGATAAGTCGATATTCCACTTGCCTTTGTCTTTCCCAGAGACTTCCTCTTTAGCAGTATGCTTGGTTAATGCAACAGGTTCACTAGGGGCGGTATAGCCAAAACCCGTAATTTGGACATCATCTGTTGAAGCGGCCGTGGCTTTGGCAGGACTGGGCGGAATATTGCTCCCTCGAACTGGGCTGGTCGGATTATCACCAAGGTCCATTGGCGCAACTTCTTGTTCAATAAAGACTTCATGATCCATTGGAGGAGGATCATCATGCAAGGGATCAACATTTTCTTCGGTGGGCTCAGGATTCTTTTCCAGTTCAGGAATCACATCATCACCTGCCGGTTTATTCAGTTTAGCCTTCTTGCTAGGCTTGGGCTTACAGTGAAAGTTAAAGGTGAAGATAGTCAGTGGAGTGAAAGAAAAGGTTAACA
The DNA here is from genome assembly GCA_902687465.1 of Secale cereale. NCBI lineage: Eukaryota > Viridiplantae > Streptophyta > Magnoliopsida > Poales > Poaceae > Secale > Secale cereale. The sequence continues at coordinate 706,162,317 of LR738713.1, forward strand.
GAAAAATAAAAAACTTACTCATGAATAGTTTTGAGAGGAGGAAGATGCGTAGCTGTTGACTCACCGGATGACGAATGAGGAGTATCCTGATAATTTGAATCAGACGGATTAAGAGGCTGACGAATATGACCTGCTTTGGGATGAAGAGCATCTGGAGTATGTAAAACCTCTGATCGACGTCTCCGGGCTGGTGTTCGCGGTAAACCGGTGGACTCAATAACTTGGCCAGTGTGCCGCGTTGTGCGGCGAGCTTCATGTTGTTGTTTCTTCAAAATAAAGTTTGGGTCCAAGTAAGCGAAAGGGTGAGAAAATTGAACTTTCCGGCTTGCTCGACGAATTTTTGGTGTTGGCAGAGGATCTGAACCGGAGGAAAGGGTAATTACCTCAACGTCATCAGCCTTGCTGCACTCGGCGTTTCCCTGAGTATAATCATTGTTAATAAGATGCAAGAAAAGGGAGCCAAGGGAGTCAAGTGATACCTGTGAGGCCGGTTCATCATCTTCAAGATTGGATTCAGAGGCCTCAGTGTTTTTCTTCTTCACAGTTTTCTTAACGGCCTTGGTTTTCTGGCGAGTTGCCTTCGCCGGTTTATCTTGGATTTTCCTCTTCCAGAATGGGTCATTACCCTGTTGAAAATTGTGAAGTCATTCAGAAAGAGTACTAAAGACAAATTGAAATAGAACAGACAAGGTAAAAGAAAGATTTACCGATGGCGGTTTATTGAGCTCGCAGAAGGGGGCCAGTCCGGTTTGGCTGCAGGCTTCTACCGGTTCATTCAATAGCTTTTTAACAGCCTCATTGACCTCATTCTCTGATGGCACAGCTTCAGTATGGCACAGAGGATCCTTGGGGTTTTCGGTATATTCACACATTAAACCAGAGCGCCAACTTAGCGGGAGAATACTCCAGGAAATCCAACAGGGAACGAAATTGATGCCTGTTAAACCGTTTGCGGTGAAGGCTCTGAGCTTTGAAAGCTGCGGGGCATATTGGGCTCGCTCTTGAGCACTTAGCCATTGAGGAAATGGATGGTTCTCAGAAAGCCGATGAGAACGGTAACCCCGTAGAGGATTTTCACCTTCCGGAGAAGTATCTAGACAATAAAACCAGGTTTGATTCCAATTTTTAGGATGGATGTGGTGATTGGCGTGAGGAAAACTGACATCCTTTCTCTTCTGGATGGACATTCCGCCAAGTTCAGTGTTAGGACCGTCAGAAAACTCTGTGCGACGATTTAAATGGAAGAAATCCCTGAATAGTTCAACTGAAGGCTCCTCTTGCAAATAAGCTTCACAAAATACTTGAAAATTGCAGATGTTGGACACAGAATTGGGCCCAATATCTTGAGGATGGAGCTGAAAGTCAGCCAGCACATCACGAAAGAACTTTGATCCGGGAGGACTGAATCCTCGGGCTAGATGGTCAAGAAATACGGTAACCTCTCCATCTTTGGGTTCAGGGGGACATTCCGGTCCAGGGACTCTCCAACGGAGGACATCATTTTTGCCTAAAGCGCCAATCTCAGCCCGGTTCTGCAATTCCTCTTCGGTAACCCGAGACTGGACCCAGTTGCAGGAAGTAAACTGTTTGGCTTGCTTTGCCATTTTGAAGGGAAAAGCTGAAAATATAGTGAAGGGCCGATTTATGATTTATGCAAGATTAAACCGACAGTTTTTCAAAGGTATTTACAAATGGCGGTTTAAGCAGGGGCCTAATGGTATCTACCGGTTTATGATCTTTTCTAAAAGCTAAACCGCCGAGGAGAATATGAAAGGTACATATTTGAAGTTATGGAAAAACAAGTTTTGTAAAAGTAGCAACAAGATTACAGATCTACGGCCTGTCAGAAATTCGGAAATATTCAGGATCAATATTCCAACGGATACAACAATGGTTCAAACAACTTAGTTTGGGCTAGTATTTTAGGAAGGATAAGGCACATACTAAAGGAAGCGTAGTTATTACTACAGTCGCACGCAGGGGGTTCAGATCTACACTAGTTGTCGGAGCCACGATGAAGAACTACGAAGAACAGCGCCCTAGTTATGAACTCGCAAGAGAAAACCCTAATGAGATCTATATAAGGGATAAGGAAGGAACGTACCGGAGCCAACGGGTGCGGAGGCGCGCTGACGAGTTTCTGATCCGAACAGGTTGATGCAGCGGCCTGAGTTGACGAAGATGCGAGGGTCGACGGCGGCGGCTCTGCTTCAGCACGAGTGAGCGCGAGGAAGAAGAAGAGGCAAAGGAGAAAGGGGGAAAAAGATATGCCCCTCTGCCCTATTTATAAAGCCGAAAGGTGAAACAGCAGGCGCGGGAATCAAGGAGCCAGAAAAATGGATATGGGACGATACCGTCGCCTTGATCTTCAGAGCTTTTAATGAGTAAAAAATAAAACAGGTACTAGTATTAAATGAGCAGATGACGTCACGGCGGTTTAGTGTGATCCAGGAAGATGATGTCATGGCGATTTATGAAACATTTGAAGCCGCGGAAGGCCAAACTTTTACAAGGCGTTGAAGATTGACATGAACCAGTTCAAATCAATCTGGGGCCTAATGTCAGCGATATAACTAATAGGTATAAACCGCCCAGGAAGGGGCCGGTTTATGCCTATAGCGAATTATTCATATTAAAGCCCAGCGAGACATGGAGCATGGAGCTTTATTCCAAAAGACTAGAGATCCAAGGCCCAAGAGGTGTTAGGGCCCGTAATGTGTAAACCGCCATACGGCGTGTAACTTGTGTTGTAAGATAGGAAAGATAGAGACCGAGCCGGACACGTTTATGAGCCTGCCTTGGGATTCTGTAAACCGGGGCGGGCGTCACCCTGTGTATATAAGGGGACGACCCGGCGACGGTTCAAAGGACAACAACAAATCGAGACTCGGTCAAAGCGGATTCGCTCCCTGGTCATCGAAACCCTAGCAATACCACACCAAACTAGACGTAGGCTTTTACCTTCTCCGAAGGGGCCGAACTAGTATAAAAGTCCTTGCGTCCTTGTGCGCTTTAACCCCTTTAAGCTAACCCGTAGCGATGGCTCCACGACTAAGTCCTTTTGCTAGGACATCTGTCGTGACAAAACCACGACACACTCTGAGGATTGAGAAGAGCTTGGCTAGCTTGAGGCTACTCTGATGCTTTCCAGAGAGTCCCAAGAGGAGCAAGATCATCAATTGTGCGAGTTGTCGAGCCCAGGACTACAGTTTCAGCACCTGCAGCCACTGCCTCAGTTATTCCTCCAGTGTCAACTCCTCCAGCTCCACAGACTTCGTCTGAAGGGTTTGCACATGCTCTTATCTCCACGCCATCTACGCACACCGGAGCCACCAGCCAGAAGACTTCTTCAGCAGCTCCTGGAGATCGTGCCTAGAGTGTCATATAGCACTACACATTTCAAGCTTTTTGGTAACTTGCTACCAAAGGGGGAGAAAGTGTATAGATCATTAGGCTTCGAGACAGAGAGAGAGTTTTGCTTCTTTTTGTCCGTTTTTGTTTGCAACTCAGTTTGTTTGGTTATTGGTACAATTTACTTATGCTTGTGAGATAGTTATGTGGCTGATCATACTACACTTAATGTGTGATTGCATGATTGTGTATGATCATTCACTTGTTTATTTTGGTGATGAGTGCTTGTTTTTTAAATCTTATCATTTTGAGCGCTCCACTAAGATGTATGTGACATGGAAGAGTAAGCCATGATCCTGGTAGATTGTGCATTTGCATTCAAAAGCAAATCTTAAATAACGCACAAATTTAGGGGGAGCTCTTGCTTATCACATACTTCTCAAAGCGACGATGTATTTCATTCCTATTATCATTTGTCGAAGCTTTGATCTATATGTTGTCATCAATTACCAAAAAGGGGGAGATTGAAAGTGCAACTAATCCCCGGGTGGTTTTGGTAATTAATAACAACATATAGCTCATTGAACTAATATCCATTCAAGTTGAATATTTCAGAAAGTTCAATGATTGGCAAAGGCATGGACTAGATATGTGGACCCCTCAAAATGCTAAGGACAAATATTGGCAAAAGCTCAAGACTCTTCATTTCCATTTTAGTGATCCAAGATCACATTGAGTCTATAGGAAAGTCAATACTATTAAAAGGGGATGAGGTGTTGCTTAATGGATTACTTCCTCAAGTGCTTAGTGATATTGCTCCAAAACCCTCAGCCACATTCTCATATTCCACATATGTCCAAAATCCTAAGTCAAACTCGGCCCCACCGATTTGATTCATCCGGCGCCACCGAGTTCATTTGACATAAGCCACTGCCAAAACCCTAGACAATTCGGTCACACCGATACGAATCTTGGTCTCACCGAGATGGCCCTTGCAAACTCTCTAGATAGCTCTTTGCTGAATTCGGTCTCACCGAGTTGAGCATTAGGTCCCACCGAGTTTGCTTGATCAACTCTCTGTTTAATCATTTGCTGAAATCGGTCCCACCGAGTTCATGCAATCAGTCTCAATGAGTTGAGGTTTTGCCCTAGTCCTAGCACATCAGTCACATCGAGTTGATCATGTCGGTCCCACCGAGATTCCTAACGTTCACATTTTGAACTGCTTCGGTCTCACCGAGTTTCTCTGTTCGGTGTGACCGAGTTGGCTCAAATGTGTGTAACGGTTGGATTTTATGTGGAGGCTATATATACCCCTCCACCCCCATCTCCATTTGTAAGAGAGCCATCAGAATGTGTCTATACTTCCACTACTCATTTTCTGAGAGAGAACCACTCGCTCATGTGTTGAGACCAATATATACCAAATCTACCATAAGAATCTTGATCTCTAGCCTTCCCCAAGTTGCTTTCCACTCAAATCATCTTTTGGCCATATCCAAATCTGTGAGAGAGATTTGAGTGTTGGGGAGACTATCATTTGAAGCACAAGAGCAAGGAGTTCATTAGCATCACACCATTTATTACCTTTTGGAGAGTGGTGTCTCCTAGATTGGTTAGGTGTCACTTTGAAGCCTCCGACAAGATTGTGGAGTTGAACCAAGGAGTTTGTAAGGGCAAGGAGATCGCCTACTTCGTGAAGATCTACCCGAGTGAGGCAAGTCCTTCATGGGCGATGGCCATGGTGGGATAGACAATGTTGCTTCTTCGCGGACCCTTCGTGGGTGGAGCCCTCCATGGACTCGCGCAGCCGTTACCCTTCGTGGGTTGAAGTCTCCACCAACGTGGATGTATGATAGCACCACCTATCGGAACCACGCCAAAAATCTCCGTGTCTCCATTGCATTTGCACTCTCCAAACCGCTCCCTTTACCTTCATATGCAATGCTTTACTTTCCGCTGCTAAACTCTTAGAATTGCATGTGTAGGTTGGTTACTTGACTTGTGCTAAGTTGCTAAAATCTGCCAACACTTAAAATTGGGAAAATGCTAGATTTTTATTTGGTCAAGTAGTCTAATCACCCCCCCCCCCCTCTAGATATACTTTCGATCCTACGGAAAAGCGTTAGGAAAAGTAGATACGGTGGAGACGTATCAAAGCTTCTCAAAGATGGAATAACATACCTTAGGTGATGTTGATTTTGATCATGTAGTCGAACTTGTGTTGGATGCTCAAGGTTGATGTAGTCCATCAAGGGTTGGGAGCACCACTAGTAGTTTGAGTTCATCTTCCTACATGGGCCAGTTTTGCAAGGAAGAGCACTTGTGTATCCAAAATGACAATCATGAAACTTGATACGAAATGAGATTTGATATATAGAAATTGTCAAAGGATATGTTGAGTGGATTCATGCTTCCTTGTAATCAACAACCATGAAGTAGAAACTTGGTTATGTAGAGATTTCTCAAGATATGAGTGACTTGCAATCTCAAAGATTTGGGCTCATCCAAGTACCTACAAGGGGTTAGATAACATGCAAAGGTACAAATATAGATCCAAGGCATATGATCATCATCATAATAGAAATATCAAGGATTGGTCACAAAAGGTTGATGCCTTGCATGTATCCAAATGGAGTTTCTAATCCAAGTTTGAGGCATCAATGATATTCAATTCACCTCTCAAATGGCTAATACTTTCTCATCAAGCGGTTTGGTGAATATATCCGCCAATTGCTTATTGGTACGAACATGCTTAAGATTGATGTCTCCTTTAGCAACATGATCTCGAATGAAATGATGATGAACTTCAATATGCTTAGTTCGAGAATGTTGCACGGGATTGTGAGAAATATTAATAGCACTCTCATTATCACAAAGCAATGGAACATGTTTCACATATATCCCATAATCCTTAAGGGTTTGGGTCATCCATAGTAATTGAGCACAACATGATCCGGCGGTAATGTACTCTGCTTCGGCGGTGGATAAGGATATCGAGTTTTGTTTCTTTGAGGACCAAGACACAAGAGATCTACCAAGAAATTGCAAAATACCCGAAGTGGACTTTCTGTCAACCTTGTCACCGGCGTAGTCCGAATCAGAGTAGCCAACAAGATCAAAATATGACCTCTTAGGATACCAAATGCCAAAGGTTGGTGTATGAATTAAGTATTTTACTATCCTTTTCACAGCCTTAAGATGACATTATTTAGGGGCCGCTTGATATCGTGCACACATGCACACACTTAGCATAATATCGGGACGGGAGACACATAGATATAACAACGAACCAATCATAGAGCGGTAAACCATTTGGTCAACCGGTTTGCCATCCTTAGTCGAGTCAAGATGTCCACTAGTAGGCATGGGTGTTTTCATACCTTTGCTTTCTTGCATGTTGAACTTCTTGAAAAGATCCTTGGTATACTTTGTTTGAGAAACAAAGGTACCTTCTTTAGATTTCTTGATTTGCAAGCCAAGAAAGAATTTGAGTTCACTCATCATAGACATCTCAAACTTCTCCGACATTAGCCTTCCAAACTTTCCATTAAAATGGGGGTTAGTAGAACCAAATATGATATCATCCACATAAATTTGGCACACAAATAATTCATCATTAACCCTTTTAGTAAAAAGTGTAGAATCAATTTTCCCAATATCAAAGCCTTTTTCAATAAGAAACTTGGCCACGCATTTATACCATGCTCTAGGAGCTTGTTTAAGACCATAAAGAGATTTGTGAAGTTTGTAGACATGATTAGGTTTCTTGGGATTAACAAAGTCGGGAGGTTATTTAACATAAACTTCCTCCTCTATTTCACCATTAAGAAAAGCACTTTTAATGTCCATTTGATATAAAGTGATGTCATGGTGATTGGCATAAGCAAGTAAGATGCGTATGGACTCAAATCTAGCAACGGGGTCATATGTCTCACCGTAATCCATACCTTCGACTTGAGTGTAGCCTTGGGCGACGAGACGAGCCTTGTTGTGTACAATTTGTCCATCTTCATCTTGCTTATTCCGAAACACCTATTTGGTTCCAATGACATTGTGTTTGTCATCGGGCTTCTCAACCAATGTCCATACTTGGTTTCTCTCAAAGTTATGTAGTTCCTCATGCATAGCATTCACCCAATTCGGGTCATCAAGAGCATCTTCAACCTTCATAGGTTCAACATTAGAAATGAATGAATAATGCTCACAAAAATTAGCCAAACGAGTTTTAGAGCAAGTAATTCTCCCAGTTTGAATATCATCAAAGATTTGTTCAACAGGATGATCTCTTGATATTCTTGCTCTAACTCATGAGAGCTTTTGTTTGGGTCGGGGTGGAACATCCTCTTCATTGTCTTCTTCTTGTTGTTGTCCTTCTTCATTGTCGTTGGTGTTGTTGTCCTCTTGTGGAGGTCAAGAAGGAGGTCGATGAGGTTCATCTTGATGTACTTCCTCATTTCCTTCGTATTGACGTGTTCCACTTGTGGATGCCTCCAAGTCATCTTGTGGTTCACCTAGTCGTGAAGTTGAGGCTTCCACTTGAACCGACAAGGTACTCTCCTTCACCTCCTTTGGGGAATTTTGCCAATAGACAAGTCTTGAACTGCTTCCGAAGGATCTTTGTCTCCTACATCAATTGGCAATTGCTCTACTTGCGAGCCTTTAGATTCATCAAACTTCATATCTGCCGTCTCTTCAACCTTTCGGGTGAAATTGTTGTAGACACGGTAAGTGTGAGAGTTTGAGCCGTAACCGAGTAGGAAACCTTCATGAGATTTAGGAGCAAATTTCAAACGACAATGCTTGTCAAGAATGTAACACTTTGAGCCAAATACTCGAAAGTATCCAACTTGGGGTTTGTTATCGGTGAGAAGCTCGTATGCCGTCTTACCGAGAAGCTTGTGAAGATATAGTCGGTTTGTAGCATGGCAAGCTGTCTCAACCGCTTTTGCCCAAAAGTGTCTTGGCGTCTTGTATTCATCAAGCATCATTCTCGCCAGCTCAATCAGCGTCCGGTTCTTCCTCTCAACAACTCCGTTTTGTTGAGGTGTGTACGTAGCCTAGAACTCATGTGAAATCCCTTCTTCGTCAAGGAAGGTATCCACATTGGCGTTCTTGAACTCTATTCCGTTGTCGCTCCGAACCTTCTTGATTTTTTTACTTCAAATTGATTTTGGGCCTTCCTAGCGAAGTTCTTGAAAATCTTTTGGACCAGAGATTTATCATCAAAAAAGAACACCCACATAAATCTTGAAAAATCATCATCAATGACCAATCCAAACGAGTTACCACCGAGACTCTTGTAAGCGTTGGGACCAAAAAGATCCATGTGAAGTAGCTCAAGCGGTCTTCTCATGGTCATGATGTTCTTCATGGGATGGCTTCCTCCAACTTCTTTTCCTGCTTGACAGTCACTGCAAAGTCTATCCTTGTCAAATATTACATCTTTAACACCAAGGATATGATCGCCTTTAATAAGCTTATCAAGATTTCGCATGCCCACATGACCTAACCTTCTTTGCCACAACAAACCTTTATAAGATTTAGCAATCAAGCAAGTACGAGGTTGGGCTTCCTTAGTGAAATCAACAATGTATAGGTCACCTCTACGAATACCGCAAAAGACCATTTTATGATTATGTAATGCCCAGGATGGGACTATATCTCCTACGTGTCGAGGCACGACTTAAAGATATAAGCCCATCCTAGAATGATCTCAGTTTTGGTATATTTGCACGACTCATGTAAAAGAGGGATTAAATTGTAAAAGGAGATAGTTGGCTTACACTCGCCACTTCACACAATACATTACATAAGCAATCATCATCCAAAACATCACAACCCATCTAAGGGCAAGATCCAAAAGAAAGATACCAAAACAACATAAAGCCACAGGTCAGGATCGAATCCTAGTAGAAGAACCACTACTGATCGTCGAAGCGTCACAAACAAACAGCCAAACTCTTCATTGAGCTCCCGGTGAAGAACTGAACCAGCTCCTGCATCGAACTCGGCTGAACCTGCATCTGGTGTGGTGAAGTAACTGTGAGCCACAGAGGACTCAGCAATCCCGTTCCCGGGTAACACGACTATTTAAGCCTTGGGTGAGGACAAGGCTGAAGAAAGAACAAGAGGTGAAGGAACAACAAGAGTCTGCAGTAGCAACTAGCACTAACTTACGTAAAAGAGAGCGAGAAGAGAAGGCGCATCGGTCGAGAGATGATCATGAAGTGATCCTAACTAAAGCCAGTCAAACATAACCCCACCGTGTTCAACTCCCGAATCCCTATTCGGAAATTGACAGTCACGGTACACACGCCGGTAGTGTATTGAAACATTGTGTCAAGTTATCTACAACCGGATATTAACAAGCTCCCATCTGCCACATAATCGCGGGCACGGCTTTCGAAAGTTCAAACCCTGCAGGGGTGTTCCAACTTGACCCATTACAAGCCCACGATCCGTGGAGTCGCAACTCCAAAGTGGGAAGACCCGAGTATTCTCGGAATCCCGTGCTCAAGTTAAACCGAACTAAGGTAAGGCTAATCCAGCAAATCCTCCCGGCGTGTCGACACCCTGATAGTAGCCGCGCGTATCTAAGTCTCAGGACACGACCGGATGAGTCATCCTACAGGTTTTTACCAAACCTCAAGTTTCCTTGAGGTGGCCCCGCAGTCTGCTCGTTTCGGACCAACACTCATGTGGAGCACTGGCCCGGGGGGTTGAATTAAAATAAAAGGGATAGCTAGTCCACATGCAAGTTTTATTAGTTATTAGGCAAATAGTACCAATGTTGGGACTTGCTGGAAAAGACTTAGCACTTAGCGGTTTATCAAGGGGGTCCCATACACCCCAACCGTGTTAGCAACGCATAATCAAGGAACATAACACCGGTTTATACGGTTCCTAACGGCATGAGTGGAACAAATCACCAAGCAAAAGGCTTAGCCTTCCACCCTTGCCAATATATAGATGATTTCATTTTTAAGCATTTATATAGTGTGATATAACCCAACCAAACTTCAACATGAAGCAAGCATCTTCAATCTTCACCTGCAACTAACAATGCTATAAGAAGGGCTGAGCAAAGCGTACTTAGCCAAGCAACGGTTTGCATAGGTAGGGTGGTTAAACAGGTTCATGGTTACAAGTAGGAGGCTGACAGGAAGACATGGGCATCGAGGCAAAACTATAGATCGAGACTACTAGCAATAGGCAAAGATAGTAATGTTATCGGGGTTCGGTCATCTTGCCTGGGATTCCACAAGGGAGAAGAACGGATCCACGAAGTAGACGGAGCAACACAGTCGAGCGAATCCTCACAACTCCGGAACGAAACCGAAGCTAACAAGAGAAGCAACCGGAAAGAAAGAAACAACACGGTAAACACACAAGCATAAACATGGCATACGATGCACATCCAAATATGATGCATGTCCGGTTTAAATATGCATGGCATGGCAAAGGTGCACAAACAACACTACAAGTTAAGTGGAGCTCAATATGCAACGAGTTGCATATTGACGAAACACCACATTTTAATTATTTAATTGACTCTCGTTATTTACAAGACAAGATTAAATGTTTTTAACATGGCAAGAGGTGAAGCTTAAAGAAACTACACTATTAGGCAATTTAAATGAGGCCGGAAGAACAACAACAATTCCGGAAAAAAATCCCCATAAGCATGTTTAATAATTATTAAAGCAACAACAAATCACACATATATAATGTTGTTAACATGATGCGGATGACATGAACAAGTTTATGCAATTTTATTAAAAGGTTAACAAGAAGATGATATGAAGCATCGTCACCGTGGTGGAAGGAAAGGGTGCCACGGCAACGATCCGAAAATGATGCCACGCAACATATCGGTTCTGGTAACTCGTTGAGAGTCCGGTGCAAAAGATAGATGACGAAGCGAGCGGAACAAGATGAAAGGTGGGGCGATCCCGTTGCCGGGTTCCCACGAGTCGGTGACGAGGCAACCGAGGAACAAGACAAACGGACGAAACGGCACGGAGCACACATGGGTAACATTTCATACAACCACAACAAGCATCTCACGGGTCATCCACGGGGTCGTCTCGTTATACCTTTGAAGCGTGCGTTTCGGGGCGGTTCGAGACGTAGAGGAAGAAGGCGTTCACGTGTCCGAAGAGGAAGAAGTCGTTCCGTAGAGGGAAGTAGTGGTACACGGGGCGACGGTAGTCGTTCACGTTCGTAGCGGTCTTGCCGGTCTCGGGTCGTAGTTGTGCATGTCGTCGAGGTACTTGTCACAAGGTCGTCGTCGTACTTGCCGTAGGGGTACATGAGGGTCGTCGTGTAGAGGTACTCGTCACGGTTCGTAGACGTTCGGTTCTTGCGTCGATCTTGCCTGTCTTGGTCACACCGTAAGGAACACTTGGCGAAAACAACAGCAGTAACAGAAACAACAAAAAGGACATGACGGTCTCGGGACACAGCCACGACAAATCAAGCGGAGCTCGCCGGGAAGCACGGAGGCAGGGCAGCTGGCTGGCCGGGCGGCGCGAGGCTGAGGACGGACGGCGACCATGGCTTGTGCTGGGCTCCTGGAGGACGAGGCCGGCGACCTGGTGCTGCTGCCACCTCTGACCGGCGGCCCTGGAGGCGGGGTTGACTCTGGCCGGACCTGCCGAGGAAGAGGCGAGGCGCTGGCTGGCGCCTGGAGGAGCTCGGAGGAAGGTGCTCGGGGCGGCCTGATGGAGGACGGGCAGGGCGACCACGTCGAGGCGCGGCGCTTGGCGATGCGGGAATGGGAGGCAGGGGCGGCGCGCAGCTCCTGGTCGAGGAGGAACGGCGCGGCAGGGTGCTGCAAGACGAGGAGGCGAGGGAGCCTGGCCGGCCCTGGCTGCGGGCGTCGACCAGAGGAGGAGGTCGGCTCGGGGCTGTTGTGGCGCACGGGAGGAGACGGCAAGGCGGCGGACGCCCTGGCCCGGCGGTGGGTGGCTCTTGGCGACGGGGCCGGCGTCGCTGGCGGCCTGGAGGAAAGGGGAGGCGAGGTGGAGAGCTCCCTGGCCGAGCCTGGCCGGTCGAGCGGGGAGGGCGCTGGGGCTCGGCTCGCGGGGAGAGGAGAAGAGGGAGATGGAGCGATGGGACTCGGGGAGAGGGAGGCTGGCGGCGGGGTGCGGTGATGAGGAGCGATGCGGTGCGGTGATCGGTCCGGCTAGGGTTCGAGACGAACTGGGCCGTGGGCCGGCTGAGGAAGGCCGTGGCTGGGCCGAAAGCTAGAAGGGCCGGCTGGGGGGAGGCTGAGGGCTGCTGGGAGGCCTGAGAGGCTGGTTATTCCTCTCTCTGGTTTTTAACAGAAACCAAAAAGAGAGAAGAGAAATAAAAATGAGGAGGGGGGTTAGGGAAAAGATAACACATGGGAGGATTTTTCTCGGGCTCATAAAAACGAGCACGGTCCGAGAAAATAGAAAAAGGCATGATCGAAAAAATAATTCAAACATATTTGAATTTAATCAAATGGGTTTGAACTAAGACTTGATTATTGAGGTGTCCAAAAATGTTCGAATTTTCGGAGGAACCTCGAAACAACGGAAAAGAATTATTGGCAAGGTTTTTGTAGGAGAACTCGAAGTGAAAAAGACATGGGGAAAAATATGCAAGTGTGTTGGTTAATTCCAAACAACTGGAATATTTAATATAGCTCCCTAAAATATTGAGAGACTTTTATATGTTATAAAGAGAAGTCACCTTCCCTCGATTTAAATGGACCGAAGGTCCACACGATTTATTTGAGTTGAGATGCAAAAAAAAAGACATGATGGCATGATGACATGATGCAATGCAAAAATAAATAACACAAGCACCAAAGAACACACGGGAGAACCCGGAACATCTGTAATCTTCTGGAATCTTCTGGAATCTTCTGGGACGTCGGTCTTCGGGCGTCACAACTCTCCCACACTAACAGAGGATCTCGACCCGAGATCCTAGAGATAGCACCGGGTAAAAACGGAAGAGGAAGAGGTAAAACAAAGTTGCTTCTTTGACAGACGAGTGAAACCAAGGAACCTTGAGAGGTTGAACAATCTTGAAAGAAAGAATGCAACGGAGATGAACGAAGATGAAACACTCCGTTGGAAAAGAGGAACAAGGAGCATTATGAGAACCTTGCAGGTTGAAAGACATTAAACAAGAGCTTACGAACCAAAAGAATATGAAACCGCAACGGTATAGCCAAGGAATAAGAATGACAGAATTTGGACAGCACTCCGTCTGAAATGGAAGGAATTAACAAGAATTAGAGAAGATGAAGTGATACTTGATGAAAAGAACAACATATTGCCTCCGAAACAATTAAAAGAATGGCACAAGGGTAAGAAAAGATTCAGACAGCACTCCGGTTTAAGGATAGGCAAAATTTGATAAGATGACGGAACTAGAATGGAGGACACAACACTCCGGTTAAATGATAAGCAAGGGAAAGAACATGATCTCGATAAAACGATATGATGGTTTGGAGAGAGCAACATCACAATGCCTCCGGAATGAAAGAATAGCATATAAATCAATGAAGAATTGAACGGAGAAAGATATGACAACTTCTCTCAAAATAGAATTTGAAAGAGCAACCTTACGAAGATGGGTTGAACAGAGTTGTTGGAAAAAATCAACAACGAAAAGGAATAAGCTTGATGTGGGCTTATGGAAAACATCTCAAAGTTATGAGGTGACAACCAGCCACTTAGAAAAACATTTGAATGGATTGAGATCAACAAGGAGATGAAAAGCTTATTTCACCGGAATGATAAATGAAGAACTTGGGTCATTATAAGCACCATAATATCAACAATCCTTAGGGAAAGCTTTTGGGTGAAATACAACCCAAGATTACTCCAAGAGATAAAATGAGGGGTTGAAAGGATCTCCTGAACAAGGAAAATGATGATTAAATCTCATTCCTGACAACTTGAGAATCATGAAACATGAAGGAAAATTGTCAAAAATGGCATACCACCATCTCAAAGAATAAGGTAGAAAGAATTGCAATTGGAAAGCATGAAGAAGAATGCTTGAGCTCCAACAAGATGAAGAAGAATGCTTGAGCTCCAACAAGAATCTTGAAGAAGACTACGAGGATGAATTAAATGATGATGAACCACCATGAAAACTCCGGTAATGAAAGCATGAGAAGCGAAAGATGAAAAGAATAAGATTCAAAGCCTGCGATGAATTAGATGGAGCTTGAAATGATAATTGAAATATCTTGGAGCTCCGGATAACAAGATGAACAACTTGGAACCAAGGATATGATATGATGAACAAGCTCTGAAGGATGGGATTAACCTCTTGAAAGAAACTAGAATAAGATTTATGTTATTCATATCCTTCACCAATTTAAATTGATGACAACCAAAGGATTTGGCATACTACTTATTCTCGTTGGAAAGAATTAAAGAGAGATCTAGCACAAGCTTGGGTAAATCTTCAACGAAGCACCGGTAGGATTGTGAAAAGAACAAATGAATTAACGATAACAACGGAAGGGTAACTTGAAAGAACCACCGTAAGAATATAGAGACGAACGAAGAGACATCAATGAAGAATATTTGGAGGACGAGGTTGAAAACTGAGAACGAAGAAATCTTCTGAAATGATGGCCTTCGGAGGATCACAATGGAAAGAATTCATGAAATGCTTCGGACGGTATAAAAGAATTCCCACAATCGAAAACAATTATGAGGATGGCATGAAGCTAGAATCACAACTCATCAAGAGAACGGGTCAAAATTTAAGAGAAACTCTTCTCCGATCTTGAAATGTTGAGAATGAAGACGAGAAATGCCATGAAGAATTGTTGAGCACTCCGGAATGAAGAATTAAAAAGGTTGAACCAATGATGAAAAGAATTTGAAAGCGGTCCTGGAGAAGGCATGTGACTGATGGAAATCATTCTTACGTCACACTTTCAAAAGAATTTGAGTATAACTCCAGAAAATAGAAGAGTCAGGTAAGATCCTGGGAAAAAACCTGTGGGTTATGGGCCCACTCAAAGAAATCACCATTGAAAAAGATTGCTTGAGATATATTGCACCGGTTGAATTAAATGGCTTGAATAAGATAACAATCTTCAAAAATAGCTTGAATGGATTAAGAATGGAATTATGAATCTTCAGCACTCCGGATATGAATAGCAAGAGGAGAATGATTAATTGGTGCACCAGAATAAGAAAACATTGTGAACTGAGGAAAAGGATAAGATCAACACCGAAATCTTGAATTACATCCACCGTAGAATTAGAGAACAAAAGAATGATGAACTTGAAACTCTTGAGCATCTTCACGATAATTCACCGGATAAGAACATTGAAGGAAAAAAAATGAAGAAATATCACATGAATAAAATGGATACTTCATTTGAGAACTCTTGCTCTGAGAAGAAGAAGGGTGGGAGGGTGGGGAAAACAAAGACAACTTGGGGAGAATGAAACAGACAAATCGTCAGATTTCTCAACGACGTCTGTATGGAATAACTTGAAAAGAAGGCACACCGGTTGAAAGGAATTAACATGAAAATCTTGACGATCAAGAAGGACTAGCACTCCCATAGAAATATGAGAATACCGATTAGGAAAGGTATGGAATCAACATTTGACATCGAAGCAACTCGAATACCAGAATCAAAACAAGAACAAAGGATAGATATGCAACATGATCTTCACAATATCATCCGAACAGAGAATTGAACGAATGAATTCCGCAGGTACGTCAACTTGTCGAGAAGCCACTTGGAGAACAAAAATAAATAAAAAGGAACAAGGAACAGATAGAACAAATACAAGATAGAAGCTTCGTTCGACATATTCGTGCTGAAAGCTCATGGAACGTGTTACAAAAGGGTTTTGCAATCCCCGGATCAGCATAGCCAAGGACCCTTTAAGATGCAACTCCCGATCAGAACAAGTCCATAAAACCACTTCACTCAATGTAGAACCCCGAACTTCATATCATGTACTCGTTGGAAGAATGCCTAGAACTACTTGATGAACCCACCTATAGATTTCCGAAAGTTTCCAGTTATGCAATCAGGTGTTGGGGATACACGGGAAGCACCGCGCAATCAACTCTAAACCTACATCCAGGTGTATCCATCCTTCAACACATAACCAGTCTTTCTCGGAAACTGTTTACCTCGGACCTTCGAAAAGCATCCACTATAACAAGCTATGGCAATACTCTCGAACTACCTCCCCAGTACTGGGTGATGTCGGGGTTATCTTGCCACTGGCCGTATAGGAGAGATTTTCGATGTCGGCCGTCTTAAGTATTCTAGTACTGCCGCGATGGATTTGTGACGACAACACCTCGGAGCTCAACTCCCCGGGACACTGCCACAACCCCTAATGACAGGAGGCATCGAGAACAATGTTCTCATCACAAAGACATCGGAACAATCCAAACAATACTCGCGAGATCCTAAAAAAAATTGGTGCGATTTTTGAAAGTAGTAGAGGCAAGAGTAATTGTCAGGAGTCCTCACCAGAATGAAAAGAGATGAGGAGCAAAAGAAAATCCTACTCTCCGATATAAATATAGGACTCAAAACATTTTCAAGTGTGTGCCTAGACTCAACCGTCAACGATTCGATCAATCAGTGGGGGCTTCTAGGTCGGAGAAGGCTCTGATACCAACTTGTAATGCCCAGGATGGGACTATATCTCCTACGTGTCGAGGCACGACTTAAAGATATAAGCCCATCCTAGAATGATCTCAAGTTTTGGTATCTTTGCACGACTCATGTAAAAGAGGGATTAAATTGTAAAAGGAGATAGTTGGCTTACACTCGCCACTTCACACAATACATTACATAAGCAATCATCATCCAAAACATCACAACCCATCTAAGGGCAAGATCCAAAAGAAAGATACCAAAACAACATAAAGCCACAGGTCAGGATCGAATCCAAGTAGAAGAACCACTACTGATCGTCGAAGCGTCACAAACAAACAGCCAAACTCTTCATTGAGCTCCCGGTGAAGAACTGAACCAGCTCCTGCATCGAACTCGGCTGAACCTGCATCTGGTGTGGTGAAGTAACTGTGAGCCACAGAGGACTCAGCAATCCCGTTCCCATGTAACACGACTATTTAAGCCTTGGGTGAGGACAAGGCTGAAGAAAGAACAAGAGGTGAAGGAACAACAAGAGTCTGCAGCAGCAACTAGCACTAACTTACGTAAAAGAGAGCGAGAAGAGAAGGCGCATCGGTCGAGAGATGATCACGAAGTGATCCTAACTAAAGCCAGTCAAACATAACCCCACCGTGTTCAACTCCCGAATCCCTATTCGGAAATTGACAGTCACGGTACACACGCTGGTAGTGTATTGAAACATTGTGTCAAGTTATCTACAACCGGATATTAACAAGCTCCCATCTGCCACATAACCGCGGGCACGTCTTTCGAAAGTTCAAACCCTGCAGGGGTGTTCCAACTTGACCCATTACAAGCCCACGATCCGCGGAGTCGCAACTCCAAAGTGGGAAGACCCGAGTATTCTCGGAATCCCGTGCTCAAGTTAAACCGAACTAAGGTAAGGCTAATCCAGCAAATCCTCCCGGCGTGTCGACACCCTGATAGGAGCCGCGCGTATCTAAGTCTCGGGACACGACCGGATGAGTCATCCTACAGGTTTTTACCAAACCTCAAGTTTCCTTGAGGTGGCCCCGCAGTCTGCTCGTTTCGGACCAACACTCATGTGGAGCACTGGCCTGGGGGGTTGAATTAAAATAAAAGGGATAGCTAGTCCACATGCAAGTTTTGTTAGTTATTAGGCAAATAGTACCAATGTTGGGACTTGCTGGAAAAGACTTAGCACTTAGCGGTTTATCAAGGGGGTCCCATACACCCCAACCGTGTTAGGAACGCATAATCAAGGAACATAACACCGGTTTATACGGTTCCTAACGGCATGAGTGGAACAAATCACCAAGCAAAAGGCTTAGCCTTCCACCCTTGCCAATATATAGATGATTTCATTTTTAAGCATTTATATAGTGTGATATAACCCAACCAAACTTCAACATGAAGCAAGCATCTTCAATCTTCACCTGCAACTAACAATGCTATAAGAAGGGCTGAGCAAAGCGTACTTAGCCAAGCAACGGTTTGCATAGGTAGGGTGGTTAAACAGGTTCATGGTTACAAGTAGGAGGCTGACAGGAAGACATGGGCATCGAGGCAAAACTATAGATCGAGACTACTAGCAATAGGCAAAGATAGTAATGTTATCGGGGTTCGGTCATCTTGCCTGGGATTCCACAAGGGAGAAGAACGGATCCACGAAGTAGACGGAGCAACACAGTCGAGCGAATCCTCACAACTCCGGAACGAAACCGAAGCTAACAAGAGAAGCAACCGGAAAGAAAGAAACAACACGGTAAACACACAAGCATAAACATGGCATACGATGCACATCCAAATATGATGCATGTCCGGTTTAAATATGCATGGCATGGCAAAGGTGCACAAACAACACTACAAGTTAAGTGGAGCTCAATATGCAACGAGTTGCATATTGACGAAACACCACATTTTAATTATTTAATTGACTCTCGTTATTTACAAGACAAGATTAAATGTTTTTAACATGGCAAGAGGTGAAGCTTAAAGAAACTACACTATTAGGCAATTTAAATGAGGCCGGAAGAACAACAACAATTCCGGAAAAAAATCCCCATAAGCATGTTTAATAATTATTAAAGCAACAACAAATCACACATATATAATGTTGTTAACGTGATGCGGATGACATGAACAAGTTTATGCAATTTTATTAAAAGGTTAACAAGAAGATGATATGAAGCATCGTCACTGTGGTGGAAGGAAAGGGTGCCACGGCAACGATCCGAAAATGATGCCACGCAACATATCGGTTCCGGTAACTCGTTGAGAGTCCTGTGCAAAAGATAGATGACGAAGCGAGCGGAACAAGATGAAAGGTGGGGCGATCCCGTTGCCGGGTTCCCACGAGTCGGTGACGAGGCAACCGAGGAACAAGACAAATGGACGAAACGGCACGGAGCACACACGGGTAACATTTCATACAACCACAACAAGCATCTCACGGGTCATCCACGGGGTCGTCTCGTTATACCTTTGAAGCGTGCGTTTCGGGGCGGTTCGAGACGTAGAGGAAGAAGGCGTTCACGTGTCCGAAGAGGAAGAAGTCGTTCCGTAGAGGGAAGTAGTGGTACACGGGGCGACGGTAGTCGTTCACGTTCGTAGCGGTCTTGCCGGTCTCGGGTCGTAGTTATGCATGTCGTCGAGGTACTTGTCACAAGGTCGTCGTGGTACTTGCCGTAGGGGTACATGAGGGTCGTCGTGTAGAGGTACTCGTCACGGTTCGTAGACGTTCGGTTCTTGCGTCGATCTTGCCTGTCTTGGTCACACCGTAAGGAACACTTGGCGAAAACAACAGCAGTAACAGAAACAACAAAAAGGACATGACGGTCTCGGGACACAGCCACGACAAATCAAGCGGAGCTCACCGGGAAGCACGGAGGCAGGGCAGCTGGCTGGCCGGGCGGCGCGAGGCTGAGGACGGACGGCGACCATGGCTTGTGCTGGGCTCCTGGAAGACGAGGCCGGCGACCTGGTGCTGCAGCCACCTCTGACCGGCGGCCCTGGAGGCGGGGTTGACTTTGGCCGGACCTGCCGAGGAAGAGGCGAGGCGCTGGCTGGCGCCTGGAGGAGCTCGGAGGAAGGTGCTCGGGGCGGCCTGATGGAGGACGGGCAGGGCGACCACGTCGAGGCGCAGCGCTTGGCGATGCGGGAATGGGAGGCAGGGGCGGCGCGCAGCTCCTGGTCGAGGAGGAACGGCGCGGCAGGGTGCTGCAAGACGAGGAGGCGAGGGAGCCTGGCTGGCCCTGGCTGCGGGCGTCGACCAGAGGAGGAGGTCGGCTCGGGGCTGTTGCGGCGCACGGGAGGAGACGGCAAGGCGGCGGACGCCCTGGCCCGGCGGTGGGTGGCTCTTGGCGACGGGGCCGGCGTCGCTGGCGGCCTGGAGGAAAGGGGAGGCGAGGTGGAGAGCTCCCTGGCCCAGCCTGGCCGGTCGAGCGGGGAGGGCGCTGGGGCTCGGCTCGCGGGGAGAGGAGAAGAGGGAGATGGAGCGATGGGACTCGGGGAGAGGGAGGCTGGCGGCGGGGTGCGGGGATGAGGAGCGATGCGGTGCGGTGATCGGTCCGGCTAGGGTTCGAGACGAACTGGGCCGTGGGCCGACTGAGGAAGGCCGTGGCTGGGCCGAAAGCTAGAAGGGCCGGCTGGGGGGAGGCTGAGGGCTGCTGGGAGGCCTGAGAGGCTGGTTATTCCTCTCTCTGGTTTTTAACAGAAACCAAAAAGAGAGAAGAGAAATAAAAATGAGGAGGGGGGTTAGGGAAAAGATAACACATGGGAGGATTTTTCTCGGGCTCATAAAAACGAGCACGGTCCGAGAAAATAGAAAAAGGCATGATCGGAAAAATAATTCAAACATATTTGAATTTAATCAAATGGGTTTGAACTAAGACTTGATTATTGAGGTGTCCAAAAATGTTCGAATTTTCGGAGGAATCTCGAAACAACGGAAAAGAATTATTGGCAAGGTTTTTGTAGGAGAACTCGAAGTGAAAAAGACATGGGGAAAAAATATGCAAGTGTGTTGGTTAATTCCAAACAATTGGAATATTTAATATAGCTCCCTAAAATATTGAGAGACTTTTATATGTTATAAAGAGAAGTCACCTTCCCTCGATTTAAATGGACCGAAGGTCCACACGATTTATTTGAGTTGAGATGCAAAAAATAAAGACATGATGGCATGATGACATGATGCAATGCAAAAATAAATAACACAAGCACCAAAGAACACACGGGAGAACCCGGAACATCTGGAATCTTCTGGAATCTTCTGGAATCTTCTGGGACGTCGGTCTTCGGGCGTCATAGATTATCTCTACGAAACACTTGACAATCTACTTTAGTAAATAAGACATTGAAACCAAAGTCGGCTAGTCTAGATACAGAAAGCAGATTATACCCAAGGGATTCAACGAGCATGACATTTTGGATAGAGCTATCATGGGAGATGGTGATGTCTACTACACGCTTCTATTCCTGTAGACAGTGTTGGGCCTCCAAGAGCAGAGGTTTGTAGGACAGCAGCAAATTTATCTTAAGTGAGTAACCCAAGGTTTATCGAACTCAGGGAAGTGGAGGTTGAACGTACCCCTTTCAAGCAACCCTGCAATCAAGATACAAGAAGTCTCTTGTGTCTCCAACACACCTAATACACTTGTCAGATGTATAGGTGCACTAGTTCGGCGAAGAGATGTTAAATGGCAAGTGATATGGATGGCAAAAGATGTATTTGTAAATCTGAAATAAAAATGGCAGCAAGCAAACATGTAACAAAACTGAAAGTAAACGGTGTTCAATTGATGAAAACAAGGCCTAGGGATCATACTTTCACTAGTGGCAACTCCCAACAACATTAACATATTCGAATCACATGATATTTCCCATAATGGAGACGCACTCGGAGGTCATTCCTTTGTGGTCAAGAGAGGACGAGAATTATGTAGGGCTACAAAAGCACACCTCTAAGTTCGTAGTTCTTAATCTATGGATTTCCCAATGTCACCGCGGCCATCCAAAGAGAGTACCACAATCACCACAACATATCTCAAGGATAGTCAAAGACAAGCACCAAGAGACTCTCAATCTTCAATCAACACACAAAAGAGGAAATCACTCATGAAAATATTCTTCTAATCCATGTCCAATAGACCGCTGTCACCTTGGTCTCGGGGATTATACTAGATAAAGACAAGTGAGTACATCAATTCAATACATAGAGGAAGGGGAAATATCATGGGATCACCCTAGATTAACATAGCCTATGATCACAACGAAGATCACATCATGGGAGAGAGAATTGACCACATAGCTGCTGGTAGAAACCTCAGCCCCGAGGGGGAACTACTCCCGCATCATGGAGGGAGGAAGCAACGTCGATGGAGACGAATCCGGGGGCACTTCCCCGTCCCGGCAGGATGCCGGCACAGGAATTCTGGTCCCCCGAAACTTGGTGGCGATGGCGGCGGAGATCGGAATAGCTTCTGGAGAAAAGGGTTCTGGAATCAGGGTTTCCACGACGGGAGAAATATATATGCGAAGGGGGGTCACCAGAGGCGGAGAGGGGGCCCCAGGCGCCCCCCCTGGGCGGCTAGGGGTGGGGCCGCCCCGGGTGGCCGCCTGTGCCGCCCCTGGCTCCCCTCTGGCCCTGCTTTGGTTTTTCTCGAAGCTCCCGGTACGCTGATTTTTCCTGTATTTTTCCCGGAATTTTTAGAGCACTTTTAATATGGGGGAAACCTGAAATAGAAAAACAGCAGAAAACAGGAACTGGCACTGTGGTGCACTGTGTTAATAGGTTAGTCCAAATATGATCAAAAGTGTATGGAAGTGCATAAATATCATAGCAATATCACACAAAAGAGGCATGGAGCAAGCAGAAATTATAGATACGTTTTGGACGTATCAACATCCCCAAGCTTAATTCCTGCTCGTCCTCGAGTAGGTAAATGATAACAAGCATAATTTCTGTGGTGCCATGCTATCAACCATATAAGAACTTTTTAGTAAAGCAATCAAGGCATGTAATTCAATTCAAGTCATAACAAGCAAGAGTCTATATTAGCATTGTAACAAGCAACATAAGAACATAAAGGTGCAAGAGCTCTCGCTGTCCGTGACTCGAATGTCTCCAAATGGTGTTTGCGTGCAAGAAAGGGGATAGGGATATATGAGAGAGTAAAACATAGTTTTTGTATTGTTGAGAACTTAATCTACTAAAGTTTCACACTTGATCTTCTTTGGAATCTTATCTTGACTCATCCCCAGACCGTCAGCCAGGTACAAGTCAAAATGATCCACTCCCTTTCGATATTTTGAGCACTCATGCAATGGATGAGCGTAAGCAAGAAAGTCGACACTTAGGATGATAAAGAGAGAAAAATGATGAAGGGGGAAGACAAAAAGGTGTGAAAGGCTCACATCAATGAGGACAATCATAGGCGAGAGAAAGCCAAATGATAGATATGATGTGAGGAGTAGGGATTGCCATGCAACGGATGCACATATGAGCTAAGGTAAGCTCTCCAATGGAACTAGTGGGGGTGCATCCAACTTGCTTGCTCAAGAAGACCTAGAGCTCTTTTGAGGAGGCTCATCATTGGAATATACAAGCCAAGTTCTACAGTGTGAAGGTCCCCACATAGCTATATGCATGAATGATAATCTCTATGGAGTACAAGGTATAAGATGGAGTACGAGTGTGGATCTCTCAAAAGGAATAGTAGTGTGCCCCCTTCTCTCTTTTTATTTCTTTTTCTCTTTTTTCTCTTTTTTTTATTTTTTTGTGGCCTCAATGGCTCTTTCTATTTAACTCTCATTTGTCCTCTTTGGGATCTTTTGATTTTGTCCTCTTTGGGATCTTTTGATTTGTCCTCTTTGGGATCTTTTCCTCACTTTAGGGGCAACACTCTACAAATTACAAGAAGTATAGAAGATCTTTCACACTTTACAAAAGTACTCAACATAAAGAAAATGAAACTAACATGATGTATGCAAATGTATGCCTCTGCCAGCGTAGCAGGATATGCAATGATACTAGCGCGTCATGTAGCAATGATTAGGGCAAGGCCCAATTAGCATGCGGCTCATCGATCAAGCAAAAAGCATGTATGACATGAAGATCAAGTCATGAGAAGATGGATGTTGCATGGCAATGTATCTCGGAAAGGCTATGGAAATGCCTTGATAGGTAGGTATGGTGGCTGTTTTGAGGAAGGATATAATGAGGCTTATGATGACAGAGCGTATCGTGCCAAGGATTTGGATGCACCGGCGAAGTATGCGCCAACTCTCGAGGTGAGAAAGGGCAATGCACGATACCGAAGAGGCTAGAAAAATATGGCTAGGTGGAAGTGTCAACTTTCGAATACTCACATTAGTCCAAAGAACTCATGCACTTATTATCGGTAACTCTCAATCTAGTTAGGAGGTTCACAAAGAGACAAGTACCCCGAGGAGGAGTGTATGGGGGTTTGGTTATCCTTGCGCATCCTCGACTCATGGTACGTGAGTGTACTCTAATATTCGATCCCTCCAAAGATTAGTGATCCATTTAGTAGCTAAAGTTCTCAACTATTTTGTAGGTTTTCGAAAATAAACACGGATTGCCCAAAATACGACATCTATCACTAATAGGCTAAAGCTCTTGACACCAAAAGTTCAGACATTACTCATGGCAATACCTCAAAACTATTGCAAGTTACTACTAAAATTAAATAGCAACCTCAATTACCTACTTTAAGTTAAGACACACAACTCAGTGCAACAGGCAAACTCTCTTAACAAGATAAACATGAAAACTCAAGAGATTTCAGCAACCAACTAAACAAAAGCTCTTTAAAAAGAAAAGCATGAAAACTAAGAGCTAAACATGACAGCAGCTATGGAAAGACAAAGAACACACACAGCAAAGATAAGTATGAAAATCCTATGTTGTGTTCTAGGTTGAATTGGAGCGTGTTTCTCTCCCACACAAAGAAAGCTGGGTTCTAACTTGTTATGAACAGCAAGCAAAGCTAAAGAAAACTAACAAGGAAACTAAGAGCAAGACGCTCCAAGCATAGCACATAACGCATGAAGTGATTAAAATATAGTGGAACGAAAGACGAACTGATAATTGTTGATGGAGAAGGGGATGCATGGGGGCATGGGGGCATCCCCAAGCTTAGACGCTTGAGTCTTCTTGAATAATTTTTGGGGGTGCACGAGGGCATCCCCAAGCTTGAGCGTTTGACCCTCCTGAATCTTCTTTTATCATCTTCCCTCGCACACTTGAAAACTCCCTTCATACATAACTCATCATAATCTGATTAGCGAGGTTAGTACCCATAATAAGATATTTTTTCCCTACTGGAAATAAGGATAATTTTGAAGAGCTACTGTTTCTCAAGATTGCCAAAAGGTTTTTGCAAAGAAAAAGCAAGCTCAAGGTTTGCAAAACGAAGAAAAGGCAAAACAGGACAGAATCTGTGAAAAACAGACCAGCAGGTAGTAAATAATTTTTTCGGGGCACTTCTGCAACTCAAATCAAAAAACTCAGAACAGATGCCCGAAAGCCAATTGTATAGAGCACACTGTCAAAAAAATTCAGATCAAAAAGATGATCTGGTGATTTTATACGAATTTTTTTGTCCAAGGACAGAATCTGTTTTCTGGACTGCACGTCACAACTTTTGAACTTTCTTGCAATCGGAGGCTAAACTTGGCACAAAGCTGAAAAATAAAGATACAATGATGTTGCTACAGTAGTAACAAACATCAATACCACTAAAAACTGAAAGAACAAACTGAAAGCAAAGATAACAAGGGTTGTCTCCCTAGAGCTCTTTCTTTATAGCCATAAAGATAGGCTTAAGACTTTAATGATGCTCTCGTAGGAATGAGAGTTGAAGAACAAAAGAGAGCATCAAGAAGCAAATACCAAACACATTTAAGCCTAACATGCTTCCTATGCATAGGAATATTGCAATAGAATAATTCATTGAAGCACAAAGCAATAAGCATAGGAAGACAAAACAAGTGCAGCTTCAAAACCTTCAACATAAAGAGAGGGAACTTGATATTATTGAAATATCTATAAGCATATGTTCCCTTCTCATAATAATTTTCAATGGGATCACGAATAAACTCAACAATATAAGCATCACATAAGGCATTATTTCCATGATCCAAAAGCATAAAAGTATCATTACTCTTCATATAAGCAAAATCTTTCTTATTAGGAATAGTGAGAGTAAAGCAATCATAACCATCATGGTAATCATCATATTTAGGAGGCATATCATAATCATAATAAATTTTATCCTCAATAGTAGGTGGACTAAAAATCTCACATTTATCATTGTAATCATCATATATAGGAAGCAAAGTATCATCAAAGTAAATTTTCTCTTCAAAAGTTGGGGGACTAATAATATCATGTTCATCAAACGTGTCATCCCCAAGCTTAGAGCTTTCCATGTCATTAGCAATATTGATATTAAAAAAACATACTAATAACATCACCACCATCATGATTGTTATGCAAATAATAAAGTTCCAAAGGTTTTTTAATTTTCTCTTCAAACACATCATGTCCAAGTTCAAGGTAGAGCTTATAAAGCTCTCTCATATTTTTGTTGTTTTCCATTAAGCAAAACTAGTGAAATAAAAACAAGAAACAAAAAGATTTAATTGCAAGATCTAGAGAAGGTACCTTCACTTACCTCACTTCCCCGGCAACGGCGCCAGAAATAGCTTGATGTCTACTACACGCTTCTATTCCTGTAGACAGTGTTGGGCCTCCAAGAGCAGAGGTTTGTAGGACAGCAGCAAATTTCCCTTAAGTGAGTAACCCAAGGTTTATCGAACTCAGGGAAGTGGAGGTTGAACGTACCCCTTTCAAGCAACCCTGCAATCAAGATACAAGAAGTCTCTTGTGTCCCCAACACACCTAATACACTTTTCAGATGTATAGGTGCACTAGTTCAACGAAGAGATGTTAAATGGCAAGTGATATGGATGGCAAAAGATGTATTTGTAAATCTGAAATAAAAATGGCAGCAAGCAAACATGTAACAAAACTGAAAGTAAACGGTGTTCAATTGATGAAAACAAGGCCTAGGGATCATACTTTCACTAGTGGCAACTCCCAACAACATTAACATATTCGAATCACATGATATTTCCCATAATGGAGACACACTCGGAGGTCATTCCTTTGTGGTCAAGAGAGGACGAGAATTATGTAGGGCTACAAAAGCACACCTCTAAGTTCGTAGTTCTCAATCTATGGATTTCCCAATGTCACCGCGGCCATCCAAAGAGAGTACCACAATCACCACAACATATCTCAAGGATAGTCAAAGACAAGCACCAAGAGACTCTCAATCTTCAATCAACACACAAAAGAGGAAATCACTCATGAAAATATTCTTCTAATCCATGTCCAATAGACCGCTGTCACCTTGGTCTCGGGGATTATACTAGATAAAGACAAGTGAGTACATCAATTCAATACATAGAGGAAGGGGAAATATCATGGGATCACCCTAGATTAACATAGCCTATGATCACAACGAAGATCACATCATGGGAGAGAGAATTGACCACATAGCTACTGGTAGAAACCTCAGTCCCGAGGGGGAACTACTCCCGCATCATGGAGGGAGGAAGCAACGTCGATGGAGACGAATCCGGGGGCACTTCCCCGTCCCGGCAGGATGCCGGCACAGGAATTCTGGTCCCCCGAAACTTGGTGGCGATGGCGGCGGAGATCGGAATAGCTTCTGGAGAAAAGGGTTCTGGAATCAGGGTTTCCGCCACGGGAGAAATATATATGCGAAGGGGGGTCACCAGAGGCGGAGAGGGGGCCCCAGGCGCCCCCCCCCC
>LR738713.1:706190233-706243947 GCA_902687465.1 Secale cereale
CAGGGGTGGGGCCGCCCCTGGCTCCCCTCTGGCCCTGCTTTGGTTTTTCTCGAAGCTCCCAGTACGCTGATTTTTCCTGCATTTTTCCCGGAATTTTTAGAGCACTTTTAATATGGGGGAAACCTGAAATAGAAAAACAGCAGAAAACAGGAACTGGCACTGTGGTGCACTGAGTTAATAGGTTAGTCCAAATATGATCAAAAGTGTATGGAAGTGCATAAATATCATAGCAATATCACACAAAAGAGGCATGGAGCAAGCAGAAATTATAGATACGTTTTGGACGTATCAGATGGCAACCTTACCAAGGCCAGCTACCTTACCCTTAGAGCTATCACCAAAAGTGGCATACTTGCGGGAACCATCGTTTTTAGCAAGCTCATGGAACATATCTCTTATCTGCGGTCATATGGTCAGTACATCCGCTATCAATAACCCATTCCTTTCCTCCGGACATGTAGCCACGAAGATTAGCCATAAGACTAAAGTGTCTCATTGACTCATCAACGTCAAAGTCACTATCATCATCATAGTATCCATGTTCAACATCATCTTGTGAATGATCATCACCTAGAGAGAGTGATTCGTTAGATTTATGATCATGACAATGTGCATCTTTATGAATTTTAATGACTTGTGAGATGATGCTACTAATGACTCCAACATCTCCTTTGGCACTCATAAGGTCACGAAGCTCAAATATACAATCATCAAATTTAGGATCACTCGGTTTCATTTTATGAAAAGCTATGGACCTTTGAAGAATCTCATCTAGATTTTTCAAGGAATAGTTGGAAAGCGTTCCTCAAGATATCTCCATATAGTATAGGAACATTCAAATGTAGGCAAGCATACAATCAAATTTCTAGGAAATCCTCTTATGATAAGATTTATAGTTGTAAGATTGCGGGTCATGTCAAGATACTCATCGGGGATAGGATGCAAGGGATCAATAGGAGGCACACAAGGGCTAGTGATATACTTGTTCAAATGATATTCATTTAAAATCTCTAGCATCTCATTTTCCAAGCACTATAGAACTCTCCATTAAGCATAGGCACTCTATGTCTAATACTCCCAATCATAGACTCATCCATATTCGTCCAATGTGATTAAACCAAAGCAATGAAGACCAAAGCTATGATACTGGTTGGAAGGATCGAGAAGAGGTGTCTAGAGGGGGTGATTAGACCCTCAACAAGCAAAAGTAGCAGTTTTTAATTTCTTCAAGTTGAGGTGGAGTTTTAGCACAAGGTTGAGCATTCACAATACAATTCAAGCAAGCATGGCAAGAGTATGAGCAGCAGAAAGAGTAAAGCATGCTAATTGCAAGAAAGTAAATGGATGGGATTGGAGTGTGCAAACGCAATTGGAGATATAGAGATTTTTGGCGTGGTTCCGATAGGTGGTGCTATCGTACATCCACGTTGATGGAGACTTTAACCCACGAAGGGTAACGACTGCGCGAGTCCACATAGAGCTTCACCCACGAAGGGTCCATGAAGAAGCAACCTTGTCTATCCCACCATGGCCAACACCCACGAAGGACTTGCCTCACTCGGGTAGATCTTCACAAAGTAGGCGATCTCCTTGCCCTTACAAACTCCTTGGTTGAAGTCTACAATCTTGTCGGAGGCTCCCAAGTGAAACCTAACCAATCTAGGAGACACTACTCTCCAAGAGGTAATAGATGGTGTGATGGTGATGAACTCCTTGCTCTTGTGCTTCAAATGATAGTCTCCCCAACACTCAACTCTCTCTCACAGATTTGGATATGGTGGAAATATGATTTGAGTGTAAAGCAACTTGGGGAAGGCTAGACATCAATATTCTTGTGGTTGGATTGGAATATCTTGGTCTCAACACATGAGTAGGTGGTTATTTCTCAGAAAAATGAGTAGTGGAAGTGTAGGCACGTTCTGATGGCTCTCTCACAAATGGAGAAGGGGTGGAGGGGTATATATAGCCTCCACACAAAATTCAACCATTGCACACATTTGACCCAACTCGGTCAGACCGAATACATGAACTCGATGAGACCGAACTAGTTCAAAATGTGAACATTAGGAATCCCGGCGGGACCAACATGATCAACTCGGTGGGACCGATGTGCTAGGGCTAGGGCAAAACATCATCTCGGTGAGACCGATTTTAGCAAAAGATCAAACAGAGAGTTGGTCAAGCAAACTCGGTGGGATCGATCGCTCATTTCAGTGAGACCGAAATGTTACGAAAGGAAACAGAGAGTTTGCAGGGCCATCTCGGTGTGACCGATATCCAAATTGGTGTGACCAAATTGTTTAGGGTTTTTGGAAGTGGCTATGTCAAGTGAACTCGGTGGCGCCGAATAGATCAAATTAGTGGGGCCGAGTTTGACTTAGGGATTTGGACATATATGGAAACGAGAAAGTGGCAGAGGGTTTTGGAGCAATATCACTAAGCACTTGAGCAAGTAATCCATTAAGCAACACATCATCCCCTTTTAATAGTATTGGCTTTCCTATAGACTCAATGTGATCTTGGATCACTAAAATGAAAATGAAGAGTCTTGAGCTTTTGCCAATCTTTGTCCTTAGCATTTTGAAGGAGTTCCAACTCCTCTTGTCCATGCCACTCCAATGTTGAACTCATCTGAAATAGACTAGGTAAAGGTATTAGTCCAACAAGAGATATGTTGACATTAATTGCCAAAATCACCCAGGGGGCACTTGTGCTTTCACAACGACATGGCGGTGGAGGTATCATGCATTTCTCCTAGGGTTTCCACCTATGGGTGGTCCTCTCTTGGGCCCCTCTTAGAGCCCAGGCGAAGACCGGTTGATGGACCATGTTTCTGGGCCTTAGCCTAGGAGCCCGTCTTCATCGACCAAACCCCTTTCAAATACCGATTAGGTGGTGTCAGTCGCTCCTGTAGCCTAGGTGCCCCTACCCATGCGCGGATTCAAACCCCAGGCAGAATGGGTGGCGGCCTAGGACGTGAGGCCCATCTCCTTCGTATATTGTAGCACTGTAGCGAAAGTAAACGAAGGTTGTCAGGGCCTTGGCCTAGTTCTCCTAGGGCCTGGCCCATTTCTGGATCCACCATTACCCCTACCCAAAGACATGGCCTATAAATACCTTTGGTTTCCCTAGGGGGTCGCAGATCCAGGGTAAAGGTTCCCGCCACTCGATCTAAAATCAGGCGACTAGGGTTTCTAGCACGTTTGCTATTCCGTTCTCCCGAGCCTTCTCCTCTATCCCGATCCTTTGTGTACATAGAAGAAGAAGAAGACATTGTCATGGAGACCTCACGTGCAAGGATCTACCTTGCAAGGGCCAACTCAATGGGGACTTGGTCAGAGATCCTTTGGCCAAGAATTACAAGAGAGCAATGACATCGTTGGTGATGATGTCTTTTGAGGCAAAGTCATCCTCTAAGGGGATGATGCCGGTTCCCATCCTAGTGGATGAGGTGGGAGGGAGGAGTGCTTGAAAAGTGGCAGATCTAGGCATTTCTAGTTATATTGCAGTTCTTGCCATGTGTATTGTGGAAGCAGGAAGGTCACACATTTGCCAACGGATGAAGATGGGACCATGCAATTCCCAGCGAGCGTTTCTTTTTCTATCGTATGAAGATGATGAAGGAGAGGACTTGGGAGTCCATTCCACTAATGCATCCATTATCTCTACTGACCCTGGTCTCCTCTGGATCCGCATCCTAGAAGACACAAACTCAGTCACTTAGTCAAGGGCGACTGGGATTGGTAGGTCATCAACTATAGGACGGGACACTCGGCGGTATTCCCTTCTTCGAAGACCCAACATATGGAAATCGCGGTGACAAGCTTTCCCTCTCATTGAACAATATCATGGCCAAGATCGGGGAATCTTTCTTCAAACAATAGGATGGCAAAGATATGCCAGAAGTCTAGGTGCGCCTTTTGGGCATCCCCAAGAAGCAACGTTGTGTTGATTGCCTCATGACAACAACAACATTGATCGTTCATCCTATTGTGGTGGATGAGTTATCCCTTATCTAGTTGGCCCGGTAAGGATGAAGTTTGCATGCCCTGTACCATCAAAGGTCAGGGCACGATCCTGATCTGGTTCAATAGTAAAGTTTACAACATTAAAATGGAACTCGGGACCAAGCCCAAACGTGTGGGCAACAACGACCCTCTGCTTCCCAAGCCTAATAATGTCAAAGGCTCGAAGTATGACGAAAAGACCAGAGCATGAACTATGACTCCATGGATATGGATTATGGAAGCTTGTGATAAGTTGCGTGATAACGGTTAGCCGGCCAAAGATGGGGCTACCAAGGCTGGTGCGGTGGTGGATTTGACTCAAACGAAAGAGTCGCTAGAAAAAGCAGGCAACCGAGGTACTAGGGGCTCCCTCCCCGCGGGCTCCCCTTCTAGCCCCTTGGCAAATCTTGAGTATAACTGGCACATACGTTGGGCAATACATCATGCAGGTTTTCATGGACATCAAGATGAAGGAGTGGGTGCGGAACCTAATGACCCGCAAGATCATCAATTTGCTATCGTGACCAGTTTGGTTGTCTCCATTATTGGAGGCTCTAGCGGCACTGGCTGTGTTAGTATCATCGCATTGATAGATACATTGTTCACACCATCACGTCCAACATATAAATATGACATCATGATATATATCGCTAATCATCCGGAATAATATGTGATGCATGATATATATCGCTAAGCATCCATTTATGTTATCATGCATTCTTTCGATAAAAAAGGGGCCACACAACTCCCAATTTCATAATGAAAATGGAGTCATACACCATCCATACAAACCTTACACTTTATTGTGCAACAAGAGAACATCAAAATAATCAGCATACATCCTCGTATATCTAACTATGCCTACATGAAGCTACATCTAAAACCTGAACATGGCAACATACCATAAGATAAACTCAAATAGGAAGCATCATGAAACCTCCAACTGCCCTTTATACATAGACATAGCAGCGAGAAGACTTAAATAAAGTTGGAAGAGACAAATGACCCTAGTAGCAAATTCTTTCCTTGAGGAATTCTTATCATGCATGAGCACGTTCGTAGACGTCACACACCACTTTGTGCCAGCCATGGAAAATTCTTATCATGCATGCAAGCATATGCTATTGTCATATGAACTACTGTTCACTCTGATAACACTTCTCGAGTTCAGCATCAACAAGATGGGCTAGTGCAACAACTTCATCTATGTAAGCAAGTGCATGCATTACCGATTGATATCATTTCTTTGTATAGAAAAGACACCCAAAGGACATTCATATGATATTTATCAAGAAAAACAGTAGACAATACAGCTTAAGGACAACAAAATACAAACCACATATAAAAAATTACATAAAAAATCAAATTGGCCGTCTTCTTCATTAGCTTGTTTTAGTTAAGGAATTGATTGTGTTGATTTTCCCCTTTCCTATTGACATGTTCTTGTCCTCTTTGGTTCAAGTAGACTAGAGATGAGAAAATACCTGCCTCCCGGGTCGCCCCGCACGGCGACTCCGGAGGCCCTCCGTAACTCTAGCCTAGGTCCCTCTCAGGCCATCTCCCCTGGCCGCTGCCGCCGCCGGCGCCGGCGGTGGTGGCGGCGCCCGTCTCGCCGAAGGCGGAGGGCAGAGGAGGCCTGCAGTTGCGGTGCATCTGTGCGGAGATGCACGGCGACGGACACGCGCGGATGTGGCCGGTGGAGTTGGAAGACGAGATGCGGCGGCGCTGGCGAGGGCGGATCGGATGTGGTCGGCCTTCGGCGGCGTGCTCAGGATCCATGGCGAGCGGCGGCGGATCTGAGGCCGATCTGGGCTGACGGGCGACAATCTGGGCCCGATCTGCTATTCCAGACGGCAGCACGCTCGAGAGGTCGTGGGGCAACCTATTTGGGTCCGATCTGGACCTAACGGGCGTCATTCCCGGATCGGATTCGACCCTTTCCCCGTCCATGACCAACGGGTCAGCACCGTTCCATTCGTCTTCTGCTCTGCTGCCGGCCGCGGTGTGGGGGCTGCGGGCTCAGCTGAATAAAGGTGGTTTGGCCTTGCTATTGTTCGAGTGCCATGTCGTCGATCTGCTTCATGCATGCCTCCTAGATCAAGACACCGACGAGTTCCGGTCTTCCTCTTAGTGATTCTACTATTTGGCACATGGTGTCATTGGATATCTAGATTGGAATCGATCCGGTCGCGCGTTCCCTTACATTCGGCCAGTGAGGCTTCACGAGGGAGTGACGCGAAGCTTCGCTTTCTTGAGGCGCCATGGGACATGTCTAGATATAGATTTCCATGGTATTGACAGAGGTGGAGAAGTTCATGGTGATTGCGATCGGGGGTTTGTCATGGTGGAGAGGTGTCTTGGTGGCGATGAAGAATGGCGGCATAGGTTTTCCTGTGTGTCGGGTGTTGGTCACTTGCAGCAGCAACTTTGGAAAGAGGGGGTGGCAGCACAGGTGGACTGCATTTTTGGTGGTGCTCCTTGAGTACCAAGTCGCGGATTCCAGGGTGAAAACCCAAGGTCTGGCCTTCAGTGGTTGTGCCTGGCAATGACCTTGTTGAAGGCATTGTTTTGTCAATTCAGACTTTCTTCAGGGTGAAAACTCAAGATCTTCGATCAGGCGACGACAACGCTTGTGCTTTGTTTCCTTCTTGGAGGTGTCGTTTTTGGAGAATCTCTTGTGCAGTCCGAGTGTTGTCTTCGGTGGTGGTTAGAGTGTTGCTGTTGCGGATGATTCATCATCGCGACGGGGTCTTTGTTTTCTATTTCTCTCTTTTTTATTTTTTTCTTGGCTGTGTGCATCCTTGTTGTCTTTGGACATCTTGTTGTTGCAGAGGCCGGGTGTAATTGATATCTTCGCGATATTAATATATTCCCTTTCTCGAAAAAAAGTAGACTAGAGATGATATCTCGCGCGTTGCTGCCGGAATTGGATGCAATTATTTCGATGAGATTTGATGGCATAAAAGTTTAGCACTCCACATACATCATGCATATAATTAAAATACATTTGGATTGGCGTCTTATATTTAGAAACGGAGGGAGTAGAATTGAAAATTAAAATTCATATAATATATATATATTATATAGTTGTAGAATATATTTTAATTATGAATAGCAACGGCATGTTAAGATGAATCTTTTCCTCATATATCACGGCATGATGCGTTGCATGTTGAGCAAACTAAAATTAATGAAACATGCATGATGACATATGAGTCGGTAATTGCATATTAAGTGAGCTGAGTTATGTACTACCGATTTGCAGCGTTTCTTTCAAAGCTCTTAGAAAAAGGGAAACCACCGGACAGAGAGGGCTGACCGTCGGATATCAATCCAACGGTCCCTACGGACCACAGAGAGAGAAAAGCAGGGGGGCGAAACAGCCAAGCAGGCTGGGGAAAAAGAAAGGAAAGCAGAGCTAATGGCAGAGGGGTGGAGAAGGAGAACATAGCAAAACCCTAGTCGCCACGCCACCGCCCGCCGCCCGATTCGGCTCCGATTCCGATGGACTTCGCCGAGCTGGAGGCCGTGGAGGGCCTCCGCTGGCCGTGGCACACGTGGCCGCCGACGCCCTCCGCCGCGGAGGCGCTCGTCGTCCCCACCGCGGTGCTCTGCACGCCGCTCCACCCGACGGCGCCCGACCTGCTCCCGATCCTCCCCTACCCGCCCCTCCGCTGCGCCTCCCCGGCCTGCGCCGCGGCCCTCAACCCCTTCTCCCGCGTCCACCACGCCTCCGCCCGCTGGTCCTGCTCCTTCTGCGGCTCCATGGCCAACCCCTACCCGCGCCACATCTCCCCCGATTCGATTCCGGCCGAGCTATTCCCCACCCACTCCAGCGTCGAGTACACGCTTCCCCCGGACCCTGCCGAGGTGGGGGGTGGCGCCCTGCCCGCAATCGTGTTCGTCGTCGATGCGGCCACGGCGGGGGACGAGCTCGCCGCGCTCAAGGCGGAGCTGCTCAGGGTCGTGCAGGGGCTGCCTGAGAGGGTCAGGGTGGCGCTCGTCACGTTCTCTGCGTCGGTGTGGGTGCACGATCTCGGATTCGAGGGCTGCGCCAGGGTGGTCGTGCTCAATGGGGAGCGCGAGCTCGAGTCGGACAAGGTCGGTGAACTCTGAATTTGAGATGTGATCCTACTATCCTGGGGTGTTGCTTAGTTACATTATATGCTTATTATTGGTGAAACAGGTCGATGCACTGTGCAAGCTGTATAGTCAGTAGGAATCACATTTAGTCCACTGATTTTGCCTGAAAAGTAATATAAACATGTTACTATATGGTGAAAAAAGAACAGTTTCTGATTCCAAGCATTGCACATATTGACTTAAACCTCCCACATCAATGGGGATCTTACCTTGGCTAAAAGACGTAGCTTCCCTGAATGTCCTGTTTTGTAAACCGCTTATAAACAAGCTCAAGTGAACATATTGAACAAAATCACAAGACAGACTAGAACAGTTCCTAGGTTCAAGCCAGGCTTATGGGGCACAAGTCCCTGCCTCGAATGGGCCGTAGCTTTGGTTTCTGAATTCCAAGTTGAATGAACATTGTACATTGTAAATTAAGGCTCTCGGTTTGCGGTTGCTGAACTTTTATATATAATCTGCTGTGAGTAATAGGCATGAAATCACAAAAAGCTGGTTAAACATAGGGTAATGGACAAAAGTGGGATCATCATAATCGACTGCAGTGCCAAACGCAGTCTAAGTAGCTCGCTCTCTACATTCTGAGTGACCTCAAAGTT
Organism: Secale cereale; assembly: GCA_902687465.1. NCBI lineage: Eukaryota > Viridiplantae > Streptophyta > Magnoliopsida > Poales > Poaceae > Secale > Secale cereale. Next base: position 706,198,983 of record LR738713.1, read on the forward strand.
TTAATCTGCAACCTTGTTATATACGAATGCAGTTTTTTTTTTTTTTTGGTCTTCTAAGATTGTTCTTGTCGGATGTTTGACTCAAGAGTTTCTGCATTTGGGCCTCTAGGCCTCTAGGCTAATAACATGCATATGCTCATGTCTATTAAACTACGGTTAGTCTGGCCCCTTTTTGTACATGAGAAACGGAAAATTTAAACTTGAACAGCAAGATAGAACTTTCAGTATCTAATCAGTGACTTACTGGAAATTGTTTTCTGGATGGCGAATGATTGTTTGTTTCACATCTGTTATTCATTTGGGTCAGTCACAGACTCACGGCTAACGCCATTCACTGATCTCTTACGGTAACTGATTTACTTTGTACTCCCTCCGTCCCAAAATAAGTGACTCAAAAGTGACTCAACTTTGTACTAAAGTTAGTACAAAGTTGAGTCATTTTTGAGTCACTTATTTTGGGACGGAGGGAGTATAATTTATCGTCGTTTCTGTGTATCTAAGAGGCTTTCTCGTATGTTTCAGATACAGCAACTTCTAGGTGTTCGACATTCACGATACAACAAGTTGGCTACACTGAAACCCGTTGAAGCGCAGCGATTTCTGTTGCCTGTTTCTGAATGTGAATTTAGCATTACATCTGCAATAGAGGACCTGAGTTCTATGTCTGCTTGCCCACGTGGGCATCGCCCATTACGTGCTACTGGCGCTGCTATTTCCACAGCTGTTGCTCTTCTGGAAGGTTGCTGCTCACCTAACACTGGTGGCCGAATCATGGTTTTTACATCTGGTCCCACGACAGTGGGTCCAGGACTTGTGGTGGAAACCGATCTCGGGAAGGCAATTCGTTCGCACCGTGACATTTTCAATGGCAATGTGCCTCTTGTTGAAAAAGCCCAGGATTTCTATAAGAAAGTTGCCAAGAGATTGACAGACAGTGCATTAGTTCTTGATCTTTTGGCTTGCTCTCTTGATCAGATTGGAGCTGCAGAGCTTAGGTATCCAGTTGAAGTGTCTGGGGGCTTAATGGTGCTTACAGAGTCATTTGAGTCTGAACAGTTCAAAAGCTGTTTAAGGCAAACCTTCAAGCGTGAGGGTACTGATTACCTTAACATGAACTTTAATGCAACGATTGAGGTAGTGACATCAAGGGAGGTCAAGATTTGTGGTGCCCTTGGTCCTTGCATCTCTCTTCACAGACAAAACAGCTCTGTTAGTGATAAACAAATTGGTGAGGGTGGGACAAATTATTGGAGAATGAGTACATTGGACAGCAAAACCTGTATTGCTTTCTTCTTCCGAGCTGATTGTAGTCGTGATACCGATCCCCCAACTGTCTTCTTTATTCAGTTCATGACAAGATACCGACATGGTGATGGTAGTAATCGTCTAAGGGTAACGACTGTTGCAAGAAGATGGGCTGGACCTCGATCTCCAGAAATTGCTGCAGGGTTTGATCAGGAAGCTGCTGCAGCAGTTATGGCCAGGCTTGCTGTTCACAGAGCAGAGACATACCATGTTAGAGATGTAATACGATGGCTTGACAAGATGCTTATTCGCTTCACTGCTAAGTTCGGAAACTATGTCCCTGAAGATCCATCTACATTTCGCTTGTCCACTAATTTCTCCCTGTATCCGCAATTCATGTACTACCTGCGAAGGTCACAGTTCATTGATGTTGGCAACAGTTCTCCTGATGAAACTGCTTTCTTCCGGTTGATGTTGAATAGGGAGGGAGTTGTGGGATCCCTGATCATGATCCAGCCAACTTTATTCCAGTACTCATTTGATGGACCACCTATCCCTGTGCTGCTAGATGTCAGCTCCATCTCTCCTGATGTCATTTTGCTATTTGATTCGTACTTCTATATAGTGATTCATTATGGCTCGAAGATTGCTCAGTGGAGGAAACTTGGCTATCATAAAGACCCAAATCATGAAAACTTACGGAAGCTGCTTGAAGCACCAGAAGTTGATGCAGAGGCACTATTGGCAGAACGTTTTCCAGTGCCAAAACTCATAAAATGTGATCAGCATGGGAGCCAGGCCAGGTTTTTACTAGCCCGATTGAATCCATCTGTGACACAGAAATCACAGCTTTCTGAAGGATCTGAAGTCATATTCACCGACGATGTTTGTCTGCAAGTTTTTATTGAGCACTTGCAGGAGTTGGCTGTTCAGGGTTAGCGACGCATGGACCTGCCCATGGTTCCGCTCTCTCAGTTGGGCCCATCTCAGATCCTGAAGATACGGCTTTCTGATAGATGGAATGTCATATTCACGGGTGGTGTTTACTTGCAAGTTTTATTGAACACTTGCAGTAACTGGCTGTACAGGATGAACAAGTCCATGTGGAATTAGTTACGTGTTATTTCTGGCCGTATGTTATCTTGAAAATATTGCCAGAGCTCTACTGCCTGGAGGAATGAGATCTCCTTGATTTGTACATTTGCTCCAGCTCCAATTTGATGTAAGCCAGTTACCTTTTAATTTTTGTACAGACTGATGTTTTTAATCTTTACCCCTCACGAACGTTGAGATGCCTCTGGTTACATTCTTGTTTTAGTTATGCGGTAGCACAGTGACACTATTTTAGGGAGTTAATGTCTAGATGCTATTCCCTCCGATCCAAAATAAGTGTCGTAGTTTTGAACTAAGGTTAGTTCAACCTTATAAAAGTTTATCAAAATAAAGGTTAGTTCAACCTTAGCTCAAAGCTGCGACACTTATTATGGATTGGAGGAAGTATTTTATAGGCATAATACATCCGTTAAGCAGTTCATTTCTATTACGCAAACAGTGACATGTAGATGCCTCTGATCGTCTTCACATAACATCTGCATATTCCTTTTGAGGATGTGATTGCACAGCTGTGTGATTCCAATGGTGTGTGACATCTTGCAGACCAACCATGATACATGCATCCTATATAAACATTTCCCTGCCATAAATGCATGATGAATAGACTATGTTTAATTAGCTTATGCAATGTACTTAGCCTTGTTATCACCACAACCCTGGCAGAGCAAGGAAGCTTCTTGCTATGATCGTACCCATCATTCCTCAAGACCCAACCTTCTCAATAACTCAATGACAGATAGGCTAAGTTATAGTAATGGATTTCCCATCACCAAGCACATGGCCTGTTCCCTTCCACTTGACCACACACAGATTACAAAAATAGTGTGCTTATAATTAACAAACAGGTTAACTTACAAGATACCATAATAATAATAGTCTCATTGATGCCCTTTACTTAACAATCACACATACTTAATTGACAACAGTAGAATAAAATCACCAAGTAGATTCTGGGACACATGGTAGGGAACATCACATAACACCAATCCAGCTACACACAGATAGATTATTGCTTCTGGTCCACCAACAAATTAAACATGGCAACTCTCCCTTCTTTTAATCCAGCTAATAATTGAAAACATTATATATCTAAGAAACCATAGCACACTGCAAGAACACCATCCTTATGGCATCATAGTCTTCCTTTTACTGCCCCATGTTTAGCTCTTGTTCTTGTACTTGTCCTTGGCCCTTGGTGCTGAAACAAAAAAGTCTCATGGGGGTTAGAATTAAGGTATAACTCTTGAATTGTAAGAGAACTTTTGCTGAAGAAACTGACCAAGACCGATGGCTTCGGAACCCTTCATGATCCTCAAGCGTTTGCATGAAGCAACAAACATCCTGCAGGGTAATTGATCATCAGCCGACAAAAGAAACTGAACCGTGGACCTCGCTTAATTGCATTCTAAGCATGGGGTCGTAAATACGGGAGTAGATAAGGGGGCGCAGGAGTGAAGTAACATACTCCCATGGGACGTCTCCAACAAGCATCCAGTCTCCATCCTTGTCTTCGTAAGTAGTAACAACATCTGAACCGTTCACTGCCTCAACCATCTTCCCCTCATTCCCTGGAAAAAATAGTCGATGATTATGGCACCTGTTAATTCAAACTCAGCTCCATCTATACCAGTTGAGGCAAAATCATTGACATGGGTTGATAATATGCTCTTTGCAGGTTTTGATGCCGATGGTGACGGATCTTACCAGTTGCGGTGAAGGTGCTGAACATCTTCTGCAGAGCAATGGAGAGGTCCTTGTAGGTGTTGTACATCTTGAGATCCACCTTGCGCAGGTAGGGCGCGCCGTCCATGCTCACCTTGACAAAGTTGGAGCCGTTGGCGCCAGCAGCGGCGGCAGCAGCAGGCTGCTGCTTCTCGGTCTCCTCCTCCTTCTTGATCTTGACCGACTGGACGGTCATGGCGTTCCTGCGGTACGACCGGACTGGTGGCCAACCCACAGCCTGTGCCCTGGTCGACGCATAACTCGCAAAATTAGCTGACACATTTACATTCACCACTTGCAAAATCAGTTCATAACATAATCTAGTCCCAAGTCCAACCCACTGGTGCTGTAAAATCAAATAAGATTCTCCATTACTACAATTGTAGCTGGAGGTTCCATCCATCTCGATCACGCACGTTACTATATTCTTCCCGGCAGCCAGCCCTGTTTAACTAATCCATGTACGCCTGTGGCAACTTTATGGTGTGGTACTGCCATTATGGTGCATAATGAAAACGGCACCAACTTTAGCCAAGCGCCACATGAATCATGACCAGCATGATTATCCAGAGCCTCAATCATCTATCTATCTATCTACAGATTAAACATTTCCCCGTTTCCATCACAGGAAATGAAACTCCCTTTGCAGAGTGGAATCTGCCAAGAGATGGAAAGTGTGTGCACCATCATTTTCCTCCCCTCTCTGACATGTACCGGCTGCCGCTGCACAAAGCAGGCATATGTTTATGGTTCGGAAAAGGCGTTAATAATTCGCGTCGGCGCTTTGGAGGCGACAAAGAACATAGAGCGGATGGTGTCGCCTTGCGCGCTTTCTGCCATGGGATCTCCTTTGTGGATATTTTTGCCCTACTTAAAGCGTTTGCCCATTTGCATGCCATTCAACACCCTATGAATATATAACGATTCCAAACTCGAGAAAACTAGTTTAATTAAAATGGCAAAAAGATTGAAGGCCTGAACTGCACATGCTCAAAGTCTACCTATGTCTAATTATGTCTGTACTTCTGGATCTTTTGCTACACAGCCAGAATGAAAAGAAGAAGGAAAAGGAGATCTTTTGTTAATCAGGTTCCCTTCATAGAAGCTGGAAGCTCGAAAATTCACTGTATCCTAATTAGTCGATCTTTTTTTTTCAGTTAGTTATAAGGAAACAGAAACGGAAACAACATCCGACTAGAAATTGTAGTAATAACTAACGAAATGATTATGTGTGGCCGCATGTATAGAAGCATATGCACAGAGATATCTACGCGGACATACTTGGGAGCAGGTGGCTTCTCGGGGTCGGCGGCCGCGGCCTCTGCGGGCCTCTTGGCCTTGTCGGCGGCCGGCTCCGGCTTGCCGGCGGAGTCTTCCTGCATGCCGCCGGTGGGCAGCGTGAGCTTCAAGTCAATGGTGTCCTCATAGCCCCTCTTCCCGGCCTTGGCCGCCTCGGCGCCGCCCCCGGGCAGCCCGAGCCGGAGCTCCGTCCCGACGTCGACGTCCGCGCCAGCCATCGGCTCCGGTGGAGCAGCTGGTCGGGTAGCTAGCCTGGGCTTGGGTCTCCCACCTTGGACACCTCCACTCTAGCTACTTGAGCAGCTGCTGATCTCTCTCCTGGCTTCTCTTTCTCTCTCTCTCTCTGTATGTAAGATGACTTGTGATTAGGAGATGGTGGTGGTGGAAGAGAGAGAGGAACCAAGAACCGGGCAGGGGTGCGTATATATAGAGGGAAGAGAAAGAGGGAGGAGGGAGGAGGGAGATGAAGTGGTGAACGCTCTGCTGGTAGGGTGGTAGAGAGAGAAGGCTGTGGGGTTACTAGAACAACAGTTAGTTAGAGCATGAGTGAGGCTACTTGGAGGTTGGAGCCAATAATTTTTGTTTCCATGTTTCCCCGGCTTGGATTGTCTGCTCAACGACTGATGCGAGCATAGGTGTTGCCGTGTTGCCAGTTAGCACAGTGTGGAGGCCTAGTACCAACTTGGATCCAGTGCCATGAAATGTCAACAGGGTGAATGTTGTAGGCCAACAAATAAGTGGTTTGCTACTTGCTAGTTTAATTAATTAATTAGTGGGCCGAAATATAATTAGTCACCGGCTAAATTCCCCAAGGGAGATGAGCTGCTGGGTGCTGCTGTCCAGCTATCCATTGTCACAGTGTTTAGCTCTTTGTGGCCTATGAGTTTTGGTTGATGCATCTAAGGATTAATTTTGGCCCAAGATCAATAGCAAAATCGCATGAGTTCATGTCTCATGATTTGAAGGCTCAAATTAATATGAGTTGTTGCAGTTATCACATATATTTTTCTTACTTGGTTTCTTAAGGTACTACCATTTCTTGCTTTGCTTGAACTTGCTTCTATAAGGCACTGTTTATGAAAATGGGGGTGAAACCCTTCCATCTTTTTTGTGTGTGTACTTGAACTCGTGTATTTATTTATCTGAGCATCGGTGAGAGTGATACTAAAGCGATGGCAAGAAATAATTGTGCCTGCAAATGAGGAACGTTAGAATTTTGTGCCACTACCTGGTAGATAGAGAGACATTGTTCCTTGATATTTACCCTGACCGTTTATATCTTTCATAAGATTTCTTTCGGCTGCAATACGATTCATAGATTATTTTTGTGAAAAATATATGCTGAAAGGAAATAAAGAAATTAGAAGTGTGTGTTACTATCTGATAGATAGATAGATGATGGATCAAGTGGAACACATGAATTTATTTCTCAAAAAGACAACCAACATGTTTAGGGGCCAAGTAACCAAAACAGGGGCCAAGAAAGAAACGAGATTGTGCACCATCTACAATTCACTCAACTTTCAAATCCTTGAGGTTTACCATCAATGCCATCAACAAAGGGATTAGTTCAAGAACCCTAAAATCATTCTGCTTTTTAATCCATGGAGCAATGATGATAACGGTTGGATACATGGCTTTTTCCAGCATGCCTCTCGAGACGGTAACGCGCCCAAAACTTTTCACAACTAACTCTGTGCTAGACAGCACACACGAGCCATTTTAGGCATAACATGGCCGCAGCCGAATCACGTGTGAAATATGTGTGCTGCCACGTCTACTTTGTGGGAGCGGCGACGCATATGAACCAATGCTTGTTTTGGTGGTGTGTGTTAGCGGGCGAGCCTTCATTGGTTTTTCATCTTCTCACGCATGGTTTAAAAGCAAGTGTTTGTGATAATTAGGAGTGGAAAGTCTGCTCTTAACCTCGCTTCTAAACTACTACTCCCTCCATTCCACAATGTAGTGCCCGTAGATTTTTATGAAAGTCAAACTTTGCCAACTTTGACCAAGTGTATTGGTAAAACTGCCTACATCTACAATACCAAACATGTACTCCCTCCGTTCCTAAATATTTGTCTTTCTAGACATTTCAAATGGACACAACATACGGATGTATGTAGACATATTTTAAAATATAGATCCACTCATTTTGCTTCGTATGTAGTCACTCGTTGAAATCTCTAGAAAGATACATATTTAGGAACGGAGAGAGTACTACATTCTGAAAATATAACTCATGATGTATATTTGGTATTCTAGATGTACCTACTTTTCTTAATTATTATGATCAAAGCCTGTAATGTTTGACTTTTGCAAAAATCTATAGGCACTACATTATGGAACGGAGGGAGTAGTATATTTTGGCTAATTGTTGAAGCCGCTGAACAAACGTCGTCATAAATAAACGCATCATCTAAACCGCAATGCACCAATTGTGTAACACTCACTCACATATACTGTTTTTTTTAGAATACATATACTGCTATGCCATTGCGGGCGCGTGATCGAGCTGTTTGTGTAGCTTTTTTGTGGCCCGTGATGAGCAACGAAATGAAGAAGCAGAAGGGTCCCGGGTACCGGGTACGCGTGCAGGGTTGGCGGGACGCAGACGATCCACGGCCAGCTCGGCCGTGGCGCCGGTGCCGGCGCACGGAAGCGGAGCCGTGCAGGCCGGGAGCCGAAACGTGGCGCCGGGATGAGCTGGCCACCGCCGGTTTTGCCGGTGCGTGCCGGTTGGTCGTGACGCTCCTCATGGCGTCACCACCCTTCTCCCTCCCCGGAGGCCCAGCTATTTTTCACCGCGGGCCCGCCCCCCTCGTGGGGCCGGCGGGCCGCGACGCGCGCTGTGGCCCCGGCCCTCCTCGTTCCCGATCCCCGGGGCCCACGTCGCGGCAGGATACATCGCCTTCTCCTGTTCCGTCCGGGCGGACCCCACGTCACAGGCAGGCAACGAACTGGCCGAGCTGGACACGGAGATGCTGATTTTCATGTCCGGAGGCAGCGGTGAAAACCGGGCCGAGTTAAAAATAAACCGGAAAGAAAAAAGCTCTGCGATGCCGTGACCCTGGCGAGCGTGGAGGGGCCTTTGGAATCCCTGGGGCGGCGGGGCCCGCGTGCCGGGCGTGGTGGGGGCAGGTCAACTCAGGTGTCGGCCCCACGGCCCCGCGTGCATGTGGGGGATGCGATGCGAGCACTGTGAACGGATTCTCAGCGCCACGCGACCACACCTTTTCTATACTCCACTACTACTAATAATAATAATAATCCCGGCTGATTAGATTAGAATTAGAGCTAATAATAAGCTAAGCCGAATTTGGGCTTATAGCCGCATGACAGCGCGTGGTTTCTTCGCCACCAATCATTCCCCGGCCACCAATCGAGTTTCACTGGTGGCGGCAGCTGAATTAGTTAATTGGTTATATGCTTACATTACCGCCGTTGCACAAGGGTCCGGGAATTAAGGTAGGAGTACCGTGCAGTGTAACAGAGACAGCCAGCTGGGTAATTACCCGAACGGGCATGCGGCTGGCTGGCTGGCTGGCCGACGCGCCTGGCCTGGATCTCGTTACGTTTAGGAAATTCCACGGAGAATCTAAGCAGATGGTGCACATAAAGGCTGTGTAGACGTGGATGCAATGCGACCGGGTGATGGACACAAGGGCCTCCCGGCCTAGAAATGCGCAAGATACACGTTCATTTTTTTTCCGGGTTAGATACACGTTCAATTACCGCTGGATTTGATTGATCGTCGATCAGTGTGTCAAGGACAGCTTACTTAGTTAGGCCTCGGCGTGGCGTGACGTCGTACATGCAGTACCAACGGTCCAGTAGCAATACAGTGGTGGATCAAATAAGTAGAGGAGAGAAGTGCATGCTGCACGGATCGATGATACCAGCAGAGAGGGGCCCTTGTGAACGAGGTTTGTACACGATTCAGATATACAGTAGGTACTAAACTACTACTGTAGTTAGGAGTATAAAATAGACGAGGCAGTAGCCGACGATGGGCATTGGCACGTACGTACGGTACGCATATATGCACGGTACGTTGGTACCCGCGGACGGACGGCCGGCCGGGTATGACGGGGAGGAGATGGCGCATGCATGCATGTGGGGTGGGTGCGGGTGTGTCGCCGGCGCGCTGAACCCATGCCCATGTGCCCCGGGCCGGTGCACCCCACCGCCCGGCCCTCACACGAATTCTCCTGCCTGCCCGTGCATATGCGGGTATGCACACAGCTCTCCATTGCGTCGGGTCCTATGCGCTGCGCCCCTATACGGCTAAATGCTCACCGATCCCGATGCATCGACTTTCGCTCGAACTGTCTGTTACTACATCACGAGCTCGGAAAATTGCCGTCATGCACACGGAGTACTGTATGTGGTTTTGTAGGTAGATCACCTGCTCAGGCTGGTCATAGCGGGAGTAACTTCATAGTGCAAAGTAACATGTTAGTAGTGTCATAGGTGGATTCATTTAATAACTTGTAGACTCATTTTATCTTGGAAAGCACTATGTTACAGTAACATACTCCCTCCTTTCCGGTTTATAAGGCTTAGGCTGCCCGTAATGGGAGTATCATAAGTAGTATCATGCATGCCAACTAAGCAATTTTGGTGAGGTGACATAAAATTAAATGAAGAAATAGAGGCTTGAGTATCATATCATGATACCGTATCATATCACGATACCGTATCATATTAAATGATGTGCTACTTTGTGTCATACATGCCAATAAATGTACTACTCTATGATACCAACATATGATACACTATGCATTACCAATGTAGTATCATACACTAATATCATAGCATGATACTAGAATATGACACTCCCCGTTACAACCAGCCTTATATCAAAATTTTAGTTTTTCCATTTTATAAGGCTCGATTTAGCTGTTCTCCATCACATGTTCAGATTCCAGGGTGCATTAAATCATTGGGAGTACTCCCTCCGTCCAGGTGTATTGGGCACCTAAGGAGCTGCACAATGATCTAGGTGTGATGGGATTGACCGTAATATTAGATATAATTAGCATTAAAAATCTTGTAAGTTGAGCTAATTGATTGCAATTCCTTTGCCTTATCAATCAACATGCAGCACGAAACACATGCAACCAGAGTTATTGCCCATAAGATTGAAAACTTGTGCATGAGGGTGAAGCGAACGAGGCACGGGAGTGATATGAGGCTGATTTAATTCCTTCGTGTCTTACTCATTTGGAAATTCTAAAATCGCTAAGATGCCCAATGCACCTGGACGGAGGGAGTAGTATGTTACCACCTCTCATTAACTACTTACCACATAAGCAAAAAATTCTCGAAGTGCGCTATGTTACTACCTAAGTTACTCCCACTATGACTAGTCTCGCGTCGATTGCTTTCTCAACTGCCCCGGCCGGGGTAATTGGGCCGACTTCTATGGAGTAGCCATTAGCGACGGAGACAAGGGGTGCCAGCACGGGCCCTGGCCCCCCTAACATCATGAATTTACTACTAAATTACAAGGGAATAATGCTGAATTAGAGATTTTTAACTACTAAACATCTATTTTCCTATGGATTGGCCCTCCCCAACCTATTTCACCACTGTGAGCGTGCACAGTGTTATTCTCGCCCACAGCGACGGCCCAGCCGATAAGATGCCCGTGGGGAGCGTCGATCAAAAGTTGTTGATGTCGGCTAGCCTGATGGTGTTCTTGGCGCAACAGTGCAACCATCATCACCACTGTAGCCGACTCAACCCGGCCATTCCCTGACGATCGACAAGACAGCCAACAATGCCCCTGTACCCGGCGGGTCCCGCGCCCGGAGAACCCGGCAAGTCCCGTACCCGATGGGTCCCAGCACCAGCTTCCCGGACAATGACAACCCGGCCCCATGGCCTTGTAACATTACCATTTTACCCCTGGGGGTGACCTATGAAAACCCCCAGGAGCCCCATGCATACAAAAAGAGGACGAAGCAAGTAATCGATGGCAACATCAGTAGTCACACACGCCACAAGGAGAAGCAACCTGGGCCTTGGTCTGTCATCCTCCTTCCTCCATACAGCTCAAGGAGCAACTCTGTACTGATACACATCAATTACACTCGGCAGGACTAGGGGTGTTATCTCTCCGGAGAGCCCCGAACCTGGGTATGTCTTGCGTCCCACGCTCGCTCATACCGACCTCGCCCTCTGGAGCCCACCAGTGCCCTCGAGCCTCCTCCTATCTTTAGCCATCCCTTGGCATCTGACGTGCGCCCACCACGACAACTCTGCTTCATTCCAATTAGTATTTGTATGCAGACTAAAGTGAATTGCATAGAGAAATAATGACCTAGGTAGTAGAGCAACAATGGGTTTGTATAACTATTTATATAAATATGATACTCCCTCCATTTTTATATACAAGGCCACTATGAAATATACATTTTGCATCTATACAAGGCCATAAACAGTAATCGAGGCAAAATTAATGATGTTTTCTCGTACTAACAAGTTGTTTAATACTTGCATGCATGTAGTCATAATGACAGTCATCTCCTTCCTCCACTTAGTTTCTTTGCATGCATGCGGAGTATTAATGATTCTAGTAAACAAGAAGAAAAGTTGACTTGTAAAGCAGGCATTAAATTTTACATTGGTACCTGTAATCTGAGTTTGTGGCCTTGTATATAAAAATGGAGGGAGTATGTTGTTGATTATGCGAGTGGTGATCACGCTTGTGGTTTGAGTAGTTTGAATTCGAAGTTGATATGTGCATTTGCATTTGATGTACGTGGATTTAAAGTTCAGTTTGATATGTTGTTTTGTTTCAATATGTATGCATTTGTGAAGAAGAGGATATAATTGGGAGACATATTTGAAGGCAGTTATTGGAGCAGAAAAAATTGCCGTGCCCTATAACTAGTTTTGGTGCCCTATTATAGGGCCGCTGTTTGAGATGCTCTTAGCCTTCGCACAGGAGCACACAAACCAAAACTCCACTTTGAATATCCGGTGCTCCTACGCTACTTGGCTCTTCTAGTTGAGAGGACGTTGCTCCTTTCAACTACTACTTGATTTTTCTTGCCAGAAGTTGCAAATTGCACTTTGCATGCATGTAACCAAACGACTAACCAATTAGTCATTAATTTGATCCATTATTAAAGTGCATGTGTGAACTTTGAGAGATCGGGAAGCACACCAAGGGGCAGGGAGCACCACTTGTGAGGATCAATCATCAGCATGATTGGCATCCCCTCCATCGCAAGCAAGCGAGCAACGGTGTGATTGGGATTAGAGCCGATGGACGGGATAGCAATACACATGCAAGCAAGTCAGCAGCCGCGTGATTGGGATTAGGGTGGGCAGCAGGTACGACTCTCGAGCTAACCCCTCGATGGAATATATACAACGCGCCTCCCTCCCCGGCCGGCCCTGTCTAGAAATATGCTCCGCCGCATGTGCCCGATCGATTCCTGCTGCTGCCCTACTACGGAGAGAGACGATGCAATCGAGCGAGCCTACGTACGTTCCACGGATCAGCACGAATGCACGATCCATCCAAGAAGCTGCATGCATGATGCATGGAAGAAGGATGAGAGACGCTAGCTGCATGCAGCCGAGGCCAACAAGTTTTACTCGCAGCCTGAATGCTGCATGCTTCTTGTACTGGCGCACTGCACGGACAGTTTTACTTTTCCTGTACGGTACCGTCTGCAGCCGGCCGGCAGGCAGGCCTGGGGAGACGTGCCCCCGCTAGATCAATTCGGACGTTGAAAAAAATGGCGGTGCTGTCTGGTTTCGAGAAGGAAACTGCTACTGTTGCTGCTGGTTTTACACTCTGGGTCGCTCGCTACATGAGTGAGTGAGTGAGCTGCGTGGAACAAACCGCAGATGTCGTGTCTGAGCGGGCAGCTAGCTGCAGCGACGACGCAGAGGCACGTCTGGGTGTCGCGGGCGGGCAGGCACGCACGCACTGAGCCCACGCACGCTAGCTGGCTGGCTCGTTGTACGTACGTACGCGGTACACACCGCACCGTACGTGCTGTTTTTTGGACTTCTTCTCCCGGGAATTCATCTAGTGGTGCCTAGGATCGGGCGCTGCCACTATAGTTTTCCTTTTTCTCGATCTCCTTGTCTATTTGACCTTGTGATCAGTCTACCAAGTAGGATATGAGTACTAGTACTACACTGCTAGCTAGTAGCAGTACGTTCATACCAGCGCAGTGCTGCTGTTTTTTGGCCGATCGAGTGGGGTGGGGCGGGCAGGTCAACTGACAACTGAGCGAGCAAGCCAGGCAGGCAGCACTTCACTTTGTGCCTGTGATCTCTTAGGTCGAAGCAAGATTCCCAACTCTTTGGAAACGGGCCGACGAGAACGCCACTAGCGAAAGCTAGCAGCAGATCGGTCGTAGAAGTGCGGGTGAAGGAAAGGGGAGGGGGCTTGGGGAGAAGAGGGTCGGCCGGCCGGCGTATGTCGAGTGTAGGTGGAGCAAAGCATGGCCGGCCCGGGCTGCCTGCCAGTACCCTCTGCCCCCGAGTAGACGGTCGCGTGCACGACGACACTGCCCGCACCCACCCATGCATGCATGGGAACGCGCCGTGCATGCGCGCGTCCGTGCAGCTCACCGTCACCCCAGCCGCCCATTCCTACCCCGCGCCCACCCCCGGATCTCCGTAATCCGTATCCTCTTCTAGATCCCGAGACAGCGACGACACTGCCGGTGCATGGATCTCGGTGATCGATCGTATGGGTGGACTGAGAGCCAAGGATCATGTGTGCAGTCGGTTCGGCCGGCCGTGCCGCTCCCCTGTCGCCGTCGGCGCCCACTCGCGACGTCGGTTAATGGGGGCTTTTGCTTTTCTCTCCTCTCCTCGTCGCCGTACGTGATGATTGCTCTGGCGATCGACGCGACCGGGCCGGGCTAGTGCGCGCGCGCCCGCGGTGATCGGGCGACACCAACAGTGGGGCGCGAACCTAGCGTGATGTTGATACGGATCCGACATCGAGCACTACGTGCGCGCGCGATCGACCTAGCTACTGCGCGCTGGCTAGCTGCTGCTTTACAGTTTAGCCGTGTCGCCATCGCGCTCGAAAGTTGGCGCGTGCGTGTTGTTCACCGCGTAGTCGTGCTGGTCTGGGTCGCGGTGCCCATCGAGTGTACGTGTTGACACTGGAACGGAGCAGAACGGCCCCTACGTACCTTAGCCTCGTCAACAATTACATACAGGTCTCCTGTTTTCCATCGCCAGTTTGGATGTGCGATCGTGGTGGATGCGACCGTGCGAGAGTGGATATGGTGCCATTGCCATGAAGGGATGGTCTACTCTACCAAAAAGAAGCTGTGCGTTCTGATTCTAGCTAGCTAGCTTGCGCACGAGGGCCGTGGAGAGGAATCGATTATTGATCGAGGCTAACCACACGTGTCATGCCGCAAACAGAGTCTAAACTCGCAGCAAATGCCTCGCCGACACATATGACCGTGCATTCATGATACCAACTTAGCAGCAGGCATGGAGGCGTGCAGCCAGACTGGCGAGACACGATCGAACAGCTAGCTAGCTAGCTAACCAGAGCTTGGAGAGGGCACGAAAAGAAGCATGCATGCACCGCACCATCGGAGGACGGGGGACCGCCGGCGACCGCGATCGACCCCGATCGACGCGCAACCGCACGCTACGTGCGTGCAGGTACGGTGGCGCTGCTACACCGCTTGCCTAGCCTAGCCTAGCTTAGCCCGGCCCAGCAAGCGCACATGAAAGGAATTAAAACCTCGGAGACCCCACCGCCGGTGGGTTCGATCGTCCGCCGGTACGGTGACCGGCCGACCCATCCGTCTATCTTGAGCGAGCGCGCACGCACGAGCGCGTCGCAGTTACGCAGGCGTTCGAGCATGCAACGGGCAAGCTAGTTCCGGCCAATGGATCACACGCACGGA
Organism: Secale cereale; assembly: GCA_902687465.1. Lineage (NCBI taxonomy): Eukaryota > Viridiplantae > Streptophyta > Magnoliopsida > Poales > Poaceae > Secale > Secale cereale. The sequence continues at coordinate 706,214,273 of LR738713.1, forward strand.
AACGGAAGGGACACGGGACGGGAGGGACACCGAGATATGCCGATGGAGCTCTTGGCGAGGCTGGCGGGAGACACGGCCACGTGCGGGCGCGCGGGCGTCCCGTGCGCATGCATGGAGGAACTATCCATGCATGATTCGCATGCCGGTCGTCGGTCGAGATGATGGCCGGGGCGGAGATAGATACCGGTCGAGATGATGATGCCGGTCCAGTACATGGTAGTAGTACGGCAGCCATGGCGGCATGGGGCGCGCGGACCGGCATGCCGGCCGCCGCTACGGAATGGAAGGTGCGGTAATACGTAGTACGTGCTGGTACATGGGCTGGTTCCTTCTCCTTCCGCCTCGGGGCCCCCGCCGCACCCGTTCTGATATCCTGTTCTGAGACACTGCCTTCTCCCTGGTCCGTTGGTCCATCGTCTTCGTCTCGCTCGCAGCTCGCCAGCCGAGCTCACGTGATAGTGGCACCGCGCCAAAACCATCGGCCCATGCAGGACAGGACCACGCTTAAGGCCTAACCACCGTATTATTACGTGTATTTGGGCACGTTGTTAGTCATAATCGGCCGCGCGGCAGCTTACTATCTAGCTTCTCTAAATGCTACCGAGGAACGGAATAATGGATCCAAACCATAGCTAAGCCAGCAACGTAGCAACGTAGCCCACGCTTTTGCTTTGCTTTGATGGAGACATACACCGTTTCTTAGCGGGCCAAAATATTCTTTTCACGTCGACCCAACGGCCGTGGATGGACACATGGTGCCCGGCTTTTGTCACGTAGAGAGATGTCTTGGATAGATGGATAGATAGACGGGCAAACACGACATGTTGGAGCTCTGAAAGTGTGACTTTTTGCCTTTGGCTGAGATGACTCTCTGACAGAGTTAAAGATACGGCTGCTCAACATTGAACGGGCTTTACTGGATGGATTTGACGGCCACTATGTATGCACGGATCTTTTTCAGTCAGGTGAGGCGCACAGACCATGATATGATTCCCGGCGGACAGGTTGAGCTGGCACTGACTCATTGGACCATCGATGATGCATCTTTTTGCTAACGTTTAGTACAATATAAATGGGCCTCAATTTGCACGCGAACCTATTGAAATGGGCTTGAAGCCAACCCTCAAGTGCGTTATTTTGAGAATTGAGGGCGTTGCCTTCAATGAGAGAAGCCCGATGCTTCCAGTGCAATCACAGATTTGCTTCCGCGAGATGCACTTTTCGAGAAAGAAAAAAACATCGTTCTATGAGAAGCACGTACTCCGTCCGGTCTTTTTTACTTCATGTATTAGTTTTTTGTCAAGTCAAACTTTACAAAGTTTGACCAAATTTATATTAAAAAATACAACATCCACAATAATAAGTGTATATACTATGAAACTATATTTCACAATGAATCTAACAATATTGATTTGGCATTGTGAATGTCTATTCTTTTTCTATAAGTTTGGTCAAGATACAGAAACTTTTACTTCGGACAAAACTGATACACAGACTAAAAAAGACCGGAGGGAGTATTTGCTTCTCGTGAAACACATATTTGCTTCCGCGAGCTGCGCTTGTCGGAAAAAAAAACCATGCTTCCATGAGAAGCACATATTTGCTTCTCGTGGAAACACATGTTTGGTTCCGCGTTGTGCTTCCAAGAAAGGGAAAAGATTATGTGCTTCCGCGAGCTGCGCTTGTCGGAAAAAAACCGTGCTTCCATGAGAAGCACATATTTGCTTCTCGTGGAAACACATGTCTGGTTCCGTGTTGTGCTTCCAAGAAAGGGAAAAGATTATGTGCTTCCACGAAAAACACAGATTTACTTCCACGAGTGCTTCTAAAAAAACTATGATCCTCAAATAGGAAAAAAGATGAAAAAACCACAACCGTGCTTTCACGCTCCCATTTTTTCCTTCCATTTATTGTTATTCATTTTTTTCAATCACCATTTTTTCCCAGGTTTGGATTTTTTTGCGCTTAGTTTTTTTCTAGGTTCTTGTGTTTTTTTTGTCAAAACCAATTAATATGGGATATATTTTCGAAGATCTCAATGTGAGAAATTCAACGATGAAGACGGTTCAGGATTTGAACACACGACTCAAAAGATAAAAGGTTTTGAATAAAAAAATCTACAAAAAAAACATAGTTGTGATAAGTGTTGCATAGGCCGTGCGTCACTTGTCAGTGTCTGAGACGGTGAAGAGCAAACTTTTCAAAAGATACTCCTTAACTAGTGATTTCGAATTTAACAATTATTGATATCAAATAGTCAAGATATGCGTGAAAACGAGGCACAATGGGCTAGCACAGAGGCGTTTTGTAAAGAGGCACATCGTCTTGCTAGAAGTTCGACTCTCGTTAATACTGGTCGCCGCCTATGGCTGAAAAATGTGGCCGAGGGCATTTTTATCCCAGTTATTATTGACTTAAAACATTTTTCCTCTGGTTTTGTTTTGCTAATTTTTATTATTTTTTGGTTTTCATCGGTTTTTCTTTTTCTTTTCATTTATTTATTTTCTCTTTTAATTGTGAGTTGGTTTATCTTTTTTCTTCTGTGTTTGGCGTTTCTTCCATTTTTTTTCCTATGAACTTTTTTCCGTTTTTCCACTTTTTCCATTTTGATTTTATTTTCTAATTTATATATTATATATTTTGATTTAAATAGAAGGTCTCTCATCATTGTTATAACACTCACAATACCATTAGTAGTCGCTATAACACTCACAATACCGCTACATGGGCCTACCCATGTGGTGTTTTGTTTTCCTCTGGTTTCTTCCTAGCGATTGTTGTTTTTCTTGTGTTGGTTTTTTTTTTCTGTAGGTTTTCGGCTGGCTTTTTTCATTAGAATTTTTCTTCAATTTTCTCCTTTTCAAATCCACGAACAATCTTAAAATGCATGGTTATTTGAAAAACACAATATTATTTAAAATTCGTGAACTTTTTTAAAAATTCCATGTTATTTCCCAAAATTTAGGAACATTTTTTGAATATTTAAGAAATTTTCAGACTTTTTCCAATTTATGAATATATTTTTAACACGGGGCTTCATTTTATTTTTATTTTTTGCAGTATATATATTGAAAACTTTTTCTGGAAAATTATGACCATCAATTGAAAAATCGATAGTTATTCAGCATTTTAATTAAAAAACTAACGAAAACTGGTATGAACCGACCATCGGTACACAAGAACTTGCACACGTCGCATGCCCCTACCAACTCATGATTTGGGGAACACCAATCTAGTCGAGTCATTTTCGTGACAATAAATAAGTGATCGTATAGGACGACAAATGGTGAATCGTGGACTGAACTGCACAAGGAGCGCACATCGCAGGCCGACTCCAATGAGCTTTTGGGTCTATTCCACTCTAGATCGATGTGGGTCGCATCGCATCCACCCAATCATTAGAACCACTACCTTGATGCTAGATGTCGTCACAGAACCACTGACCCGCCCTTTGCTCATCAGCATCGGACGCTACCGCGTGCTCCATGAACCTTCTCGTACGATGACTACTGCCCTCGCACTAGAAGAAAGTCTCCTTTGCAACATTAGCGAGCTTCCACAACGATGCTTGCGAGTTGCGACCATCATAGTCGTGCCTCCGGACACACCGATGTGTCTGGAGATGCGTTGTTGCATCCCTTTATCTCCTTGGTTCGATCACCAAGGGCTGTCGACTAGACCCTCTGGTCGATTTTGAGCTGCCATCGCGATGGTCTAGCATGACAATTCAACCCTTCCGGGCATCCTTGGCGATGACGAACTTGAGCGCGGGCTAACAGTGATGGCGCGCAATACATGTCGCATACCTCACTGTTCATGTCATTGTTGCAGAAGATGCTACTCCCACATATCTGATTACTTATCCCCTCGCGGTGCACAATGTCGCCATGGTCACGACACCGCTTGTCGTCGGTGGGCGCGGACACACTCGTCGGAGCAGCAATTGACCGAACATGGGGCATGACACCACAACCGCGATCCACGTCGCCTTGCGCGGTTCTAGCCTACGTTGCAAGGGACGACCTCCCAAGTTTTTTACGTCCTCCGCTGCCGCCATGGTCAATGAGGGATATGAGGTGATGGAGACACACACACACAATGCGAGAAGGTGGAGGAGACAGGCACCCCACCGTCTACCGCAGTGATGGTGGCTTCGTTGACACGCTCCTTGGTGGCGTCCGACATTAAGTTGTCCCATGACAAAATATGTGGCGGCGGTCTTCACTTCCGCCACGCATCCCGGCAAACGCAATCCATCAGGGTCGTGGTCATTGGATGAAATGTGGTGGAAAATAAGCATGTGAATAGGGCTAGGGTTGGAGCCCCTTTTGATAAAAAAAAACAGTGATATTAAAAATGTGGCATTAATATTTTGCCATGCTTGCTAAAGAAATTTACCATCTCGCGACAACATTATTTGGTAAAAAAAACTGAACTTCGGGTTATATTTAGCGAAATAAAAGAAAAAAGCATCTCCACGGTGAGAGCAAGGGATGAAAAAGTGAAATTAATCTCTCCGCCGTCTCGTCTCCTATTCTCAGACAGGCCGACTCGAATCCATGAGCGGGGCCGGCGCAGCGCTGGCCTCGCCGGCATTGGGCCTCCGCGGGGAGGACGGGAGGGCGGAGTGGCTGCGCTTCTACGATCGGGTTGAGGCGCAGGTGGAGGCGCTGGCCGCCGACCGCGCGCATCCAGATGCGACGAGGGGTGAGGGGGAGGAGGCCTGCAGGGTGATACTTCCAGTGGACAAGGCATCGCTCGCCGGTAAGAAGACACCGCCCATTGCCTCGTACTCGTCCTCCACATTCAGGGTTAATTTTGACCCCCGTAATAACTAATAACAAATTTAGGGTTGTGTTCTTGTGGCTCTGCTGGATTCTGTTCATGCGTCCTGAGGTTTTCTGAAGATTTGGCAACACATCAGTCTGCTTCACCCGGCGTTGTAGACTAGCAACATCCTAGAATCTGTATAGGCTAAACATCAGAGAGCTCTTGCTATTCTGGCCATCGTGAATATGTTACTCTGTGCAGATGTTACCTTCACGTCGCATTTAGATTTGTAATTTTGTAAGGCAGAGTTCTCTACCTTCCACTTTCAGAAAGGAATTTATTTTTTGGCACTGATATCGATGCCTTGCGTATTCAATGTAGAACTCCAAGAGGGTGATTTGGAGGATGTCAGAGCTTGTAGAGGTCTTCTTGCCCTACCAAGTACTGAATCTAAGGTAACGTAGTTACCGAGATATCAGATGCATTGCTCAAAAGCTTGCAGCCCAGCTTGTGCATCTCATTGACTTTCCTAATTCCATTTTTGCATCTCTGGTTTAATAGAAGCTGAAGGAAGTTCAAGATCGTCTAGAGCTTGGTGAAGACGCTGAGGATCATGAGTACAGTGTAAAAGCTTTGAGAGGAAACCTTAGAAAACTAAAGGGAGCTTTTGAGACCCTGATGTCAAAGAGCGATAAGGATATTTATTCAGTAAAAGTTGTTCTTTTGAACCAGTTGAAGACAATGGAAGAGGACAGCACGCTCTTTGAGAACAAGAAGCTAGAGGCAGCTCAAGCTACTGAGGAAGGGAAGAAGCTTCAGCAGAACGTACAGGAGCTGCGCATCGCAACCCAAAACAAGGACAATGAGATTGGCAGGTTCCATGCAGAAGCTCTTGTGGCTCAACAGAAGCTACATGAAATGGATTCCTTGCTGAAGGAGAAAGATGAAAGTATTGAAAAGCTCCATGGGGAAAACATTGGATTACGTGCTGTAAAGGATTTTGTTTGGAGCCAGTTCCGGATAAAGGAGCAGGAGCTGCTGGACTACGCCATGCTTCTTAAGAACAACGAAGTGGCCGCAGCACAAGCTACTGAAGCAGCGCAAAAGCTAGTAAAGGATAATCGCACGATGGAAGCAGAAGTTGTTGATTATGGAAACAAGTTATTGATTCTAGAGGATAAGCTAAAGGAGACACGCTCCTTGGTGAAGGAGAAAGATGACGAAATCCAAGAACTCAAGAATCGCCAACTTGAGACCAGGAGTCTGAAGCGCAAGTGCGCCTCTTCCTTGTCAAATGTAAGTACATCATTTTTAGGTATAGTATCCTTTGAATGTTATTTGTGTCGTGACCATGCCTTGCCACATATAGTCAATGGACAGTATTTTGTTTACTATGTATATGTGCCTGATAAATTTTGACATAAAAAAACTATGTTAAAAAAACATTGGAAACAATTTTTTTCTTTTCAAAATTCACTTTTGGCAGTTTGGTTGTTTCGCCTCGTGCTATGTGATGGCCAACTGACCATGTGCTATTTTTATAATATACTATATAGTTGTATAGACTAGTTTTTATTTATAGTCCAATTATTGTATTCTTATATGTGCCACTCTAATTTTGTGCTGAAAGTACATATGCATCAGCTATGCTGCTGCGTGTTGTTGGAAATACAGACCGAGAATAAAGTGAATATATTAGGTTTGCTTTATATGATTCTCGTATCTGGTATCTATATAGAACCATCATAATGCTCTTGTGGAGAATGCTAATGTATTGAATATGTTCTGTAACAGGAGACTAGTAAAAAGCGCAGGAGGGATATCATTGGGATGCATATAGCTTCTATTCGGCGATGCAAGTCCGGCAGACAGTGTTTTGGACGTCGCACAGTGAGTCTCCCTTCACTCACCATTTCCCATCCCAGATCTAGATTTTTGTTGCTAATCTCCTCAAGTTCTAGTAAATTTTATTGGTTAATCTCCTGCTAAACAATCTTGTAGTGCCTTCTTATCTAGAATTGAGTAGATCTGTGCCTTCTTGTTCCGTATCTGCTATCTGAGTTTTTTTTTTCTGCACAATGATATATACCTTGTACGATTATATCACCTCAAGATGTTCTTGTACCTGTTCAGCACTTAGGATTGCCTTGTACTATCTTGTTTCTGGACAATGACTGATCCAAGGAACTTTATAAATCATTGACGTTTTATGCTGGACAATAATGTATTATGGGACGATATTTTACATCATAATTACGTTGTTGCTAATGCTTATATGTTACAAGATGTTCTAAATCATAATACAGTTGTTGATGATACTAGTAGCATACAAATTCATGATGTTAATAGCATCTAGAAAGTATTGGATAATATTTAGGTGGAAAAGGTCCTTTTTACTATCTTCAACTGTTGGGTTTTCTCACTTAACCCACCAAAGTATTCTTGTAGTCCATTTACTCCATCTAAGTATGAATACCTCATCCACTACACCTGATTTTGTTCCTCTGTCATTCGCTTGCACCTCTCTGAATTATCCACTTCTTCCTATGCGTGGGTACTGATACGCATGGCGCTGTCAAATACCGGTTTAGGGGGGGGGGGGGTGCACTGACCACGTACAGATCCGTAGGAGGAGTAAAGTGGGCCCAAAAAAATTACCTTGGGGATTAAGTGGACAAACACTGCACTTCAGGCCAGGGTAGAAAAGTCAACTTCTTCCTGATGGTACTGATTTTTCGAATTGTTTTAATTGTATACTAAAGTATAACAGGACAAACAAAGATAGTCTGAATATTCATGTTGATCATTCATTCTTAGTCCATGTGTAGTGTAAACGTCCCTAGTAGACAGTAGTTCTGATCTGAACTAGATAGATGTCTTACCCAGGCAACTGGAACTGTTATCCCCATAAAATCTGTTGATTTGTTGTGACTGATGAGTGGATTTTGTTTCTCGGTTCTACCATCTGACGGAATTTCTGTTCAGTGGCTTTAACGGAAAGTCTTTGTCTAATAATAGCTCATGTTTTGTATGCTTGTTCAACAGATTGAAATCTTTGTCAAGACCACAAATAGCAGGACTTACACTCTTAAGGTCAAGAGTTCAAGTACGATCAGGGATGTCGAGGGCAAAATCCGTGATCGTGATCACAGCCGAGACGGCTTTGGTCTCATCTTTGCTGGCAAGAAGTTGGAGTATGACTGCACGCTGGCAGATTACAACATTAAGAATTTGAGCACACTAGAACTTTGCCTTCGCCTTCGTATATCTGTCAAGACGCTGACCGGCAAGATCATTGATATTGGTGTTAGGAGTTCAGATACCATCAAGCATGTCAAGGCGATGATTCACTGTCAGGAGGGAATGCCTTGGTACGAGCAGCGCCTCATCTTTGCCGGCAAGGAGCTGGAGGATGGCCTCACCCTGGCAGACTACAACATTGAGGATTCGTGCACTCTTGAGCTTTTCCGGCGGCTGTATATCTATGTCAAGACGCTGACCGGCAAGATCATTGATCTTGCGGTTTTGAGTTCAGACAAGATCGAGGATGTCAAGGCGATGATTTATGATGAGGAGGGCGTTAGTTTGTCTGAGCAGCGCCTCATCTTTGCCGGCAAGGAGCTCAACGATGATGACCGCACCCTGGCGGACTACGACATTCAGACTTTCAGCACGCTTCACCTGGTCCTTCGCCTCAGAGGGGGCAGAATGATCAGCATCAAGACGCGGACCGGCAAGACCATACTTCCTTTTGTTCGTGGTACAAACACGGTTGAGCGTGTCAAGGCCATGATTCACAAGGAAGAAGGCATTCCCCCATCTCAACAGCGTCTCTTCATTGCTAGGAAGCCGCTGGAGAACGACCGCACCCTAGAGAGCTACATCCGCACCCTGCAGATGCACATCCGCCATCTTTCCAACATCGTCATTCACCTTGTGCATCGGCGCGTGCCGCGGCCTCGTCGGATTGTGGACAGGGCGCGCAGTCTGCGGCGCAAGCAGGCACTTACTTGTGCACCGCAGTCGAACTGTTAGTTGGAATTTGTTGCAATGGAGTCTAGGCGAAATCAAACTTGGAGTAGTAGTTACAAGTCTAATGTGATCGTGTGAGAAGTCGCCCACATGCAGTGTTTATCATCTGGCTCGTATAAGGTGGATTATAATGATAAAAGTTCTCTTACCGAATTGAACCACTGAAACTGCAGGAATAAAAATCATCAATACGGTTAATAATCATGCCATGATCAGCTAATTGCTCAACGTGTTTTCAGTGGCTCAAGAACTGTGTTACGCAAGAAAGGTTTTGGTATTGTGGGCTTCGACACCTCTAGGGGTCGGCCACGACAATATATATATATGGAGGAAAACCTCTTAGGATACAAGTACAATTGTATACAAGTTTATAATACGTATTTACGTATAACTACAAGTCTAACACCCTCCCTCAATCTTAACCGTGGTCTGAAGGATTCAGAAGATTAAGATTGCGACGACAACCCTCAAACTGAGGCAGCGGCAACGGCTTCGTGAAGATATCAGCAAGTTGATCTTTCGAAGGGATGAACTTGATCTGAAGTAACTTATGTGAAACTCGTTCTCTGACAAAATGATAGTCAACTTCGATGTGTTTCGTTCGGGCATGAAATACTGGATTTGAAGAAAGATACGTAGCACCGATGTTGTCACACCAAAGAACAGGTGGATGATCCTGAGAGACTCTCAACTCTCGAAGCAAGGACTGAACCCAAATCACTTCAGCAGTGGCATTGGCAACTGCTTTGTATTCAGCTTCAGTACTACTACGCGACACAGTAGCTTGTTTACGAGCACTCCAGGCGATCAAATTTGGACCATAGAACACTGCATATCCCCCCGTAGATCGCCTGTCATCCAGGCTACCTGCCCAATCAGCATCAGAGAAGGCCGAGAGACTACTGGAAGGAGCAGACCGAAGATGCAAGCCCAGAGCAGCAGTGAAGCGAACATAACGCAGAATGCGTTTCACAGCAGTCCAGTGAGTATCCCGAGGAGCATGAAGGAACTGGCACACACTGTTAACCGCATAGGAAATATCAGGACGAGTGATCGTCAAATACTGTAAGCCACCAACAATACTGCGATATGTTGTAGCCTCATCCGAAGGAAGAAGAGTACCATCAAGTGCAGAGAGACGATCAGAAGCTGTCATAGGAGTAGTAGTAGGCTTACATTGAAGCATACCAGCACGACGAAGCAAATCCAGAGAGTACTTCTGCTGAGTGAGAGTCAGACCTACATCAGAATGAGAAACCTCCAGGCCGAGGAAATAATGAAGCCGACCAAGATCTGTAATAGCAAAATCACCACTCAAAGCAGAAACAAGGCGATCCGCAACAAAGGCCGACGAGCTGACCAAGATGATGTCATCGACATACACCAACAGGTACATAGTGACCGTAGGACGCTGTAGCATGAACAAGGACGTATCAGCTGTGGAAGGAACAAACCCATGTGCGCGAAGAGCAGAACCAAGACGTGCATGTCAAGCACGAGGCGCCTGTTTAAGACCATAAAGAGCCTTGACCAGACGACACAAATGTTGCGGACGAGCAGGATCAACAAAACCAGGCGGCTGACACATATAGACCTCCTCATCAAGAACACCATGGAGAAAAGCATTCTGAACATCGAGCTGTCTAAGAGACCATCCACGAGTAACAGCAAGAGACAAGAGCAGACGAATAGTCGTAGGCTTGATCACGGGACTGAAAGTATCATCATAATCAAGGCCTTGACGTTGTTTGAACCCACGAGCAACAAGCCGAGCCTTATACCGTTCGATAGAGCCATCAGCATGCCGCTTAACTTTGAATACCCATTTAGAGTCAATAATATTTGCACCACTCTTCGGAGGAACAAGACGCCACGTACCATTTTTCAGCAATGCCTGATACTCTTGTTCCATCGCAGAACGCCAGTGAGGAATACCCATAGCTGCCTGGTAATGACGGGGTTCAGCAGAAGGATCATTTGCAGAATGAGCTATACAGGATGCGAGCCATGCAACCGTGCCATCAGTGAATTTGCGTGGACGAACAATGCCACTCTTGTTGCGAGTGTGTGGACGATGAGCAACAGGAGCCAGTGGCGCGATCGAAGTCGCAGGAACCATCGGTGGAGAGGCACGCGTCTCCGGAGAAGAAGATAGGGCGGGTGGTGGTAGCACCAGACGACCACCAGCAGAGTCAGACCGCGACGAGGGCGGGCTGCCAGGAAGCGGTCCAGGGACGGGCGTCCCTGGATTGGTTGACGCAGGCGAGGCCGGCCCAGTTGCGGGAGAGTTCAACCCAGGGGACGCGGGGAGATCCAGCAGCAGTGGAGCCGGGTCCGCCCTCGTAACGGGTGCAGGCGAAGCCGACCCTGCATGGCCCATGCAGGGAGAAGGCGACGTGGGAGCGACGTGATCCGTGGCTGGAGAGCTCGCCGCTACCAAAACCGGATCCAAGAGCGGAGCGGGCGCGGTTGAAGGAGGCCATGCATGCCCCATGCAGGGAGCCGTAGCAGCAGGATCGTCGTGATCCGTCGAAGGAGCCGTCGGAGCAGCGGAGGAGTCCTCCAGGAGAACAAGCCGGGCACCTCTACCAGTTCCTGCACCATGGTTAGACAACAAAAGAGGCGAGTGTGCAGCATCTACAAATTGATCAGGCAATAAAAGAGATGAGTGCACTGGTTCGGCGGGTGTGGTGACAGGAGTAGGAAGATTAGATAAAGGAAAAACATGCTCATCAAAGATAACATCACGTGAGATATACACACGATTTTGTTGGGACATGAAGGCATTTATAACCTTTGTGCAATGGACTGTACCCAAGAAAAACACATTTTTTAGAACGGAACTCAAGCTTGCGACTATTGTACGGACGGAGATGCGGCCAACACGCACAACCGAAGACTTTGAGAAAAGTGTAGTCAGGAGTCTCATGAAGCAAGAGTTCGAGAGGAGTTTTCATACCAAGAAGCCGCGATGGAAGTCTATTTATAAGAAAACATGCGGTAGTAAAAGCATCACTCCAAAACCGAAAAGGAACAGAGGCATGAGCTAGTAAGGTCAAACCGGTTTCAACAAGATGACGATGCTTACGTTCAGCTGAACCGTTCTGCTGATGTGTATGAGGACAAGACACACGATGCGAAATCCCAAGCTTCTCAAAGAAAGTATTTAGATTGCGGTACTCACCCCCCAATCGGATTGTACATGAATAATTTTGTGTTGTAGAAGACGCTCAACGTGTGCTTGGAACTTAAGAAAAATATCGAACACATCAGACTTGTGTTTAAGAAGATAAATCCAAGTAAAACGACTATAAGCATCAATAAAGCTGACATAGTACTCATGACCACTAACAGACATCTGAGCAGGACCCCAAACATCTGAAAACACAAGCTCAAGAGGAGTTTTGACTACATGACTAGAAACAGAAAAAGGTAACTGATGACTCTTTCCCTGCTGGCAAGCATCACAAACTGAATAATCTTTATTACTAGACACAAACGGCAGCTCATGACAACGAAGAATATGGCGAACAATGGGTGTGGCAGGATGACCAAGGCGAGAGTGCCATTGTGAGGGGGACACTCGAACAACACTGAAGACTTGAGGGACGGAAGAGACAGATGGCGGCACATCAAGAGCGTATAGTCCATGTCGAAGGCGCCCTCTAAGAAGTATGTCCCGCGTAGCCCGGTCCTTGATAAAAAGATGAAACGGGTGAAACTCACAAAACACATTATTGTCATAAGTAAGTTTAGGAACAGATAGCAAGTTACGGGCAACGGTGGGAACTCGAAGAACATTTTTAAGACACAACTGGCGAGATGTATGTGTGAGGAGAGATGCCTGACCAACATGAGAGATGTGCATACCTGCCCCATTGGCTGTGTGAACCTTGTCAGGACCATGGTAGGCCTCACGGATAGCAAGCTTGCCCAATTCATTTGTCACATGCTCGGTGGCGCCAGTGTCCATGTACTAGGTGGGATCAACATTATAGGACTGAGTCTTCCCTTGATGCTGCGTCATGTTGACTTGACGCTCATTGCCCTTGCCATTGTTGCCAAGTCCAAGAAACTCCGGCTGGAAACGACGATGACAGCGAGACGCAACGTGGCGAGGTATTCCACACAGCTAACAAGGGGCAGCAGCTCCACAAGCGGCACAACAAGCACATGGGCGCCCGTTCTCGATGATGATGTTGGGACGGGACGGAGTAGGTGCAGCAGGAGAGGCAGCACCCTTGCCTCCTGCAGGAGGGGTCGAAGCAACCGGAGGGGCAGCAGAACGAGCGCCGGGACGGGCACCCCCCTTTCCACCACGAACAGCGGCGTTGACCGAGGGGGTCTCATCCGGATGACGACTGGCGAGACGCTGCTTCGTGGAGAGAAGGCGCTGAAAGAGCTCCTGCGGTTTGATGGGAACCTTGCGTTCCTGGATCACCTCCACAAGAGAGTCATACTCCGCGTCGAGACCTTGGAGAATATACGTGGTAAACTCCGTGTCACGAAGGGGCTCGCCAATAGAGGCAAGCTGATCAGCGAGGCGCTTTATTTTGTTGAAGAAGACCGTGACGGAGTGATGATCCTTGCGAGTCTCATTAAGCTGGGTACGAAGGGCCATATGCTGAGACGAAGACTGAGCGGAAAAACTAGACTCCAGCGCACTCCATACCTCATGAGATGTGGTAGCAAAAAGCACCAAGCCAGCAACACCCTCGGTGAGAGAGGACTGAATTGCCGAGAGGATCGCTTGATCTTGAGCAATCCAGGGCCGGTACATGTGATGATCTGGCGAAGGGCATGGCAAAGTTCCATCCACAAAACCCTCCAGATAATGACTGCGAAGGAGGGGAAGAATCTGCGCACGCCAGAACAAATAGTTGTCCATCTTCAGTTTGACCGGTAGAAGGTTGCTGAAGTAGAACGGCGGAGTTGTGATGACGTCGAGAGCAAAGTCATAGGGCCGCACAACAGCAACACCAGTAGAGGCAACATCCACCGCGGGTGAAGATTGCGGTGCAGCCGGAGGAACCGGCGGTGGAGGAGACGGTGACACCCCGTAAGGCCGCGGGAACGCCGGGTAGCCGGAGCCGTAAGGAGCACCATAGCCAGCACCATGAGAGGCGCCATGGCCAGCACCATAGTGAACGCCGTAGGGGGCACCGTAGGTCATGCCATAAGGGGCGCCGTAAGGAGCGCCGTAGAACGCACCGTAGGCAGCAGGATCATGCGCGTACGGCGGTGCGTAGGGCGCCATCGTACCATAGTGGGGGTGCAGCGCCGGCGATCCGGGAGGAGCCGAAGAGGTCGACCCCGAAAACAGAGCCCCCGTCGATCTGGTCATCAGAGGAGTTGAGGCAGGTCCTCCGTGAAGAATAGTAGACAGGAACGGCGGCAGAGCTGGCGGGCCGAGGGCGGGTGCGCCTGATCCGATCGAATCGGCGAGCGAGGGCAGGGCGGAAAGCTCCGTTGCGGCAGCGGGCAACGTGGCCGCGCCGGTAAGAGCAGCAAGGGTGACCGCGCCGGAGAGGGCAGCGGCGGCGGCCGCCGAGGAATCAGCAGCGGAAGACATGGGTCGGCGGCGATATGTAGCGATTAGGGCAGGATCGAAAGAACGATCGCATCTGATACCATGTTACGCAAGAAAGGTTTTGGTATTGTGGGCTTCGACACCTCTAGGGGTCGGCCACGACAATATATATATATGGAGGAAAACCTCTTAGGATACAAGTACAATTGTATACAAGTTTATAATACGTATTTACGTATAACTACAAGTCTAACAAACTGAATCAGCAAACAGCAGCAAGAAGCAGAACAGTCTCAGGAGCTCTAGGACAACACATCAACTCATCGTCTCAAACTTCTTCGGTTTATTAAAAAAGAAACTCTTCGTTTTGCGTACGTACCCGCTTGAAAGCTAACCCCAGAATCCAGAAGCTGCTGGTGTCTTCGCCAAGGTGCCAAAAATTCCGGCGCAGCCCACAAACACAATCCAGCGACCACGGGAAGAGCATCTCCACTCCCGCCCCAAGGCCTTTTTTCTTTTTACCGTGGGCGCTAAAAAAACGGGTCAGTCGTGTGCCCAGAAGCCCAATTTTCGGCGGTTCGGCCCGAATTTGATGCCGGCGGATTCAGACCGAACCCGACGTGTTGGGGGCGCCGGGGGAAGCGCTTTTGGCGTGAAAGCCCGATGGAGCCGCCGAGTCAGCAACCAACGTTGCCTCGTCTTCCTCGTCACCTCGTTTTCCCGCGGTTAATCAATGCCAAGGCTGCCGCACTGCCGTGTCGCTCAGCCTTTCATTGATTCCTCACGAGCGGCGACGTGCCCGCTCCCGCCAAACTTGTACACACGCCCCCAGCCCCCGGCCGCTATAAAAGCCGCCCCTTCCCTCGCGGGTGGACGCACTCGCCCGCAGCCCCTCTCTCGCTGCCGACCCCCCTCGTCTCCCTCTCTTCCCTTCTACAGCCACCGCGTGCAGTCGTGCACACACGCCGATGGGAAAACGGTTTCCCGGC
Organism: Secale cereale; assembly: GCA_902687465.1. Lineage (NCBI taxonomy): Eukaryota > Viridiplantae > Streptophyta > Magnoliopsida > Poales > Poaceae > Secale > Secale cereale. The sequence continues at coordinate 706,229,594 of LR738713.1, forward strand.
GACGGAGCGGTGGCCAACGGCTTCAGTCACCGCCACCTGCACGAGTGGGAAGCTGAACTTCTCCACGAAGGGGAACTACCCGGCGCCGCCTGACATGTGCGTGCATGGGCGGTGGCGGCCCAGCGCCGGAGGCGTCCCCGCCCCCCCGAAGCCCGACAACGACCACTTCCACGGCGAGATCGAGCGCGTTCGGGGCTTCCCGCCGGACGAGGTACGGGGCCGCTCGGAGTACGCCACCAGCAACCACGTGCACTGGGCGGCGTACTTCGAACGCCGCCACGCGGAGCAGCTCGCCTCCACCAACAACGCGCATAGGACGTTGTTGAATTTATCGCCATTTTTTCTTGGTTTTGGATTTTTTTTTGCACTTAGTTTGTTTCCATGTTTTTGTGATTTTTTTGTCCAAACCTATTAATATGAGATATAATTTCGAATATCTCGACGCGAGATGTTCAACAACGAAGACGATTTTGGATTTGAGCACACGGCTCAAAAGATAAAATGTTTCGAATAAACAATCTAAAAAAACTCTCAGTTGTGACAAGTGCCGCATAGGCAGCGCGCCACTTGTTAGTGTCTGAGATGGTGAAGAGTACACTTTTCAAAAGTTACTCCTTAACTAGTGATTTCGAATTTAACAACTATTGATATCAAATAGTCGAGATACACGTGAAACGAGGCACAATGGGTCAGCGCAGATGTGTTATGTAAAGAGGCACTTCGGGTTGCTAGAAGTTTGACTCTCGGTTATACTGGTCGCCGCCTATGGCTGAAAAATGTGCTTGAGGGCATTTTTATCCCAGTAATTATTGAATTAAAACATTTTTCCTCTGGTTTTGTTTTGTTTCTTTTTATTATTGTTTGGTTTTCATCAATTTTTTTCTTTTCACTTTGAGTTGTGAGTTTGTTTTATCTTTTTTGTTTCTTCTGGGTTTGGCGTTTCTTCCATTTTTTTCCTATGCACTTTTTCCGTTTTTATAGTTTTTCCATCTTTATTCATTTTTTTATATATTTCAATGTTAAATGGAAGGTCTTTTTTTTTGAGGTTAAGCATAGCTTATAAATTACTTGTGCTTGAGCAAATCGCCCCGAGCACGATCAGCCACAGTGGCTGGAACATCTGAGTCCCACTCCAGGGAGTGGTTTACATCGCATAACCGGCCAAGCTTAGCAAGCTCATCAGCTACAGAATTAGCACGGCGGCTACAGTACGTTATTTCATGTTGTGAAAACCAAAGTTTGAGTTGGAGCTTTATATCCTCGATGATCGCCGAATACGCAGACGAATCAACCTTCCGGATATCCAGGGCCTCTGCAAGCAACTGAGAATCGGTTTCGAAAGTCACTCTCAGCAACCCAAGGTCTGCCGCAAGAGAAACCGCTTCCGCCATGGCATGGACTTCCGCGGCAAAAGCATCCGCGACGTTTGCCTTCTTGCCAGCTCGTGCACAGACAACAGTTCCTGCAGAATCTCTTGCAACTACACCCCAGCCCGAATGAGTTTCTCCTGGCACATGTGATCCATCCACGTTGATCTTGACCTGCTCGCCCGGCGGAGGCTTCCAAGCCTCCCAAGACTTAGATGAGACGACTGGATTGAAGACCTGCTGATACTCAAGTGCGCAGCTTCTCGTCCTTCTGGCCACCACTGCCGCGGCTTTCGGTAGCTCCCCCTCGCGTAGTTTGTTACGATTGCTCCACCAAAGCCACCAGAAGGTTAGGATTAGGACTCGTTTCTGCTCATCTAAGCCCCATAAGAAGTCGAGCATGACATGCACAGACGTCAGTCGTTCCAGCTCCATCCTTTCCTTCTCTATCGCCAGCTCCCTCCACACCTCTTTCACTGCTTTGCATTTCACGAACAAGTGTGCTCCTTCCTCTTCTGCCCTTCCGCAAAATAAACATGTTTTGTCTTGGATCGGCACCCCTCTCCTTGCAAGGTTAGGTCGAAGGGCCAGAGATTCATGTTTGATGCGCCAAACGAACATCCGGATATTCCTTGGACATGGGAGTTTCCATAGTCTCTTCCATGAATCATCCTCACAGCGGTCAAGATTGCCAGCTAGACCCGTACTGCTACCCGCACTTCCGTTCTGCTCCATCTTCTGAAGTTGGACATGCAATTTGTAGGCGCTTCTCACTGTGTGCACCCCTTTAGGTTCAAACTGCCAGGCGATGTAGTCGTCAACCCCTTCTCTTAGTGACATCTGCAGTATAGCCACTGCATCGGCCTCCCAGAAGGTGTCTCGAACAAGCTGTTCGTCCCAATTGGCTGTGATTGGGTTTATCAGGTCTTGAACATACTCAAGGATATTTGCTCCCCGCGGCGTGATGATCCTTCTAGCCCACGGCCTGGGCAGCCAGGGGTCCGACCAGATCCGCACAAGGTTACCTTGGCCAATATGCCAAACATAGCCCTCCTTGAATAATTGCAATCCGTGCAGGAGGCTTCGCCATGAGTATGAAATTCCATCCTTTACCACTGCATCCAGAACATGAGAGTTAGGGAAATACTTGGCCTTCAAAACTTGCGCACACAGCGAGCCCGGATGTTGGATCAATCTCCAAATTTGCCTTGACAACATAGCAATATTGAAGCTGTGCATATCCCTAAACCCCAGTCCACCTTGTGCCTTGGATTGTGTTAGTTTCTCCCAACTAATCCAGTGGAGGGTATTTTCCTTCTCCTGCTGGCTCCACCAGTATCTCCCCATGAGTGAACTGAGCTCCTGACAGAAAGATTTGGTTAGATCGAAGCATGACATAGCGAACGTTGGAACGGCCTGCGCTACTGCTTTCACCAGGGTTTCCTTTCCCACTTTCGCTATTAGCTTCTCTTGCCACCCGTACACTTTCCCTGCCATAGAACCCTTAATGTATGCAAACACTTTCTTCTTAGATTTTCCCACATGTACTGGAAGGCCAAGGTACTTATCATTCCAGTTCTCACTCTGGATGTGGATCGCTTGTTTTACTGCATTCCGTTTATCCACCGGAGTGTTAGGGCTGAACATCACAGCCGACTTTTCTGTATTGATGCACTGCCCAGAGAAATTCTCATAGAGCTCCAAGATCCTTCCCAGTGTTGCAGCCTCCTCCTGGCATGCCTTTAGTAAAAGCATGGAATCGTCCGCGAAGAGGAGGTGGGACATAGCCGGTGCACTATTGCAAATTCTCACACCGCTGATATGGCCATTCCTCTCGGCATCATGGAGCAACGCAGACAGGCCCTCCGCACAAATGACAAAGAGGTACGGAGATATTGGGTCACCTTGTCGGAGGCCGCATGAGGGGCTGAATTGTTGGGTCAGAACACCATTAACCTTGATCTGATATTTGACTGATGTTACACACTTCATGATCAGATCCACCCAGCTTTGCTTAAACCCTAGCTTTACAAGCATGGCACTCAGGAAGCTCCATTGGACCCTGTCGTATGCTTTACTCATATCCGCTTTAACTGCTGCAAAGCCTTCGTTCCCTCTCCTCTTGCCCAATAGAAAGTGTGAAAGTTCATACGCAATGAGCACGTTGTCTGTGATCAACCTGCCAGGTACAAAGGCGCTTTGGTTCTCTGATATGATCTCAGGGAGGATAATCTTCAGACGGTTGGCAATCACCTTTGACACCAATTTGTAAATAACATTGCATAGGCTTATCGGCCGAAGGTCCTTGATCCTAGAAGGGTCTTTAACCTTTGGGATTAAGACCACCACCGTATCATTCCAGCCTTCCGGTACCGCCCCCCCATTAAGGACAGCCAGAACCTCGTCGACCACCCTGTCACCCATGAAATGCCAGTGTTTCTTATTGGGGAAGGGTGTGGCTAGGTCTCAGTCGACTGAGACTTAACCAAGTCTCAATCAAGTGACAACATATACAAAAAAAAAAGCTATTTTTACACGAATCTCCACAGAAGATCTCACCAGTATAGTATCGACAAAGATTTAACCAAGTCTTAATGGACTGAGATTTAGCAACACCAATTGGGGAATTCTCTATTTGATGCTCTATACCATAAATACTCGCTATAACACTCACAACACCGCTACATGGGCCGACCCATGTGGCGTTTTGTTTTCCTCTGGGTTCTTCCTAGCGATTGTTGTTTTTCTTGTGTTGGTTTTATTTTAATTTTTTCTATATGTTTTCGGTCGGGTTTTTCATTTGATTTTTCTTTCAATTTTATCCTTTCAAATCCATGAATTTTTTTAAATGCATGGTTATTTAAAAAAACAAGGATCTTTAAAATTCCTAAACATTTTTCAAAAATCCATGTTATTTTCCAAAATTTATGAACATTGTTTTAAAATCTTGAACATTTCTAAGCGTTAGAATACTTTAAGTTTGTTTTGAAGATTTATATGAATTTGTGAATATTGAAGAAATTTGCAGACTTTTTATAGTTTATGAATATATTTTTAACACATTACGTCATTTTATTTGAAGTTTTTGCAGTATACATATTGAAAGAAAATTATGAAAAATTAGGACCATCAATTAAAAAATTGATAGTTATTCAACATTTTTTAATTACAAAACCAACAAAAACTGATATAAACCGACCGTCGGTACACAAGCACTTACACACATCGCAAGCCGCTGTTCAGTTGAGTCTTTTCCGCGGCAATAAATAAGGGATTGAACTGGACGACAAATGGTGAATCGTGGACTAAATTGCACAAGGAGCGCACATCACAGGCGGACCCGAATGAGCTTTTTTGAGTCTATTCCACTCTAGACCGTTGTGTCGCACTGTCGCATACACCCAATCATCGGAACCAAGGTCCCCGATGCTAGATGTCGTCACGGAACCACCGGACCGCCCTTTACTCATCGACGCCGGACGCTGTCGCTGGCTCCACGAACCTTCTCGTGAGATGACTGCTGCCCTCGCACTAGAAGAAAGTCTTCTTTGCAACATTAGCGAGCTTCCACAACAATGCTTGCGACCATCCTAGTCGTGCCTCCAGACACACCGATGTGTCTGCAGATGTGTTGTTGCATCCCTTGATCTCCTTGGTTCAATCACCAAGGGTCTTCGACTACATCCTCTGGTTGATTTTGAGCCACCGTCCAGCGCGATGGTCTAGCATGACAATTCAACCCTTCCAGGGCATCCCTGGTGATGATGAACTAGAGCACGGGCTAGCGGTGATGGTGTGCAATCCCTGTCGTGCACCTCACTGTTCATGTCATGTCGTTGTCGCGAGAGACGCTACTCCCACACATTGGATTGCTTCTCCCCTCACGGTGCACAATGTTGCCACGATCACGACACCGCTTGTCACCGGTGGGCGTTGGCACACTCGTCGGAGCAGCAACCGACCGGAAATGGGGTATGGCACCGCAACCGCGATCTAGGTTGTTTTGCGCAGTTCTAGCCTACGTTGCAAGAGACGCTCTCCCTAGTATTTGGCGTGCTCCGCTGCCATCATGGCCAACGAGGGATATGAGGTGATGGAGACGTGCACACAATGCGAGGAGACGGAGGAGACACACACCTCACCGTCTACCGCAGCGGTGACGGCTTCGTTGATACGCTCCTTGGTGGCACAGTTGTCCCATGACGAAATATGTGGTGGTCGTCTGCAAACATTCCGGCAAGCATCCCGGCCAGCGCAACCACTATGGTCGTGGTCATTCGAGGAGACGTGGCGGAAAATAAGCATGGGAACAGGGCTAAGGGTGGAGCCTCTTTTGATAAAAAAAACTGTAATATTAAAAATGCGGCATTAATATTTTGCCATGCTTGCTAAATAAATTTATCATCCTCGCGACAACATTATTTGCTATAAAAATATTAGATTTGCCATGTTATAATAATCAGTTTTGCTAGAACTCATCTAGATAAGATATAATTTGGTCCCATTCACGTTTTATAGCCATTAGATGTGAACAAATCCCATTCACGTTTTATAACCATTAAATGTGAACAGATACAACCCACGTCAGTACACACATCTTATAACATCACATCTAATGGCTATAAAACATAAATGAGACCAAATTACGACTCATCTGGATACTTCGAAAAACCATCTCCACGGCCAGAGCAAGCGATGAAAAAGTGAAATATCTCTCCGTCGTCTCGTCTCCTGTTCTCCAACAGTTCGACTCGAATCCATGAGCGGGGCCGGCGCTGCGCTGGCCTCGCCGGCATTGGATCTCCGCGGGGAGGACGGGAGGGCGGAGTGGCTGTGCTTCTACGATCTGGTTGAGGCGCAGGTGGAGGCGCTGGCCGCCGACCACGCGCATCCAGAGGCGACGAGGGGTGAGGGGGAGGAGGCCTGCAGGGGGATACTTCCAGTGGACAAGGCCACGCTCGCCGGTAAGAAGTCACCGCCCACCTTGCCCTCCTACTGGTTCCCCACATTTGGGGTTAATTCGATTCCGGCAGAGCGGCGCTACGTGGGTCTTGTGGCTCTGCTGGATTGATAATGTCGGTAGAAATGGCAGTGGCCAAGATCTGCGGCTGCAATCTGTAGAAATGACAGTGGCCAAGATCTGCCGCTGCATATACAGGCCAAACATCAGGGAGCCCTTGCTATTGTGTGGCTCCAGAATAAAGGTTCACCTAGGGCTGTGACGTTGGGAAGAAATAATCTAGTTGACGAAGCTTCCCTAATAAAAATAATCTATTGACGAAGCTGCAGCTACAATCTTATTGTTTTCTTATGTTTGTCTTTATGTCGACTGCCTTTTGCATTTTGCGCGTTGTGGGTATGTTACTTTGCACAGATTTTACCTTCATGTCGCATTTGAATTTGTAACTTTGTATGGTAGAGTTCTCTACCTTCCACTTTCAGAAAGGAATTTATATCGGTACTGATAATATTGCTGCCTTGCGCGCAACAATGTAGAAGTCCAAGAGGGTGATCTGGAGGATGTCAGAGCTTGTAGAGGTCTTCTTGCCCTACGAAGCACGGACTCTAAGGTAATGTAGTTACCGAGATATCAGATGCATTGCTCAACAGCTTGCAGCCCAACTTGGGCATCTCATTGACTTTCCTAATTCCATTTTTGCATCTCTGGTTGGTTGGTTCTCTTAATGTTAATCGAAACTGAAGGAAGTTCAAGATCGTCTAGAGCTTGGTGAAGACACTGGGGATCATGAGCACAGTGTAAAAGCGTTGAGGGCAAACCTTAGAAAACTAAAGGGAGCTTTTGAGACCCTGATGTCAAAGAAGGATAAGGATATTTATTCAGTAAAAGTTGTTCTTTTGAACCAGTTGAAGACAATGGAAAAGGACAGCACGCTCTTTGAGAACAAGAAGCTAGAGGCAGCACAAGCTACTAAGGAAGGGAAGAAGCTTCAGCAGAACGTACAGGAGCTGCGGATCGCAACCCAAAACAAGGACAATGAGATTGGCAGGCTCCATGCAGAAGCTCTCGTGGCTCAACAGAAACTACATGAAATGGATTCCTTGCTGAAGGAGAAAGATGAAAGTATTGAAAAGCTCCATGCGGAAAACATTGGATTACGTGCTGTAAAGGATTTTGTTTGGAGCCAGTTCCGGATAAAGGAGCAGGAGCTGCTGGACTACGCCATGCTTCTTAAGAACAACGAAGTGGCCGCAGCACAAGCTACTGAAGCAGCGCAAAAGCTAGTAAAGGATAATCGCACGATGGAAGCAGAAGTTGTTGATTATGGAAACAAGTTATTGATTCTAGAGGATAAGCTAAAGGAGACGTGCTCCTTGGTGAAGGAGAAAGATGACGAAATCCAAGAACTCAAGAATCGCCAACTTGAGACCAGGAGTCTGAAGCGCAAGTGCGCCTCTTCCTTGTCAAATGTAAGTTCATAATTTCCAGGTATAGTATCCTTTGAATGTTATTTGTGTCGTGACCATGCCTTGCCACATATAGTCAATGGACAGTATTTTGTTTACTATGTATATGTGCCTGATAAATTTTTGACATAAAAAAAACTATGTTAAAAAAACATTGGAAACATTTTTTTTCTTTTCAAAATTCACTTTTGGCAGTTTGGTTGTTTCGCCTCGTGCTATGTGATGGCCAACTGACCATGTGCTATTTTTATAATATACTCCCTCTGTTCGGAATTACTTGTCGCAGAAATGGATGTATCTAGACGTATTTTAGTTCTAAATACATCCATTTCCGAGACAAGTAATTCCGAACGGAGGGAGTACTATATATTTGAATGTACTAGTTTTTCTTTATAGTCCAATGATTGTATTCTTATACGTGCCATTCTAATTTTGTGCTGAAAGTACACATGCATCAGCTATGCTGCTGTAGTGCTGTGTGTTGTTGTTGGAAATACTCAAATACAGACCGAGAATAAAGTGAATATATTAGGTTTGCTTTATATGATTCTCGTATCTGGTATCTATATAGAACCATCATAATGCTCTTGTGGAGAATGCTAATGTAATGAATATGTTCCGTAACAGGAGACTAGTAAAAAGCGCAGGAGGGATATCATTGGGATGCATATAGCTTCTATTCAGCGATGCAAGTCCGGCAGACAGTGTTTTGGACGTCGCACAGTGAGTCTCCCTTCACTCACCATTTCCCATCCCAAGTCCATCTTTACACCGTGCATCCCAGATCTAGATTTTTGTTGCTAATCTCCTCAAGTTCTAGTGAATTATATTGGTTAATCTCCTGCTAAACAATCTTGTAGTGCCTTCTTATCTAGAATTGAGTAGATCTATGCCTTCTTGTTCCGTATCTGCTATCTGAGTTTTTTTTCCTGCACAATGTTATATGCCTTGTACAATTATATCACCTCAAAATGTTCTTGTACCTGTTCAGCACTTAAGCATTGCCTTGTACTATGTTGTTTCTGGACAATGACTGACCCAAGAAACTTTATAAATCATTGACGTTTTATGCTGGACAATAATGTATTATGGGACGATATTTTACATCATAATTACGTTGTTGCTAATGCTTATATGTTACAAGATGTTCTAAATCATAATACAGTTGTTGATGATACTAGTAGCATACAAATTCATGATGTTAATAGCATCTAGAAAGTATTGGATAATATTTAGGTGGAAAAGGTCCTTTTTACTATCTTCAACTGTTGGGTTTGCTCACTTAACCCACCAAAGTATTCTTGTAGTCCATTTACTCCATCTAAGTATGAATACCTCATCCACTACGCCTGATTTTGTCACGTAGCATCACATTTGAACATTATTAATCACAGAAAATCCTGACGAGTCATTTTGTTCCTCTGTCATTCGCTTGCACCTCTCTGAATTATCCACTTCTTCCTCTGCGTGGGTACTGAACTACTGATACGCATGGCGGTGTCAAATACCGGTTTGAGGGGGGTGCACTGACCACACGTACAGATCTGTAGGAGGAGTAAAGTGGGCCCAAAAAAATTACCCTGGGGATTAAGTGGACAAACAATGCACCTCAGGCCAGGGTAGAAAAGTCAACTTCTTCCTGATGGTACTGATTTTTCGAATTGTTTTAATATTGTATTAAAATATAACAGGACAAACAAAGATAGTCTGAATATTCATGTTGATCATTCATTCTTAGTCCATGTGTAGTGTAAGCGTCCCTAGTCGTTCTGATCTGAACTAGATGTCTTACCCAGGCAACTGGAATTGTCATCCCCATAAAATCTGTTGATTTGTTGTGACTGACGAGTGGATTTTGTTTCTTGGTTCTACCATCTGACGGAATTTCTGTTTGGTGGCTTTAACGGAAACTCTTTGCCTAATAATAGCTCATATTTTGTATGCTTGTTGAACAGATGCAAATCTTTGTCAAGACCACAAATAGCAGGACTTACACTCTTAAGGTCAAGAGTTCAAGTACGATCAGGGATGTTGAGGGCAAAATCCGTGATCGTGATCACAGCCGAGACCGCTTTGGTCTCATCTTTGCTGGCAAGAAGTTGGAGTATGACCACACGCTGGCAGATTACAACATTAAGAATTTGAGCACACTAGAACTTGGCCTTCGCCTTCGTATATCTGTCAAGACGCTGACCGGCAAGATCATTGACATTGGTGTTTGGAGTTCAGATACCATCAAGCATGTCAAGGCGATGATTCACTGTCAGGAGGGAATGCCTTGGTACGAGCAGCGCCTCATCTTTGCCGGCAAGGAGCTGGAGGATGGCCGCACCCTGGCAGACTACAACATTGAGGATTCGTGCACTCTTGAGCTTGTCCGGTGGCTGTATATCTATGTCAAGACGCTGACCGGCAAGATCATTGATCTTGCGGTTTTGAGTTCAGACAAGATCGAGGATGTCAAGGCGATGATTTATGATGAGGAGGGCGTTAGTTTGTCTGAGCAGCGCCTCATCTTTGCCGGCAAGGAGCTCAACGATGATGACCGCACCCTGGCGGACTACGACATTCAGACTTTCAGCACGCTTCACCTGGTCCTTCGCCTCAGAGGGGGCAGAATGATCAGCATCAAGACGCGGACCGGCAAGACCATACTTCCTTTTGTTCGTGGTACAAACACGGTTGAGCGTGTCAAGGCCATGATTCACAAGAAAGAAGGCATTCCCCCATCTCAACAACGCCTCTTCATTGCTAGGAAGCCGCTGGAGAACGACCGCACCCTAGAGAGCTACATCCGCACCCTGCAGATGCACATCCGGCATCTTTGCAACATCGTCATTCACCTTGTGCATCGGCGCGTGCCGCGGCCTCGTCGGATTGTGGACAGGGCGCGCAGTCTGCGGCGCAAGCAGGCACTTACTTGTGCACCGCAGTCGAACTGTTAGTTAGAATTTGTTGCAATGGAGTCTAGGCGAAATCAAACTTGGAGTAGTAGTTACAAGTCTAATGTGATCGTGTGAGAAGTCGCCCACATGCAGTGTTTATCATCTGGCTCGTATAAGGTGGATTATAATGATAAAAGTTCTCTTAACGAATTGAACCATTGAAACTGCAGGAATAAAAATCATCACTGCGGTTAATAGTCATGCCATGATCAGCTAATTACTCAACGTGTTTTCAATGGCTCAAGAACTGACTCAGCAAACAGCAGCAAGAAGCAGAACAGTCTCAGGAGCTGTAGGACAAGTGGACAACACATCAACTCATCGTCTCAAACTTATTTCATTTATTCAAAAAAAAATTCTTCACGTACCCGCTTGAAAGCTAACCACATAATCCAGAAGCTGTTTTTTTTTTTGAGAAGTAAACCACACTATTGATAACTAGGTGTTCGGTTTACAGGAATGACAAAATGGTCGTGGGGCATCCACAAGTGGCGACCCGTATCTAAAGAAGAAGAAAATTTAGCTAAATTATGAGCATCAAAGTTCAAACTACGACCTTCAAAAATAAACTCGCAACTAGTGAAATATCTTGCACGAGCGCTTATCTCCTTGATAATAGAACTGTACCTTCCTTCTGTACCATTTCTTATCTCCTTCACAACTGTCTTGCTGTCGCATGCGATGATGATCCGGTCAAGGGATAAATCCAGCGCAATAGCCAAAGCTTCGCGGCAAGCCAGTGCCTCTAGCGTCGCTGGGTCAACTAAGTGACGACCCCAAAAATAATCCTGAATGGTCGCGGCATATTGTCGCTGCTGCCCCACTTCTTCCATCTCGTGAAAGTCCTCCATCGACGTGAATCTTTGCCACTCCTGGGCTGGATGCTATCCACTGTTGCGTGACACTTTATCTTTATCTAGTGACTTGGTTTCTAACTTGCAGCGATGAGCGTGCAGGTACCTCAGTGGTGTCAAGTTCAGAAATATAGTTAATGACGAAAGCATGTGTTGCGTGGGGGCTCTGTAGGATGCCCTCGTGAATCGCTTTACGCCGTACCGCCCAGATGGCCCAGAGGGTAATAACAAGCTTTATCAAACTAGCATGCGGTACTTCCTCTATGAGTGCAAATAACCATAGCTTGGCATTCGGTTCCGCCGAAGCTTGAACATAGTCAGCCACATCTTCATCCACTAGGTCCCATACGCACCTTGCTATTGAGCACTCTAAAAGTGAGTGACGCCAAGAATCCGACATTCCACATAACTGGCAATTTTCAACCTCTGACATTTTCCTCCTATGTCGGACATCTTCTGTGGGAATAGAGTGATTTGCAAGCCTCCACAGAAAGTTATGCATCTTCCCTGGCACTTTAATAGACCACAACGAGGTCCAAGCATTAGCTTGTGTTTCATAGTCCGAGTTGCCTGCATTACCTTCTAACCAATCTTCTCGCCGCCTTTTTGTATCAGCCAGCATGCGATAAGCTGAGCGCACGGAGAAATTGCCGTTCTTTTCAAAGTTCCAAGCCCAAAAATCGTCCATCCGCCGGGTGCATATAGGGATGCTCAAAGTAGTTCTTATATCTGAACCCAAAAATTTTTGGTCCAAAATCTCTCTCCTCCATGTAGCGTTAGTGTTGTCCATGAGCTCACTAACCAACAAGGGAGGGTTAGCCGAGAGACATACAATTGGTCTCATTGTAGCATTTTGTGGTAACCAATTATCAGTCTAGATTTTTGTTGTAGAGCCATCACCAATTCGCCTTATCAAGCCTTGACATAAAACGTCCCGCCCTTCCAAAATAGCACGCCACACCTGTGAAGGTCGGCTGCCTAATTCAGCTGCAAGGATATTACCATTAGGGAAATAAATTGCCTTCAACATAAGTGCACACAAGGAGTTCGGCTGCTGTAGTAATCTCCATGATTGTCGTGCCAAGAGAGCCAAGTTAAAAAGTCCAAAATCTCGAAAGCCTAGCCCGCCCATGAATTTTGGTTGGGTCATACTTTTCCATGCTACCCATGCAGGTTTTCTTTTTCCTTCTTCACTCCCCCACCAAAACTGTCGAATAAGTTTATTTAGATGCTCACAAAGACCCCTTGGCAACCTAAAGCAAGACATAGAGAAAACAGGTACCGCCTGAGCAACAGATTTTACCAACACCTCCTTACCAGCTGTAGATAATGTTTTCTCAATCCATCCCTTCACCTTACTCCACAACCTGTCCTTCAAATATTTAAAAGCTCCAAATTTTGAAGTACCTATGTCCGAAGGCATCCCAAGATACTTGTCATTTAAAGTTTCATTTGGCACATTCAGGATTCCTTTGATCTCATCTCTAATATTGGCTGGACATCCTTTGCTAAAAAGATCGTTGATTTAGAAGGGTTAATCCTCTGACCTGAAGTTGGCAATAAACTTTCAGCAGGTTTGATACCTCATTCGCCCCTCCACCATTAGCTTTGAAGAACATCAGGCTATCATCTGCGAATAAAAGGTGATTGACAGGCGGTGCCGAGGGCGCCACTTGTATCCCACCTAGTTGAGATGACTCACTTAAATTTTTTCAATAGGCCTGAAAGGACCTCCGCTGCCAACAAAAACAGGTAAGGGGAGATTGGATCTCCCTGACTGATACCTCTGCTAGATTTGAACTCCTCCTACTTCTTTCCATTAAAGAGAACTGAATATGAAACTGAGCTGACAAGACTCATAACAATATCAACCCACCTTTGAGAAAAACCCAATTTCAACATAATAGCTCTCAGGTAATCCCATTCCACTCTATCGTATGCTTTCATCATGTCCAGCTTAATAGCACAATGGTGGTGCTTTATAGCTTTGTTCCGCTTCATGAAGTGCAAACATTCATATGCCACAATTATGTTATCTGTAATAAGACGACCAGGCACAAAGGCCGACTGCTCTGCCGAGATAATCTACGGAAGTACTAATTTTAGCCGGTTAGCAATAACTTTGGAAGCTATCTTGTAAAGCACATTCACAAACTGATATATACCTTGATAAACTCCGGAAGTTGTTTTTTTGCACAATGATATATACCTTGTACGATTATATCACCTCAAAATGTTCTTGTACCTGTTCAGCACTTAGTATTGCCTTGTACTATCTTGTTTCTGGACAATGACTGATCCAAGGAACTTTATAAATCATTGACGTTTTATGTTGGACAATAATGTATTATGGGACGATATTTTACATCATAATTACGTTGTTGCTAATGCTTATATGTTACAAGATGTTCTAAATCATAATACAGTTGTTGATGATACTAGTAGCATACAAATTCATGATGTTGATAGCATACAAATTCAAGAAGCAGAACAGTCTTAGGAGCTCTAGGACAACACATCAACTCATCGTCCCAAGTTTTTGTCGGGAAAACTCCTAAAAAAAGTTTTTGCCGAAAATAAATTGAATCACAAAAATTATCATACTCGTCAATTAAAATTGTCATCCCCACGTAACTAAACTTGTCATTGAAAATATTTGAAGTTCCCATGTATTCGTATGTACTCCCTCCATACTTAAATATAAGCCTTTTTAAAGCTCTCTGTATAGACTATTGCCTGTTCGAAGCCCCTCCGCTCAGGCC